>CM023829.1:18848511-20061113 GCA_013266295.2 Branchiostoma floridae x Branchiostoma japonicum | reverse complement strand
ACAAAATCGTGCAACCCAGAGATTCTCTTTTTCGAAATTTTCTCGGCCTTCTTCGGTTGCGACATCGCCTATCTGTGGGAAATTTTCTTCCCCGACCCATCGTACCAAGTGCCACGGAGGTGCTAATTGAAAACACCATGATTTCTTTTCAAATATAGAAGGAAACTCGGGAGATTATCGCACCTAAAGCTGGTATATGACTTCGCTGGTTCCCGCGAAATTTTACTCTATTGTGAGCGCAGATCAAAACAACACGTCACGTGATTAAACCGCGCGTTCTCATTGGTGCGCAATCAAGAAGGGTCAAAAAGGGTCATCCAATGACGCTGGGGATGGGATCTCATGAATATTAATATCAAACTCATTACGTGACATCATCACCAGACGGCCCAGCCGGAAGCGATCCCAGACTGGTTGGTCGATAGCGACTGTGGGAGCGGACGTAAACTAACCAGGATGGTACCCAGGCTAAGGGTTGGGAAGAGGGGTGTGTAAAACTGGGCGTGCATGTGACGTGATGGGGCGAAGTATTTGTTGAGGAGTGGAGCGTCGTTACTTCTGCTTTGTTTTTCAATTTCTTATTATTTACTTACACTTGTAATAATATTTCTGTTTTAGTTTTTTAATGTTTATCCCTACAGTTAAAGAGCTATGGACCTAACGGACTGAAAGAGAAGACCATAAGACGTACAATTGCTGTAATATCTTTTAATACGTAGTTTCCCAAAAGCGTCTGCACTTGACGCTTCTCTCTGTGCCAAACGGAGTTCTTAATAGATAAGTGGCCATTACAGCCTTCCGGTGACCTAAAGCTTAAAGGCCCAAAGATCATAGAAGGTTGGACGTTCTTTCCATACTCCCCGGAGTCATTTGACTGGCATCTCTGGGGCTCTGACGTATCCTTGAGGGAACAAAAGGGCCGTGTCGCCCTTCTTTGCCACTAGGATGGACGCCCTCGATTGCGGCACTTTCCCCACTCTTCCCCAGATGGAGATAGCACCGGTTCGTATCCTTTCTTCTAAAGTGTCCGTGATGAAACGTGCATGATCCTTGCAACTCTGACCGTTATAAAACATGGTAGGTGGGGGGAAAGCACAGTCGTAACGCTTTCCTTGAAAGAATCCCTTTAATGGGCATATGAAATCATGTAAAGATACACCATCTTGGATCCACTGTTGCATCTGTAGTGCGTTATCTTGTCCTTGCAGAATATTAATCCATTCGACCGGATGCTTATGCTATTCTCCCGCGCGAAAAGTGTCTTGATCCCTAAACAAAATGTTACCGGGCGTCAGGCTAAATGGTTCCCCGGGATACTGGTAACGTCGAAGGCTGGGGGGCGATACTCGCGGTTGTTCCGGTTCGGAAGATCCACCGAAGCTCCCGCCGCAGACCCTCCTTATACGCCTCTAACGGATGGAATGGGAACTGCATCTCCCACTCAGGCACTAGGTAAGCCTGGGAATAGGCTGACGTTCATTTAAGCTACATCTCCGGTCCGGCCTCCCAAACACCTCCGGCCTAGCCGGTACACCTCCGGTCCGGCCGGTGCATCTCCGGTCCGGCCGGTACACCTCCGGCAAACTCGAGGCCTGTCTAAAAACTTGCGCGTTCCTCAAAAATCACAAATTGTATTACAATACCAGGTGGCGGAGTCTTTAGGTAACATATTTTCACACCTTCTAACAAAGTGTGGCGGTCCAAACTGAAACCAGGCATCCACACATATAACATATCTAACACAAATCCAGAAGAAAACGGGAGAAACGACGAACGAAGGTAACAAAACCAGACCAAAACTGCGCCGTTCGGCCTCTCTTCAAGAGCCCTGCGAGAGCTAGAATGAAACTTGGAAATAACGAGCACATGGGGTTGGCCAAGAATTCTCGACCGACGGTTTCTCTGTGACATATCTGGAAAATTCCTCTAACCTGTGGGTGACAAAAATCTGTAGGGTCGCGCACCTAAAACCGAAAATAATTAGTTAAAACAAAGGAGAGTCAACTGTTAAGGAAACCGACGTCCGTCTAAAATCAAACACCCAATACTAAACAGGAACAGAAAATTCCACGTGGTACCTGCGCAGCTTACCCTAGATGAAGTCCGTTAGGAGTCGTAAAACAGTGCTCTCCGTCGCAGAGTGGAACAAACAAAAAGATTCAACCTGGAAGGAGGAAAACGTCCGAGTGAAACACGGAAACACGAACAAAGTAGAACGCAGACAAAATCAAACACGTGGCGCCTGGGCGCTGCATACATAACTAACTGGAAGACAATGGGCACCAGGTGTCGCAAATTAGACGGAAGGATAGACAAAGAATGCCAGGTAACGCATTCCTGAAAAATGCAAATCCTGGTGACCAGGAGTCACGAACCTGAGTCTCCCTGAGAAACGAGCAAAACTGGGGGGAAAACGACAGCGGCAAGCGGTGTACAAAACTCCTGTATCTCCCAACCGACTGGGGAAAAGATAAAACAAACCGTCACAAAGCACAGAAATATACCAGCAAGTGCTCAGCACGCAGTGGACCCAGGGAAACCTTGCGGTGCCGACTTCACATTCAAACCCTTCGGTTTCGACGTTCTGAAACTCAAAAGAAAACCGTTACCAACGAAAATAACCAAGGTGTACAAACCCCACTGAAAACAGAGCTATAGCGTACCTCCTGAGGGTAAGCGTGGCTTCTTTGAGTTTGACATTTTTGGGTGACGGGCCCGGAAACGCTCAGAGCTGGCTGGCTGGTCGGACGAAGAACCTCTGGACTGCTTACTGATATATATATATATATATATCTTACTCCGCTTGCCCCTATATACAGTGAGTACATCACGTGATTCCTCTGGCCCTATCACTACGCATGACAAGTAGCCCCCCTTCCGTGGTGGGCGTGGCCTAAAAAGTACGAAGGCCCACAGCAACAATCAGACTAATAGCCTAGAATTTTCGGTCCCCTTAGCGGAGACCGACCCACTTTAAAGCTAATTTTCCAACTTGACATCACTAATCGCACACCCTTGATGGAAACTTTTACAGCCTGGTATATTGAAAAACATGGTTTGTTTGGCCAATGCAGGAAGTGTTAGAAGGGGGACGCATATTCCCGGGGTAGCTGGGATTTTTTTATATTTATTTTATTCAGAAAGTATAACATGACAATACAAAGTCTGCACAAGGCAGCAAGTATGCTAATAGCGTGCACACCTAACACATGTTACCTTCTTCTTCTTCTTCTTCGTGGTACGTGCCTAACCTCATTTGGTTGAGGACTCATGGCACGGGTCAGTCAGAGAATCATCCTGGAATGGGTTTGTTTGTTTGTGGCTGGAGGCTGGCTTGACTTGACTTGACTTTGGCTACTCAATGGGCAGGGGCGCCATTCCCTGACCACCACCCTGCTGGGTGGTGGCGAGTACCCGTAGATTTGACTGGAGTTAATGACCATGTTTACAGAGGGCAGTCTTGAATGCTTCCAGGGTACGAGATTTGACAATGCATTCTGGGAGGGCATTCCATTCGCGTGCCGTTTTGATGTAGAATGAATTAAGGTGGTAGTCAGTTCTTGAGAGGGGGATTCGGAGGGCTAGACTGTTCTCTGTACGGGTTGGTGTCTTGTATCCCTTGGAGGTGAGTGGCATCTCGGAGGAGACGAGCTTGTTCTGGATTTTATAGAACATATGGAGTATTGCTTGTCGTCTTCTTCATTTACACCTGAGTCAAGTGAGGAAAGTCGTGCGTGTAAAGTGCCTTTCCCAAGGGCACAAGGTCGGTGGCATGTCAGGACTCGAACCCGGGACCTCTTGGTTCCGAGTCGAGTACTATATCGTTGCGCCACACGACCCCACTGGGATTTTCGGTCCTTTCTATTTTCACATCGCGTCACGCGTACAAATGCCACCATTGGGAAGTCGTGTCAGGAAGACAATAAGCTGACATACATCCGCCACAGGCTCCTCTCGGAGGACGGAACACTGTACAAACCTGACGGCATACACATCAGGCCTGACACAGGGGTGCGTCTGAAGGTCGCTAACGTGAAGCGGACACTGCGTCACCAGGAAGAAGCGACCACGGCAAGCAGACAGCGCCGGAACCCTGGACAGCATCACGGTGGTCTGTTGCTACGGTATTCTTTCCCATTGCTAGGGGCGTATGAAAAAGTATCGGGTTACAAGACGCAATTTTTGGGCTAACCGTAAAATATTTGAAAATAAACAAATGGTATGGAAGGGAAACTTTGGTCTAAATAAAATAAAATTATCGCCCTTACATACTTTTGATGTTTGATTTTTACTTAAATGGCTGATTTTTCATAATTTCGCTACGAAAGTCGATTTTTTTTCGCGTTTGCGGAGTGCCATGTTTTTAAGCAAACACTGAGCAAGATTAGCTACATATATTATCCCAAATACCTAATTTTTATATTTTTCGACGGCTAGGGATAATATCAAAAGCTGTGCCTTAGGAATTTTTTAATTTCTGATTTTAAGTGTAGTTTTTGTCGACGAATAGGTGAAAAAATGGCATTTTTTTACATTTTTCGCACTCAATTACCCATAATTCAAAATCGGGGGCATTTTTCAAAAATCCCTAAGACACAAGCCTTGGAAAAACCGTTACAGTCATTTTGAGCCGTCAATGAGGTATGTTGGACACTCCATGCTTCCAATCTTGCTCAAGGTTTGCACGCATGTCATGCGGCACGGATATGAAGAGGGGGACATTCATGCCAGCGTGTACAGGTATTGCGACATTCAAGGTCACCCACGATCACGGCAGCAACTTCGTTACATGTTACATGTCCACTACAAATGACGGCATAGATGGACTGTCCAGAAAACTGTTTATGTATTTGTGCAAATGTGAATTTTTTTTCTGTTTGGCGGCACCCGAGTGAAAAAGGGCCTGAACACGCGGGTGACCGCGGGGGACCCCGGATCGAACACCGTTCGGTTCGAATGACGTCATTCGAACATGGTTCGGGTTCTAAAGCAGGTGGGGAGATCGGGGCCCAAATATTACCACCGTGGCACGCAGGGAGGGGAACGTCGATGCCAAACGGAGCCCGGCGGAAGCCTGCGTTCTCTGCACTCCGACCACCTCCTCAGTGGACAAGCTGGACCAGACAGACAGGACCGGCGTGGGCCGAGACGCAGGACAAACGGCACACGGTCGAGAAACTCTTCAACATGCTTACTGACTTCCTAAAACATTGAACTTGAACTGCACGATGAAATCTTCGCGATCGTGGAGGTCTCCTCTGGTAGATCGTCGTCCCGGAACCTTGCTGGCTTCCTTGTTTAACGTTTGCCCGCTTCCGACGCCATGTTTTGAGAGGATTGTAGGATAAATCGAAGAGAGAATACAACTCCTACTGTCGCTTCTCGTCCGGTCTCCGTCTGACTGGTTTTACGTCCCGGTGCGTGCCGGGAGATAACGTTCCAGGTGGCGCAATTATCCCACCATGTTACCATAATAGGAAGACATTTATCGCCACATTTGGTAATGCCGGATTTACACGGGGCAAAAAAAATCTGTCGTACGACATTCAACGCGCGGCGTTTATCAATCGCCTAGGACACTTTTGGTTTTACACGTATTGACTGCGACTCCCGCTGCGCGCCGCAGCTGCGGCGCACTGCAACATGGCTTCGGCGGGCTGCGTCACATGTGGTTAACTCTGGCCGCCGCGCTGATCTTCTTCTGTACTTGTTTTGCGTTCCTGTTGTATCCTTCCTGAAGCATGGCTTCGTCAATCTACCCGAATGCCTCCTTCTTTTTGTGAGGCTCCATTTTGCTGCGAATTCTGTCACAGTTCCACAAGCCGATCAAACATCGGGTTTCAGCGCTGGTCCAGTTACTGCTGTTTACTTTCGCTCTTCTTACGAAACAATCAGCAACAAAAATCCGACGAAACAACAAGGAGAACGTGATATGATACTCAGAAGTAAGAACAGAAACTAAACGAACAGACGAGCGTGGCGTGGGTTCGGGCTAGCGCGGGAAAAAGAGAAATTTGCACATGACCCCTGACCGACTGCAACGCGCGGCTGCGCGCGACGCAGGGCTGTTTACACGCTGCTGGGCCGCGACGCAGACTCCCCGCTGAGTGTCGCGACGCACTTGTGGCACCTCCCCGATGTGCCACAGAAAAAAACGACGCGCGGCGCCGCTTGTTTTTACACGCATAAAAATATCTGTCGTACGACATTCTGCGTCGCGCCGCGCGTCGCGCCGCGCGTCGAATGTCGTACGACAGATATTTTTTGCCCCGTGTAAATGCTAGCTGAGCCGTGAAGACCACATTTCGAAATTATTAGTATATATTATACTTTATATCATACCCGGGCGGCGATACAGTGCTCCCGGCCATGTTGTATTCTCCTGTACGGCCGGGTGTATAAACCGGGTGTATAAACCGGGCTTCCATAAAAACAAACAAACATAGAACATTCGAACGCGCTTCGCTTGCGCCGCTACAAAAATTCGAACACGGGTTCTCGAACCACCTTGTTGTGTTTTTCACATCCGACAGGGCTATAGTGTTTCAGGACTTTGATCATTCAGCCAGCTCCAGCTACATAGACCAGCAGAAAAACTACAATACTACGAAGAAGACGGAGAGCGACGTAAGGCATTTCCTCTTGTGGCTTAAGGCTCATGATGAGAAGAGGTTTTTGGTGGTTCGAACTGCTCTTCAGCATGACTGTAAAATCGAATTACGAACACTGTTCTTTTTCCAAAATGTTCGAATTGTTGAATAAATCCGTTAACACTACCAGCTACGTGCATTAAACACAGGACTTTTGTCTCTTTTTTTGCAATAAACCTGTATTTTCTAGAGTGGTTATGATATAAATAGCATACAACACGGTGTATTTCGCATCACCTTCGGCCGTCGGGCGATCCGACTCGCGGTCGGGCCGACACCTCGGGCAATACGGAATACACCGTGCTGTATGCTTTATATATTATAAGCTTATTTGCATAATCTAATGACACTAAGTAATGCTACATATTTACAAACTTCGCTTTAATATAAAAAAAAAGTTTTAACAAGAGTTCCACGATCTCATACCTTCGCCAAATGAGGTTACCCTTTATGGCTGACAAATGATATATTTCACCCCTAATTATACAAATAAGATCCTCATTTGCATTAATTACATCAGTTGATCATATTCTCCTCCCAATGACAGTGTTATCTTAACAACGAAGGTAATTCTAGTATTTCCTCATAAATTATGCAAATGAGGTACTGATTTGAATAAGTTATGTTGAATGATGTTCACCTTCGTCAATGCGCAAGTATGAAATTGCCAACATCAACAACTATGGAATTATAGTATTTTCTCATTAATTATGCAAATTAGGTCTTCATTTACATAATTAATTTATGACAATGTTCCTCTCATTCTTAATTACACATGTCACAAGGTATAATAGTCCTATCATGGAAGGTAGCTGAATTATAGAATTCCTTCATTAATTATGCAAATTAGATCACAATTGGCATAATTGGCATCTAATTATGTCATGCATCACTTAATCTACCTACACACCAAATATCAAGACGATCCGTCGACCGGTTATTGAGTTATTCTTCTTTAAACATTTTCATACAAATGCTCCTGCAGTTACAGAGCAAGCCGCTAGGGGGCCCAAACTTATGTCCCTTTCTTCCCGACCACAAGAGCTACCTACCCCCAAAAATCATGACCCTAGCATGTCCAGATCACGAGATATCAAAACCGGAAGTTCCGCTGCAGTACCATAACAAGCCGCCAGGGGGCCCAAAATCACTTCGAGGTCTCATCAAGACCTACCCACCTACCAAATATGAAGACAATCCATTTAAGCCTTCTCGAGTTATACTGTTTACAGACACACAGACACACAGACAGACAGACAGACACACACACACACACACACACACACGAACGCCTACGAAAACATAACCTTCTTGGCGAAGGTAACTATAAATCACGTTCTCTCATCTGTGGATAAACAACTTTTACGTGATTCTATAAAGCCAAGGTCACAATTTAAACAAGGGGCCCGCTCGGCGCGTTTTCGGGCTGTTTTTTGGCACTACCGTACGGGACCTGGGCGTAGACTGGCGGGATTCCCGACGGCTGCCGGCCTATTTTTGGGCCCGCGCGGTCGCCGAATTGATTTTTGTTTATTTGTTTATTATGTTTACCTTCGTAGAACGGGTAAACATATTGTATTTACTCAGTTTCTTCTTCCTCTTCTTCCACTTCTCCAAACATATGAAAAACACAAATATCTTCACAAATACTGGTTGTAAACACTTGAAATTCGGTACACTGGTAGGATGGTCCATAAGACACTGGACTTTGGTCATTTTGTCGCACATAGATGTAAAAAAATGATTTTATTGGGGGAAAATGGGTGAAAAAAGTTGCATTTCAAGCACAAAATCGAACTTTCGAACCCGTATGGAATTTTAGAACCACGTTCGAAATCCGCCGAATCGAGTTCGACGACGCGACCGCGGGTCAATGACCGCAGCCTGAAACACGCCCGCCCAAATATGGGCATCCGCCATCTTTTGTCGTTCCATTTGAGGGCACTGGAGAGCGCGCGGGTGATCGGCGAAGTCAGCGGTAAGTTTGGGGACCTTTTTGAGCTTTTGCTTTGTAAAATACGACCATATAAATGTTTTTCTGTTTGGGGGTTCAATATTCACCAGTCAGATTGCAGATTTGCACAGTTCCTGGCGGATACTATAGTGCCGCTGGCGACTTTGTTTATGTACTTCTTGCAGTTTCACCTGTAACCTCCCCCTTCAGGGTTTCAGTTACAGTATGTAAGATTAAAAAGTACCCAAAATACTAGCTCCTGATCGGATAGAATCCCGTAAGAATTGTGATTTGGGCTCATCATCGTTGTGGATATAAATTAAATAGAATTTTGACGGCCACTTTTTATATTGTTTATCTGTAATTATTGGCGTATGTAATGTAGAGAGAGGGGGGCGTTTGTTTACGTAAACTGTATCTTTGCACATGTTATATGCTACATTTTGTAGTTTTGTCCGTCAGTTTTCATCTTTTTAGGGACAATATCTCCCTAGACGCGATAGGGATGATTACCACTAAGAATTTGACAGAATTTTTACGGCGTGCTAAGATAATATATTTTGGGAACCGTCATGTTTAAGATTGAAGAATGTGAACGATGTTTGCCCTTGGCCAAAGGCTCCATTATTTTATGTTCAGTTTGTGCCCTCAGATTCTGTGCCCTCAGATTCTGTGCCCTCAAATTATTTCTAGCAGTTGTACCATACTTGTGCGATGTAAATTGATATTTAGCCAATCATTTTGGGCCATTTTTGATGAAATGATGAAATTTCTTTTATCGCTTGTGTTTTAGGTGTAACCAGTTGAAGGTAACGCACCCAGAGAGTGACAAGTCAATGTATCATAGTACTTCTTCTGTGATGTCCCATATTTGATCAAGACAACCCCAACATTGAAAACTCTGGGGCCCACAACAGGACTAGATATCTAAATGTAAGTTTGGTATATTGCATCTTCGCAACATCTAGGGAATTTTTATGCCTCCCACTGACAAGGGTAGTCAGTAACCACAGTTCTGTATTACATAAAAAAGGAATATGCTTACCTCTTTCATTGCATTCAGAAAACTGTGTTTTCTGACTTGAAATAATAGTCTGTTGTGAAATTTTAACAGCTGGATTTGTAACCTTTAATAATAATATACCTACTCTGTATACTTAGACTTCTATATTCATATTATGTATACATATTCTGCTTTCCTGTATTTTGCAGTTTAATGGCCAACACATCAGCTGGCACAAATTCAAAACCTGCAGGAGCCTTGGACCCAACAGACAAGCAGTGGGAGTGAGAATGTTGTGGAAGCTCACAGCAGACCACACTTTCTCACACCATCAGTCAAGGTCATGCTCTGACCATACAGTGCTCAGATCTTGTGCTAAGAAGGAAATAGAATTGGTTCTGTTGAAACTGCAAGAGTACAAATGCACATTGATAGATAAAAGGTGGTGTCAGGTGCAAGTTGTTGTGTATGTAGATTCTGTAGATTTCATTAAGAATTGACTAATTAATACATAATTTCTTTGATCAATGTTGAAATGCCAACTCTTACTCCCCTGTTTTTATCCTTCAAATGTGCCCTCTCCTACGGAAGGAAGCAGAACTTGGTCCATGACTAGACATGGGAAGCTGACCAGGGAAGAACAAGACAGACCTGGACCCAGCCATCCACAGAAGGATACAGCACATTGTATTTTTTGTTAAACTGTTTTTTTTTAGTAAATATTAAATATGTATGCTTTGTTACATACTACAATGTGTAAGTCATGTTATTCAATATGTATTCTATAGTTTCATATGTAACTGATGTATAGTTTATTCACTATGTATGTTTAGTTTTATAGTATTTGTACATATGTATAGTTTCCAAATTTTGACACAACTGTAAAATTTTAGTTTGTTTTGCAAGTTAACATTCAAATGTATATAATTGATTTAATGTTTAAGAATCGTAGTGTCAAAGAACACACATATGACATAAGTAGTGGGTAAATTCGTCTGCCACTGCCTCAAAAGAAAACCCAACAAAACTGGGTTGATACAGATCTTACTATGTAGTATAAAGTATATTAGTTCTTGATACCATTGTATTTTCTATCATGTTTATATATGTTACAACTTACAAGCACTTGTAATCAGCCTTCTAGAATGTATTTGCAATGATAATAAATCCTTTACCCACCTACAGCCTTCATCTGTTTTTGAGTGTGTTGGGGGCAATCATTTTTAACTTCATCCTAAGATCTGTTTTTCTGAATAAAAGAAGACTAGGGGCTAAGAACACCTAAACTCTGCAATGAAAATGGCACATACCGTTAGTTTATGTATAAAAGTCTGCAATACGAGAATGCAGAATATTTTTCCACCATCCGTCACTTTGAGAAATTAACTCTACAGTGACTATGACACTACTTAAAGTCAATAGAGACTAGAACTAATCTTTATAAAAGTCCCCATGTATATAAGGAAATGCAGAATGATAGTCTACTCATCCCCACGTAAGAAAAGTAGGAATGGTAGGCAAGACCATGCGAAGGTAAACATGCTGCATTTGCTTGCAAATGTTACCTTTCTAGTTTAATTATTAAAATTCATCACAACAGTGAAAGGGACGGGGGAACAGGTGTAACACCTTTACCAGCCCTCGTCCCGATACAGCATACAAATGCAATAGACTCAAGTATAAAATAATGAGTAAACAATATGAGAATTACATATATATATACATAATGAAGAAGAAGAAAAAAAAAGACGGCATGAATTAACAGGCTTAATATAGACAGACTACCGAACCCTCAAAGCCTGACAAGACGCGCACTTGCACGCTGTGGACCATGTACAGAGGTTGTCAGGTTCAAAGTGTTGTTCAAATCTCTCAACAGCAGATTTCACAAGACAACGCTTAAAAGACAATAAGTCAGACTGATTAGACGTCGAAGCCCCTTTGTTACGAACTGCAACGTCAAGCTTATTCCATTCGGTTACCAAGCGTGGTATGTATGACGTGGCAAATGTTGATGTTTTGCAACGGCTTGGCAAACTTGGCAACTTAACACAAACTTAAAATCACTTCGGGCCCCGTCGGGCAAGGTACGCCGAAACGACGCCGTAACCTAACTGCCCGGGACCCATCAGGCGGCCGCACAGGCACCTGACTAAGATTATGACGTGACATGTGCTGATCAGTGCATCAGGTGGTCAGGAAAAGGGGGTTATAAGGGGCATATCATAAACCCCTTTCTCAGACTACGTCGCACAGTTCACCACGTGTGTGTTACACCATGCACTTGTGTGTCAGAATTCGCGACATAGCTCCATCATCAATGAGTCGTACTGTCCATGCACGGGCCTGCGCATTAACCAGGGGCGAACCCACCCTCGTCTTTTGCGACAATCCAGTTCGGCCTGCCTCTCTTCTTTAGCTACCAATACCACAATACCTAGGTTGTGACGGTTACGCGCTGTCGCCAACCTCAACCTCAGACGGGCTTGCAGGTTGTCTGCAGGTTGCACTAAACGCTGCATCGCCAACTTCAGTCTACTCTTCACGTGACGTGTCGTACATTAAGAAAAAAAGTGAATGGTGACAGGCCGAGCAGCCCTTATATATATATATACCGGCTCAAAATCACGACAGGAGTCCGTCGGGATCGAGCCAGGGACGCGCCAGGATCACCCCTGGACCCCGCCAGGGACCCAACAGCTGCCCGCCGGACTGCAAGAGGCGGTCGGCACCCTACCGCACCCCGCACGGGTCAAGACGGGTGACTGACCAGGCATCAGACGGGTCCCTGACAGAAACCCCAAGAGGACCAAAAGTTTATGAATTTTAATTTGAAGCCGCCTCAACGCCGGCCCCGACAGGGACCGGAAGTGAACATTTAATTGTGACCCTGACCGCCGGCGCACGCTCGGCTTCATGACGCCGGCCGGCGTCTACCCGGGGAACATGCCGAGCAGGCCCCGTTGGTAATGTGACTCCAACTTAAGCGGGGAAATAATGAGAAACAGATGCGCGAGCGTCCGACCAAAGACCACACACTAGTGGAGATAAACTCAGGCCAAGTTTGAAAAAAAAGAGAAATCTTTCTCTTGAAATGTTCGAATTTCGCATCAGAGTGGTAGAACAGACTATGGTAAGTACTTATACAGAGTGGTCAATAGACAGACCCCTGTAAAGTTTGGAAAAAAGCCATGTGATATTGGTACTGCCAGACTGATGTATTATTTCCAGTATAGGGTCCAGAATGGTAGGGTATGATCACATGATCACACATCCTCAGTGTATCAGCCAGGGGGGTAGATTTTTCTCATCTACCTTGCTGCGTTACCTTGAACATATACTGAACCCTTCTGGTTACGGGAGCATGTAAGTTTCCCATATATGCAAATTAGCGCGTGTGTACATTCATATAATATCGTGGCGTCAAAGAATACAGACGAGAAACCAGGAGAATGTAGAAGAAAACCAGGAGAAACTCAGAGAATGTAGGACAAACTGGGAGAAGCCAGGAGAAACATGGAGAATCTGGGCGAAATTGGGAGAATACTGGAAAAACTAGAAGACCGCAGGAGAAACGGGGAGATTGCAGGAGAAACGAAAAGATTTACTGTGTATCTAGGTTTGTTCTCTGTATTATTTGTATGTCTTTAGAGTCTTGTATCTTTTTTAATGTTGTACTGTGACATATGGTTTTTTTTAAACCTGAAATAAAGAATGAAATGAGAAACCAAGAGAATGCAGGAGAAACCGGGAGGATGTAGGAGAAACGGGCAGAATGTAGGAGAAAGCAGGAATAACCGATAGAATGTAGCAGAAACCGGAAGATTGCAGGAGAAACTATGGGAACGCAAAAAAAAAAAAAAAACACAGGAGAATGCAGGAGAAACTAGGAGAACTAACTCTAAGGACAATGTTGGAGAAACTGGGAGAATGTAGGAGAAACCAGAAGAAACCGAAGGATTGTAGGAGAAACCAGGAGAATGCTGGAGAAGCCGGAAGAATGTAGGAGACAGAAGGAGAACGAAGAAGAAACTCCGAGGAGAATTAGGAAGAAACTGGGAGAATTATGTTCTCCTAGGTTCTCCCACTTTTTCTTAGGTTCTCCCAAGTTCTCCTAGGTCCTCCCGTGGTCTCCTGGGATCTCCAACATTCTCCCATGTTATCCCATGTTCTTCCATAATCTCCCACGTTCTTCTAGGTACTCCCGCGTTCTCCTAGGTTCTCCAACATTTTCCTATGTTCTCCCAACTTCTCTTAAGTCCTCCCACGTTCTCCTAGGTTCTCCCACATTCCCCCATGTTCTCTTACGTTCTCCCAATTTCGCCTATGTTCTCCAAGGTTCCCCTAGGTTCTCCCACTTTCTCCTAGATTCCCCCGCGTTCTCCTAGGTCCTGCCGCGGTCTACTAGGTTCTCAAACTTTCTGACATTTTCTCCCACATTCTCCCATGTTCTTCCCCTTTCTTCAAGGTTCTCCCACATTCTCCCATTTTCTCCCACGTTCTCCTAGGTCCTTCACCGTTCTCCTAGGTTCTCCTACGTCTTCCTAGTTTCTCTTATTCTCTTTCAGGTTGTCCCGCTTTGTCTTAGGTTCTCCCACTTTCTCTCATGTTCTCCTAGGTTCCCCCATGTTCTCCTCGGTTCTAACCCGTTCTTCCCTATTAATTCTCCCATGTTACTCCCGTGTTCTCCTAGGTTCTTCCGGATTCTCCCATGTTCTCCTAGGTTCCCCCACTTACCCCAATGTTCTCCTAGGCTCTCATTGGTTCTCCCACATTCTCCCATTTCTCCCATGTTCTCCCGCTTTCTCAAAGGTTCTTTCACATTCTCCCATGTTCTCCTAGGTTATATAACATTTTACCATGATCTCCCATAATCTCCAGCGTTCTCCAAGGTTCTCCTACGTTCTCCTAGGTACTCTCACATTCTCCCATATTCTATCAGTTTCTTATAGGTTTTCCCATGTTGTCCCACGTTCTCCTAGATTCTCCCACGTTCTGATAGGTTCTCCAACATTCTCCCATGTTGTCGCAGGTCTCCTAGGTTCTCCCACGTTCTCCTATGTCTTCCCACGTTCCCCTAGGTTCTCCAACATTCTCCCATGCTCTCCCAGGTTCTTCCATTTTCTCCCATGTTCCCCATGTTCTCCTATGTTCTCCTGCGTTCTTTTAGGTTCTCTCCGTTCTACTAGGTTCTTCAACTTTCTGATAGGTTCTCCGTAGTTTTCCTAAGTTCTCCCACATTCTTAAATGTTCTCCTAGGTTCTCCCACTTTTTCTCATATTCTCCTAGGTTCTTCCATGTTCTCATTGGCTCTCAGACGTTCTCCCATATTCTCCCATGTTATTTCGCTTTCTCATAGGTTCTTTCACATTCTCCCATGTTCTCCTAAGTTATGCAATGTTCTTCTTGATTCTCCCATGTTCTCCCATATTTTCCGAAGTTCACCCGCGTTCTTCCAGGCTCTGCCACATTCTGCCATGTTCACCTAGTTTTTCCCCTGTTCTCCTAGGTTTACCCACCTTCTCCTAGGTTCTCTCGCCTTCTTCTAGGTTCTCCCACATTCTCCCATATTTCCTAGGTTCTCACACTTTCTCCCGTGTTCTCCTAGTCTTTACTACATTCTCCTAGGTTCTCCCACGTTCTCCTAGGTTCTCCCACGTTCTACTAGGTCCTCCCGCATTCTTCTAGGTTCTCCCTTATTTTGCAATGTTCTCCCAGGTTCCCCCAGGTTCTCCCATGTTATCCATGGTTCTCCTACGTTCTCCCATATTCTCCCATGTTCTCCGGTGTTCTCATTGGTTCTCCTATCTTCTCAAAGGCTCCTCAATATTCTAACATGTTCTCCTAGGTTCTCCAAAATTCTCCCACGTTCCCTCTATTCTACCACGTTCTTCCAGGTTCTCCTGCGTTCTCCTAGGTTCTCCAAAATTCTCAGTAATGTTAAGTCACTTTTCTGCCTTCCAGCCTAATTAACTGCTGCCCCAACTTTCATGTGTAGCTCACAACTCCCTGATGTTCCCCCACGTTCTCCCACATTCTTCTAGCTTCTCCCGCGTTATCCTAGGTTCTCCAACATTCTCCCATGTTCTCCCAGGTTCTCCCATATTCTCCCACGTTCTCCTATGTTCTCTTATGTTCCCCTAGGTTATCCCACGTTCTCTTTGGTTCTCCCACATTCCCCCATGTTCTCCCAGGTTCTCCCACATTCTCCCACGTTCTCCTATGTTCTCTTATGTTCTCCGAGGTTTTCGCACGTTCTCCTAGGTTCTCCCATGTTCTTCAAAGTTCTTCCACATTCTCCCAGGTTTTCCCAGGTTTTCCCACATTCTTCCAGGTTCACCTACGTTCTCGTAGGCCCCCCCCCGTTTTCCTAGGTTCTGATATGTTTTCCTTAGTTCTACCAAGTTCTCCCTATTTCTCCAGCGTACTCCTACTTTCTCAAACATTCTTCCTTGTTCTCCTAGGCTCTCCTATGTTCTTCAAAGTTATTCCACATACTCCCATATTATCCTAGGGTCTCCTAGGTTTTTCTTGGTTTTTCCACGTTCTTTTGGGATCTCCACACGATCTCCTAGGTTCTCCTACGTTTATTCTCCTAGGTCCTCCCACTTTCTCCTAGGTTCTCTCGTGTTCTCCTAGGTTCTCCTACTTTCTCCAAAGTTTACCCACATTCTCCCATTTCCTCCCGTGTTCTCCTAGATTCTCCCATGTTCTTAAATGTTTTTCCACGTTCTTACATATTTTCCCACGTTCTCCTAGGTTTTCTTGCGTTTTCCTAGGTTCTCTCACATTCTGCCATGTTATCCATGTATCTTCCATGTTCTCCCATGTTCTCTAACGTTCTCCTAGGTTCTCCCTCGTTCTCCTAGATTCCCCCATGTTCTCCTATGTTCTCCAATTTTTCCTTGGTTCTCCCGCATTTTTCTAGGTTCTCCCGCGTTTCCTTAGCTTGTGCCGCATTCTCCCATGTTCTCCCACATTCTCATGGGTTCTCCTGCATTCTGCTAGGTTCCGCAACTTTCTCCCATGTTCCCCTGGGTTTTTCCTCTTTCTTTAGATTCTCTCGCGTTCTCATAGGTTCTTTAACATTTTCCAATGTTTACCCCAATTCTACCATATTCTCCTAAGTTCTTCCACATTCTCCGACGTTCACCAAGGTTCTCTCACGTTCTCCTAGGTTCACCCACATTCTCCATGGTTCTCTTACGTTCTCCCATATTCTCCCATGTTCTTCGGTGTTCTCCTAGGATCTCCCGCGTTCTCCTAGGTTCTGCTACATTCCCCCATGCTCTTCTAGGTTTTTCTACTTTGTCCCATGTTTTCCCACGTTTCCCTGTTCTCCCACGTTCTTACAGGTTCACCTGCGTTCTCCTAGGTTCTCCAACATCCTCCCATGTTCTTCCAAATTGTCCCACCTTCTTTTAGGTTCTCCCACGCTCTCCTAGGTTCTCCAACATTCTCATGTTCTCCCAGGTCCTCCCACATTCTCCCACGTTCTACCATGTCCTCGTAACCAGGAGAATGCTGGAAAAGCCGGGAGAATGTCGGAGACATAAGGAGAACAAAGAAGAAACTCCGGGGAGAATTAGGGAGAAACTGGGAGAATCAGGTTCTCCTAGGTTCTCCCACTTTCTCCTAAGTTCTCCCACGTACTCCTAGGTCCTCCAGCGTTGTCCTAGGATCTTTAACATTCTCCCATGTTCTCCCATGTTCTGCCACATTCTCCCACGTTCACCCACATTCTCCTAGGTTCTTTCGCGTTCTCCTAGGTTCTCCCCCGTTCTCCCAGGTTCTTCTATGTTTTTCTTGTTTCTCCCAAGTTCTCCCTTATTCTACAGCGTACTCCTAGGTTCTCAAACATGTTCTCTTAGGTTCTGCCATGTTCTTCAAAGTTCTTCCACATTTTCCCTGTTCTCCTAGGTTCTCCCACTTTCTCCTATGTTCTCCTAGGGTCTCCTAGGTTCTCTGAAGTTCTTCTAGGTTCTTCCACGTTCTTTTGGGTTCTCCCCACGATCTCTTAGGCTCCCCAACTTTCTCCAATGCTCTCCAATGTTCTCTTACGTTCTCCCACGTTCTCAACGTTCTCCCACGTACCCAAACGTTCTCCCACGTTCTTAAACGTTCTCCCACGTTCTCCTAGATCCTGCCACTTTCTCCTAGGTTCTCTCACGTTCTAATAGGTTCTCCTACTTTATACAATGTTTACCCAAAATTCTCCCATGTTCTCCAGTGTTCTCCTAGGTTCTCCCACATTCTCCCATATTCCTCTAGGGCTTCTCACTTTCTTCTAGGTTCTCCCGCGTTCTCCTAGGTTCTGCCAAATTTTCACATATCGTCCCATGTTCTCCCGTGTTGTCCTAGGTTTTCCCACATCCATTACTATTTTTTCTAGGTTTTCCCATGTTCTCCCATTCTCCCATGTTCTCCTAGGTTATCCAACATTCTTCTACGTACTCACATATTTTCCCGCGTTCTTGCGTTCTCCTAGGTTCTCTCACATTCTGCCATGTTTTACAAGGTTCTCCAAGGTTCTCCCATGTTCCCTTACGTTCTCCTAGGTTCTCCCACGTACTCCTAGGTTCTCCCATATTCTCCCAGGTTGTCCTACATTCTCTTTTGTTCTCCCACGTTCCTTTAAGTGTTCCCAATTTGTCCTGCCACATTCTCCCTTCTTCTCCTAGTATCTCCCACTTTCTCCCAATTCTCCTAGGTTCTCTCATAATCTCCTTGATTCCCCCACGCTCTCCCATCTTTCCCGATGTTCTCAAGTGTTCTTATAGGTTCTCCTACATTCTCCAAGGTTCTTCCTCATTCTCACATATTCTCCTAGGTCCTCCTGGGTTCTCCCACGTTCTTCTAAGTTCTCCAATATTCTCCTATGTTTTCCAAGCTTCTTACACATTCTCCTATATTCTCCGTCGTTCTCTCAGGTTCTCCCGCGTACGTACTCCTAGGTTCTCCCAAGATCTCTTAGGTTATCCCACTTTCTCCCATGTTCTTCTAACATTCTCCCATGTTCTCATAGGTTCTCCCACTTTCTCCCTTGCTCTCCTACGTTATGCCATGTTCTCCTTGATTCTCCCACGTTCTGCCATATTATCCGATGTACTCTCGCTTTCTCCTAGGTTCTGCCACATTCTGCCATATTTACTTAGTTTCTCCCATGTTCTCCTAGGTTTCCACACCTTCTCTTAGGTTCTCTCATGTTCTCCTAGGTTCTTTCGTGTTCTCCTAGGTTCTCCCACGTTCTCCTAGGTTCTCCAACGATCTCCTAGGTTCTATCGCGTTCATCTAAGTCCTTCCAACTTCTCCGAGATTCTCCCTTGTGCTCCCAGGTTCTACCACGTTGACCCATATTCTCTTATGTTCTCCCGCTTTCTCGTAGGGTCACCCACGTTCTCCCATGTTCTCCTTGGTTCTCACAGTTTCTTCCGTGTTCTCCTACTTTCTCCCAAGTCCTCCTACATTCTCTTAGGTTCTCCTACGTTCTCTTAGGTTCTCCCACGTTCCCCTATGTCTTCCCGCGTTCTCCTTGGTTCTCCCACATTCTCTCATGTTCTTCCAGGTTCCCCAAGGTTCACCCACATTCCCCTAGGTCCTCCCGCGTTCTCCTAGGTTCTCCCCCATTCTCCCAGGTTCTCTTATGTTTTTCTTGTTTCTCCAAGGTTCTCCCACGTTCTCCTAGCTATAGGTGCTCCCACATTCTCCCATGGACTCCAAGTTTCTGATAATTTCTCTCATGTTTTCCCACGTTCTTCTAAATTCACCCGCGTTCTGATAGGTTCTCCCACATTCTTCCACGTTCTCCAAGGTTCTCCCACATGTTGCCATTCTCCCACGATCTCCTAGGTTCTACCGCGTTCATCTAGGTCCTCCTACTTTCTCCTAAGTTCTCCAAGATTCTCCCTTGTGCTCCTTGGTTCTACCACGTTCTCCCATAGTCTCTTATGTTTCCCGCTTTCTCCTAGGTTCTCCCACGTTCTCCTAGGTTCTCACAGTTACTCAAGGTCGTTCGGTGTAATGTAGCCAGCTGCCGCCGCGCTGCGTGCCTGCGAAGCTGGTGTGTTACGCCGAAGGGTGGTTATACCGGCTATACAGATACAGATACAGAAGTGTTCTCTTAGTTTCTCCCATGTCCTCCTACGTTCTCCTAGGTTCTCCTAGGTTCTCTTAGGTTCTCCCACGTTCCCCTAGGTTTTTCAACATTCTCCAATGTTCTCCCTGGTTCTCCCACATTCACCCATATTCACCCACATTCTCCATGGTTCTCTTACGTTCTCCCATATTCTCCCATGTTCTTCGGTGTTCTCCTGGGTTCTCCCACTTTCTTCTATGATCTCATTGGTTCTCCCATGTTCACCAAGGTTCCTTCATATTCTGACATGTTCTCCTAGATTTTCCAACACTCTCCCATGTTCTCCTGTATTCTACCACGTTCCCCTTGGTTCTCCCGCGTTCTCCTAGGTTCTTCAACATTCTCCCATGTTCTCTCATGTTCTCCCATGTTCCACCTTCTTCTAGGTATTTCCTATGTTCTCCAATGTTCTCCAATTTTGTCCGAGGTTCTTCCTTGTTCTCCTTGGTTCTCCCCCGTTTTTCCATATTCTTCCAGGTTCTCCCGCGTTCTCCTAGCTTCTCCCACTTTCTCGAATGTTTTCCTAGGTTCTCCCACTTTAACCCATGTTCTCCTAGGTTCTCAATCCGTCCAGATCTTCTTAGTTCTCTCACGATTTACCATATTCTCCCATGTTATCCCACCTTCTTTTAGGTTCTGCCGCTTTCCTCGATGTTCTACTAGGTTCTCCTATGTTCTCCTATGTTTTTCTAGGTTCTCTTACCTTCTCCCAGGTCCTTCAGCGTTCAACTAGGTTCTCCCACATTCTCCCATGTTCTCCCATGATTTCCTACATTCTCCTATGTTCTCCTAGGTTCACCTATTCTCTCCCATTTTCTTTCTTGTTCTCGTCCGTTCTTCTATATTCTCCCATTTTCTCCATTTTTCTCCAAGGTTCTCTCACATTCTCCCATGTTTTCCACATTCTCCTAGGTTCTCCAATTTTCTCCCATGTTCTCCAAGGTTCTTTCATGTTCTTCTTGGTTCTCCCACCTTTTCCCACATTCTCCCATGTTATCCTGCCTTCTCTCAGGTTGTCCCGCTTTCGTCTTGGTTCTCCCGCGTTCTCCTTGGTTCTCTAACATTCTCCCAAGTTCTCCTATGTCCTCCCACGTTCTCCCAAGTTCTCCCACATTCTCGCACATTCTCTCAAATGTTTTCGCACGTCCTCCTAGGTCCTCCCGCGTTCTCCTAGGTTCTCCCACTTTCTTCTAGGTTGTCCCGCTTTCTCAAAGGTTCTTTCACATTCTCCCATGTTCTCTTAGGTTCTCCAACATTGTACGACGTCCTCACGTAATCTCCAACGTTCTCTTAGGTTCTCTCACGTTCTCCTAGCTAGAGATACTCCCACATTATCCCATGTACTCCCATGTTGTCTCACGTTCTCCTAAATTCTCCCGCGTTCTGATAGGTTCTCCCACATTCTCCCAGGCTCACCTAGGTTCTCCCACGTTCTCCTATGTCCTCCCACGTTCTCCCAAGTTCTCATGCGTTCTCTTAGGTTCTCCCACATTCTCCCTTTTCTCCCGGGTTTACCCACATTGTCGCATATTCTCACTCGTTCTCCTAGGTTCTCCCACGTTCTCCTAGGTTCCCTCACGTTCTCCTAGGGTACAGAACCAAGCTGCAAGATTTTGCACGAACAACTACGAAAGGGTTGCCAGTGTCACAGACATGAAAAGAAACCTACAGTTGGCGTCACTGGATGACAGGCGAAAAATGTCCAGACTATGCATGATGTACAAAATGACTAATAAACTGGTGGATGTACCAATTACCAAGTACCTAATACCAGCCCAGAAAAGAACAAGAAATAGTCATGCCTTTAAGTACCAGAGCTATCAACCAAGGATTGAGGCGTTCAAAAACTCATTTTTCCCTAGAACAATCGTAGAGTGGAACTCGCTGCCACCAAGTACAGTAGGGGCATCGTCACTAGATAGTTTTAAACAATGTCTAGCTTTAGACGTTCAAGGGTTAGGTGTAACAGGTCGTTTGGTTTAATGTAGCAGCTGCCGCCGCGACGCGTGCCTGCGAAGCTGGTGTGTTACGCCGAAGGGCGGTTATACCGGCTATACAGATGCAGATACAGATACAGATACACATTCTTCTAGGATCTTTCGCGTTCTTCTAAGTTCTCCCGTGTTCTCCAAGGTTCTTACTCATTCTCACAAAATCTTCCACGTCCTCCAGGGTTCTCCCACGTTCTCCTAGGTTCTCCAACATTCTCCTATGTTCTCAGTCGTTCTCTAATGTTCTCCCGCGTACTCCTAGGGTCTCCCAATATTTGTTAGGTTATCCCACTTTTTCCCATGTTCTCAAACATTCTCCCATGTTCTCCTAGGTTCTCTTACATTCTTCCATGTTCTTGCACCTTCTCCTAAGTTCTCCAGCGTTCGCCTAGGTTCTCCCACTTAATCCTAGGTTCTCCCACGTTCTCCTAGGTCCTCCCGCGGTATCCTGGGATATCCAACATTTTGCCATGTTCTCACAAATTTTTTCATACTGTTCTCTCATAATCTCCTACGTTCTCCTAGGTTCTCTGGCGTTCTCCTAGGTTCTCTCACATTCTTCCATCTTTCTCCGAGGTTCTCCCACATTCTTCCACATTCTCCCATGTTCTCCGTAGTTCTCCTAGGTTCTGCCACGTTCTCCTAGAGTCCCTCATGTTTCCAATGTTCTTCCACATTCTCCAATGTAGTCCAAGGTTCTCCAACATTCTCCCACGTTATTCTAGGTCCCCCCGCGTTCTGCTAGGTTCTCCCACATACTCCCATGGTCTCTTACGTTCTCCCACATTCTCCCATGTTCTCCAAGATTCCCCTAGTTTCTCCCGCTTTCTCCTAGGTTCTCCCACTTTCTTCCATGTTCTGCCATGTTCTCCCACTTTCTCTCATGTTCTCCTTGGGTCTCCTAGGTTCTCCGAAGTTCGTCTAGGTTCTCCCACGTTTTTTGGGGTTTTCCCTACGATCTCCAAGGTTCTCCAACTTTCTCAAATGCTCTCCAATGTTCTCATAGGTTCTCCCACGTTCTCTAAGGTTCTTCCTAATTCTCACATATTCTCCAACGTCCTCCTGGGTTCTCCCGCGTTTTACTAGATTTTCCAACATTCTCCTATGTTCTCCTGCATTCTCCCATGTTCTTCTAGGTTCTCCCACTTTCTCCCATGTTCTTCTAGGTTATGCCATGTTCTCCTTGATTTTCCCACGTTCTCCCATATTTCCCAATGTTCTCCCACGTTCTTCTAGGTATCTGCCACATTATGTCATGTTCACCTAGATTCTTCCGTGTTCTCCTAGCTTCTCTTACATTATCCCATGTTCTTGCACCTTCTCCTAGGTTCTCCGGCGTTCGACTAGGTTCTCCCACATTCTTAAATGTTCTCCTAGGTTCTCCAACTTAATCCTAGGTTCTCCCACGTTCTCCTAGGTCCTCCTGCGGTCTCCTTGGATCTTCAACATTTTCCCATGTTCTCCTATATTCTCCCATATTCTCCCATGCTGTTCTTCCATAATCTCCTACGTTCTCCTGGGTTCTCTAACGTTCTTCTAGGTTCTCTCTTCCTTGTTCTCCGAGGTTCTCCCACATTCTCCCATGTTCTCACACGTTTTTCTAGGCTCTGCCACGTTCTCCGAGAATCTCCCATGTTCTCCAAAGTTTTTTACACATTCTCCAATGTACTCCTAGGTTCTCCAACATTCTCCCACGTTCTTCTTGGTCCTCCCACGTTCTGCTAGGTTCTCCCACATTCTCCTATGTTCTCTTACGTTCTCCCACATTCTACCATGTTCTCCCACTTTCTCCTAGGTTCTCCCACTTTCTCCTAGGTTTTCCCAATTTCTCCTAGGTTCTCCCACTTTCTCCTAGGTTGTCCCGCTTTCTCCAAGGTTCTTCCACATTCTCCCATGTTCTCTTAGGTTCTGCAACATTGTACCACGTTCTCCCATAATCTCCAGCGTTCTCCTAGGTTCTCCCACGTTCTCCTAGCTATAGGTACTCCTACATTCCCCCATGTACTCCTAGATTCTCATAATTTCTCCTATGTTGTCCAAGGTTCTTCTAAATTCTTCCGCGTTCTAATAGGTTCTCCCACATTATTCCATGTTCTCCCACGTTTTCCCATGTTCTCCTAAGTTCTCCTAGGTTCTCCCACGTTCTCATATGTCCTCTCACGTTCTTCCAAGTTCTCCCGCGTTCTCATAGGTTCTCCCACATTCTCCATTTCCTCCCAGGTTTTGACACATTATCGCATATTCGTCCTCGTTCCCCTAGGTTCTCACATGTTTTCCTAGGATCCCTCACGTTCTTCTAGGTCCTCCCGCGTTCTCCTAGGTTCTTCAACATTCTCTTCTCCCATGTTCTCCCAGGTTCTCCCACATTCTCCCATGTTCACCCACATTCTCCTAGGTTCTCCCGCGTTCTCCTACGTTCTCCCCCGTTCCCTCCGGTTCTCCTATATTTTCCCTGTTTCTCTTAAGTTCTCCGTTATCCTCCAGCGTACTCCTAGGTTCTCAAACACGTTCTCCTAGGTTCTGCCATGTTCTTGAAAGTTCTTCCACATTCTCCCATGTTCTCCTAGGTTCTCCAACTTTCTCTCATGTTCTGCTAGGGTCTTCTAGGTTCTTCGAAATTCTTTTAGGTTCCCCACGTTCTTTTGGGTTCTCCCCACGATCTCCTAGGTCCTCCCACTTTGTCCTAGGTTCTCTCGCGTTCTTCAAGGTTCTCCTACTTTCTCCAATGTTTACTTACAATCTCCCATGTTTCCCATTGTTCCCCTAGGTTCTCCTACATTCTCCCATATTCCCCCAAGGCTTCCCACTTTCTGCTAGGTTTTACCGCGTTCTCCTAGTTTCTGCCAAATTTTCCCATGTTCTCCCAGGTCCTCCCTCTTTCTCTCGTCTTCTCCCAGGTTGTCCCATTTTCTCCTTGGTTCTACAACGTTCTCTCATATTGTCCCATGTTGTCCCGTGTTCTCCTAGGTTCTCCGACATCTTTGATATTCTTCCAGGTTCTCCCATGTTCTCCAAGAATCTTTCACATTCTCCCATGTTCTCCTAGCTTCTCCAACATTCTTCCACGTTCTTACATATTTTTCCACGTTCTCTTAGGTTCTCTTGCGTTCCCCTAGGTTCTCCCACATTTTGCCATGTTCTTCAAGGTTCTCCGACGTTCTCCCATGTTCTCTTGTGTTCTCCTAGGTTCTGCCGCGCCGCCTACTCCTAGGTTCTTCCATATTCTCCCATGTTGTCCCACGTTCTCCCAATTTGTACTAGGTTCTTTTACGTTCTCGTAAGTTCTGCCACATTCTCCCTTCTTCTTCTAGTTTCTTACACTTTCCCCTATGTTCTCCCATGTTCTCCTTGATTCTCCCACGTTCTCCCATCTTCCCCGATGTTCTCCCGCGTTCTCCTAGGTTCTCCTACATTCTCCCATTATATGGAGTTCTCCTAGGGTTTCCCACTTTTTTCTAGGATCTTTCGCGTTCTCCTAAGTTCTCCCGTGTTCTGATAGGTTCTCCTACGTTCCCCAAGGTTCTTCCTCATTCTCATATAATCTCCCACGTCCTCCTGGGTTCTCCAGCGTTCTCCTAGGTTCTCCAACATTCTCCTATACTCCAAGGTTCTCCAACATTCTCTTAGTATGTTCTCCGTCGATCTCTCAGGTTCTCCCGCTTATTCCTTGGTTCTCTCACGATCTCTTAGGTTATCCCATGTTCTCCTACACTCTCCCATGTTCTCCTAGGTTATGCCATGTTCTCCTTGATTCTCCAAAGTTCTCCTAGGTTCGCCAACATTCTCCTATGTTCTCCAACCTTTTTCCACATTCTCCCATGTTCTCCGTCGTTCTCTCAGGTTCTCCCGCGTACTCCTAGGTTCTCCCACGATCTCTTAGGTTATCCAACTTTCTCCCATGTTCCCCTAGTTTATGCCATGTGCTCCTGGATTCTCCCACGTTCTCCCATATTCTCCAATGTTCTCCCACGTTCTTCTAGGTTCTGCCACATTCTGCCATGTTTACCTTGGTTCTCCCGTGTTTTCCTAGGTTCTCTTACATTCTCCCATGTTCTTGCACCTTCTCCTAGGTTCTCCAGCGTTCTCCTAGGTTCTACCACATTCTCTTATGTTCTCCTAGGTTCTCCCACTTAATCCTATGTTCTCCCACGTTCTCCTAGGTCATCCCGCGGTCTCCAGGGATCTCTAACATTTTTACCATGTTCTCCCACATTGTCCCATGCTGTTCTCCCATAATCCCTTACGTTCTCCTAGGTTCTCACGCGTTCTCCTAGGTTTTCCCACATTCTTCCATGTTCTCCGAGGTTCTTCCACATTCTCCCATGTTCTCCCACGTTCTTGTAGGCTCTGCCACGTTCTCCGAGGGTCTCCCATGTTCTCCAATGTTCTTCCACATTCTCAAATGTACTTCTAGGTTCTCCAACATTCTCCTATGTTCTTCTAGGTCCTCCCACGTTCTGCTAGGTTCTCCCACATTCCCCATGTTCTCTTACGTTCTTTTACATTCTCCCATGTTCTCCAAGATTCCCCTACGTTCTCCCACTTTCTCCTAGGTTCTCCCACTTTCTCCTAGGTTCTCACACTTTCTCCTAGGGTGTCCCGTTTTCTCCAAGGTTCTTCAACATTCCCCCATGTTCTCTCAGGTTCTCTAATATTGTACCACGTTTTCCCATAATCTCCAACGTTGTCCTAGTTTCTCCCTCCCAGCTATACGTACTCCCACATTCTCCCATGTTCTCCCGGTTTCTCATAATTTCTCCCATGTTGTCCCACGGTCTCCTAAATTCTCCTGCGTTCTAATGGGTTCTCCCACATTCCCCCATGTTTTCCCAGGTTCTACCAAGTTTCCCCATGTTCTCCTACGTTCTCCTAGGTTCTCCCACGTTCTCCTGTGTCCTCCCACGTTCTCCTAGTTTTTTTCCGAAATTCTCCCAGGTTCTTTCACTTTTTCCCATGTTCCCCACGTTCTCCTAGGTTCTCCCACTTTCTGAAATGTTCTTCTAGGTTCTCCCACTTTCTCCCATATAACCTTAGGTTCTCCCATGTTCTCCTTGGTTCTCACACGTTCTCCTATATTCTCCCATGTACTCCTGGTTTATCCTAGATTCTGCCACATTCTGCCATGTTTACCTATGTTCTCCTATGTTCTCCTAGGTTTTACCACATTCTCCTAGGTTCTCCTAGGTTATTCCGTGTTCTCCTAGGTTGTCCCACATTCTCCCACGTTCTCCTAGGTTCCCCCACGATCTCCTATATTCTCCCGCGTTCATCTAGGTCCTCCCACTTTCTCCCAAGTTCTCCGAGATTCTTCCTTGTGCTCCTTGGTTCTACCACGTTTTCCCATATTCTCTTATGTTCTCCCGCTTTCTCCTAGGTTCTCCCACGTTCTCCGATGTTTTCCAAGGTTCTCAAAGTTTCTCCCGTGTTCTCTTAGATTCTCTCATGTCCTCCTACGTTCTTCCAGGTTCTCCTACGTTCTCTAACGTTCTCCCACGTTCCCAGGGCCTAGGCCTTCCCACGTTCTCCTAGGTTCTCCCACATTCCCTCATGTTCTCTCATGTTCACCAACATTCTCCTTGGTTCTCCCGCGGTCTCCTAGGTTCTCCCCCGGTCTCCGAGATTCTAATATGTTTTTTTACTTGTTTCTCCAAGGTTCTCCCACATTCTCCCTTTCCTCCCAGTTTTCCCACATTATCCCATGTTCTCCCTCGTTCTCCTAGCTTCTACAACGTTCTCCTAGGTTCCCTCACGTTCTCCTAGGTCCTGCCGTGTTCTTCTAGGTTCTTCAACATTCTCCCATGTTCTCCCAGGTTCTCCCACATTCTCCCATGTAAACCCACATTCTCATGGTTCTTCCACGTTCTCCCATATTCTCCCATGTTCTTCGGTGTTCTCCTGGGTTCTATCACATTCTTCTATGATCTCATTGGTTCTCCCATGTTCTACAAGGTTCCTCTATATTCTAACATGTTTCTCCTAGGTGGTTCTCCTACATTCTCCCACGTTCTCCCGTATTCTACCACGTTCTTTTGGATTTCCCGCGTTCTCCTAGGTTCTCCAACATTCTCCCATGTTCTCCCACCTTCTCCTAGGTTCTCCCATTTTGTCCGATGTTCTCCCTTGTTCTCCTTGGTTCTTTCCCGTTCTTCCAAATTCTCCCATGTTCTCCTGCGTTCTTCTAGGTTCTTCCACTTTCTCCCATGTTCTCCTAGGTTCTCCCACTTTCACCCATGTTCTTTTAGGTTCTCAATTTGTCCTGTTCTTTTTTGTAATCTCACGTTCTTCCATATTCTCGCATGTTATCCCGCCTTCTTCTAGGTTCTCCCGCTTTCCTCAATGTTCGTCCACATTCTACCATGTTTTTCTACGTTCTCAATCATTCCCACACGTTCTCTTATAATCTCTAACGTTCTCCTAGGTTTTCCCAAATTCTCCCACGTTCTCCCAGTTTTTATGCCTTCTCCCATTTTCTCCCACGTTCTCCGTTGTTCTCCCGCGTTCTCCTAGGTTCTCCCACATTCTCCTATGTTCTCGTAGGTGCTTCCATTTTCTTACATTTTCACCCTTGTTCTTCTTGGTTCTCCGTTCTTCTATATTCTCCCATGTTCTCCCGCCTTTTCCAAGGTTCTTCCACATTATCCCATGTTCTCCTAGGTTCTCCCATTTTCTTCCATGTTCTCCTAGGTTTTCTCATGTTCTTCTTGGTTCTCCCACCTTTTCCCGCCTTCTCCCATGTTATCCTGCCATCTCCTCGTTTCTCCCGTTTTCTTCCATGTTCTACTAGGTTCTCCCATGTTCTCCAATGTTCTTACTCATGTTCTCTTAGGCTCCCCTGTGTTCTCCCACTTTCTCCTAGGCCCTCCCACGTTCTCCTACATTCTCCCTTCTTCTCCCACGTTCTCCTAGGTTCCCCTAGGTTTTCCCACTTCTGCTAGGTTCTCCCACGTTATCCTAGGTCCTCCTGCGTTCTTCTAGGTTCTCCCTCATTCTCCTTCGTTTGAGGTTCCAGGTTTTCCTAGGTTCCCCTAGGTTTCCCCACTTTTGCTAGGTTCCCCAACGTTCTCCTAGGTTCTCCCACTTTCTCCTGGGTTGTACTGCTTTCTCGAAGGTTCTCCCACATTCTCCAATGTTCTATGAGGTTTTCCCATTTTCTTCCATGTTCTCCCTTGTTCTCCTTGGTTCTCCCCCGTTCTTCCATATTCTCCCATGTTCTCCTGCGTTCTCCTAGGTTCTTCCACATTCTCCCATGTTCTCCTAGGTTCTCCCACTTTCTCCCTTGTACTCCTAGGTTTTGTCCTGTTCTTCTTGGTTCTTTCACGTTGTCCCATATTCTCCGAACTTATCCCGCCTTCGTCTAGGTTCTCCCGCTTTCCTCAATGTTCTACTAGGTTTTCCCATATTCTCCAAGGTTCTTACACATTCTACCATGTTCTCCTACGTTCTCCATCATTCTCTTACGTTCTCTTATTATTATATACAATAAATGACATATGGCATGAAGTATGTCAGATTTTCACATATGACACTGCTCAGATCACATTACATAATCGATCATTAAAATAACAAATTTCATAGACTTTAAAAATCGTGAATCAAACATCATTTATACAGCTGTACATAAAATAATACATGTAGTACCGCTACTCATGATGTTCAGAGAGCAACTTCAGTGCACGTGGTATAATGGACTGCTCATGGCGCTTAGTTCTGCTAAATGACGAGCGTGCCTGTTGACTACGTCAAAAACTGTAAGTTCTCCCACGTCCTTATAATCTCTAACGTTCTCATAGGTTTTCCCACATGTTCTTCTAGTTTTTTTATGGGTTCTCCCATTTTGTGCCACGTTCTCCCAAGTTCTTCCGCGTTGTCCTAGGTTCTCCCATATTCTCAATTTCCTCCCATGTTTTCCCACATTATCCCATGTTCTCCATCGTTCTCCTAGGTTCTCCCCCGTTCTCCTTGGTTCTCCTATGTTTTTTTTTTGTTCCTCCCAAGTTCTCCCTTATTCTTCAGCGTACTCCTTGGTCCGCAAACATATTCTCCTAGGTTCTACCATGTTCTTCAAAGTTCTTCCACATCCTCCCATGTTCTCCTAGGTTCTCCCATTTTCTCCCATGTTCTCCTAACGTTTCCTAGGTTCGCCGAAGTTCTTCCAGGTTCTCCCACGTTCTTTTGGGTTCTCCCCACGATCTCTTAGGTTCTCCAACTTTCTCCAATGCTTTCCAATGTTCTCTTCGGTTCCCCCATGTTCTCAAACGTTGTCCCACGTTCTCCTAAGTCCTCCCACTTTCTCCAAGGTGTCTGAAATTCTACCATGTTCTCCTTAATTCTCCCACATTCTTCTACATTCTGACACTTTCCCTTAGATTCTTCCACGTTTTACTAAGTACTCACCACATTCTCCAATGTTGTCCTATGTCGCCGACTCCGAAGTTACCACTGATTCCACCACCACTATCGCCAAATGCGTCGTTACGATTGATTCCGTCAACATTATCGCCGACTGCGGCGTTACCACTGAATCCGTCACCACTATCGCCGACTGCGGCGTTATCACTGATTCTGTTACCACTATCGCCGACTGCGGCGTTAACACTGATGTCATCACGACTTTCGCCGCTTGCGGCGTTACCACTTATTCCACTACCACTATCGATAACTTCGTCGTTAAAATTTACCACTGATTCCACCATCACTATCGCCGATTGCGGCGTTACCACTAATTCTGTCACCACTATCGCCGACTGCGGCGTTAACAATGATTTCACTATGACTTTCGCCGCTTGCGGCGTTACCACTGATTCCACTACCACTATCGCCGACTTTGCCGTTAAAATTTACCACTAATTCCACCACCACTCGCCGAGTGCGGCGTTACCACTAATTTCACCACCACTATCGCCGACAGCGGCGTTACCACTGATTCCGTCACTACTATCGACGATTGCAGCGTTATCACTAATGTCACCACCACCACTATCGCCGACTGCGGCGTTACCACTGATTCCGTCACCACTATCGCCGACTCCGCCGTTACCACTGATTCCGTCACTACTATCGACGATTGCAGCGTTATCACTAATGTCACCACCACCACTATCGCCGACTGCGGCGTTACCACTGATTCCGTCACCACTATCGCCGACTCCGGCGTTACCACTGATTCCGTCACCACTATCGCCGATTGCAGCGTTATCACTGGTTTCACCACCACAACTATCGCCGACTGCGGCGTTACCACTGATTCCACCACCACTATCGCCGACTCCGGCGTTACCACTGATTCCGTCACCACTATCGCCGACTCCGGCCTTACTACTGATTCCGTTACCACTATCGCCGACTCCGGCGTTACCACTGATTCCGTCACCACTATCGCCGATTGCGGGGTTTACACTGATTTCACCACCACAATTATCGCCGACTCCGGCGTTACCACTGATTCCGTCACCACTGTTGCCGATTGCGGCGTTATCACTGATTTCACCACCACAATTATCGCCGACACCGGCGTTACCACAGATTCCGTCACCACTATCGCCGACTCCGGCGTTACCACTGATTCCGTCACCACTATCGCCGACTCCGGCCTTACGACTGATTCCGTCACCACCATCGCCGACTCCGGCCTTACTACTGATTCCGTTACCACTATCGCCGACTCCGGCGTTACCACTGATTCCGTCACCACTATCGCCGATTGCGGCGTTATCAGTGATTTCACCACCACAACTATCGCCAAATGCGGCGTTATCACTGATTTCTCTACCACCACTATCGCCGACTCCGGCGTTACCACTGATTCCGTCACCATTATTGCCGACTCCGGCGTTACCACTGATTCCGTCACCACTATCGCCGACTCTGGCGTTACCACTGATTCCGTCACCACTATCGCCGACTCCGGCGTTACCACTGATTCCGTCACCACTATCGCCGACTCCGGCATTACCACTGATTCTGTCACCACTATCGCCAATTGTGGCGTTATCACTGATTTCGTCACCACTATCGCCGACTTCGGCGTTATTACTGATTCCGCCACCACTTACGCCGATTGTGGCGTTATCACTGATTTCGTCACCACTATCGCCGAATCCGGCGTTACCACTGATTCCGTCACCACTATCGCCGACTCCGGCGTTACCACTGATTCTGTCACCACTATCGCCGATTGTGGCGTTATCACTGATTCCGTCACCACTATCGCCGAATCCGGCGTTAGCACTGATTCCGTCACCACTATCGCCGACTCCGGCGTTACCACTGATTCCGTCACCACTATCGCCAATTGTGGCGTTATCACTGATTTCACCAACACCAATATCGCCGATTGCGGCGTTACCACTGATTTCGTCAACACTATCGCCGACTCCGGCGTTACCACTGATTCCGTCACCATTATCGCCGATTGCGGCGTTATCACTGATTTCACCACCACCACTATCGCCGACTGCGGCGTTACCACTGATTCCGTCACCACTATCGCCGACTCCGGCGTTACCACTGATTCTGTCACCACTATCGCCGATTGTCGCGTTATCACTGATTTCACCACCACCACTATCGCCGACTGCGGCGTTATTACTGATTTCACCACCACCAATATCGCCGACTCCGGCGTTACCACTGATTCCGTCACCACTTACGCCGATTATGGCGTTATCACTGATTTCGTCACTACTATCGCCGACTCCGGCGTTACCACTGATTCCGTCACCACTATCGCCGAATCCGGCGTTACCACTGATTCCGTCAGCACTATCGCCGATTGCGGCGTTATCACTGATTTCGTCACCACTATCGCCGACTCCAGCGTTACCACTGATTCCGTCACCACTATCGCCGAATCCGGCGTTACCACTGATTCCGTCACCACTATCGCCGAATCCGACGTTACCACTGATTCCGTCACCACTATCGCCGACTGTGGCGTTACCACTGATTCCACAACCACTATCGCCGACTCCAGCGTTACCACTGATTCCGTCACCACTATCGCCGAATCCGGCGTTACCACTGATTCCGTCACCACTATCGCCGACTGCGGCGTTACCACTGATTCCACCACCACTATCGCCGACTCCGGCGTTACCACTGATACTGTCACCACTATCGCCGATTGCGGCGTTATCACTGATTTCACCACCACCAATATCGCCGATTGCGGCGTTACCACTGATTCCGTCACCACTATCGCCGACTCCGGCGTTACCAATTATTCCGTCACCACTATCGCCGACTCCGGCGTTATCACTGATTCCGTTACCACTATCGCCGATTGCGGCGTTATCACTGATTTCACCACCACCACTATCGCCGACTGCGGCGTTACCACTGATTCCGTCACCACTCTCGCCGACTCCGGCGTTACCACTGATTCCGCCACCACTATCGCCGACTCCGGCGTTACCACTGATTCCGTCACCACTATCGCCGATTGTGGCGTTATCACTGATTTCACAACCACCACTATCGCCGACTGCGGCGTTACCACTGATTCCGTCACCACTATCGCCGACTCCGGCGTTACCACTTATTTCGTCACCACTATCGCCGACTCCGGCGTTACCACTGATTCCGTTACCACTATCGCCGATTACGGCGTTATCAGTGATTTCACCACAACAACTACCGCAAAATGCGGCATTATCACTGATTTCATTACCACCACTATTGCCGACTCCGGCGTTACCACTGATTCCGTCACCACTATCGCCAATTGCGGCGTTATCACTGATTTCACCACCACCACTATCGCCGACTGCGGCGTTACCAGTGATTCCGTCACCACTATCGCCGACTCCGGCGTTACCACGGAATCCGTCACCACTATCGCCGTTTGCGGCGTTATCACTGATTTCACCACCACCACTATCGCAAACTGCGGCGTTACCACTGATTCCGTCACCACTATCGCCGACTCCGACGTTACCACTGAATCCTTTACCACTATCGCCGATTGCGGCGTTATCACTGATTTCACCACCACCACTATCGCCGACTCCGGCGTTACCACTGGTTTCGTCACCACTATCGCCGACTCCGGCGTTACCACTGATTCCGTCACCACTATCGCCGACTCCGGCGTTACCACTGATTCCGTCAGCACTATCGCCGACTCCGGCGTTACCACTGAATTCGTCACCACTATCGCCGATTGCGGCGTTATCACTGATTTCACCACCACCACTATCGCCAACTGCGGCGTTACCACTGAATCCGTCACCACTATTGCCGATTGCGGCGTTATCACTGATTTCACCACCACCACTATCGCCGACTCCGGCGTTATCACTGATTCCGTCACCACTATCGCCGACTCCGGCGTTACCACTGATTCCGTCACCACTATCGCCGACTCCGGCGTTACCACTGATTCTGTCACCACTATCGCCGATTGTGGCATTATCACTGATTTCACCACCACCACTATCGCCGACTGCGGCGTTACCACTGATTTCGTCAACACTATCGCCGACTTCGGCGTTACCACTGATTCCGTCACCACTATCGCCGACTCCGGCGTTACCACTGATTCCGTAACCACTATCGCCGATTGCGGCGTTATCACTGATTTCACCACCACCACTATCGCAAACTGCGGCGTTACCACTGATTCCGTCATCACTATCGCCGAATCCGGCGTTACCACTGGTTTCGTCACCACTATCGCCGACTCCGGCGTTATCACTGATTTCACCACCACAACTATCGCCGACTGCGGCGTTACCACTGATTCCGTCACCACTATCGCTTAATCCGGCGTTACCACTGATTCCGTCACCACCATCGCCGACTCCGGCGTTACCACTAATTCTGTCACCACTATCGCCGACTCCGGCGTTACCACTGATTCCGTCACCACTATCGCCGACACCGGCGTTACCACTGATTCCGTCACCACTATCGCCGACTCCGGCGTTACCACTGATTTCGTCACCACTATCGCCGATTGCGGCGTTATCACTGATTTCACCAACACCAATATCGCCGATTGCGGCGTTATCACTGATTTCACCACCACCACTATCGCAAACTGCGGCGTTACCACTGATTCCGTCACCACTATCGCCGAATCCGGCGTTACCACTGGTTTCGTCACCACTATCGCCGACTCCAGCGTTATCACTGATTTCACCACCACAACTATCGCCGACTGCGGCGTTACCACTGATTCCGTCACCACTATCGCTTAATCCGGCGTTACCACTGATTCCGTCACCACCATCGCCGACTCCGGCGTTACCACTGATTCCGTCACCACTATCGCCGACTCCGGCGTTACCACTGATTCCGTCACCACTATCGCCGATTGTGGCGTTATCACTGATTTCACCAACACCAATATCGCCGATTGCGGCGTTATCACTGATTTCACCACCACCAATATCGCCGATTGTGGCGTTACCACTGATTCCGTCACCACTATCGCCGACTCCGGCGTTACCACTGGTTTCGTCACCATTATCGCCGATTGCGGCGTTATCACTGATTTCACCACCACCACTATCGCCGACTGCGGCGTTACCACTGATTCCGTCACCACTATCGCCGACTCCGGCGTTACCACTGGTTTCGTCACCACTATCGCCGACTCCGACGTTACCACTGATTCTGTCACCACTATCGCCGATTGTCGCGTTATCACTGATTTCACCACCACCACTATCGCCAACTGCGGCGTTATTACTGATTTCACCACCACCAATATCGCCGACTCCAAGGTTACCACTGATTCCGTCACCACTTACGCCCATTATGGCGTTATCACTGATTTCGTCACCACTATCGCCGACTCCGGCGTTACCACTGATTCCGTCACCACTATCGCCGAATCCGGCGTTACCACTGATTCCGTCACCACTATCGCCAACTGCGGCGTTACCACTGATTCCACCACCACTATCGCCGACTCCGGCGTTACCACTGATACTGTCACCACTATTGCCGATTGCGGCGTTATCACTGATTTCTCTACCACCACTATCGCCGACTCCGGCGTTACCACTGATTTCGTCACCACTATCGCCGATTGCGGCGTTATCACTGATTTCACCAACACCAATATTGCCGATTGCGGCGTTACCACTGATTCCGTCACCACTATCGCCGACTCCGGCGTTACCAATTATTCCGTCACCACTATCGCCGACTCCGGCGTTATCACTGATTCCGTTACCACTATCGCCGATTGCGGCGTTATCACTGATTTCACCACCACCACTATTGCCGACTGCGGCGTTACCACTGGTTCCGTCACCACTATCGCCGACTCCGGCGTTACCACTGATTCCGCCACCACTATCGCCGACTCCGGCGTTACCACTGATTCCGTCACCACTATCGCCGATTGTGGCGTTATCACTGATTTCACCACCACCACTATCGCCGACTGCGGCGTTACCACTGATTCCGTCACCACTATCGCCGACTCCGGCGTTACCACTTGTTTCGTCACCACTATCGCCGACTCCGGCGTTACCACTGATTCCGTCACCACTATCGCCGATTACGGCGTTATCAGTGATTTCACCACAACGACTACCGCCAAATGCGGCATTATCACTGATTTCATTACCACCACTATCGCCGACTCCGGCGTTACCACTGATTACGTCAGCACTATCGCCGATTGCGGCGTTATCACTGATTTCACCACCACCACTATCGCCAACTGCGGCGTTACCACTGATTCCGTCACCACTATCGCCGACTCCGGCGTTACCACGGAATCCGTCACCACTATCGCCGTTTGCGGCGTTATCACTGATTTCACCACCACCACTATCGCAAACTGCGGCGTTACCACTGATTCCGTCACCACTATCGCCGACTCCGGCGTTACCACTGATTCCGTCACCACTATCGCCGATTGCGGCGTTATCACTGATTTCACCAACACCAATATCGCCGATTGTGGCGTTACCACTGATTCCGTCACCACTATCGCCGACTCCGGCGTTACCACTGAATCCTTCACCACTATCGCCGATTGCGGCGTTATCACTGATTTCACCACCACCACTATCGCCGACTCCGGCGTTACCACTGGTTTCGTCACCACTATCGCCGACTCCGGCGTTACCACTGATTCCGTCACCACTATCGCCGACTCCGGCGTTACCACTGATTCCGTCAGCACTATCGCCGACTCCGGCGTTACCACTGATTCCGTTACCACTATCGCCGATTACGGCGTTATCAGTGATTTCACCACAACAACTACCGCAAAATGCGGCATTATCACTGATTTCATTACCACCACTATTGCCGACTCCGGCGTTACCACTGATTCCGTCACCACTATCGCCAATTGCGGCGTTATCACTGATTTCACCAACACCACTATCGCCGACTGCGGCGTTACCAGTGATTCCGTCACCACTATCGCCGACTCCGGCGTTACCACGGAATCCGTCACCACTATCGCCGTTTGCGGCGTTATCACTGATTTCACCACCACCACTATCGCAAACTGCGGCGTTACCACTGATTCCGTCACCACTATCGCCGACTCCGGCGTTACCACTGAATCCTTTACCACTATCGCCGATTGCGGCGTTATCACTGATTTCACCACCACCACTATCGCCGACTCCGGCGTTACCACTGGTTTCGTCACCACTATCGCCGACTCCGGCGTTACCACTGATTCCGTCACCACTATCGCCGACTCCGGCGTTACCACTGATTCCGTCAGCACCATCGCCGACTCCGGCGTTACCACTGAATTCGTCACCACTATCGCCGATTGCGGCGTTATCACTGATTTCACCACCACCACTATCGCCAACTGCGGCGTTACCACTGAATCCGTCACCACTATTGCCGATTGCGGCGTTATCACTGATTTCACCACCACCACTATCGCCGACTCCGGCGTTATCACTGATTCCGTCACCACTATCGCCGACTCCGGCGTTACCACTGATTCCGTCACCACTATCGCCGACTCCGGCGTTACCACTGATTCTGTCACCACTATCGCCGATTGTGGCATTATCACTGATTTCACCACCACCACTATCGCCGACTGCGGCGTTACCACTGATTTCGTCAACACTATCGCCGACTTCGGCGTTACCACTGATTCCGTCACCACTATCGCCGACTCCGGCGTTACCACTGATTCCGTAACCACTATCGCCGATTGCGGCGTTATCACTGATTTCACCACCACCACTATCGCAAACTGCGGCGTTACCACTGATTCCGTCATCACTATCGCCGAATCCGGCGTTACCACTGGTTTCGTCACCACTATCGCCGACTCCGGCGTTATCACTGATTTCACCACCACAACTATCGCCGACTGCGGCGTTACCACTGATTCCGTCACCACTATCGCTTAATCCGGCGTTACCACTGATTCCGTCACCACCATCGCCGACTCCGGCGTTACCACTAATTCTGTCACCACTATCGCCGACTCCGGCGTTACCACTGATTCCGTCACCACTATCGCCGACACCGGCGTTACCACTGATTCCGTCACCACTATCGCCGACTCCGGCGTTACCACTGATTTCGTCACCACTATCGCCGATTGCGGCGTTATCACTGATTTCACCAACACCAATATCGCCGATTGCGGCGTTATCACTGATTTCACCACCACCACTATCGCAAACTGCGGCGTTACCACTGATTCCGTCACCACTATCGCCGAATCTGGCGTTACCACTGGTTTCGTCACCACTATCGCCGACTCCAGCGTTATCACTGATTTCACCACCACAACTATCGCCGACTGCGGCGTTACCACTGATTCCGTCACCACTATCGCTTAATCCGGCGTTACCACTGATTCCGTCACCACCATCGCCGACTCCGGCGTTACCACTGATTCCGTCACCACTATCGCCGACTCCGGCGTTACCACTGATTCCGTCACCACTATCGCCGATTGTGGCGTTATCACTGATTTCACCAACACCAATATCGCCGATTGCGGCGTTATCACTGATTTCACCACCACCAATATCGCCGATTGTGGCGTTACCACTGATTCCGTCACCACTATCGCCGACTCCGGCGTTACCACTGGTTTCGTCACCATTATCGCCGATTGCGGCGTTATCACTGATTTCACCACCACCACTATCGCCGACTGCGGCGTTACCACTGATTCCGTCACCACTATCGCCGACTCCGGCGTTACCACTGGTTTCGTCACCACTATCGCCGACTCCGACGTTACCACTGATTCTGTCACCACTATCGCCGATTGTCGCGTTATCACTGATTTCACCACCACCACTATCGCCAACTGCGGCGTTATTACTGATTTCACCACCACCAATATCGCCGACTCCAAGGTTACCACTGATTCCGTCACCACTTACGCCCATTATGGCGTTATCACTGATTTCGTCACCACTATCGCCGACTCCGGCGTTACCACTGATTCCGTCACCACTATCGCCGAATCCGGCGTTACCACTGATTCCGTCACCACTATCGCCAACTGCGGCGTTACCACTGATTCCACCACCACTATCGCCGACTCCGGCGTTACCACTGATACTGTCACCACTATTGCCGATTGCGGCGTTATCACTGATTTCTCTACCACCACTATCGCCGACTCCGGCGTTACCACTGATTTCGTCACCACTATCGCCGATTGCGGCGTTATCACTGATTTCACCAACACCAATATTGCCGATTGCGGCGTTACCACTGATTCCGTCACCACTATCGCCGACTCCGGCGTTACCAATTATTCCGTCACCACTATCGCCGACTCCGGCGTTATCACTGATTCCGTTACCACTATCGCCGATTGCGGCGTTATCACTGATTTCACCACCACCACTATTGCCGACTGCGGCGTTACCACTGGTTCCGTCACCACTATCGCCGACTCCGGCGTTACCACTGATTCCGCCACCACTATCGCCGACTCCGGCGTTACCACTGATTCCGTCACCACTATCGCCGATTGTGGCGTTATCACTGATTTCACCACCACCACTATCGCCGACTGCGGCGTTACCACTGATTCCGTCACCACTATCGCCGACTCCGGCGTTACCACTTGTTTCGTCACCACTATCGCCGACTCCGGCGTTACCACTGATTCCGTCACCACTATCGCCGATTACGGCGTTATCAGTGATTTCACCACAACGACTACCGCCAAATGCGGCATTATCACTGATTTCATTACCACCACTATCGCCGACTCCGGCGTTACCACTGATTCCGTCAGCACTATCGCCGATTGCGGCGTTATCACTGATTTCACCACCACCACTATCGCCAACTGCGGCGTTACCACTGATTCCGTCACCACTATCGCCGACTCCGGCGTTACCACGGAATCCGTCACCACTATCGCCGTTTGCGGCGTTATCACTGATTTCACCACCACCACTATCGCAAACTGCGGCGTTACCACTGATTCCGTCACCACTATCGCCGACTCCGGCGTTACCACTGATTCCGTCACCACTATCGCCGATTGCGGCGTTATCACTGATTTCACCAACACCAATATCGCCGATTGTGGCGTTACCACTGATTCCGTCACCACTATCGCCGACTCCGGCGTTACCACTGAATCCTTCACCACTATCGCCGATTGCGGCGTTATCACTGATTTCACCACCACCACTATCGCCGACTCCGGCGTTACCACTGGTTTCGTCACCACTATCGCCGACTCCGGCGTTACCACTGATTCCGTCACCACTATCGCCGACTCCGGCGTTACCACTGATTCCGTCAGCACTATCGCCGACTCCGGCGTTACCACTGATTCTGTCACCACTATCGCCGATTGTGGCGTTATCACTGATTTCACCACTACCACTATCCCCGACTCCGGCGTTACCACTGATTCCGTCACCACTATCGCCGACTCCGGCGTTACCACTGAATTCGTCACCACTATCGCCGATTGCGGCGTTATCACTGATTTCACCACCAACACTATCGCCAACTGCGGCGTTACCACTAAATCCGTCACCACTATCGCCGATTGCGGCGTTATCACTGATTTCACCACCACCACTATCGCCGACTCCGGCGTTACCACTGATTCCGTCACCACTATAGCCGACTCCGGCGTTACCACTGATTCTGTCACCACTATCGCCGATTGTGGCATTATCACTGATTTCACCACCACCACTATCGCCGACTGCGGCGTTACCACTGATTTCGTCAACACTATCGCCAACTTCGGCGTTACCACTGATTCCGTCACCACTATCGCCGACTCCGGCGTTACCACTGATTCCGTCACCACTATCGCCGAATCCGGCGTTACCACTGGTTTCGTCACCACTATCGCCGACTCCGGCGTTATCACTGATTTCACCACCACAACTATCGCCGACTGCGGCGTTACCACTGATTCCGTCACCACTATCGCTTAATCCGGCGTTACCACTGATTCCGTTACCACCATCGCCGACTCCGGCGTTACCACTGATTCTGTCACTACTATCGCCGATTGTTGAGTTACCACTGATTTAACTACCACTATCGCCAATTGAGGTGTTACCACTGATTCCCTCACCACTATCGCCGACTGTGACGTCATCACTGATTAAACAACCACCATCGCAGACTGCGATGTTTTAACAATTTTTCCACTACCACTATCGCTGACCCCGGTGTTACCATGCCTCATTTTACCACCAGCACCAATGTTTACGTACCATTGGTGCCCCCACCATATTCGCTGACTGTGGCATGACTACTGCAGCGGTGCAATGGCTTTAATTGTGTCCGTCTGCAAAAGAAAAAGGTAAGGTGAAAGTCCAATAATGAATAATGATAAATAAGGCATTATCCCCGGGTTCCACATGTCCCCCTCTGCAACTTATTGAAGTCGGGGATTAGAGACTATATCGCCCATTCTCCGTTAACGTGTGCAATTGGGGGTAGAAAATGGTGAAAAATAAAGTTCTTCCAAATACCTAACAAATGTGCTGAACTTGTTTCCAGTGTTGTCGACCATCTTTGGCCAATTTTGTACGGTGCTACCACCTATACTTTACGTTATATTAAGTTTTTTGTCTGTAGAAATGGTAATCTCCGAAACAAACCACCAAAGACACCACCAAATAGCCAAAACAAGCTCACGTGCTACATCTGCTTGGAGATTAAAGCAGAGAGAGTAAACCATCTGTACTATGACTTTTTAGCAAGACAAGGACAACTACAAAGCCCATCTAATAAACCACCCCAGCCCCCTGTATTAGATTCTTATGTCCAGTTATTACTTTTTGTTTTTATGTATACTATTGTTTCATTATTGTTATTGTATCAGTTTGCCTATGTTTGAATTATTTTGCCAATAATTCCTTATTAAGTATGCAGTATTTCATTTAAATTTCTTTTCATCTCAATTTATGTATACTATTGCTTAATTATTGTTATTGTATCATTTTGCCTATGTCTTGAATTATTTTGCAAACAATTCCTTATGTATGTATGTATAATTTCATTTCAATTTTGAGTTATAATTAGTTTTGGTTAGTATAGAGGAGGAGGGCTTAGAATAAGCTAAATAAGCTTTATCCCTCCTCCTGCACCTTGTTTTATTTATTATTATTGTATTATGTATATTTTTTTCTTGTTGTTGTTGTGCAAATAAATAAAACTACAGTATTGTTACAGTTGATAAAATGCTGTTAATCGAACTTTGCATCGTATCCTTTTCCTGTAAATTCGATAACACAGTGAAGGACAAAATGGTAACGTAAGTTAGACGGTAACGTAAGTTAGAATTATGCTTATGATGATCAATACAATCTAAGCCGTCAGGCCTTACACTATAAAATTTACATGCAAATGTATATCTGATGACCCTCTTTCTGATTAATGGAACTGCAAGTATCTGTCTCTAATCTCAATGGAATAACCATGGTAACGTAGGTTAGAATTAAAAATTGACAAACGGCCTAACGCTGTTTTTTGTTGTCATTTTTCCGATACTCGTGTTTTGTTCTCCTTGCCATGGATTTGTTTCGCAAAACACAGTCTAGTGGATAAGACAGTGTGAAAATTATTGTGAAATATCTTCTCGTTGGCGAATTATACCCGTCTATCTTTCGATAACGTAAGTTAGACAAAACCTTGCGACAAAAATAAAACGACATCAGATTTCATATGGACGCCAGCTGGACAAGTTCATCCACCTGTGGCAAGACGGTTTGGTGGATAGGTGTAAATTATGACTGAAAATTTAGTCAACTCACACGTTTTCATTGTTTAAACCCGACGTTTTGTGCGTCACTAGTGGTTGCGACAGGTGATTTTAGCCTGTTTCTTAACAAAATCTTCGCCTGGACGACCCAAAGGCAGCTGACAGTTGCGGTAAAACATAACTTAGTATATTACTATCATGTTGTGATAACAGGAGGGCATAAGATACGAAGTTATTGCGTGTTTTAAAAATTTTGTGGGCCAGCACATTGCGACAGCAATTGCACACGTTAACAAAGAATGGGCTATATATATATACAGTCAACTGTTATGTCAATTCCATTTGAGGATACACAAAAGCCGCCTGATGCCACTTTTGTCTGGGTCCAAAAAAATCGACGTTTGCGGTGGCTGCAGCTGAGTCATCGTTGTAGGATCCATAACGGAGAGAAAAAAAAATTAAAACTAGAAAGGGAGACATTTGCTCGGGAGCAAATGCAGAAAATGGCTTCACTACATCCCCCGTACCAAAAATAGACTTGTCCCCTTCCCGCACAAATGGATTGTTCCTAAACCGCCCCTGTCAAAAATATGAAGTGTCCCAACAGTCTATACCCCCATGCAGCAATGGAATATTCCAACGCCTTTTGCTGTTGGAACATGTAGGACCAGTGTTCTATTTAGAACTGTCAGTTGGGGATTTGGGTTTTCCATCTACAATCAGTATTTTTACTCGAGGTCAGGTAAATAAAACTAGAAATGCAAACACAGCATATTCTTATTTCGAAATAGAAAGTCCGATATCAAAAATGTCATGTAGTGCTCCACAATATCAAGTGTTTCTATACCGCCATGTAGTCCTCAATACCCATATAGGGTCGTTCTCATTGAAATGGGCAAAATAGCGATTTTTAGGGTCGAAAAATCGACGGACAGATTTTTCAGACACACCCCCTTTATATTTTAGGAAAACATCTTAATTTATGATTTCAAAAAAATTGACAGCTTATTTATCATAGGAAGTTACCAAAAATGTATGGATTTTGATAAGATGTGTGAAAAAAATGCAGATTTTTTGTTTGTTTAGGAAAAACCTGGAACATCATAAAAATAACTGGGTATATGATAAAGCTTTTATCCATACTATCACCCTAAAAGCCATTAATCAAGGCATCAGTATCTATGGACATACTTCAGTCAGTTTTAGTGTTCTGTTGAAGATTGTAATCATTTAGTTTAGGACTAAGGTGGTCCCGATGTTTTGTTGCATTTTGACCTCTTTGGGTAATTTCAAGAAAGGCAAACTTAATTTTTTTCTAATCACCTTTATCCTCTATCGATTAAAATCATCTGCGTCTTGTAACACCCGTAACATAATTAATGTTGCAAATTAGAGGAACTTGAGAAGAGTAAATTACATGGAGCGGAGGGGAAATTCATCGGAAAACGGTAACGGATGTTACATCCGTTGGTTCAAAATGGCTCCACTAGACGGGCGTTGTCAAGTTGTAATTTAATGAGCTCTCCTTTCTTTTGGGAAAATGTACGTGAAAATTTTCCTTTTTTTTACAATACGGAGAGGTAGTTTTCTATATCATATCATGTTAACTAACCATATATATATATATATATATATATAAGGCACACTCAGTAGGTGCTTCAGTATCAGAATTATTGGTTCTGAATCAAGGTACATCGCTGGAATCAACTAAATGACAACCAATCGCACATGAATTTAGTCCTAATTTTCCCCTAACGTAGTATTTCGTACCTGGACATCGTTGTCCAACCATATATTATTTATTGCAATGATGGACATGATGGACGTTTGTACATTACAGTATAAACATGTGTATACAGTTTTCTTTGTGATTAAGATAAATATCGATATCTCATCATCTTGACATGCCTATGACTATCACATACCTCTTGGTACATGTACTATATTTCAACCACATTTCTTGTGTTTGTCTATCAAAAGCAACATGGCATTGTTGGAGGGATTGTATAAGACATACAACGAACTAACTACGGGGAATGTTCAAGTTTTAACCAACTAACACAAACGCCTGTGCCGATGCATATATTTCTTTCTTGCCACTGATAGAACCCCCCGCCTCTCCTGCACACACCACAAGTCAAGTTATAATGCAACGACTGACACACACCCTTAGGTATAGATTTATTGCCCAGCTACATATCTAACAATTACATAATCTACTATCTAACAACACAGATCTCAGGTTATAGCTCCGTCCAAGTCTCACTAAAAATCCTGCCACGAAACTATCGTAGAACACCAATAAGTTTCTCGTTTGCGGTGATGGTTGATTTGTTTCTAATTAATTATCTTAACCTTATTTTAAGGCAAGCAAGCCCATTATATACTGGTACGTATAGACGAATCGAACACATAATGATAGCTAACTGCAGTGTTTTACAAGTAGCAAAAAATAACTTCGAAAGCAAAATCTCGAAGAAAAGCAGAATATATTGAAGTCTGATGACGCAGAATAGGTTTGTTTTTACTTAGATATATATTTTTTCTACATTAGTTCCTACGATTATGTTTATGGTGCACAAGAACAGGAAGTTTGGCACCTTTTTATGTCCTTCAGGCTAGAGGTAAACGGGTGGGCCCGCAAGGTTCACCCGCAGGATTCAGGCGATGTTGTCCGCGCCCAGCTGACAGAGCATGGATGGCAAGACCGATCGGCCGGCGCCGAGGCGTGTGGACCCGCTGCACTTCTTCCGACGGCGGCCTTGTCCCCGCGGAAGGTGTCCGGGGCCTTCCGGTCTCCGGGTTTATAACCGCGGGCGTGCAGCGCCCACTGTCGGACGGGGGACAGGCAATAGACCGCCGCGCCTGCCCCTACGCCGGGCCCCCGTCCCCTTCGTGCGGTGTTCCACCGAGACGGACTGTTCCCAGTGCATTGCAACGGCCCGCGCGTCCCCTGCAACGGGTGCGCCACGCAGGTCGCCCGGGTGTATGCGGCGAGGTCCGGCCGCCCACCCGACCCGTCTTGAAACACGGACCAAGGAGTCTAACGCGTGCGCGAGTCATTGGGTGTTGTACGAAACCCAGAGGCGCAATGAAGGTGAAGGGCCGTCTGTCGGTCCGAGATGGGATCCCCGCCGTCTCCGCGGCGCTGGTGCACCACCGGTCGATTTCGACCGCTCCGTCGGTGAGGTCGCGCTAGAGCGTGCGCGTTGGGACCCGAAAGATGGTGAAATATGGCCGAGCAGGTCGAAGGCAGGGGAAACCCTGGTAGAGGTCCGTAGTGATTCTGACGTGCAAATCGATCGTCAAACTTGGGTATAGGGACGAAAGACTATTAGTAATCAAACCATCTAGTATCTGGTTCCCTTCGAAGTTTCCCTCAGGATAGCTGGCACTCTGTCGCAGTTTTATCTGGTAAAGCGAATGATTAGAGGTCTTGGGGCCGAAACGACTTCAACCTGTTCTCAAACTTTAAATTGGTAAGGTGACCGACTCGCTCGAGTGGAGCCGGGCCTGGAATGCGAGTGCTCAGTGGGCCACTTTTGGTAAGCAGAACTGGCGCTGAGAGATTAACCGAACGCCGGGTTAAGGCACCCAATGCGGACGCTCATCAGACCCCAGAAAAGGTGTTAGTTGATACAGACAGCAGGGCGGTGGCCATGAAAGTTGGATTCCGCAAAGAAGTGTGTAACAACTCACCTGCTGAATCAACTAGCCCTGAAAATTGATGGCGTGGGGGGGGGGGTCGAGCCCATACCCGGCCGTCGCGGCATTCCGCTCCGGCCGAGCCAGGCCGCAACGAGTAGGAGGAGATATGGACAGCTGCCCCGTAAAGCACCGCGGCTTTTGTGGTGTCCGGTGCGCTCAGGTCGGCCCTTGAAAATCAGAGGGAGAGGCGTGCGATTTTCGCGTCGGTCCGTACCCATAACTGCAGCAGGTCTCCAAGGTGATCAGCCTCTAGTCGAAACAACAATGTAGGACACCCTGAACAGGCATGGCCTTACATCAACAACAGCTTCCAGACTGGCCGTCAACCGCCAACTGTACCTCCCCACGACACCCCAGACGGTAGAAGTGGATGGATAAAGTAAAGTAAGTACGAATACAGACCGTAAAAGCGTGGCCTATCGATCCTTTTGACTTTAACCCTCAAACAACCGTAGTTTTTTTGCGACATATCTTACCATATGGGGTCAAAAAAAGGTTCAGACATTTGGTTCAGGCGCTCGGCTGATAAGCCGGTGGTGCGAAGCTACTATCTAAGGGATTATGACTAAACGCCTCTAAGTCAGAATCCCGCCCAGAAAGCAACAATAGGCGTGGCGCCTCCTTCGGAGTGGCAAGAGTAGGGCTGTCTGACAGCCCGGAAGAGCCACTTGCGGCGACCATTCAGGAGCCCCGACTACGCCGTCGGACTCCGCGCTCGATCCGCAGAGCAATCGGTTCCGGGGACGAGGTGCTGAATCCTCTGTAGACGACTTTGATGCAGCTCGGGGTGTCGTACCTAGTAGAGCAGCCGCTTCGCTGCGATCTATTGAAAGTCATCCCCGCGAGCTAAGATTCGTGCCCGCCCGGGCACTCCGCCGCGAAGGCCGGGCGGCGGGGTGTCTCCCCATCCCCTTCTTAAGGTAGAAGACATCGGAGCGAGCGACAGGTAAGGCACGCTTGCCTGTCCTGGAGCTGGTGAAAGCAGAAGGTCCTGTTCCGATGTACTGCCGCCGGCTCTCCAGCTGGAGAAGGCCGGTGGTCAGGTTCCGGTGTACTGCCGCCGGCTCTGGCGCTAGAGAAGGCCGGTGGTCAGGTTCCGATGTACTGCTGCCGGCTCTGGCGCTAAAGAAGGCCGGTGGTCAGGTTCCAATGTTCTGACACCGGCTCTGGCGCTGGATAAGGCCGGTGGTCAGGTTCCGATGTACTGCCGCTGGCTCTCCAGGTGGAGAAGGCCGGTGGTCAGATTCGGGTGTACTGCTACCGGCTCTCAAGCTGGAGAAGGCCGGTGGTCAGGTTCCGATGTTGCCGATGTTGCCCGTCCCAACGGGCTCGGCACCGGGCGGCGTGTGAGGTGCCATCGGGTAGGTTGACCGCTTATCCCCGCCCAAGTCCGACCGCGAGAGAGGAATCCCTGGCCTGGCCAGGCGGCCGAGGTCAGTGACCTGGGAGTCCGGCGGTCCTGACGGTGGCGGAGATGGCCGTGGTGGCGGCGGCACGGGGTCACTGGCGGGGACCGGGCGGGGTCGGCTCAGCCGGCGGCGGCAGGTGCCTCCGACCGCCGAAGACTACTACGTGGTTGTGTTTCGGTGGATTTGGAAAAAGTAGACTCTACAGGTGTCTGACCATGTCGTAAGATGGTCAATCTATATAGAGATAGTGGGTGTTTTTTTACTTCATCGGACTTGGCCAGCCTTGAAGCGGCCGTTGCGTGCGACAGCAGAGTGCTGGCGGCTATGAGAGAGTGCACGCCATCGAAGCCTCTCCAGCACCAGCAAGTCGTCGGCGTGGAGAAAACACGGGGTCGATCGGTGACTTTGTCCCGCTTTTCCCGGCTTACGGGCTTAGCCGTGAGATGCCGGCGGGGAGGTTGACAGCTCATTCCCGCCCAAGTCCGACCGCGAGAGAGGAATCCCTGGCCTGGCCAGGCGGCCGTGGTCGGTGTCCTGGGAGCCCGGCGGTCCCGACGGTGACGAGAATGGCCGCGCGGCACGGGGTCGCTGGCTAGGACCATGCGGGGTCAGTTCAACTGGCGGCCTTGTTTGGGAGCGACACCGATAATTACCCGTATTGGGATCGGTTGCAAACAGTGACGTTGCGGTGGATGACATTGAAATGTTTTTCCCCGACGGAGCTGAGGGCGCCGAGGGCGTGGAGGTGAATCAAGCGCAGATTGAAGGGCAAGAGAGAGGCGATGCACCGGAGATGAATGGACCGGTGCCGCCTGGGCAGGTTATCGATGAAACTGGGGCGGTGGCCAGCGACGAAAGCGACGAACTTGACCTCTATACTGTCATGATGCAGACGAGAGCCGAACGCGTCTTGAGTTTTCTCGACGGAACGCTACAACTGATCGGACGTGGCCGGACGTCCGTGCCGGTGATGCTTACCCGGTGCCGGTGATGCTTACCCGTACAGGCCCAAGAACTTCAGAGCACCCGGGCCCGGCGGCCTGAAGCGAACGGAGGACAACCGAACGGAATTGTCCTTCTTCCTGGAGCTCTTAGACGAGGCCTGTATCTGGTACGTGGTACGCTGCACGAATAAGTACGCCCGGGAGAGAAGGAGGGCTCACCCTGCAGAAAGACGCTCGCGTTGGAAAGCCACCTCCTCAACCGAGCTGAAAGCATTTTGGGTTGCATGATATTGGCCGGCTACATACACCTACCGAACCTTGCGTTCTATTGGGCCGTTGAAGAAGACACTGGCTGTTCGTTGATGAAGACCGCTTTTCCCTTTCACCGCTTTCATCAGATCCTTCGCTACCTTCACTACTCACCAGAAGGATACTGTCCGCCTGGCAGCCAGCGGCTGAAAGCCTTCAAAGCAAGGGAGAGGGTGGACCGAGTAATAAAAGTGCGGAAAATCATGGAGCGGATCAACCAGAATAGTAGGCATGCCCACCACTTAGGTGAACACCTCGCCGTTGACGAGGCAATGGTGGCCTTCAGAGGTCGGCACCATCTTCGCCAGTACAACCCTTCCAAGCCTACAAAGTATGCGTATTGCCTCTGGGTACCGGCGGAGCCCGATGGCTATATCCTGGCCGACGAAGTGTCCGGGGCACGGGCGGACCCGGAGGACATGTTACCATACCAACGGGTCATGCACGGCATTGATGACGACCATATCAGCCCTCTTGATCTCAAGCCCACTCGTATCGTGCATAGGCTAACGTTGCCGTTCCAAGGACGCTATCGCACGGTTTTTTGTGACTCTAACTATACAGGCGTCCAGCTGCCAGACTATCTTTTCACGAAGGACACGTACTTGGTGGGGACGGTGAGAAGGAATGCGTCCGGTCTACCGACTGTGCGGCATCCGATTCCAAAGGGATGTAGGCGAGGCAGGCCGCCGTCGCAGAGCTCCCGAGACCCATTTCCTAAGCAGCGAGCACCGAGAGGTTGCTCTGTCCGGTACCATGACGGGCCGCTTACAGCGGTCAAATGGAAAGATACCAAGACGCTCATCGTCCTATCGACGGCAATAAGCGTCGATGCTCCCGATGTACAAATTAGGAGACAATGTAAAGGTACTGGAGGAAGAGTTATCCGTCGACAGGTGCCATGTCCAGCGGTGGTGGACTTGTATAATCGCTACTACAAGGCGGTTGACAAGGCGGACCAGCTCAGGTCTTCCTACGAATTTGGGCTTCCGTCAAAAAAGTGGCACCGGCAACTGTTCTGGTACGTCCTGAACAAGGTTGTCGTCAATGCCTACCTGAACAGGAAGGCCTACACAACTAAGAGACATCCCAATCTTCCTGTCCACAGGACTGCCCAGCTGAGGTATCGTCGGGCGTTAGTGCGACAACTAGTGGAGAACTAACTTCTCGGCCAGACGCAGAGCAGCCACTGGAAACCCGCCCGTCGTCCACCCTGGAACAGGATCAGTTATCGGTGAACACGAGCAAGTTCGCCGGGGGAAGCCGACACGAGGCTGCCACTACTGCGCCAAAGCGCATCGGAAAATGGCGGGTGCGCAACGTCCAAAGCCACACGAGACTGTGTACAAATGCAACACCTGTAACGTTTCCGTTTGCCACGTTTCCCGTCGCCCCGAGTGCTGGCGCGAACACTAAGAGGAAATGCGGCAGCCTGTTGCATAGATGATTTGGTGTTTATGTTGCTCAACGATGGTATGTTGCAAGAGCGGCCATGTGTTGTAATCTCGCCGGGAGAATGCGTGATACTGGCCGATAATGACTCTTGTTTATGGCCAGGAAAGGCCGTTAAACTGACTGTTAAAGTGTTAAAATTAAAATCGTGAGAAATCATTTATAAAATTTGTCAGTTGTAAAGCCTAGCATAACTCACAAAGATATTGTATTGTGGAACTCTACGTATTTTTGAAATTTCCTTTTTTTAGTGTTTGGTAACTCCATGCACTATCAACTACAATTATAATTAGTAAGAGATAATTATAATTCTTCAGTTGTAAAGACTACCATAATTAACAATTTATTGTTTTTTTTTTAAATTCTCCATTTGGTGGTTGGTAACTTGATGCACTCCCAAAAAATTTTACAATCAATGAGAGATCATTTATAATTCGTCAGTTGTAAAGCCTAACATAACTCGGCAAGATATGCGATCGTGGAACTCATTTTAAAAAAAAAATCTCTAATTGGTGGCTGATAGCTCAATGCAATCCCAATGAGAATTATAATCGTGAGAAATCATTTATAATTCGTGAGTTGTAAAGCCTATAATATCTCGGGAAAGTATGCGAGCGAGGATCTTTAGTTTATTTCTTTTCTAAATTCTCTATTTGGTTATTGGAAGCTCCATTCACTCCCAATGATAATTACAATCGATGGGAGATCATTTATATTTGGTCAGTTGTGAAGCCTAGCATAACTGACGCAGGTATGCGATCCTGGAACTCTATTTTTTTCTATATTGTCTCTTTAGTGGTTGGTAAGTCCATGCAATCCCTATCAAAATTATAATGGTGAGAAATGATTCATAAAATTCGTCAGTTGAAAAGCCTAGCATAATTCACAACGATATGGCATCCTAGGCCTTTACCTATTTCCTAAATTCTCTTTATTCAGTGTTTGGTAACTCAATGCACTATCAATTACAATTATAATTAATAAGAGATAATTATAATTCTTCAGTTGTAAAGACTACCATAATTAACATTTTTTTTAATTCTCTAACTGGTGGTTGGTAACTACATGCGCTCTCAATTGAAATTAGATTGACTGAGAAATCATTCATAATTCGTCAGTTGTAAAGCCTAACACAACTCGGCAATGTATGCGATCGAGGAACTCATTTTTTTTAATTCTCTAATTGGTGGTTGGTAGCTCAATGCACTCCCAATGAGAATTATAATCGATAGAAATCATTTATAATTCGTGAGTTGTAAAGCCTAGCATAACTTGGGAAGGTATGCGATCGAGGACCTCCAGTTTATTTTTTCTTAATTCTCTATTTGGTATTAATCCATTCACTCCCAAAAAGAATTACAATCGATGAGAGATCATTTATAATTCGTCAGTTGTGAAGCCTAGTGTAACTGACGGAGGTATGCGATCGTGGAACTCTATTTTTTTTCTAAATTGTCTATTCTGTGGTTGGTAAGTCCATGCAATCGCTATTAAAATTATGATGGTGAGAAATCATTTATAAAATTCGTCAGTTGTGAAGCCTAGCATAACTCACAAAGATATGGTATCGTGGAACTCTACGTATTTTCAAAATTCTCTTTTTCCAGTGTTTGGTAACTCCATGCACTATCGATTACAATTATAATCTTCAGTTGTAAAGACTTTCATAATTAACTTTTTGTTAAATTCTCTATTTAGTGGTTGGTAACTACATGCACTCCCAATTAAAATTAGAATGAATGAGAAATCATTTATAATTCGTCAGTTATAAAGCCTAACATAACTTGGCAAGATATGCGATCGTGGAACTCATTTAAAAAGAATTACAATCGATGAGAGATCATTTATAATTGGTCAGTTGTGAAGCCTAGCATAACTGACGGAGGTATGCGATCGTGGAACTCTACCTATTTTCAAAATTCTCTTTTTCCACTGTTTGGTAACTCCATGCATTTTTAATTACAATTATAATTAATAAGAGATATTTCCAATTCTTCAGTTGTAAAGACTACCAAAATTAACAAACTATTTTTTTAAAATTCTCTTTTTGGTGGTTGGTAACTACAAGCACTTCCAATTAAAATTAGATTGACTAAGAAATCATTTATAATTCGTCAGTTGTGAAGCCTAGCATAACTCTGGAAGGTATGCGATCGAGGAACTCCAGTTCATTTTTTCTTAATTCTCTATTTGGTAATTGGTAGCTCCAGGCACTCCCAAAAAGAATTACAATTAATGAGAGATCATTTATAATTGGTCAGTTGAAGCCTAGCATAATTAACGAAGGTATGTGATTGTGGAAGTCCAGTTTTTTTCTTAATTCTCTATTGGGTAATTGGTAGCTCCATACATACCCAATAAGAATTACAATCAATGAGATATCATTTATAATTGGTCAGTTGTGAAGCATAAGTGACGGAGGTATGCGATCGTGGAACTTTATTTTTCTAAATTGTCACTTTTGTGGTTGGTAAGTCCATGCAATCCCTATTGAAATTATAATCGTGAAAAATCATTTGTGAAATACGTCAGTTGTAAACCTAGCATTACTAAAAAAGATATGGCATCGTGGAACTCTAAGTATTTTCTAAATTCTCTGTTTTTAGTGTTTGGTAACTCCATGTACTATCAACTACAATTATAATTAATAAGAAATATCTATAGTTCTTCAGTTGTAAAAAAAAATACCATAATTAACAATTTTTTTTTTAATTCTCTATTTGGTGGTTGGTAACTACATGCACTCCCAATTAAAATTAGATTGACTGAGAAATCATTCATAATTCGTCAGTTGGAAAGTCTAACATAACTCGGCAAGGTATGCGATCGTGAAACTCATTTTTTTTTAAATTCTCTAAGTAATGGTTGGTAGCTCAATGCACTCCCAATGAGAATTATAATCGGGAGAAATCATTTATAATTCGTCATTTGTCAAGCCTAGCATAACTCTGGAAGGTATGCGATCGAGGACCTCCAGTTTAGTTTTTTTCTTAATTGTCTATTTGGTTATTGGTAGCTCCATGCACTCCCAAAAAGAATTACAATCGATGAGAGATCATTTATAGTTGGTCAGTTCTGAAGCCTAGCATAAGTGACGGAGGTATGCGACCGTGGAACTCCATTTTTTTTTAATTGTCTCTGCAGTGGTTGGTAACTACATGCACTCCCAATTGAAATTACAATCGCTGAGAAATCATTTATAATTTGTCAGTTGTAAAGCATAACATAACTCTAAGTTATGCCATTGTGGAACTCTAGTATTTTCGAAATTGTCTATTTGCAGTGTTTGGCAGCTCCATACACTATTAATTACAATCATAATTAATAAGAGATATCTTTATTTCGTCAGTTGTTAAGACTAACATAATTAGCGAAGGTATGCTATCGTGGAACTCTGGTTTAATTTCTGTTTTATAAATGCTGTACCAATGATTAAAAAAAAAGTTACAGTTTTTGGCAGCAACATGATTGCAACTTTTGCTAAAGTATTGAGAATCTCCGATAGAAGGCGTATAATACCTATAGCTCCGCAACATATATTCACATGCTTTGATCACGACCCACCCTCAGCAACTAGATCAAACATTTTAGTCTTCAGCACCCCCGATAGGGGGCGTATTAAACCTATAGCTCTGCAACAATTTCCCACATGCTTCGATTTACATAATACTAGCTTATCATATAGATTTATGCCCTCGTCAGGATGTTATTCTCATACTGTGACTATTCATTAAAACATTCTTAATTGATTTTTGACTGACGTTTTTGTAATATTTCCATTTTTGTCAAAAGAATACAAAATGGGTCAACTCCTACTAATTTAGTAGAAAACATGTGCAATACTACACTCACTTCTTCAGGGGATAGAATAAACACCCTATTTTCAGAGTGTGCAGATCCAGTAATCCCTTGTTGTCGTGTTAAAATTTGAGGAAATCTTCTAAATCAACTTTGACAAAAGTCATATGTTTAGAGCATTTAAGGAAACAAAACCAGAAATGACTACTAACAACCAACAACAAAAAGGAAACAATACCATCTATTGTAATTAACACACTGGGAGATGAAGTAAAAACCATGATATAAAAGAAAACATAGATATCCAAAACGTTCAATGATTATTTGTTGGCCTTACCCTATAAATACCAGCAAGAAAGAAAGGCCATCTCCATTACATCAACACTCATCTAAAAAGCCAACTAATGCCATTTGAAGCACCCTCCACTTCTAAAGTTCTACATATTGTACGAAATCTAAAATATTCCGCTGCTGGACACGACACAATTGGTGCTTAAATACTGAAGATTTCCCTACCCCATATTATTTGCCCTCTTATGCATATCCTAACTTTATCAGTACAGAACGTCGTACTAGATTAACTACAATTACTAAAGTAATTTCTGCCTAGGTTAGTAAATAGCGCCCTATTTCAGTTCTACCCTGCATATCTAAGATTCTGGAAAAATTGGCATAAAATCGTCTGTTTAAACATCTAGATCAAAATGACATTTTACACACTAATGTGTTTTACACAGTGGTACTCTACTTCATTGACATTTATCCAATTAATGCATAGAATTAGTAGGTTTAAAAAAAAATATTGTAAGAATCTTTGTAGACTTAAGTAAGGCGTTTAACACAGTTAACCTTAAGTTGTTACTATTGTATTAAATTTTCTTGTATTGTAATACTTTGTCATTAATGATAAATTTCTTATGCTTCATTTGCAATCTTGTATCCGATTTTTGCTGGATCATTTATTGTATTTTTTGTATCTTTCACTGAAATATCTCAGTTTCTATTCATATAGAGTATGCTATTATCATATGCATTTGCTTGTGATTCTCGGTCACCACTAATGCTTATACTTACTTAGGTTGCAATTTTTTTATCCTTTTTTTTAATTTTGGTATATCTTTGTTATTTCTTTTATCTTAAATTTATAACATTTGTGTTGTGATTAATATTTGATCAGTATAATGGAGACGGGCTTCGTATAAGCCTGTTAGCTTTTCCCTCCTTCTGCTCTTTTTAAAAATAGTTTTCTTCACTGTTATTTATCGTGTGTGCGTATAGATGAATCTAAAAAGATGAAGACACCATTATCTAAAGCATAAACATAAAATAAACATAAATTGTGATACGAAAAAAGATAGCTCACCTTTCATTCCCCGGCGATACCGCCATATTGTGCTCCCGCCCTTCTCTAAGTCGTTATGATCAATCTAAAAATAATGGGCCTACACGCTAGAATCATACCTTATTACCTTCTCATGTTGTTACTTATCTATCTGTACCAGAAAAATCTGTTTATCATAGTACATTAGCGAAGCAGTACTCGTATACATCTTTAAAATCACTTCAGCATCGTAAGCCAAGAAAGAAGTGCCAGTAAAAACCGTTTAAAATTAGTCAATCGTTTATCAGCGAAGCGCACTGGGACTTTAAGGTACTTCGAAAACATGCCTTCTGCGCAACCTTTTCATGGTTTACCTACATAGTTTGTATTGCAAGGTTATTTTGACGATTTCACTCCTTTCTACAAAAATAACTCACCTCTAAAAAGGGTAATCCAAATATTTAACCAGGACGTAGCAGTTTGCTACGCGTCAAGGAACAGAGGCACTCTTGTTATGTGACAGTCTGCCCTGGCGCAGCGTTTTTGCTACGATGGTGTTATTATGACGTCACATCTCCAACCGTAAAAGAACACGCCCAGTCTTATGCTTTACAAATTTTGCTCAACTGCTTTTTGAGACTTATATAGTCATATTACTGCATGTTCAAGAAAATGATTGCAATTTATAATCATTTTATAATAAGTAACAGCAATACGTTTAATTCTGATACAGGTGAAGTCAAAACCCCTGAGTGACAACATTACAGAGAAAAGAAGGCAGCTGGCAGGGCACATTCTACGCTTACCCAGACTCAAAAACAACCATGAACTAGGTACCACGGGGTAGGAAAAGACAGGTCCACAAACACCTGGTTCAGTAAATTCATATAGCACTCAAAAGGCGAATAGTCCTCTGGGAGGAAACAGAGACAGCAGAGGCCGATAGAAGGACATTAAAACCTACTGTCTGATGTGCCAGATAAAGCAGAGCAGTATCTAAGATGTAAGGGTAAGGAATGAGTTTATTCTAGACAGTATTTTTGAGATATTTTAAAAGGGTTTAACATTAGGCACATTATCATAAGAACAGAGCGACTTATTGTGCGATGACCTTTATAAAAGCATACTAAACCCCGGGTCACCACACCAAGAACCTTTCTGGAGCCCATTTCATTTACAAGTAACGTTAGCGACCGTGCTACCGCTTTGAAGAACAGTGTATGTTCTATTGACGTAATAATGTATGTGATGTGAGTAATGTTTTATGTGTGAAGAAAAGGGCTGTCCCTGCATTGTCCGTAGTAGACAATGTATAGAGACTAGAGGACAGGACGGTGCTTATTCTACTACGCCGATTCAGAAGTCCTGCCTCTCCGTACGGCCTACTACATTTTATGGCCAATGCAGCTACGTCGACTTGTGGATGAGCAGTGTCCTATCTGCTTCTCTTTTTACATGGTCTACTACGACTGCTGTAGTTACTAGACTGATTACATCACGCATCTAGCAGACCTTCCACTGGGAACACAAGGAAGCCCAATTAGTCCCTGATAGCAAGAGTGTGTAACATAGGCTTTGTCAGAATCGTAAAGTACACGAAAAGGTGCAAAATAAATAACCCTTCTATCAAAAAATCTGTACAATTCAATACTGGCCACAAAAAAACCCCGATAGATAAGCGTAAACTCGAAGATCAAAACAGATAAGCCGTAAAGCCACCATAGAGCGTATCCTTGAAGATCATAACAGATAAGCAGTAACGCCACTATAGAGCGTATCCTTGAAGATCAGAACAGATAAGTTAAAACGACTCCATAGTTTTTTTTTATGTATCTGTAGCTATTTCCTGTATGTCTTTTTAATTTTGTCATAATAATGGCCGCGTGCCTTAAAAAAAATTAATAGCAAATAAACAAATATATCGTATCCTTGAAGATCGGATAAGCGGCAAGACACCGGGACCCTCAAACCAAATTGTGGGTCATTTGGTTTTAAAACGAGAACACAAAAGCCAGAACTATACAGTCGGCTATTCAAAGATCAAAAACCAGAGTGTTGCACTTGGGCCAATTTTACAAGTTTAAATTTTTATTTTCTTTTATTTTTCAGTACAGTGCTTTTTAAATTTTTGGATAACGATGAGCGGTTTAAAAGTTGTCCTCTTTCAAACTTGACATGCTTACTTTACAATGGGTAGTCTACAGACACTACAGCTCATTAGGCACATGAATGCATGTAGTATTTCTTCAAAGAAACTTCATATAACATAACAGTACTAACAGGAGGTGACAAATGTCTTTATTTAAAACATGTCTTTGTAACATTGTTACCAAAACGTTACAGTTATATATGGTACTTATATGGTAGACATGGTACACGGTCTACGGACACTACAACCTGGTTATTTATTAGTTCAATGTGACCACTATCATAAGACCAACATCTTTTTGTTTCAGAACATTGGGTTCAGTTATACCCATAGCCTTTATATTCCTATTAATAAGCATTAAAAAGCAATAAAAGAAGCAAATATAAGCCATCTTAATAACATAACATAACAGTGTTTTGTAATTAATAATATCTAGTTTTCAACAAAAGTACTATCTATACCTAAATTTCATCAGGTTGCCGGGTCATAACTTGTACTTGAAATATATGTTTGAAAAATATTAACCATAAGAATAATATAACGATGCAGGATGCCAATTAGTACACCCTGATCGTGGAATAGCTGAAAAAATAGCAATAGTTGTTACGTATATACGGCCTCAGCCTGGGGTAGAAAACATCTTTCATTATGAAAACTTCTTTTTAAGGTATCAGGGGCGGCTAATTTGGTGATTTGAGTTTGCACTATTTTACCATTAAAGAAATGAGACAGAACTGGGGTTGTACTTGATATTAGTAGCTAGCAACATAAGGTTACTAAAAAAAAATTTGGTAACACATGCATGACTTCATCAAGTTTTATTGCCCTTGTCATTAATTTTTTTAAGAACAAATACAGAACCTTGGCAATTCCAAAACAACATAAAACTTCGTTTTTTATTTTATAATGATGAGAGCTACAAACGTACGTTTACACTAATAATCTCTAGATATGGCCAAATTATAGATTTTTGATAAGGTAGTAAATTACGTCTCCGCATTTACAGAACCACACATGTTTGGCCTTCGCGCAAACGTACGTTTTAAGATTGAACGGTTTTCTTCAAACATTGCTTTGTGGGTCTATTTTAGCCTCTACCAGGCTTCGGAAAGCGTACTCTCCCCCGGACCAATCCCTGGCGTGTATATCTGTCTATTTGGCTAATTTCTCCTCTTTCCAGCCGCTTTCCGAAGCCTGGTAGAGGCTAGGTATATTTATAAAGTGTGCAGAAACACGCCCGACGTAGGGTGGCATTTGCCTCACTTGACGCGGTATTGGAACAAAATCACACAACGAAATCAGCTTTTCCGGTCCAAATCGCGTCGAATCGAGCCGTACCGTCGAAACAGACTGAAAAAGCATGGCCGCCATTTTTCTCCTTGGTCCTACTACAAACTGACTTGTTTTAGGTGCAAACAAACAATAAACAAACAAATGATAAATATAAACATTTCACCGCGGCTGTTTACGTTAGCTTTACCTTGGGGGATTTTGCTGTACAAGTTTGCCCTCAATCTATGGCCACTAAGGCGACTAGACAACAGTCTTTGCGCTACTTTAGTGATGACGGAGTTTGATCCAAAAATGTTAGGCGTTGTTATAATAAGTTGGACAAAAATGGAAGTATTCATACAGGACCATGTTTGCCTTTAAAAATGCTCATTTCATTACTAGCAGCATCTAACAAAAGTCCATTATTATGACATATACATATGAAGGTATAAATTACAGCATTCTGAGTTGGGTAGCAACCTATGCCAAAGGAAGACAATTCATTCAGAACTGAGTAGCAGTTCTATTTTCAAGTCAGCAATGTGCACGTCCTTTAATTGGATAGAAACCTACACAGTCGACCTAAATATTATAGTCGACCTGCGTGAGGATTGAAGATTTGGCGCAGACATTGGTGCCAATCAGCTGGCGTATTTTATAGCAACTTTAGAATATCTTATTTACTCCATTGGCATTTACATCCCATAGACATAAAGAGACATACAGACATTCCCTTTAGTAAAATTTCTTACCTTTTCACTGCAAACAGAACCTTGCATTTTAGGTCTAAGCAAGCAACGCTACCACATTAAGAATATTGAAATGTAACGTATCATTTTATATTAATTTTCAAACGTTTGGGTCCAGAGTGTTTTGCAGAATTGTCTGTTTAGACATAGTTTTTTAGGCATTGACTAGAATAAATAGAATGTATTGCAAAATTGGTTCTTAAACAATTTTAGACCTTTACATGAAAAATTAAATTCTAACTAGTACATGTACAAGCCAGAAAATGTACATACTATCAGACAACCACAATTTTATCTAACATGCACAAAACGCCGTAAACATGTAAACTTGTTGCCGTTAACATGTATAATCCTCCTGTGCACCATTTTCCTTAAGTCTACCTTGTCCCCCCAACGACCAGGAGTTCAAGAGACAAGGTAGGTAGGTAGGCACCACTTTCTAAGTAAAAGTTGGCTGGAAACCTGACTTGTGTTAGATAGGTCAGGTATGGGGGTCGCGCACATCATCGATTACAAGTGATCTTTCCCCGTCCTTGATTATGCAATACCAAAGGCAACATATTTTCTTTATATCGGCTCCACATTAGTTACAAACATCCCATCTTTGTATTGGCCGTACTTGATGATAAAAAGTGCAGGTAGAACGTATGGAGACCAAAGCCAAATGTAAGCTCCTGTTTGACAGTATTTGAAACTTAACAGGTGTGTTTCCATACGTACTTGATGTGTCTGTGTCCAATCGCCACACAGGGAACACTAACGGAGGTCATTCATTTAAGAATGAGCTAGCAAAGCTGTTTTATTTTTTCTACGTTAAACCTTCAGAAATCCGCGGTGACATAAATAAGTTTCTCAGTAGTTAGATATCCAGAACACCGTTTACACCACACGCCAATTGTATCTTTATTTACCAATCTGCGATGACCTCCGTGTCCCATACCACACACTGACTCTCGAGACCTCCCTATGTCATTACATCGCTTTGAAAGCATGTCCTGAGCTAGACGCCAATAAGTCATACCAATTGTCACGTAAAGTCAGCTTCCACACAATGCCTTCACAAGACCGGTGGCGCCTGATATTGCCCAGTGATTTCAGCCATAACCTGTATTCGTGCCAGCGTGATTTACAATCTAATATATCTGTAGACCCTAGATTAAAAGAATGTCCATTATGATTGATCAGATGAAGCCATATGGCAGAGGAAAACTCGCTGCTGTTGTTAGCCCGGCAGTGTTGGTTGTATCTTTCCGACTAGTTTCTCCAATATATGTGTCCTTGCATTGTGGGTCATCACATTTAAGTCTGTAAATAACATCCGATTTGATTTCAGTCCTGATTTTGTCCTGGGGGTGCACTAGTTTCTGTCGGAGAGTTGAATATGGTTTGAAGTTAGTTGCGATGTTGTGATTGTGGAAAATCGGGGGGTTAAAGAGGCTATTTACGAAAGAATTCATCATCCTTCATTAAACAGAAAGAAAGGTCTCAGATTTGAACTTTCCGGAACGTGGGACAGCACCTTGCAGATTTCTTGATGTATCGTATATACATGGTCCTTATTGTATAATGTAGGAGCTTGCCTTTCTATTGTATACTATTGTATTTTGTTCCAGATTGTCAATTTTTGGAACTTAGTGTCTACTTTTGTGCTTTTCAGGCATGTGAAACACGCTTTGCAAATTTCTAATATATTGTAAATATGTATTATTGTACAATGTTTAAAAAAACTTGCCTTTCTATTTGCATACTATTGCACAACATTTTAATTTCCTTTTGGGAATTTTAGAACATGATTAGAATGTTTTGTTATTTTCTTGTTATTTTCTTGTTTATTTAGAATGTTTATAGAATGTATTGCAGTTACCTTTTCGTTTCTTATGATCCATTTTAGAATGTTAATAGAACACTTTCGTTATTATTCTTTATTCCAAATACTGTATGTAAACTTCCATTCGCTGTGCACTGATGAAGAAGGCTGGATGGCCTTTGAAACGTCTGAATACACTTCAAAAATTGTCCAGTAGTATGGATTCATTTGTTTCTACCATCACAGTGTATGTACGTAATGATATTCTTAACAGCTTACATAGCCTTAAGTTGTGTGATGAACTATAACATGTGGAATGGGTTCGTGAAGCTTCACTAATAATCAGTTCCTAAATTTTGAAAGCTAAACTGAAGGAGAAAGTGTATGTGTATTATGTTAAAGGACAGCAAGAGGTCAAACACGAGTTTAAATCAATTGAATACATTCCTCATTGTGTCCCCAAAAAGAAAGGGTTTCAAGCTGGTTTTAGTCCAACCAGAGAAATCATATTATCGATAGACTCATGTCTTGTTTACGACAGTTGATACTAACATAACAAGCACATAGTTTACTTTTTTGCTATTAAGTTACCTAAACATTCATCAATACCGAAAACCTTTAATCTAAACATTTTGTTCGCTAAAGTTTCCCCAAATTCCAGATATAGCGGAATACATTTGAAAATAATTGACAAAAGAGCATAAACATGAATCAAAGTATTCAGAATCGCCCTTTTTAATAGTTCTTGTTAATATCTAAAAAACTAAGTCTGTGCAGAATGTAGTCAAATATTATATATTAACCACGTTATTCCCTAGTGAAAAATTAACCCCGATAAAATTCTGTTTGGAGGGGTACCAAATATTGTTTGAATGTCGTATGGCTGTCGTGGGTCATGTTTTTGTGGCAGGAATTGTCAGATTGTTTGTGAAAAGATATCAATAGTAAATTGCGTCTTTCTGCGTTTTGGTGTACTTCTAACCGGCTCTTAAACTGGTAAACATGTTAGGAATATTGACCGCAAGAATCACCATATCCTAACGTTGTGCAAAACACGTTTGGGTATCTCCAGCTAATTCCCCGATTATTGCAGTTTGGAAGGGGGCAAAATATAGTTTCGATGTCATATGGCTGTCATCGGGTAGGTCATGTTTTCTGTGGCAGCTTGTTCGTGAAAAGAAATTTACAGTCAATTGCGCCTTTCTACGTTCTGGTCTACTTCTAACTATAAAGGTTCGAACCCAGAAGAAGGGACATAGTAGCCTACAAGTAAGGATGCCCCCCAATCAAGGTCCGGGATATTTTCACTATTAAAATTGTCTAGCACAAATCTGTATCATAACTGACTCCGCTGACTGGTGTGTGTTGTCAACTTATTTTAAAAAAATGTCTTACATTAGTGTTACTTTGATGGAAGCACCCATCGTAAATACAGGGATGTCGTCAGAAAGTACGTGTTTGTATATTAGACTTTCATATCGTGTTTCAAAAACTTTCAGAAACAGCTGCAGAAATTAAGGTATTTTAGTGCTCAAACGAACGTCCTGTTATTTCACTAGCAAGTATGGGCGACACGAAGCTGAAAAGTGTTTGTCTAAAGCCCATGTAACGGTATTTAGAAGATATAAAAACATGGTGTTATGAGGGTTAGCCTTCACTCAATGACGGGGACAGTTCACTTGTAATGTTCATAATTGACCTTTACCCAATCAACATCACACATATTGTAATACATGTGGTAGAGTAAGCATGGATTATTCTAAACACGGCTTGTTTTTTTGTGTGTAAAATAACATAACATAACAAAACATAATATAACATAACATAAATATAACATAACGTAATATAACATAACATAACATAACGTAATATAACATAACATAACATAACGTAACACAACTTCACGTAACATAACGTAACGTGTAGCACTTAGACTCAAACCCCTAAAGTTTATATTGGTCTAAAAGTTACAATGTGCCAATACATCAGTCAAGACGAAGAGATGGCCTTAATAGCTATCGGGTTATTGCGATATCTAGCTACTTGGGAAAGTTATTTAGCAAGTTTTCGAACAAAAAAAAATTAATGACTCATCTGAAATAAAATTGAGTTAAAACAAAACAGTTTCCCTAAAATTTCACAGAACAGCAGACAACAAATCTGTATTAAAACAAACTTTATTTGCAACTACACAGAGTCAAAAATAAAACTGCTATGAAAGGCTTTCCACTCCATTTGGCATGAGGCTCTGTTATTCAAAATTCTGCCCAAAGTCATTTCTGGTAAATGTTTCAAAATAATATAAAGTTTGTACAATCAATCAGTCGTGTGTGTAAAGACTAATGTTGGATTGGGTAAAAGTTTCCCCATATAGATCTGTGTTTCAGCCCATCGTTATTCAATCTGTATATCAGCAATCGGGTAAACCAGCTAAATACAGGAGATCATGGTTCAGTACTGCACGTATTATTCTTTGAGGGAAAACATCTCGTCTCTCCATCCAACAGGATAATTTAACGTGGCATGGTTAGTTTGTATAAACGTCCGTCCAATCTGACTCAAGATGGAATCAGTCTCTTTAGAAGCTCAGCTTTCTTTTCTTTTCTTTCCTTAACATTTGAAGTACTATTTTGGAAACCTCTAAATACCTCACATAAGGCATACTGGAAATTAGAGAAGGTGAAAGTTCCTGTAAAGCCAAAAATAAAAGAAAAAGTTTAAAATTATGTGTGCTACTTTTACTTCCAGGGGAAAGTAAGATTAAATGCAACAAATATTTTTGATATGTTAGATGACTTCAGCTTAGTTTAGTAAAAAAAACAAAGTTAACATGAAGAAATGTACCAAATTGTAAATTGTAAGTACAAAGAGGGTGATATATGTAGTAACAAAGAGGTAAGGCTATTGGATGGGACACAGACCCGAAAAATGTGTATGATAAATGACAAGAACTGAGGAACATGACTAGAAAATTACTCCACCATCTTTTTCATCATGTTCACGCCGAACCCTTTTTTATGAATGCTGCACTCCTGAGTGAAACTTTCAACTTTTTCTGTCAATCAACTGGCCCTAGAACTTTTTAAAATGACACGATATTGGGTGCAAGAATCATCACATTTTCAAGAATGAACTGTGCGTAAATAAAAGAAAGACGTTCATGCATAATTCAGTCAAATTTTGTACAAAACCCTTTAGGAATTCAGCAAAGACCCAGACGTAGTCCCTCTTACTGTTATCTAGGGATGGGACGTAGCTTCGCCACAGCCATGAAAACTCTCCAAAAGAACGGATCAGGGTTAAAAAAAACCAAGTAACCTTGCAACCTATTACTTGACTGGTTTACAACCGGAATGATTTCGACAACAGTCTTCGAAATTAAAGGAAGCCAATAAGACAAACATTCCCCTTTAAATGATTATCATTTTGTAAAGATTATGTTATCATGCACCAACAAGATCCTTAATTAGTACGTAGATTCACTACCCATTAAGTGACTAGATTTTCATGCCATTGTCGAATACTGTGTTGGCAGATAACTTCCGTTACTTTTTTTGTTTATGCTTACACGTATAGGCTTGAACCTCAATTGTTCGATCAGATGGGGTACCATTGTAAGCAAAATAAAATAATTTACAATGTTATACAGCAAAATTGAGTTTTAGTTTAACAACCGAGATGTTACCTGCCTAGATAATGTTACCAAATGTTATTACAGGCGTCAATATGTCTTTGTTGAAGAAAACAACAGTGGTACAAGGTAGGTATTTGAGAAGAAGTAGTAGAAAAGTCGATATAAATGATTTCAAGGTTTCCTGAGGCGGGTTTTTTTAAGGTGTAGTTGCCAACAGATTTTATCCCTGCCTCATGCCCCGAAATGAGTTGCGACTATGATTGTGTACGTGTTAAATAGTGATAATAGAGTAACACCTGAAGCAGAGTAATTGGCGTCAGTAATGGATAGCAAATCGCGTCCTCTACATGGTACCACAGAAAATATGTTAAGGATGAGTCATACCCTTTCTAACGAGGATATCAAACTCATCTAAGCAGTAACATATACCCTCACATGAAAGTGTTTTTAGATGAATTCTATTTGAGACAAAAGGCACCCTGAAGAGTTTTTATAGCATTGAAACGCCATGTCGCATTTTTACTACCACACTTTAGCAAGGATTCAGCGTAAAAAGTTAGAGTTCTTCTTCGATTGGTTCATAGCGTACTTGAGCGGGTTTTTTTTATTAGCTTGACTTGACTTGATTGTTGGGTGCCATTCTTTCTCTGCCACCCGAATCACCATGGCAGCCCAGAATATCCTGTCCTGCATGGCCTTCCCCGTGCCATCAGCCTGTAGATCGGTGTCTCTTATATATCACTACCAATACAATAGGTCACTCGCTCGTACTGAATGTACACCGATCGGACTGCGTGTGGAAAAGATGTGCATATAAGAGGCTAGTCTCCAGGGTCCTTGCGTGGTATGGAACATGAAGGTTGGTAGATGTAGCTGCTATACCATGCGTCGTGTGGTACAGTGTTCTGGAGATATGAATACAAAGATTAGAATTCGGGTCATCACGCATTTCTGACGATTTTCGTCAAGATGTCGTAATTTGAAGATGAATAACTTCAATTAGTGTTCCTTGTTTGCAGACCAGCATATTGAGTATATTTCTGTCAAGTTTCAAAGACTTATAAACAGGAGCTAACATTCCATGAACATTTTGGTATTCATACATTCTACATGCGCTTGACTTGTTACCATCAGGTACGGCCAATACAAAGATGAGATGTTTGTAAGTAATGTTCATCCGATATAAAGAAATGTTGTTGTCTGGGGTGAAGTACAATCGAGGACGGGGAATGTTCATATGTAACCGATGATGTGTGTGACCCCCATATCCCGTTAATAGCTATCTAATTATCTAACACAAGCCATTTTCCAGCCACCTTTTTAATTAGAAATGATGAACGGATTGATTATACATGTTAACGGTGACAAGTTTACATGTTTGCGGCATTTCATGCTTCTTAGATTAAAATTGTGGTCTACTGATTGTATATAATGTTTATGGTTGATACATATACTAGTTAGATTTAATTTTTGCTGTTGTAAGGTCTAAAATTATTTAAAGAAACAATTTTGTACCAAATGTATGTATGCATTTTATTAATTCTAGTCACGTCATATATTAGCAAGACAAAGTCTAGAAAGCTGATTCTGAAAAGGTTTTTACAAAAACACTTAGGTTACATATGTCATTTCTTGAATTCAAACGTTTACAAAAGAAAGAATATGAAATGACACTTTATATTTCCAGATTCTGATTGTGATGACTTAATTTGCTTAGGCCTAATGCCATCTACTAAAGTAAATTTCTTTATGTTTGTTATGTTTGCGTATAAGAGCTATGGAGTTGATAGAATACTAAATGTAAGTTTTCTATACACAGCCGTGTGAAATGCTCACATTCGTGGAGGCCTCAATAAGGCAGTTTAGCAAATACATAAAATAATTCTTGTAGACAACAGATAAGGAATTAAAGTACGGTTTCTAGGAAACAAGTAAGCTTCACCTAAACAAGAATAGAAACAAGTGTCAAAATATCTCCTAGCAGTTAGACGGTAAAGGGTTTTTGTGTTTTTTTTGTAGTTACAGGGTCAATTCACATCACTCAATACAGCTATTGCTGTTTTAAATAAGATGCATTTGTTCCCAGTATCATAATTATCCATTACCATTAAAACTGTTCTGTAAGTAAATCATTATGGGCAGTGATTAAAGAACCTCTACGTATAAAATTGATTACATTTAAGTTATATATATATATATTTTATAATTTCTGCATGCATTATGATGGTTACTACTAACTGATGATAACATTAGCATGGACGTTTATCTATGTTGGCAGTCACATAGTACATAGTTAAAACTTTTTTTTCAATAGAATAGAAGTTTACAAAAGAACTTTTACAAAATTTTCGATTGACCTTAGAATTTGAATAACCAATCATTTAGCTTCTGTGACCATGACTTCATGAACATGCGAGTTCCATGGCTGTGGCAAATATACATTCCACCGAAAATTCCACCCCTGGACAATAAGAGGGGACTGCGTCTAGGTCTATATCGAATTAACAAAATTCGAAGTTTAACGATAATGGTCCCTTTCTGTATGATCATGTTCGTTTTCTTTAGTTTGACTATTATTTTTTACTTGTAATAGAGGCCGGGTTATTAAGTGTGTTTTGTACACCATGTTGACTTGTTGACAAGATCAAAACGCAATCGTCATAAAGATACATAATACTTTTAATGAGTAAAGCAGAGAAGCTCGTTTACTAGATCATTGATACACAGATTGAATAACGAGGGGCTTTACACACAGCCCTGCCTCACACTGATCTCTATGGAGAAATCTTTAGTCAATTCACCATTAGTCTTTACACGAGAGACAGATCGAATAAAACTTTGATTATTTCGAAAATTTACCAGAAATGACTGAAATTTAAATAAGAATCCCTCATGCCAAGTGGAGTCAAAAGCCTTCGATAGGTCCACAAAACAAGTGAAGACGAGTTCACCGGACAGTGTGCAGTTGGTAATGGTTATATACAATACAAATAAGCTGTCTGCCGCTCTGTTTTCTTTTCGCGAATCCTGCTTGGTTTGTCTTTAAAATCATATTCTTTAAGAAGATGTAGAGTCATTATTTTTTAATTTGAAATCGAGCTAAATAACTTTCCCAGACAGATATTGCAATACGCCAATAATCATTAGGGTCATCGTTTTTTCCTGATTTATGCTCTGGCGCAATGTAATTTTTAGACCAGTGTAAACATAACGGGTTTGGGTCTAACTGCTAAAACATGTTACGTTACACAAACACCAAACCAAGCCGTTTCGATTACTGTTGTGCGAAGCCGTCTTTATTATGATCTTGTCTTACTGTACTACAGGTGTTACTTTGTAAAAAAAGGAACTGAAAAAAAAGTACTTAAGTCTATAGTAGTTGTACAAACAAGGTTAGTAAGCTTCAATCTAATGTATAGTTTAATACAAACATTTTAAAAACGTTTAAAAAAATTACCTGTCTACCCCTCCTAGCCAATTACATGTGCTTTTGATTGAAAGAAGATCAATAATGGACATTACAAGTGAACTATTCCTGTCTTTGAGTAAAGGCCACCCCTCATAATACCATTTTTTATATCTGCTCAATTGCTTTAAATCAGTTTTTGACAAACACTGACAAATACTATTTTAGTTTCGTGTCATCCATGCTTGCTAGTAAAAAAACAAACAAAAAAACAGGACGTTTAAGCACCAAGAATATTTTAATTCCCGCAACTATTAGGACCCTTTAAAACATGTCATAAACAATCTAATATATAAACAGGACATTCTCGATGACAGCCTTGCATTTACGATATGTGCTCACATCAAAGTAACACTAATGTAGGTCATTTGTTTCTGAATGAGCTGACAACGCCAAACCATAGTGTAATAATGCGAAGGTAACAATGTTGATCTTCTGAAGGGACTGATTCCCTATTCAGTCGGAACTACCGGATATACATACAGCTAAACCATGCCACGCAAACACACCCCGTTGGAGAGATGAGATGTTTGCCCCCCCCCCCCCCCCCAAAAAAAAATAATAATAATACTTGCAGTACTGGTTCATGTCCCGGTGTAATTCGCGTCGAAGCCTCGATATGTGACAGAGGTTGTGTTAAATATTCCAGGTGTGGTGAGTCCAAATCTTTACATATCAACATAGGGAGATAAGCCCAGGAGCAATGCGCCTTCTAAAAGGTGACATAAATCTTAAAAAGCAATCTGTGCCATCCCAACGGTTTCAGGGTAAAACGACAGCAGTAACAAGACTTCTATTCTTCGTCTACTGGACAGATCTCCAGAACACTGTTTGTATAGCACGCTGTTTTTCCAGTCTACCAACCTGCGATACGCTCTGTTTCTCATACAACAAAAGGGCTTATGAAATCGCTGCCACGTCTGGAGGCAGAGGGCAATAGTTCAAGAAACCGCTAACAAAACTGTCAGGGGCAGCTGGGGCGCGTATCCAGTCTTTCTGCGCCATAAATTTTACATATTGGCTATTTCACACTGTAACGTTTTCTAACTATATGTTTCGGCAGTTTTATAACCGGAACGTGCACAGATTTGAGTGCTGTTAACTATAGGGTTAACAGAAGGCATTCTCAGTTTATAAACTTTGCTTCAAATATCGTATCTTGTTTATTATCTTCCAATGAAAATTTGACATTGGAAAGGAAATTTCATATCATAAGCTATTGAAGTGTTGTAACTCATAGTGTAGCATCTAATTACGCTTTTAAATGCATCTTAAGAATGTGCTTCATAAGTACAATCTTGCTTCCAAGCGTTTGCGAAAAATATATATAAAATGACTTGTTACATTTGAATATTTGATTGTGAAGGATTAACTTGCTTAAGCCTAATGCAACGCTCTGTTTGCAGTTAGACGCTAAAAACTGCACTTAACTATATGTCTGTATTTTTCATATGTCAACGTATGAAAGCTATTGAAGTTAATAAAGTATTCTAAAGTAGAGTTTCTAAAATATAAGCCAAATCTTCAATTCACGCAAGTCGACTCTGTAGGTTTCTCTCCACGATTAAGGTAAGAGGAAACCGCTGACCAAAAAAAGAACTACTTCTCAGTTCTCAGTTTTGTGGGGCTTACATGGAAACTATGCCCTGCAAGCGTGATTGACTGGTCGAATTTCCATTCTTTAGCATTGCCATGCATCACGTTCTGACATTCTTGATATACCAATAAAAAGGTTAATCAAACAATACAGATTATAAAGGTGGGATATACCTGTCTATCAAATCTTTTTATCACTTGTTTTTCCCTGCTATGCGATGATATGAGATCTAAACAAAGGCCAGCAGTGCTGTGTAAGTTAGACAAGACATTCTTTGGCTTAGAACAGGACCTATTTGTCGGGTGTATGTACTTCTCCCTGGAAAACTCGTCGTCCCTAGAAACTAAAAACAACTCCCTGTTTGATATATTACAAGAAGATATATGCAAATTTTCTAACCAGGGAAATATAATGCTGCTGGGTGATTTAAACGCCAGAACAGCATCCCTACAAGAAACAATCATCCAAGATGACTGCCTGAATCACGGCAAAATAGACTTATTAGAAAACATGCTCCCCAGATCGAGCTGTGACAAAGGAGTAAATAGATATGGAAATAATCTAATTGATCTCTGTTCAGCAGACCAACATGGTTATTCTAAATAGACGGGTCCCAGGAGACTTGTCCGGTAACTTTACCTGTCACAAGTATAACGGATCGAGTGTGGTTGACTACTTCATTGTTAGCTCTGAATTTCTCCCAAAAGTACAATATTTAAAAGTGAACGAACTTTCAGTGTTCTCAGATCATTGTTTGCTAACTTGCTCAATTTCCACAAGTTATTCACCATATATCAAACAAACTCAAACCCCAGCACGTCCTCTACCAACTAAGTACATCTGGGATGATCACTCAAAAGCTAAGTTTTCAGAAGCTCTCCAAGACCCATTGATATTAAATGACATACAAAATTTTATGGATAAATCGTTCTGCAATGTAGACAGTGCTGTAAAGGAATTTGCCGGTATAATTACACATGTGGCGGCCGCGGACAAATCCCTACGAAAGATCACTCCCAGAAACAATAGGAAAAAGAAAAAGAAATGCAAACCATGGTTTACCCCAGACTGCACCTCTTTGAAACGCAAAATCAATAATTTAGTTTCCCAGTTCTCAAAATGCCCATGGAGATTAGATATCCGACATTCATACTTCTGCAATCTAAAAGTATACAAGAAGAAAATCAAAACAAAAAAGAAACTTTACAGGGAAAGACAATGGCACAAGTTAAGTAACCTCAGTAAAGAAAATCCTCAAAAATTCTGGAGAGAATTGAAGATACAAAAGCAAGAAGAAAGTGATAAACAAGACATGGATGAAAACATTAGCCCCGAAGAGTGGAGAACACACTTCAAAAATTTAAATGATCTCATCGAAAGTAATGAATCAGACAAAGATTTCCACCAACATGTTTCACAGGTAAACCCAGAACTTTTCCAGACAGCAAACAAAACTACTGATACACATGTTTTCAATAATAAACCAGCAGACAACATTACAGACAACATTATACGCAGGTTAGAAAACGCGACGGAAAATCCTCTAGACTTTGACATCTCAGTTGAGGAGATTCTGGAGGGATTGAACAAATTGAAATGCAACAAAGCGTGTGGAGCAGATGCCGTCATAAATGAAATGTTAAAATATAACAGTACACAACTTATACCGTCACTAAGAAAACTATTTAATATTGTTTTGAACTGTGGAAACTTCCCACAACAATGGAGTCAAAGTATTCTTGTCCCCATCCACAAAAGTGGCAATTTATCGAACCCCTCAAATTATAGAGGAATTGCCATTTCTAGTTGTGTTGGAAAACTATTCACACATATTCTGAGCAATCGTCTACAACAACTTCTAGAAAATTATAACATACTGTCACCCTTTCAATCCGGATTTCGAAAAGACTTTCGGACCAGCGATAATATATTTGTGCTGAAAACCCTTATTGATAATCAGCTATCTGTACCCGGAGGAAAACTATACACATGCTTTGTAGACTTCAAAAAAGCATTCGATTCTGTGTGGAGAAATGGCTTATTCTATAAAATTCTGTCGTCAGGTATAGGTGGCAACTTCTTCAAAATTATACAATCAATGTACAGTAACATAGAATATTGTGTGAAAACAGCTAACGGCCTGTCAGATTACTTTTAATCATCATGCGGTGTGCGGCAAGGCTGCAACTTAAGTCCATTCCTCTTCAATCTGTTTGTTAACGACCTTCCAGCTAAACTAGCGTCACCATTATGCGATCCTGTATTCTTAAAAGATACCCCCATCAACAGTCTTCTATGGGCAGATGACCTCGTACTCATCTCACAATCCGAAGCAGGGCTGAAACAATGTTTAAAAAGATTAGACGAATTCTGTTCTACTTGGAAACTATCAACTAATAAAGGGAAAACAAAAGTCATGATATTTTCAAAAAACGGGCGAGCCAATAATAATAATAAATCACCATTTCAATCACAAGGGCAGACTATAAGCTTCACAAACTCTTACACATACTTAGGAGTCGATATAACACCATCAGGGTCATTCAATCGTGCCAATAAACAACTTAGAGTTAAAGCAATGAGGGCTTCCTTTAAGCTTAAAACATTGTTGGCATCAAATCACAATCCATCCATTTCTCTTGCCCTGGATTTATTCAATATCCTCGGCCTCGTCAAGCCAATCTTATTATATTGCGGGAAAATACTGGGGACAAACACTCAAAGCAAAGAGATGATTCTCAGGGGAATCAAGGAATCACCGAATTAAAATATTAGAGAATTAGTATCCAACACCCTTTCCCCGATATTAGGACCAGATATAAATACATGTATAATTAAGTCGGCCCGTGTAGGAAAGAAATGTGATACATCAACTGCCCGTCCTGTTCTTGTTCGACTTAGGAAATATACTGATAAAATGAATATTATATATCAATCAAGTGTACTGAGAGATCAAAATATAATAGTAGAACAACCTAATATGTGTTATGAGATTCCCGATTTAGAACATGTATTGCTCAATTACTGTAAAATATTGCTTCGTGTGCCAAGAAACTCTGTCAACGCCGCTGTACTGGGCGAGCTAGGTATGTTTCCACTGTATATAGACACTCAAACGAGACCTCTTAAGTACTGGCTAAGATTAAACAACATGTGTAATGATAGAATTGTTAAGAAAGCATACGATACAGCTGTTGTACAAGAACATGACTGGGCTTCCCATGTACAAGATATAATATGCATTCATGGTTTTCAAAATATCTGGCTACACTCTAATGTAGACGCCAAACATTTTGGAAACATGTTCAAGGAGCGACTTCAGGACACATTTCTTTCCAACTGGAGACAAAAGATAAGGAGCTTTAGTAAACTTGAAACATACTCAAAAGTCAAGAAAACATTTACCATGGAGAATTACCTGTCAGTGATCCAAAACAAATCCTTTACATCTAGTATTACAAAACTGAGAATTAGCGCACATTGTTTAGAAATTGAGAAGGGTCGACACAAAAAGATACCAACCGAGAAAAGAATGTGTCCTAGCTGCAAAGATATAGTTGAAGATGAATACCATTTTGTAATGATTTGTCCCTACTATAATGAAGAAAGGAAAAAACTAATGATATCATGTAAGAGTAAAATAACACTGCCGGGAACAAATAGAGAAATATTCAACATACTATTATCATGCCCCGACTCTATATCTGTTTATGTAGGTCAATATGTACATAATGCTATACAAAAGAGAAACCTGGTCACAGCAATGTAAAATGTAATATTACATTATTTAGATTAGTACACTAGTAGAAGTAGTTTGTAGTTATTAAGTATTATTTGCCGTACATTGTATCTTATGCAATTGTTGCGCAATAAACTTGACTTGACTTGACTATAATTCTTACCGTTCTTCCATAACTCTCTTACGCAGGAGATTTATGGTGATTGATAACAGCTGCAGCATTCTCTGTTTGTCTGTCTGTTTGTTTGTTTGTTTGTTTGTTTGTTTTACTCACCACTGAAATCTTTCCTGAAGTTTATTGTGTGAATTTACCCCCATAAATGCATACAGTCATAACATTCCTCGACTGTCTACCCGCCATAAACAATGGAATAGACAGAAATCACCATCATACTGCCGACCTGGTGTTTCCATCAGATATGGTTTTGCCCTCGTCCTTTAGAAATTTTGTTCAATCTGCGCACTGCCAGGTTTACCCTATCGCCTTCCCCTGGTGTTATGTTTTGTGTACCGATATAAAATTAGTTCGTTAATTAGTTTTATCCTAACTCAAGGAAGCAGTACCGGTAGAATAGAAATCGGTATAAACTGGTTTCAAATATGATGAATCATCGAAGCAGGGTTGTTTTAGGTACATTAAGTGCATGCCTCCCTACACACGATTATTTGATATTTTGAAGTGTACCTGCATATCACTGAAAAGCTTATATTGATGATTTTGTGCTTTCCTACAGTCACATTGAAAAGAGGGAAGAGACAACTCACCTCGAAAAAGGTATTTCAAAGATTTAGACAACGCGTTGAAGTTTGCTACGTGTTGATGTAGAAACGAACTATCATAATGTGACATTTGATGGCCTCTAACTTTGCTGTGACACTGCGTTTTAGCAACAATGGTGTCATTGTGAAGCCGCGTTATCCAATTCACACCCGGTCTTCTGCTTTACAAGTACTATCTAACTACTATTTTGTGACTTACATAGTCACAACAGTGCATATTCATGGACGCTCAAGAAATGATAATACTACGTGACCATTGTCTAATAGCACGACAACAGTAGGTTTAACGCCGACAGAGTATTCTATGAGAGAGTCCCCTAAGGTTAAAACCTAGGTCACGCAAAAGTGTTAAAAAAAAAAATAGACTGCCATTCACCAATGCGCATTAACACTTCGCAGTAGCGTCAATAACCAACAGAGCGTTTTACCGTGTTGTAGTAGGCATCCTTCCATCTGAAGAGATGATGGTAGCACTATAAGTCTGGTGTTGTGGCCGTGTACAGCGTCTAGTGTAATGGGCTGTAATGAGCTTTATAAAAACACCCCGGATCGTCACAGCGAGAAACCTTGTGCAGCCCATTTTACTTACAAGTATCTAAATATATGCAACAGCTTTAAAAGAATGATGTATGTTTTAATGACATAAAGTAATGTTTAATGTGTGTAGAAATTACTTGCTTGCTAATGCGGGCACGAAGGGCGCTAACTATCGGGCGGTGAGCGCGCATGGCACCGTACGCCTGCTTGCGTCTGCCTGCGATTTCACAAATGCTTATATGAAATTTGTGCCCTGAAAACGTGCTTGATTTGTCGACTTTCTTTTCGTTTGCGTTGTTATATATCACGTTCTGACATCCTTGATATGTCAATAAGGGCGCTAACATGTGTGATGTAGCCGTGGATGGCGCCGTATGTCCGTTTGCTAACACGAAGGGCGCAACCAGTCGGAGCGTGCGCGCGCGAATTACCGCAGGACTACTTGCGTCTGTCCGAAGGGCGCTAACATCTAGGATGTAGGCATGAATGGCGCCGTATGCCCGGTTACTAATTCCAACACGAAGGGCGCTAACAATCCGGATGTGAGCGCGCATTGCAATGTAGGCATGTTTGCGTCTGTCGGCGATTTTGTGATGGCTTGTAAACATGAAAAATATGTCCTGAAAGCGTTCTCTTTATGCAGAGGTTGGTGGAAAGGATTGTGACCTTTCTATCATATGCCCCGTTTTCTGTCGCTACTCTCTTAGTACTGAAAGCGTTCTTGGTCTGTCAACTTTCCTTTCGTTATCATTGTAATGTATGATATTCCAATAATTTCATATACAGTACCAACAAAGAAAGATTAATAAAATAATCTAGATGATAACGGTGGGATAAATCTGTCTAAAGAATCTTGTTTCTCCCTGCTGTGTGAGGATCTGAAATCTAAAGAAAAGCCAGCCGTGCTGAGTTCATGACAAATTTAAGTCTTCGATAAATCCGTCTAATTGATACTTTACTGGTCGTTAATCACTTTCTTACACAGGAGATCTATTTATTTCTTTATTTTGATTTCCCTTGGGACAAAGACACAATGAAGGAGGAGACAGAACAGGCGATTGTTCGCCTCTACTCGTTGTCTCCCCACAACATAATATACATGGTGATTGGTAACAGCTGTAGCTACGAGCGATGTGAAAACGGCGTTTGATCAGTCCTTCTTCTACCTCATTAAAGACGTTATCCGATTCACAAAGGTTGGACGTTTCATGGTAAAACCCCTGATATAATTTTGCACATGTGTTTTTAAAGAAAAATATTCAAACCAGTCATGTTTTTTTATTTATTCTGCATGAGGTATATAGAAAAAAAATCGTAGTCCATATGTATGACATGAATTATTAGATTAATTTCCTCATTCTGTCCATACAAGCAAGTGTGTCATAAACAAAACGTTTTACTACAAGTAGAGAAAACATTTCATTGATAGACACCTGTCTTGTATACGACACTTAATATTTCAAAAACATTATTCTCGCAGTATTCTCACGTCCCTTGACTGGCTCCAGTCTTGTCTCAGTCTGGCGGTTCTAAGCCATGCCGGGCCCAGATGTTTAACTAAAAACTATCGGAGTTATTGCAATTTCTAGCTGTCTTCGAAAGTTACGTAGCTGGATTTTAAACAGAAGATTCATGACTCTTCCGGAAAAAAATGAAATATCATAACCAAACCAACATGATTCAGATAGAATAGAGAACGACAGATAATATACTTACATTGACAACCTTAATTTTCAACCACACACAGTTCGGTAAACTCCTCTTCGCTTGTTTTATTCATTCTTGGACAGAACTACATCAGTTACAGCTCAGCCCTGTCAGATCTCTCCCTTAATAACGCTGACCCGGTATGAATTGTTCAGGAACTACGCAAAGTCCCTACTGAAGTCTCCGACATACAGAAACTGGTAACCTCCACGCCGTGAGGTCATATCTGACAGAGACTAGGTCCAGTAACCAGTTACAGGCTTTCAAAGCTCAAGCTGTAAGATTAATAACGAATTGCCCGATCTATTACATAGCCAATCTGCTACACAAGCTGCTCTGTACATTATATAATCGTACTATTTTAATTGTCTTATGCATATCTGTTGTTAACTTTACAGATTGTTGCAGAACTTTTTAAGAGTGTAAGAAGAGGTCCAATTCAGCCCGGAGGCTGCTATGACTTTTTAACATGTTACGAAATGTATACTATGTATGAATGAATGAATAAACCAGTCTACTACTACTACTACTACTACTTATGGACCCATCTAAGTCTTTCGACTCCATCTGGCATGAGGGTTTGTTATTTAAACATCTGTTTGAATTAAAAGTTTATGCAATAAATCAGACGCTTGTGTGGAGACTGATGTTGGACTGAGTACAACTTTCTCGATAAAGTTCGGTGTGACTCAGGGCTGTGTTTGAAGCCCCTCGTCGAATTCAATCTTTTTTGATCGACCTTTTTTTGATGGAAGTTTAACCAAACAAAAATACACCGTACCGTAGTTGACCTTTAGATAAAGGGAACGATATACAAACCACTCTACTTGGTTTTGATGGACGCCCGAACAGCGTATCATCTCTGCCAGGTAAGTATCAATCTGTATACCGGTGATCTAGTAAACCAGCTGAATACAGGAGACCTGGATGCTCATCACCTTCTTCCCATTCAAACTACAAAGTTTGCTTTATGCAGATGACATTGTCATCTTGTCAATGTGGTCTACAAAACGCAATCAATATTCTCTGCCTTTACTGCAACAAGTAGATATTACCCGTCAACCTAAAATAACGAAAAGTATCATATTTAATAGAATGGAACCCTGTCTTGTATCAGCAAACGAAAGGGTATGTCACCCCGTAAGGGATTGTATAAACCCGCCTGAGCCGTATAATCCCGCTAGTCGACCACCTATCTACCTATATTATAGAAAGGGACGATTGTTGTCAGTTTTGTTTATTCGACAAAAGGTCTAGAAGAACATCCAATGTAAAGCTGTTGTCCTTCAATTGGGCACCAAACAGGAGTGGGGATTTAAAAGGCAGCCACAAACATTAGATAATGAATCTAAATGATGTAAAATTACAGATAAAAGATATTTCTGCTGGTGGTAAATTCATATTAGCAAGGACACTAATGGAGAAATTAGAAGATGCTAAAAACTTTTAGCTGTACAAAATAACGTTCTAAAATAACGCTCTAAAATACCAAAAGAAAGGAAAACAATATTCAGTATTCAAACCAACTAGTTGAATTTGAAATTCAATCAACACAGATTGGATTAATCCATGACTAATTTGTACCCATAGAGAATGCTACATCTAAAACAACCTATAGTCACTTAAATAAAACAAAATTTACAGAAAGAAAAAAAAAACATTGATAACTGGTGGAATTGCTAAATGTTACTATCCTGAATACAACCCTTCAGTTGAAGAAGAAGGTGACTGGGCTACTCACGTTCAGGACATATTATGTACACATGTGTTCCAAAATGTCTGGCTAACCTCGTAGTTAATGCAGACCATTTTGAAAACATATCTAAAGAACGTTTGACAGACATCTTTCTTTTCTTTCTAGCTTGAGGGAACAACTCAGAAATACTAGTAAACTTCACATATATCCTAAAATCAAAAAGCACTTTGGTATAAAAGAATATTTCATATCAATTCATAATAAACCGTAAGGAAAATATTGAAGATGAATTTCACTTCATTGTAACTTGTCCTACTTATAGTAAAGAGAGAAATGCACTGTTACAGATATTCCTACTAAGACAAACTTTACCCTATCTGGTACACAGAACGATCGTTTCCACGTATTGTTGTCATGCCCAACTCCTATATCCGCCTACAAAGGTCAGTTTCTGTAATACTTAATTCCAAATCATCCACACATGACTATATTAAAACTCATATACTGTTATCTGCAATATTTTGTAGTTATAATTGTAGGACAGTTTAGCCTCGTGGATTTGTTGATTTACTGTCATATAATATACCATGTACGATTGTCCAGCAATAAAGTTCATTCATTCATTTATTCATTCATTCATTCATTCATTCATTCATATAATTGGAACTAACTAAAGTCTGGTATCGTTTTTGTAAGGAACAACATGGCATATGGTGTAATTGGAACGTTTTCATTTATAATATTATTTAACACTAATATACTGTCTGTTCTAGGTATCTACATGTTTGACTTACAGATTGCATGTACACAAAACCTGTATATATTGATTTCGAGGAGGCCCAACAGTTGCTTGCGCGTAACTCCACAGTGAGAGAATAACTGGGTTTAAAACACTGAAAAGCCTTTCTTGTGTGATTTTTTGGTAAAATATCATTAGTTTTTGAGAGTGGTAATGTCCTACAGACCTTATACTCTTGGAATCAGTTTACAAAGAAACAAAATTAGTGCATCGAATTTTTAACTGTCGTACTGTAGTCTACCTTATAATTGAAGTACTAGTGATCTTTTGTATAACCATGACTATTTAAAATTTTTGTTATATTCTAACGAAGTTTTAACTATGCACTATATTACTACCACCCTAAACGATCATGCTAATGTTATCAATTACTATACTATCAATATATGCAGATATGGTGGAACTCCATCACGTTTATATGAATCACTTTTATTTATGTTCATCAACGATTTTCCTTCCAAAGTGGGTTTAATGGCTAACTACAATACTAACAACAAACAACAATGTTTGACGTTTTATTTGAAATCCACTAGATTACACCTAAAGTATGATCTATTCTTCCTGGATAAAATCACACTACATATAAATATATATATATATATATATAATGATAAGAGCACTTAATATAACACGCACATACATAAGACTCAGACTCGCATAACTTAGACTCACATAACATTAAGTCAAATTCAACATTTCAAAGTTTCATTATGTTAAAATAGTATTATATTACAAATACATGAGCAACAATTGTATTGTGTGTATTGACCCAATAACTTTATAAATCGCTTTTTTTTCTTTCTGACAAATCACTTCTATTTATACCGATGTTCTCTGGCCGGTAGATATAGCAGTGATATGCCAGGGTGCTAACAATCGGGCCGTGCGCACGCATGGTGCCGTAGGATTGAGTCTGCCCGAACGGCGCTAACATATAGAATGTAGGCGTGCATGGCGCCGTATGTCCGGCTGCTAAAGCCGACACGAAGGGCGGTAACAATCGGGCCGTGCGCGCGCATGGTGCCGTAGGCTTGAGTCTGCCCGAACGGCGCTAACATGTAGAATGTAGGTGTGCATGGCACCGTATGTCTGGTTACTAATACCGACACGAAGGGCGGTAACAGTCGGGCCGTGCGCGCGCATGGTGCCGTAGGCTTGAGTCTGCCCGAACGGCGCTAACATATAGAATGTAGGCGTGCATGGCACCGTATGTCTGGTTACTAATACCGACACGAAGGGCGGTAACAATCGGGCCGTGCGCGCGCATTATGCCGTAGGCTTGAGTCTGCCCGAACGGCGCTAACATGTGGGATGTAGGCGTGCATGGCACCGTATGTGCGGTTACTAATGCCGACACGAAGGGCGCTAACAATCGGGACTTGCGTGCGCATGGTGCCGTACGGCTGTTTACGTCTTTAGTTGAAGAAGAACATGACTGGGCTACTCACGTTCAGGACATATTATGTACACATGGGTTCCAAATGTTTGGGTAACCAAGAAGTTAATGCAGACCATTTTGGAAACATATTTAAATAATGTTTGTCTGACACGTTTCTTTCTGGCTTGAGGGAATAACTAAAAAATACTAGTAAACTCCACACATTTTCTAAAATCAAAAAGCACTCTGCCATGGAAGAATATTTCATATCAATTCATAATAAGCCGTAATGAAAATATTGAAGATGAATTTCACTTCATTATAACTTGTCCTACTTTATATAGTAGCGCCGTATGTGCGGTTACTAATGCCGACACGAAGGGCGCTAACAATCGGGACATGCGTGCGCATGGTGCCGTAGGCCTTTTTGCGTCTGTCGGCGATAGTTTACATGAAAACTATCACTGGAATCGAAGCGTTCTCAATCGGCCGACTTTAAAGTCGTCAGCGTTGCAATGTATCACGTTATAATAAAGCTGAGATAAATCTGTTTAATAACTCATTTTCATCTTGTGTTTCTCCCCGCTATGCGAGGATCTCAGATCTAAAGAAGGTCTGCTGTGTTTCTACTCTCCAATCTGAGGTTGTTGGGGAAAATGGTGACCTTCTTATCATATGCCCCGTATTTTGTCAGACCTCACCGACAAGGCGTACGGACAAAAACGGGGCATATCATAAGAAGGTTACATTTTTCTAGTCTGCAGGATGCAGAAATAGTTTGTAGGCTGCAGAAATAGTTAAAATCGGCCGAAGTATATATATATAATTGACCGGGGGAAGTTAGCCCGCCATAGAAGGGCCAGTTTGCCTGCACGGCAAATTATATCCCTTTTCCAGCCAGGATCAACTATTTATCCAGCCTGCAAAGGAATCTTGTGGAGACTAACATTTTTCCCAAACATCATTTGCTTGGAGAGTACTGGCTCCCCACTGAGACCTTTCCTGCAGTTTATTGTGTGAATTCATCACCATAACTGCAGAAACTCATAAAAATCCTAGACTGTCTTCCGGACAGAAACAATGGCATGAAAATATATCACCATAATACTGACATCCCTGTGGCTCTTATCGTCCACCTGTTGCACAAGAATCATATCATAACTGAATTGGCCTTTTGCTAAACCACGTGCATCGCTGCACCACTAAAACATCTCTTTATTAATGACCCTTCAATCTGCAAACATAGGCCTGCACTAAACCTAAGCAAATAAAGCGCCATTTTCCCGAAAGTCTACGTTTTTTTATTACTATTGCAACATTTGATGACAAGACATGGTGACGGCACACTCAAGTTTTAAACTTATTTTCATGCCGCCGCCAACACAGAAGACAATACTTAAAACAAGCGAAGCACAGATGTACATTAATATTTAAATAATACAAATGACCAAAGGTTTCCATTCACAATTAAGACTAATAGGACTGTTATGAATATAAATGTTACAAAAAGCGTTTAGAATCAGTCAAAAAGTTTTGCACATTAAGTAATAATTGAGTATTTTTTTTGCCTTGGACAGAAAAGTAGACCCTCTTAAAAGTAAATGCAATAAAATATTATCTGACAGATTGTCGATGTCAGTAACAAAACCTGTCAGTCTTTTTAAATTGCCGAAGAGGGTAGCTCGCTGTTGGGTATAGTTAGGGCAGTGTAAGAAACAAAAACATATGATATATGTATGGGGCATAGACCCCAACGTCTCTGAACTGAGGAACATGACTAGAAACCACCCCACCCTCATTTTCTCATGTTCACTCTACTACTTGAAACCCTTTCGTGACTACAATTCTGCATTCCTACATTATAGTTGTCTCCACACACTGGCTTGAACGTTTAAACCTGTCAGGAATATTGAGTGTGAGAATCATCACATCCTCAGGAATGAGCTGTGCGTAAAAAAAAACGTCTTTGTTGAATGTTGTCAGACGTTGTACAAAAACCCTTTTGGGTACCTCAATTCTCAGGTGTAGAATTGACCCCGATAAATGCCGCTTGGAAGGACACCAAATATAGCTTTGATGTCGTATGGCTATCGTCAGGTAGGTCATGTTTTCTGTGGCACGAGTCGTCAGCTTCTTAGTCAACAGAAATTTAGTCAATTGCGTCTTTCTACGTGGGTAACTTCTAACTCCAAAGGTTAAGAGCCCAGAGTAAGGGATATAGTAGTCTACAACTGATGGGATCGTTCACTAATTAAACTGTCTAGGTAAGATTCCGAGTCAACTGAATGGTTTTGTGTTTAATGCGGTTGTAGAAATGTAGCATCAATCTTTGAAAGCTATCATCTAACCTTTAACTGCATTTCTAATTTGCAAATATTACACTCTTGTAGTAATGTCAACTCATTCAGAAAAGAATGACCTAGCTTAGTGTTGCTTTGATTTGAACACACATTATGAATGCAAGAATGCCGTCAGACAGGTCATGTTTTTGGTGAGCAAACGTCCTGTATATTGGTAACACGAAGCTGAAATCGAACTGTTTGTCACAAGCCGATTAAAAGGGATGTAGCAGACATAAAATGGTGTTATGCAGGGTGGCCTTCACCCATAGACGGGGACAATTCACTCGAAATGGGCCCTTATTGACCATTCTCCAAGCAATATCAGCCATATTTGGCCAGGAGAGGTACATAGAAAATTTTGATTTTCTAAAACGTTTATAGTAAAGAATGGATTAAACTGTACTTTGATTAAAGTTCACTATGCTTGTTTATATCACTACTATTGCAGGTGTATTATTTCAGGTTTCAAAGTAATACATGTAGTAGAGTAAGCACAGACCATCATAGACACGGTTTCGTATGACAGTAATCGAATCGGCACGGTTTGGTGTTGTTGTAACGTAACGTAACGTAGACCCAGACCCGTAAAGTTTATATTGGTCTAAATGTTACATCGTGCCAATACATAAGTCAGGAAGAAAAAATGACCCTAATAACTATCGGGGTATTGCGATTTCTAGCTGTCTTGGAAAGTTACTAAGCTGCATTTTAAACAAAAGATAAATGACTCTTCCGGAAGAAAGAGAAATATCAAAACCAAAGGTTCACTAATAACCAGCTACAGACTTTCAAAGCTCGAACTGTAAGACTTACAAAGAGCCCAATCTATTACATAACCAAGCTGCTAAACAACGTTTATAATTGTACGGAGTCTGATCGTCGACATGTCAGAGTTTTTAACTGCATTATTCATATCTGTTGTTAACTTTACAGACTGTTGTAGAACTTTTTAAGAGTGTAAGAAGAGCTTCAATTCAGCCCGAAGGCTGCCATGACTTTTTAATATGTTACGAAATGTATAAATGTATGAATGAATGAATAAACCAGTCTACTACTACTACTACTACTTATGGACATATCGAAGTCTATCGACTCCATCTGGCATGAGGGTCTGTTATTCAAACATCTGTTTGAATTAAAAGTTTATATAATAAATCAAACGCTTGTGTGGAGACTAATGTTGGACTGAGTAAAAGTTTCTCAATAAAGATAGGTGTGAGTCAGGGCAGTGTTTGAAGCCCCTCGTCGGAATCAATTTGTATACCTTTTTTGATGGAAGGTCAACCAAACAAAAATAGACCATACCAAGGTTGACCTTTAGATAAAGGGAACGATATACAAACCACTCTACTTGGTTTTGATGGACGCCCGAACAGCGTATCATCTCTGCCAGGTAAGTATCAATCTGTATACCGGGGATCTAGTAAACCAGCTGAATACAGGGGACCTGGATGCTCATCACCTTCTTCCCATTCAAACTACAAAGTTTGCTTTATACCGATGATATTGTCACCTTGTCAATGTGGTCTATTAAACGCGATCAATAATCTCTGTCTTTATTGCAACAAGTGGAAAATTTTGGCTTATTTCGCCTTGAAAGACGTGTTTTCTAAGGTGGGTATGATATAGATAGCATACAATACGGTGTTTTCCGCATCACCCTCGGTCTCGGCCCTCCCGCGAGTCGCCTTTGGGCGTCGGGCGATCCGACTCGCGGTCGGACCGATACCTCGGGCAATACGGAATACACCGTGTTGTATGCTCTATTTATACAGTGCTTAAGTGAATGAAATACGGAAATAGCTTTTGTACAAACCTATACAGTTCATTTAATGTGCATTGATGAATAACGACAATGGCGGTCTTTTGCGTGACCCAGGTTTAACCGTTGGGGAGTCTCTCATAGAATCGGCGTTAAACCTACTGCTGCCGTGCTACATTTTGTATTAGACAATGATCACATATCATCAACATTTGAAAGCCCATGAATATGTGACACAAAAATAATAGAACAACTGCAATATAGTCACAGCAGCGTCACAGCAAATTTAAAGGCCACCAATTGTCACATTGTAATAGTTTGTTCATGCATCGCCGCGTAGCAAAGTTCTACGTGCTGTCGAAATCTTTCAAATTACTTTTTTATAGGTGAGTTTGTTTCTTCTTTTCTTACAAGGGGATTGTAGGAGAGCACAAGATGTTCATGTAATCTTTTCAGTGATATGCAGGTCACTTCAAAATATCGACTAATGTTGCGTAGGGAAGATTTTGACCCTGTTTATACCGTTTTCTGCCGGTACTGCTTCGTTGATCTAGGATGAAACTAATAAATAACACTAGGGGAAAGGCAATATTAAAGGTGTTAACCTAGCAGTGCGTTCATCATATTCAGATTGATGAAACAGGAGAAGAAGAACTTAGGGCAGAAGCATTAATTTGATGGAAACGCAGGGATGTCAGTATTATGGTGATATCTGTTCATGCCATTGTTTCTGTCAGGTAGACAGTCTAGGATTTTTAAGGTTTCTGCAGTTATGGTGGTGAATTCACACAATAAACTGCAGGAAAGGTCTCAGTGGGGAGCTTTTTAAACAGACAAAGAGAAGATGCTACAGATGTTACCACCACTTAAATCTCCAGTGTAAGAGAGCAATAAACGACCAGAAAATTATCAATTAGACAGATTTATGGAGACACCAATTTGTCACGGATCCAGTACTCTCCAAGGAAAGGATGTTTGGGAAAAATGTTGTCTCCACCAGACTCCTTTGCAGGCTGGATAAATAGTTGAAATAGGCTGGAAAAGGGCTATAATTTGCCGTGCAGGCAAACTGGTCTTTCTATATGTTAGCGCCGTTCGGGCAGACTCAAGCCTATATGTTAGCGCCGTTCGGGCAGACTCAAGCCTACGGCACCATGCGCGCGCACGGCCCGATTGTTAACGCCCTTCGTGTCGGCTTTAGCAGCCGGACATACGGCGCCATGCACGCCTACATCCTTTATGTTAGCGCCGTTCGGGCAGACTCAAGCCTACGGCACCATGCGCGCGCACGGCCCGATTGTTAACGCCCTTCGTGTCGGCTTTAGCAGTCGGACATACGGCGCAATGCACGCCTACATTCTATATGTTAGCGCCGTTCGGGCAGACTCAAGCCTACGGCACCATGCGCGCGCACGGCCCGATTGTTACCGCCCTTCGTGTCGGCTTTAGCAGCTGGACATACGGCGCCATGCACGCCTACATTCTATATGTTAGCGCCGTTCGGGCAGACTCAAGCCTACGGCACCATGCGCGCGCACGGCCCGATTGTTAACGCCCTTCGTGTCGGCTTGAGCAGCCGGACATACGGCGCCATGCTCGCCTACATTCTATATGTTAGCGCCGTTCGGGCAGACTCAAGCCTACGGCACCATGCGTGCGCACGGCCCGATTGTTAACGCCCTTCGTGTCGGCTTTAGCAGCCGGACATACGGCGCCATGCACGCCTACATTCTATATGTTAGCGCCGTTCGGGCAGACTCAAGCCTACGGCGCCATGCACGCCTACATTATATATGTTAGCGCCGTTCGGGCAGACTCAAGCCTACGGCACCATGCGTGCGCACGGCCCGATTGTTAACGCCCTTCGTGTCGGCTTTAGCAGCCGGACATACGGCGCCATGCACGCCTACATTATATATGTTAGCGCCGTTCGGGCAGACTCAAGCCTACGGCACCATGCGCGCGCACGGCCCGATTGTTAGCACCCTGGCATATCACTGCTATCTCTACCGGCCAGAGAACATCGGTATAAATAGAAGTGATACGTCAGAAAGAAAAAAAGCGATTTATAAAGTTATTGGGTCAATACACACAATACAATTGTTGCTCATCTATTTGTACTATACTATCATTCAACATAATGGAATTTTGAAATGTAGAATTTGATTTATTGTTATGTGAGTCTAAGTTATGTGATTCTGAGTCTTATGTATGTGCGTGTTATATTAAGTGCTTTTATTATGATATATCTATATATTTGTAGTGTGATTTTATGAATCCAGGAAGAATAGATCATACTTTAGGTGTAATCTAATGGATTTCAAATAAAACGTCAAACATTGTTGTTTGTTGTTAGTATTGTAGTTAGCCATTAAACCCACTTTGGAAGGAAAATCGTTGATGAACATAAATAAAAGTGATTCATATAAACGTGATGGAGTTCCACCATATCTGCATTTATTAATAGTATAGTAATTTATAACATTAGCATGATCGTTCAGATTGGTAGTAACATAGTGCAAAGTTAAAAACTCGTTACAATATAACAAAAAAAATTCAATAGTCATGGTTATGCAAAAGATCACTAGTACTTCAATTCTAAGGAAGACTACAGTAGGACAGTCGAAAATTCGATGCACTAATTTTGCTTGTTTGTAAACTGATTCCAAGAGTATAAGGTCTGTCCTGACATTACCACCCACAAAAACTAACGAGATTTTACCAAAAAAATCACCCAAAAAAGGCTTTTCAGTGTTTTAAACCCAGTTATTCTCTCACTGTGGAGCTACGCGAAGGCACCAACTGTTGGGCCTCCTCGAAATCAATATATACAGGTTTTGTGTACATGCAATCTGTAAGTCAAACATGTAGATACCTAGAACAGACAGTATATTAGTGTTAAATGATATTATAAATGAAAACGTTCAAAGTGAAGCAGATGCCATGCTGTTCCCTACAAAAACCATACCGGACTTTAGTTAGTTCCAATTATATGAATGAATGAATGAATGAATGAATGAATGAATGAATGAATGAATGAATGAATGAATGAATGAATGAATGAATGAATGAATGAATGAATGAATGAATGAACTTTATTTCTGGACAATCGTACATGGTACATTATATGACAGTAAATCAACAAAGCTATGGAGCTAATCTGTCCTACAATTATAACTACGAAATATTACAGATATCAGTATATGAGTTACAATATAGTCATGTGTAGATGATTTGGAATTCTCTATAGGTACAAATTAGTCATGAATAAATCCAATCTGTGTCGATTGACTTCAAATTCAACTAGTTGGTTTGAATACTAAATCTTGTTTTCTATTCTTTTGGTATTTTAGAACGTTATTTTAGAACGTTATTCCGTACAGCTAAACGTTTTTAAGTGTCTTCTAATTTCTTCATTAGAGTCCTTGCTCATACGAATTTACCACCAGGAGAAATATCTTTTATCCGTACTAGGCCTGCGTTCACCCAGAGTTTTTGTAAAACAAAGTTATTCTCTTTTAAATGATATTATGAGTTCCCCCAAATTACGTCACCTAGAATTTTTCTCTAATGTTTGTGGCTGCCTTTTAAACCCCCCCCCCGCATGTTTGGTGCCCAGCAAGGACAACAGCTTTGCATTGCATGTTCTTGCGCACATGAGCTAAATGCAGTAGTTATACTATAGGAACCGTGTCTAAAGGTGAATTATCTTTACCTGCTGTAGTGTTGATAGTAAACAAGGGGGGACAGCTAAACATATAAATACATGTTATCAGTACCATATACATGCTAGATTATCGTTTACAAAACAGTCACACATATAAAGCAAGGCCAGCATAGTTTACAAAAGAATTAAACATATAAAGCTATGCAACCCCTGCATCTATCATTTACGTGTCTTTCCTCTCTCATTGAAACAAGTGGATTCACAGAGTTTTTATTGTACAATGCTGTCGGAGGATGTCATTATATGTACATGAATAAAAGCTACGAAGCTAATCTGTCCCACGAATATAACTACAAAATACTAAAGATAACAGTATATGAGTTACAATATAGTCATGTGTGGATGATTTGGAATTACGTATTAAAGAAACTGACCTTTGTAGGCGGATATAGGAGTTGGACATGACAACAATACGTGGAAACGATCGTTCTGTGTACCAGATAGGGTGAAGTTTGTCTAAGTAGTAATATCTGTAATTTCTCTTTTTACTATAAGTAGTACAAGTTATTATAAAGTGAAATTCATCTTCAATATTTTCATAACGGTTTATTATGAATTGATATGAAATATTCTTTCATGCGATTTACTAGTATTTCTGAGTTGTTTCCTGAATCCAGAAAGAAAAGAAAGATGTCTGTCAAACGTTCTTTAGATATGTTTTCAAAATGGTCTGCATTAACTACGGGGTTAGCCAAACATTTGGAACCCATGTGTACATAATATGTCCCGAACGTGAGTAGCCCAGTCATGTTCTTCTTTAACTGAAGGGTTGTATTCAGGATAGTAACATTTAGTAATTCCCCCAGTTATCAATGTTTTTTTCTCTTTCTGTAAATATTTGTTTATTTAAGTCACTATAGGTTGTTTTAGATGTTGCATTGTCTATAGGTACAAATTCGTTATGAAGTAATCCAATCTGTGTTCCATTCTTTTGGTATTTTAGAACGTTATTTTAGAACGTTATTCTGTACAGCTAAACGTTTTTAATGTCTTAATGTCTAAAGTTATTCTGTTTAAATGATATTATGAGTTCCCCCAAATTACGTCACCTAGAATTTTTCCCTAATGTTTGTGGCTGCCTTTTAAATCCCCCCCCCCCCCCGCATGTTTGGTGCCCAGCAAGGACAACAGCTTTACATGTTTTTTGCCCACATGAGCTAAATGCGGTAGTTATACTATTGGAACCGTGTCTAAAAGTATCATTACCTGTAGTGTTGATAGTAAACAAAGGGGACATAGCTAAACATATAAATACATGTTATCACTATCATATACGTGCTAGATTATCGTTTACAAAACAGTCACATATACAAAGCTAAGCTGGCATATATGTTGTATTTAAATCTATATTTGTACGGCTGCATGACCCTTGTCATCCGCTTGGATGCATTAGCTGCCAGGTAGATATATGCCTTTACATTACCTTGGCGTCCGAGATGGGATCAGTGTTTGCTACTGTGCGGATTGCATGAGACTGCAATAAAGACATAAGCACAAACAAGGATGCAAAATCACTTACAAACAAATAGAAATACTCCTGTGTGTTTTTGTAAGTGTTTTTTTTTAACTTCGACTGTCTCTACATTACGTTACACGATGCCACTTTTCTTATATTGATATCTGAACTAGTATGGTCGGAATTAGAATAGAAGTCTTATTTTCTGACGGCCAAAAAAGACATTAAGAACTTCCATCCTAACGCTACTTTTCCTCCCCTATCTACCCGCCATACTCTTCACTTGTAGGTCAATTAGGGCGTTATATCTTCCACGGCCCCTTTGTTTCTGTCCCTGATCGGTTACTTGGTGAGTTTACATTATCCCGTTGCCCTTTTATCCGCAGTTCTGCGCTGTTATTTCCACAACTCTGCCTTGGAATGATAATGATTTCATCTCGGGCTTCTCCTGATGATTTGTCCCCTAGTTTTTACCCTTGGTGCAACTTCCGTTCGCCACAAAAGCAAAGGCGAGCGAAAGTTGACGGCAGGCTACAGTCGGGGGCAAGCATTTTGTGAAGCGGCGTCAAGCTCTCCAGCAGCCGAGAGCTGGGCGTGCGTGTGAACCTCAAGGAGACTGCGACCATGGGTACTAGTTTTGTACTAGTAGCCTCTTTATGTGGCTCTACAACTGGGCTTTCTGGGGGCTTTACACGCACTTTTTTTTCTCAAGGCTTCTATTTGCACCCGGATATTTGTGCCGGCCCAAAAAACTATTTTTCCCTTCATATTTTGCCTGTCTTTTACAAAATTGCTGTACATTGTACCCATTGCAATTGTTGTACAATAGCCTAGCAGCAAGGGCAGAATTAGGGAGATACCCCATGCAAGTGGAGGCCTCCCTAAACGCCATAAAACATGTTCTCAGACTTCGCCTGAACGTGCCAGCAGACAGTTTTCAAGCAGACGCTTTCTCCTGCCAATTAGAGTTAGAGAAATCTGGAGTTAAATGTTGGGCTACAGGAGTGCGTAAGTCCTTAGAAGAGTGTGGGTTTGCTTCCTTATGGCATTTTCAAATTCCACATATTACAAATACGTTTCAAATTGTCAGTTCTATAGGCCAACGGTTAAAAGACATATACTTTCAAACGTTCCTTAAAGAAATACATAATGACAACAAAGGTGGAGCTGCCAAAGATAAGTTAAGATCATATAGACTGTTTCAAACTACATATAATGAAGAAAAATATCTAAGTAATGAAAATATGAAGGTCAGGAATGCTGTCACAAGACTAAGGATCAGCTGCCACAAACTACATATTGAAACTGGAAGACATACCCGCACTCCTCTGGAACAAAGATTATGTAAATATTGTAATTTGAATAGAATGGAGGATGAATGCCACTTTGTTCTAGAATGTAGATTGTATAGTAAAGAGAGAAATAAACTGTATAGGTTTGTACAAAACCAATTTCCCTACTTCATACACTTAAGTACTGTAGAAAAAAAATCATATTCCTAATGCAACTAGACAAACCTTCCATCGAAAAACTTATCTGTTCCTTTATTTCTACTATAACTGAAAAGCGAGGAGAAGTTAAATTCATCTAATGATAGTTAGTTTATATTTTGTATCCGTTGACTGTATCTGTTCATCATGTTTTGTTGTGACCTGTACTTAGCCCAGTGTGGCAAAAATGTGCAATAAAGGTCATCATTCAATAAACGTCGACTTGACTTTCAATATTGGCGTACAAACGCTACTTACAACACAATGGTACTGTGCTAGTGGTTCGTGCACTACAACAAACAAGACGTCTGTCGCCCGACTGGAGCACTGTTTACCAATGTGGTGACGCAGTAGCTTGTACACAACAATCATAGAAATATCATCAACAATGTTGTACTGAGATAATTGTGAAAGCCATGTGTAGAATGTGTTAGTTGTGAAAGCCGTGTATAGAATGTAAGTTGTGAAAGCCGTATGTAGAATGTGTTAGTTGTGAAAGCCGTATGTAGAATGTGTAAGTTGTGAAAGCCGTGTATAGAATGTAAGTTGTGAAAGCCGTGTATAGAATGTAAGTTGTGAAAGCCGTATGTAGAATGTAAGTTGTGAAAGCCGTGTGTAGAATGTGTTAGTTGTGAAAGCCGTGTATAGAATGTAAGTTCTGAAAGCCGTGTATAGAATGTAAGTTGTGAAAGCCGTGTGTAGAATGTGTTAGTTGTGAAAACCGTGTATAGAATGTAAGTTGTGAAAGCCGTGTGTAGAATGTGTTAGTTGTGAAAGCCGTGTATAGAATGTAAGTTGTGAAAGCCGTGTATAGAATGTAAGTTGTGAAAGCCGTGTATAGAATGTAAGTTGTGAAAGCCGTGTATAGAATGTAAGTTGTGAAAGCCGTGTATAGAATGTAAGTTGTGAAAGCCGTGTATAGAATGTAAGTTGTGAAAGCCGTGTATAGAATGTAAGTTGTGAAAGCCGTGTATAGAATGTAAGTTGTGAAAGCCGTGTATAGAATGTAAGTTGTGAAAGCCGTGTGTAGAATGTGTTAGTTGTGAAAACCGTGTATAGAATGTAAGTTGTGAAAGCCGTGTGTAGAATGTGTTAGTTGTGAAAGCCGTGTATAGAATGTAAGTTGTGAAAGCCGTGTGTAGAATGTGTTAGTTGTGAAAGCCGTGTGTAGAATGTGTTAGTTGTGAAAGCCGTGTGTAGAATGTGTTAGTTGTGAAAGCCGTATGTAGAATGTAAGTTGTGAAAGCCGTATGTAGAATGTGTAAGTTGTGAAAGCCGTGTGTAGAATGTAAGTTGTGAAAGCCGTATGTAGAATGTAAGTTGTGAAAGCCGTATGTAGAATGTGTAAGTTGTGAAAGCCGTGTGTAGAATGTAAGTTGTGAAAGCCGTATGTAGAATGTAAGTTGTGAAAGCCGTGTGTAGAATGTAAGTTGTGAAAGCCGTGTGTAGAATGTAAGTTGTGAAAGCCGTATGTAGAATGTAAGTTGTGAAAGCCGTATGTAGAATGTGTAAGTTGTGAAAGCCGTGTGTAGAATGTAAGTTGTGAAAGCCGTATGTAGAATGTAAGTTGTGAAAGCCGTATGTAGAATGTGTAAGTTGTGAAAGCCGTGTGTAGAATGTAAGTTGTGAAAGCCGTATGTAGAATGTAAGTTGTGAAAGCCGTGTGTAGAATGTAAGTTGTGAAAGCCGTGTGTAGAATGTAAGTTGTGAAAGCCGTATGTAGAATGTAAGTTGTGAAAGCCGTATGTAGAATGTGTAAGTTGTGAAAGCCGTGTGTAGAATGTAAGTTGTGAAAGCCGTATGTAGAATGTAAGTTGTGAAAGCCGTGTGTAGAATGTTAGTTGTGAAAGCCGTGTGTAGAATGTAAGTTGTGAAAGCCGCTCAGTAATGTTAAGTCACTTTTCTGCCTTCCAGCCTAATTAACAGCTGCCCCGACTTTCATGTGTAGCTCACAACTCCCTGATGTTTTTTCTCCAAAATTGCTGACATGTTTTGATGAGGCATATTGATAAGATAAAATCTGACCACATTTATTTCACATATACCTTATCCAAATCTCAATATTAATATAATAAGCACTTGGCAATTTACCTACCCTTTAAGCACCTTGTGCATCGCACAGACATAATTTTTATAGACAAATTTGGTATGTACGCATTCAGCGAAGGCCACTCTACAACATCACGTTGAGTCTATATCTAATACTATAACTAAAACAAAGATTTTTCATAATATATTCAAAAATTTGACAAAAATATGCCATTGGAAATATTCATGAAGGCATAGCTGAGCACTGGAATCCTCCAAGACAATGGTCTCAACGAGAGATTGTTGTTCAACATGTCTTCTTTCGAACCATGTTTTTTGTAAGTTGGAATAATATTATCTGACCGTGCACCACTTGATCAAAAAATGGACTGCAAAATTTAGACTTTTGGCATCCCTAGATGTGAAATGTGATCTCTTTGTTGTTATTTGTGAACAATATGGCTAATCAACATGTTGACATAGCACCCTCACGGTAGGAGAGCAGACTACCTGGGCAGAACAATGGCCGCTGTTCACACCTTTACCTGGCATTGGCTTACCTGCATGACACAGCTTGGCTTGGTTTTAAAAACAATGCTCAAGCCTAGGTGGTGTATAAACAATTCTTTTTATCTTATCAGAAGTTTTCAAGTAAAACTTACACACACATGTGGTTCCGCGAAAATTATGGTCAGACCTATCATAAAATGTGACTTTTCACATGACAGCGATGCATTTAGTGATCATAAAACTAAGCAAAACGTACATGTGTATCCCCAACTCTAACAAAAGAGAGAAAACCAGACAGCCAATTAACAGTCTCCTAGACTTCTTTGAAGTTGGTTGCCACAAATATATTCATATCTGAATCAGCCAGCAAAAAAGACTGCGTACACAGTACACCGAAGTCATTTCCCAACACTTGCTGTGCACTTCAAGATCTCAAGGTCCTCAACTTCAGGTTAACCCATGAATGTCCATAAAAGCTCTAAGACAGACAATTGATGACGCCATTTTGTACTGCCCAGTCAACACGCATGATGCGTAGTTCTAAATCCAAAGTTGTCATCCCCTGAATCATGGGTAACTTGAAGTTGAGGACCTTGAGTTCTTGAAGTGCACAGCAAGTGTTGGGAAATGACTTCGGTGTGCTGTGTACGCATTCATTAATGCTTAAAAGTGCCGAATAAAACTTCAGAAGGGTACCCCACCCCGGGGTGGGGTATTTGAAATGGCTCCCCTGGTTTATTGTCAATTTTTTTCACCTGCAAGAGTTTATTACAACTGTCCATCACTATTAATTCGAGGCATTTTTAAACGTATCTTACGCAAGCGAGCAACTCAGGGGTTTTTATAATAGTGAGGTAAACGCGGCAATTCTGTTCAGTACAATGCTGGTTTGCACAATGGGAAGTTCAGTCCTTGGTTTCTGTAATATAGCCGGAAGTCTGGCACCTTTTAATAGTTTTATATGTCTTATGTCTGGCTACAAGTATATCAACTGCTCTGTGTGAATCGCTATATCTTTCTGTGTGTGCATTAGAGTCGAAAGGTAGATCTACCAAACTTACACGTTAAAAATACTAGAAATAGTTTGTAGACACAGGAAAACGTTTTGAAATTGAATCCATTGTTAGTTCCTTACAATACACATCCTAGCTTGGTTTTCTAGACAGCCATCTATGAAGACCATTCACACTCCACAGGGGCCAGGTAGCAGCCTGGCCTAGTCCAGCGGCACCCCACCTGAAAAGTTTTCACACTAGGTGGAGAGGGGGCAATTATCGAACAATGGGAAAAACCTGTGAAAATTCCGGTCAAAGGTGGTTGCTATGTGTTGCTAGGGGAGCCAACGCCCATTTCATTGGGGAGCCAGAAAGTGACTTAACTTTACTGAGCGTATGTAGAATGTAAGTTGTGAAAGCCGTATGTAGAATGTGTAAGTTGTGAAAGCCGTGTGTAGAATGTAAGTTGTGAAAGCCGTATGTAGAATGTAAGTTGTGAAAGCCGTATGTAGAATGTGTTAGTTGTGAAAGCCGTGTGTAGAATGTGTTAGTTGTGAAAGCCGTGTGTAGAATGTGTTCTAAAGACATTCTGTGGTAAGTTTACCGTACTTCCACCCATAGAAATGCAGATAATCATGTATTACAAATATTAGAAGAGGAAATTTGTAAATATAGTACGGCTAGAGAATAGTCTGCAAACTGAGGGCCCTAGCTATAGCCAGCTAACTCCTATGGTATGCTATTCGATTATTTGCAACTATTTTATTAACGACCTTTTAACTACATGTATGCAGTTTGATTCCATCATGAGACCTTAAACGTCTTCCTTGTTTGGAATAAAACATTGTAGATGTATAGTTGAATTGAGTTCCGTTACAACCAGTGTACAGTAAGAGTTAATCACCTTGTCCTCCCATCATCAGATTCATTCCCGTCCAGCTAACGTCTCTAGTCAACCTTCTTCTCAACTACCGTTTTAAGTCGTGACCGTGAGCTAACCCCCGAACTGCGTAAATGTTTGTTTGGGAATACACGGGGAAGATAGTCCTTTCCTGAGCGTACAGAGAATAGGAATGGTAGAAACAGTGTAGTGCACAGAAAGTAAATTTAATCTGATAGTAATATCACTTTAAAGATAATAAAAATATCCTGTGTACTTCACCAAGCTCATTTTTGTACACGAGCTTTTTTTATGATAAATAGTTTTTCAGCATGTTACCTACGCACAAAATTAAATACACACATAAGAAAATACCTTTCTACAAAAATGGTCTGCTAACATTTGATATTTAGAAAAAGTTATTTGGTATTTTCTTAAACAAGAGCTCTTTCTTAAACAGTAGGTTTTACAAAAGTATTTTTCTATTTATTTATTCACTCACTCACTCTGTTACAATAATGTACAATATTATATGATTTGTTAGGGATATAAGTCAGCTTGTGGTTGTTGTTTTCGTTAGACTGTTACAGACTGAATCATGTCGCTAGACCTGCTTTATTGTTGTTACAATGCCAAGAACCCGAACAGTTCTGGGCAGCCACATTGGCCTAACCGATAGCCACATAACATTTGACGTGTCAACTTCAAGGTCGTGTAGTCTTTTACTGACTTGTCTTTGGCAATGCACTCCTCAACCATTTCCGTACTGACGGCCCTTCTAAAAGTCTATAATCTTCAATCGATTAAACGTCATCCAGGGTTTGAGGTGTTATCCATGTCTCAGTAAAACAAGCTGACTGTACATGGCCAATCAAAGTTGAAAATTGGACAGCGGTAAGATAGGAAGAGCTCAGATATTCTGTTGTACTTCCCTTACAATTGCGGCCCAAAATGACTATATCTTGCGACGTTATCTATTACTAATAGCGTTTCTATATCCCATGTAGTCGTTAACGTACCTGTATCTGTATACATTTCTGGTCGGTATGTTATCAGTGGTTTTATTCTGCAATGCTTCTGCTTTCCAGCAAGTCCGCCTTGGCTTCTTTAAACCTCACAGTCAATATGATTTGTTGGTAATTCGTCTGTGTATCATTTCCGTGATTTCAAATTAAGCAGCTTTATTTTTCTATAGTAAAAATGATTTCCATTGGTGGAGTCAATAATGGCTGGGAGCCCCCATTACAAGTGAACTATCCCCGTCCTTGAGCAAAGGTAACCCCAGAGATCAACATTTCTTTCATATGCCAATCTCTGCTATATTGACAAACATTTCGGGTCGGAAACTTTCAAACCTGACATAAAGAATGCCGATATACAAACAACATTACTTCCTTAGTGATGCGTTACCGATGCGTCGTTTATCAAACTAAACAGATCGAGATCATATTCTTTTGAAAATTTGTTGAGAGTGCCTAGCCACAATGTAATGTAAACGCATTTCTTGCTCAAATTATACAACGTCGTTCTCCGTGGTAATCTCGTTTCGAACCATCATTAATTTTAACATGAACTTTTCTTACTTTATATCAATGACTTACCGTCGTCCATTGAATGCCCTATGAATCTTTATGCAGATGATTCCAAGTGATACAAACAAATATCCTCACCGGCTGACAGCATTTCCCTCCAACAAGATATTGATAACATGGTTGGCTGGAGTCATACTTGGATGATGAAATTCAATACCTCCAAATGTAAAGTACTCACAATTTGTAGAACTAAAACGCCGGTCCTCCATGAGTACAGAATGGAAGGACAAGTGCTTTCCTCGGTCACAGAATTTAACGACCTCGGAGTATCTATTTCCCACATTCTGTCTTGGAAGAGCCACATTATAAGTATTACATCCAGAGCGAACTCAACCCTCGGTTTTATTAAAAGATCTGTTGGTTACCATGCCCCAGTCAATGTCAAAAAGACGCTATATGTTACCCTTGTAAGGCCTAAACTTCAATACTGTTCAATGATCTGGTCCCCCCACAATCATAATCTTATCACTACCCTCGAAAAAGTCCAGAGACGTGCTACAAAATATATCATTATCATTGGATATCATTTATTGTAAAGTTTTGTTTATCGTTTTTACTTGTTTGGTTAGGGTGTTGTAAAGGAATATCCTGTTTGCCCTCAACATTGGCATGTTCTTACATGTAATAAAGTGGAAATAAATAAATAAATATAAAGTGGTGGGACACAAAACTGACTGCCAATATTCAAGACGACAGGTACAAGAACTCACGCTTCGACACTTGGTGATAACATACATGGTATACCTCTAAACTCCACTACATTTCTATTGCTGCAGCAATAGTTTGTTTTTGTTATTTGTTTGGGAGTTACCAAACCTGTAACAAGTAGCCGTGACGAGTATCTATCAGCAATTGGTATCAAGTTGTGTTTATATATGTAGTTATTAAGCAATCATGGTGTAGTTGTTATATTGTTGTGTTGTATAGATATTGTAGTTAGTAAGTTATTATGGTAGAATTGTTTGTTGTATTTATTATGATGTAATTTGAATGTACAGGACATGGCGTACACCTTTTAAACCACAATAATCCCAGGGTCTATTATCAAATAATCAAATATTTCAATATGTCTTTGCAACTGAATATTTTTATACCATGCTTAAAGCATTACGCAAAAATGGGTTTCTAAAAAAATTCTGGTGATGACAAACAGTTCCACTGGTTTTGATTTGTCAATTTGTCAATTTTATTCCAAAAGTACATGGACTAATTTCTCTTATAATAATCTTAATCTTTTCTTCTTTTTTAAAAGTAAGTTCTAAGATTATTTTTATGTTGAAAGAACCTCCTCTTACTAAATAAGATTGATTTCTAAAGAAAAGAGGCTATGTTACTACTTCTTATTTCTATATAAATTTTGTCAGACTATTTACTGTTTTGTCTTTTTATTCGGCGATTCCGAATTCTTTTTGAATGGAGTGCTAATTGATTATTTTTTTATCTTGTGATGATTATAACCTATCATTACGTCACGTATAATAACTTCTCTATTCGATACAATATCGTTTTCCCAGTTCTAATCACATAGATTTGGTAATCTTACATTCAGACAAAAAGTTTTCAACATAACCGCCATGCATGACTGACATTTATCAGTATCTGAGAGACCTTGCTTACAGAACTTTTATATAACTATCTCTTGAGCAGTATGTGTTTTGCAATATTTTCCATTGGAAGTAATGTGAAAATCAAATTGTTTTTCCCAAAAGCCTAACTCGGTGGGCTTGGCAACTTTCTGTGACATCAAAATATTTTTGAAGAATGTGTATCTCTGGGAGCTGATATTTACCTACCATAAATGTCAAATCATTGAAATAGACAAAATTACCTTAACAATTAACATACAAATGTTTTTGCTAACTAAATTATGAAAATACAACATTCTACAATTGTATACACGATTCATCTGTAGTTCCATCAAAATTGCCACGGCATTTCTGTCATCAGATGGAAATTCCACCTTAAAAGAAATATACAGAGTTTGTTACACAACAAATAGAAGGAGAACAGGGAAAAACGTAAACTTTGAAGACAAGGTGAGGTGAGGTAAGACGTCTACATTCTTCGAGGGCCAGCCAGTGGGCCTGACGGTTTAATTCAACGTGGTGCCCGACATCAGCTTTGATGAATTTGTATCCACTGTATTGTACTTGTCGCAATCCTGAATATATAAAAATAATATTAAAAAACTAACAAGGACCATCTGGAAGAAGTTTCTGCTAAGTGGCAAAGGTCACATTAGAAGTCATAGGTCCTAGAGCAATCTATCATCCTTGACAACTTAAAAACAACAATGGCCGCCTCCATGAGAATTGAATTTAATTGCTCTACTCACTGTGTAATGACAGAGTTCGCAGGGAAATGCCCTGAAATCGATTGGAACAAACCATCGTTTGAGAAAGCATGGAAGAGATTTAAAGAACATGCAGATCTGATGTTCTTTGGGCCATTGAGAAGAGAAAAAGAGAAATGTAGCTATATTGTATGTTCTCGTCCACATGGGCTAAGTGCAGTAGTTATACCATTGGAACAGAGTTAAAAGGCATCAGTACATGTAGTGTTGATAGTAAACAAGGGGGGCATAGCTAAACATGTAAATATATGGGTGAAGCAGAGGAACATTCAGGTGCCCTGCTCAGCCGATCTAAGGCGACCCAGGCCTGCCTTGCCCATTACCTCATTCAAATATGATGATTTGCTACTGCGATATTATAATGAACCAAGTGCAAGCTTCTTGCTTGTAAATATGTATAAGTTTGAGTGTTAGTTGAAGATAGAGCACGGTGAAAGCGCCGTCCTAGTGGAACGGGGCCTATACCACCTCCAGTCCCGCTTGCTCTTTTGCATCCGAATCGCGCGCTAATTTCTCCTGGTGTGTTAATTGGCGGACCCCCAGGACTGCTTTCCAACATGGCTGAGCAAACAGTCAAAACAAAAACAAACTTTTGGTCTCTTTGGTCAAATCAAGGAATGGTGGTTACAATGGATGGGCGAAGAAGGCGAGGTCTTTTTATCACATTGGATATACCCAACGATACGTGGATAAGATGATACAGTGAATACTAGTAACATGCCCTTAGTAACAGCAAGCAAGTCTGGTTTTATCCAAGCAAAGCACGACTTATCCAAAGGCTTTAAGTGCGTTTTCTACAGTTGTACCAAGAAAGTTATCCGATACAAAACCCACATCCCTTTTCCGCTGACTTACAGTTCGCCAATCTGAAGAGTACGCTTAGCCACCTTGGGGATTCGTTATACTCTCTCGGTCTATTTTTTACAGCAATTTTGGGAACCTAGAGCATTTTACAGCAGAGGTTATGCCATATTATCACAGAAAAATGCAAACTTACAAAGGCTAAAACAAACAAATCTTACACTTATAAATAGACATTAGGCAAGAATTTGCAATAAACGTCTTATATGAAAAGCACATTAGAAACAATATTGACGGTCATTGTCTGAAACTTTGTGACCACATAAATTGTATGAAACACCAATGTGATTGGTTTAATAAAATACATTATGAATACCTAATACCCTTGGTGTCACCACTCACAACCCTGAATGTGTATTGGTTGTTTAAATGTGAACTGTCATGGAGGTAAGAAAAGAGATTCTACCTCCATGGAACTGTGAACTAAACACACAATTTGACTCCAGCAAATGAAGACTCTTTTCTAGTACCAGCCCTCCATGGACACAGTGTGAAAAATGTCTATTCAAGCAAGATTTGCTTTGATTTTCTTAAACCACATATGCTACCATCTCTGAGAAGGTCAGTGAACAAAGCACGCATTTACAGAGCGTGTGTTGAGGTAACGCACGGGTTATGCCTTTTTAACCGTTTGATTTAAACCATTTTGCAAAATGGCGTCGTAAAAATCACTGAACCTAGAACTTGGAAAAAGTATATGTTTCTTTCGCGGCTAGGTATACATCTGTGATATCGCGGACAATGCTTAACTACTTTTAAATATTACCTAGTATTCCTTAGTGTTCCTTAGCTGCCGTACTGTTTCTGTTTGTGGCAGTGAGTCTATAGCGTACAAACTAACATAAACATTGAAGGTGTCACGGTAGACCAAGAAGAAATGTCAGTTTGCGAAGTTGCAGATAATACACCTATCTTCTTGAAAAGTTGCAGATAATACACCTATCTTCTTGTGCGATGAACCAAAAAGGTGATCTAAGTATGCCGGTAATCCCTAGATAATAGTGATAGAAGCCAAGTAAAGCCGATAATCTTTGCCTAAAGCATCAAATGCCAATGAAAACAGGCTTAAATCTCCCTTTTCGGGGAATGTTCAGCCTATTTTTGAGTTCAATAACAGGACTGAATTGATTGACAGATTATTTGTCCTTCACATATCGCAAATTAATTCATCACGCTACAACTCTGAAGCCTCACCAAAATTACAACGACTTTCGTAGACAACTCCCCAATGAATCTACAAGGATTCAATGCTATACTCTAACAGTTACGCTACTTATTGAACATTTTGATAACAGACGTTTGCAACTCTTGGAGATCAAAGCGACTCTATAGTCGAGATGACAACAGGACGGGGAGACGACTTTAAGACCGGGTTTACATCACCAGACAAAAGATTTGGGCGTCAACTTTAACACTAATCTCCCTAACTGTGGTCTAAAGACTCGCATGTGTTGTCTTCTCGACATCAAGAGGCATTAAGCTTGAGTAAAAAGTGACGTGTGCAACGCCAGGAGATCAAAGCGACTCTATAGTTGAGATGACAACAGGAAGGCGAGTAAACCTATGTAAGACCGGGTTTACATCACCAGACAAAAGATTTGGGCGTCAACTTTAACACTAATCTCCCTAACTGTGGTCTAAAGACTCGCATGTGTTGTCTTCCCGACATCAAGAGGCATTAAGCTTAAGTAAAAAGTGGCGTGTGCACCGCCAGGAGATCAAAGCGACTCTATGGTTGAGATGACAACAGGAAGGAGAGTAAACCTATGTAAGACCGGGTTTACATCACCAGACAAAAGATTTGGGCGTCAACTTTTAGTGGGGTGGGCCGGCTTACTCTCTCTTGGCAGCCAAGGGCTGAATTGTGAGGAGCTTACAATGGTGGTGGGGCTTAATCACAAGGGTCTGGAGCGGCTGCCATTCGGCGCTAACTCAGGTGACCTCAATACGACCCCAAGTGCGGCCATAGGACTGTAGGTTTGAACCACTCACACCGGGAAGGTCCCCTACTCTTTTCGATAAGTGCGGTGGGTTCTTTAACGTGCGTGGGGTGTGGCTCTCCCCATACACGGGACCTCCATTTCACGTCCTATCCGAGGGACGTCCCTAGCCGAAGCTAGGTACTCATTTACACCTGAGTGAAGTGAGGAAATTCGTGTAAAGTGCCTTTCCCAAGGGCACAAGATCGGTGACATGGGTGGGGATCGAACCCGGGACCTCTTGGACCCGAGCCGAACGCGCTACCGCTGCGCCACCTACCCCACACTAATCTCCCTAACTGTGGTCTAAAGACTCGCATGTGTTGTCTTCCCAACATCAAGAGGCATTAAGCTTGAGTAAAAAGTGACGTGTGCACCGCCAGGAGATCAAAGCGACTCTATAGATGAGATGACAACAGGAAGGAGAGTAAACCTATTTAAGACCGGGTTTTTACATCACCAGACAAAAGATTTGGGCGTCACCTTCAACGTACAGCAATCTCTCTAACTGTGGTTTGAATATTCCTCTATCATTCACATAGAATTTTGGTCTTTTCTGAAACCATCAATGCAAGTTTTTTATCGATTGTCCGCAGCTAAGTTACTTAAAACCGGGTTTACATCACCAGACAGGATTTGAGCGTCACCTTAAAACAGTTACTAGTATTACTGTGGCTTAAAGACCCCCATGTGTTGTCTTCCCTTCAGAGACACCGAGAGTCAGCAAACTCAAGCTAGCAATCACGACTTTTGACATTTGCAACTGTCTTTTGTGCCTTTTAGTAAACGTTGGGGTGAAATGAAAACGAGTGCTCGACGGGTGTGTCACACAGAACTGCGCAAAACAATGGGCCTGAGCCCTGATGCAAATGCAGGGGCTGTCAACATGATCAATGATGATTGATAGGAGAAAATGGGGGAAATGTGTCTTTCCTGCTACAAATTTGTAGTACAAACTTTGAACCATTTTAAAGAACTATAGTCAACTTTCAGGAAGGAAAACAATAACGTGAAACGATGCGTTATGTCCCGTTCTACACCAAATGTATTTGAACGTATTGTAAAAAGATTACTACGTTTTGTTATAAGCCAATTTTTGAAGAGCTACCCTAAAAATCTATCTATAATATTAAAAAACAACGATTTTTCAGAAGAAAGGAAGGGAAATCTTGATATAACTAACGGGTTTCTGTTAGAAGGTACAGTCAAACCTGTCTGTAGTGGACACTTAGGGGACTGAGCAAAAATGTCCTTTGAAAAGGGTGTCCTCCCAAGACAGGGTTGGTCATCCGAAGGATTGGCAGGTGTATATCATGTATCCAGTAATAGGCTTATGCAAGTACAAATGTATGTGTAGCACGTTTATACTAAATATCAAATTAGAATCCTAGAATAATATAGGCTTTCTATCTGTTCCTGCCAGACAAAAAAAATCTAGCTGTAACAGTTCAATTTTTGAGCGTTAGCGTTAATTTTTGTCCATCCATTATCACCCCTGCACCCTCCATTGTCATAAACAAAAGTCCTTTTATTCCTTTTTGGCACCCTTGATTGGCTGCTGTTGTTTAAGCGTTATATGGGCAAAATTCACTGACAAATCGCTTGTGCAACAATCAGGTGTCTACTGTATCAAAAAATATTGTCTCTGGGCTCGCCCGGCTGGGTGCTGCTGTCAATCAATTTTGTCCTCTGAGACAGGTCTGAGTGCCCCTTGGGACTGAAAAAAAGTGTCCTCTGGTTGGGAAAGACAGTTGTTCTCCTGGGACAGGGTCTTAACTATGTAAAAATGGACGGGACTGTTCTAATGTGTCCAATGACTGCAGGTGTCCTTTTCAGACAGGTGTCCTCTCGGGCAGGTTTGACTGTATATGTGTTAGCAGCTGTACACAAAAAAAACTGTTGGACTTTGGGAATAGTTCTGCAAACTCCATTTTTTACAGAAAATAATGGCATTATTATTTTAATAAAATAAACAAATCGACTGAGCATAACAACGTCAAAATTATTTAGACGCACTGATATACATCTAATATATCTCCCCTGAAAATTTGAGACATTTTGAAACATGTATTGTTGAGTTATGCCAATTTTCATTCAGGACCCAAGTGGTAACTAATATATGCCCTGGGCCGCCTTAGATCTACTGAGTGTATTCAGCTGGTTTATTAGATCACTTATACATGTATAGAGATTAAATAACGGGGGGGGGGCTAAAATACAGCCCTGCCTCACACAGCTCTCTACCGTTTACTCAATCCAACGTTGCTCTTTACACAAGAGATTGATCGTATAAACTTTTGATTATTTCGAAAAAAATACCAAAAATGCCTTTTGACAAAAGATCCTTATGCCAGATGGAGTCGAAAGCCTTCGATAGGTCCACGAAACAAGCTAAGAGGAGTTTACCGGATTGTGTGTATTAGAGAAATTAAGGTTTTTAATACAAATATGTTCTGTATATTTTCTAAATCCTGCTTGGTTTGGTTTTGAAATCATTTTCCTCCAGAAAAGTCATTAATGTTTTGTTTGAAATCGAATAAAATAACTTTCCTAGACGGCTAGAAATTGCAAAACCTAGATAGTTATTAGTGTCATCTTTACTTCCTGACTGCTAAGATACGTTACGTTACGTTAGGTATTACTTTGAAACCTGAAATAATACATCTGCAAAATAGTAGTAGTACAAACAAGCATAGTAAACTTTAATCAAAGTACAGTTTAATCTATTCTTTACTATAAACGTTTTAGAAAATGAGAAGTCTTTCTCGACCTCTCCTAGCCAAATATATGTGATATTGATTGGGAAACGTCAATAATGGACATTACAAGTGAACTATCCCCGTGTTTGAGTGAAGACCACAACGCATAACACCATTTCTATATCTGCTAAATCCCTTTAAATCAGCTTCTGACAAACACTTTAGCTCCGTGTCGAGCATACTTGCTAGTGAAACAGGACGTTTGAGGACCAGAAACAGCATAATTCCTGCAGCTGAGCGGGAGCCTTTAAAACATGGCATGACATATAAAGACGACCTGCCAATGGCATCCTGGCATTCATGATGCGTGCTGCTATTATAGTGACATTTATCTAGGTCATTCTTTTTTAAATGAGTTGACAACGGATATCCACAGAATCTATATAAATATATGCAGATTGCACTTCAGTTAAAGTTTAAGCTATAAAGTTTTCAAAGATTGATGCTACGTTTCTATAACCGCAACTAACACAAAACCAGTTACTTGACTCAGTTATGACAAGGAATCTTAACTAGACAATTGTATTAGTGAACGATCCCGGACCTTATACGAGGACACCCTTAGTTGCAGACTACTATACCCCCTCTTCTGGGCGCTGATCCGATACTAATAGGGGTCTATTTTTCAAAAGGGCATCGGGGGTACCCACAGGGATTTGTGCAACGTCTGACTAAATTTTGCACGGACGTTTTTATTTCACTCACTCATTCTCGTACTCATTATACCTAATATTTTTGATAGTTAAAAATTCAAATGATGGGGAAAGTTGAAGACTTAACGTAGGAATGCAGGATTGTAGTCATAAAAAGGTTCAGACTGTACATGACACTTTGACGTTGGGGTAGTTTTCTAGTCATGTTTCTCAGTTGGTTAAAATCTTTTTTTTTAATCAGACATATCACGGAATGTTCTGTGTACTTAAAATGCGGTACATTCTTCATATTCACTTTTTGTTTGTTTTCTAATCCAACCTGAAGTCATCTAACATACTAAAAGATTTGTTAAATTCAATCTTAAGTGAGAGTAGCTTCAAAAATGTAAAGAAGTAAGGTCTTATGGTTTGGTATTAACGTTTACCTTCTCTAATTCCCTGTCGGCATTATGTAATTAGAAATATTAAAAATAGTACTTTGAATGTTAAGTGAAAAACATGCTGACCTTCTGAAGGGACTGATTCCCTGGTGAGTCAGATCTGCCGGACGAACATGCAGGTTTGAGCAGTATTCGAGGAATCCAAACTAACCATTCCTCGTAAAGTCATCCTGTTCAGGAGATGAGATGTTTTTCCTCAAAGAATAATACGTGCAGTACTGATTTATGATCCAGTGCAGTGAAGCCATGACATATGCCAAAGGTTCCAAACATTGTGTTAGATATTCCAGCTGTGTTGCGTCCAAATCTTTAAACATCAATATGAGGAGAAAATTCGCCTGCTAAAATGTCGACATAGAAACAACCGGCGACCGATCACGAACGTTAGCAGTAACAGACTTCGATTCCCCGTCTACTGGTCAGATCTCATGAATACCGTATAACACGCTTTCTATTTCGTCCAGTATCTATCTACGTTCTGTGTCTCAGACCACAAAAAGGGCTTATTAAATTGCTATTAAACACGACTGTAGGCAGACGGCGATAATTCATGAAAGCTGTCACCTAAAGTCGGCGGCAGCGTTTTTCTCTCAGACAATCATTTGTCAAAAAATGCCAGGGGCACCTGGGACTGTATCAAGGCTTATGCGCCATACATTTTATAAATCGGCCATTTCACACAGTAACGTTTTCTAACTGTATATTTTGTCTGTTTAAGAATGCTGGATACACTATTTTCATACCCGAAACGTGCACAAGTTTTAGTGCTTATTTTTCGGTTAACCTGTTAAATCTTAAAATCTGCTACACCGGTGTTGTGTGACAAGGTAATTGCTCCCTTTTGTTTGTACTGACATGTCCCTGACGTAACGAAGATCGGGAACACAAAAGACGTTTCTGGGCCTAATTGGCATTCCAATATTCTGAATAGGCTCTTGGAGCCCACCAGGTTCTAAGTTTGTACATAAGCTTGTTTTAGAAGCATCAAATGTTTTATGAAACGTTATTTAAGATTAATGCATTCGTATTGCATCTTTATAAATCCATACACCTAGGGTAGTTTCTTACCCTTTTTGTAATATTTTCCATATTACTAATGAGTTTTCTATAAAATTTAAAAAATACGTTTTTTCATTAAAAAACACTCATGTCATCTCTAGCATCCAAACAATATAAGATTACATGTTATTAAATATTCTGATTGTGATGGCTGCACTTGTCTAAGCCTAATTAAAGCTTCATCTACAAATCTGCGGTAACCCCCGTCCCCTATGCCACAAACCGACCCTCGACGCATTTCCATCTCATTAAATCTCTATGCTATGAAAACGCACCCCGAGCTAGACGCTAATCAATCGTACCAGTTCTCACGTAAAGTCAGCTTTCAAACAGTAGTGTCTTTTAGACAGTACCTCTAGCACACGGCCAGATCAAAGGGGAAAGAATTTCGCGTGACAAAAGCGCTAACCTTTATAGGTCGACTTCTGGGTCACTCGAAATACCCGAAACGATACCCTTGTGGTGATTCGTTCACCGCAGTAATCTCAGTGTATGTACGTACTGATATTTTCAACAGCGTCACTGTGTAATAAACTGGAACATGTGGAATGGATTTGTGAAACACCACTTACATGTTCCTAAAGATCAGCTTCTAAACTTTGAAACATATGAAATTAATGGAGAGAAATATATAAATTATGCTTACAGACGGCTGAACCTCGCGAAGGCAAACACTACTGAAAACAACAAATATAACGTTATAAACTTTTATGGCCACTACGACCAATGACAAAGCAATTTTAATCAGTCCCTGCGCTTCCTTATCAAAGAAGGTTGGACGTTTTTAGGGTAAAACCAGTGTAGAGTTACCCTTTTACCCTTTTAACGTCAAACTTTTTAGGTAATATTTGTTCCACTTGGTATATAGGTTTAATAGTGTTACTTGTAAACGCAATTAATTCAAAGTTTACATGGGTATGACATGCAGTAATTGATTTTGAATGCAGTAATTGAATTTGAAAGACAATCCCCAAAATGCCGTCCAAAACTGAACAAAAATTCAGATTTTCAGGCACACAGCGCGGTGGCTTTTGGCTTTATCACACTGACCGGCCTGTCACACCTAATATCTGCGCATCTAGCTGTAAGCATTGTTGAAAGCTCTCTAGTGAGGATGCACGTACTGTACTTGGTGGCAGCGAGTTTCACTCTACGATAGCTCTAGTTTTTAAACACCTCAATTTTTGCTTGATAATTCTGGTACTTGAACGCGTGGCTATTTTTTTCTGAGCTGGTATTAAATAGTCAGTAGTTGGTACCATATAAATACCAAGATAGATACTGATATTCATACACAATTCTCGAAATAAAGTGGTATCAACAATTATGGAAAGATTAAGATTACCTGTCCGCTCTTTACTATCAACCTTTTGATTTACAGAATACCCCACGTACCTTTGCGGGCCAGTATTTGTATACTTCTGTTCACGGCTATCATGGCAGCTAAGTAAAACCAATAAACCAATCTAAGACGGATTTGAATAAACGTATACACTAAATCATTGTGTGATAGTAGAAATACGACATGGCGTTTCAATGGTATGAACATTAATAAGGGTGTATTACATTACCTAGTCCCATGATCGACTCCGGCCTTCAGGGGGTCAAGGCAGTTGTTGCCATGCTTTTCTATCTTGAGCAGCTGTCAGGAGTTGTGGAACAGAACGGGAAGTCCACTCTTTCACGTAGTCTTGCCAGGTTTTCTTCTGTCGGTCTCGCCTTTTGTGTGCCTTGAGTGGAATTAAGTGGAAAATATAATTTCACTACCCTTGTAAAGGTATGTTATTGCTTTGATAAGCTTGATATCCCGGTAAGAAAGGTAATGGCTCATCCAAAAAAAATCGGTGGTAACATGAGCAGGACGCGATCTGCTGTCCATTAGTGACGCCGATTACTCTGATCCCGGTGTTGCTCTTTCACTATTGTAACATGTAAATCATTGTCGCAACTCCCAAGTATAGAAGACTGACGCAAACGTTCTTTTTGTCCAGGTCAAAATACTTATCATCAGATGGAAATTCCAGCTTAAAAGAAATCTACAGAGTTTGCTACACCCCCACTCCCCAGGAAATCGTAACGTCTTTTATATCGGCTGTTCAACTACTTCTTCTGAAATACCTACTTTATACAACTGTTGTTGTTTGGTTTTTCAGCAAAGAAAAACCATTTGGTAATTTTGAAATTTTATTTAGGCACATCATATCTCCGTCGGTCAGCTACAAATTCAATTGCGGTATGCATTACGGTAAATGCGTTTCCGATGGTACCCGATTTGATCAAACAATTGAGGTTTGATCAGCAGAGCTGCCTATGCGAGTTAGAACAAATGAAAGTAACGAAGTTTCTCTGCCAACACAGTGTTTGACAATGGCTTGGAAATGTCCTCATTTAGTGGACGGTGATTCTGCGTAACTAACATTGGTGCCTGAGAGCATCATCTTTAATAAATCAATAGTTATTTAAAGGACAATATCTGTCTTAGTTGCTTCTTGCAATTTCGCAGACTGTTATCAAAATCATTTCGAAAGCTTTCTGTTTGTTGACCAGTCAAGTATTACGTTTGAAAATCCATTTGTCTCATTAAATGTTTCGACACTTTACAGTCAAAATCTTCTTATGTGCCCTTTGTTCGTATGAACTATAGCAATTCTAAAACACACATACTCTCAAATAAATATAAAAAAACAGGCATATAGGTTTTAATGTCATAAGGTATAATTCAACCCCTAAGACGAGTGAACGAATCCTTCTGATTTCTATGAGATAGTAAGTCTTTCGATATCTTCAATCGGGTCGACTAGGTTGAACCACCGTTTGACAAAACCGCTGATACATTTAGATTCGATTCAAGTACAAACAGTATAGTATTGTACCAACTCCATTTTCTCTGGCGAGGAAGAGTGAGTCCTATTCACTATGTTTACTTCATTTAAGCCAATTCGGACACATGTTTATATTTGCTGTGTAAAAATAGAAAAATAAAAACAATTTCACATTGGTGCCAGACATCAGCTGTGCTGCCAGGTTATCCATTGTATTGTACTTGTCGCAATCCCGACTAAAATAAAACTAAAAACTAACAAGGACCGTCTGGAAGAAGTTTCTGCTAAGTGGAAAAGGTCACATTAGAAGTCATAGGTCCTAGAGCAATCCATCATCCTTGACAACTTAAAAACAACAATGGCTGCCTCCATGAGAATTGAATTCAATTGATCTCTGCTCACTGTGTAATGACAGAGTTCGCGGGGAAATGCCCTGAAATCGATGGAACCAACCCTCCATCGTTTGAGAAAGCATGGAAAAGATTTAAAGAACATGCAGAACTGATGTTCTCTGGGCCATTGAAAAGAGAAAAAGAGAAATGTAGCTATATTGTATGTTCTCGCCCACATGGGCTAAGTGCAGTAGTTATACTATCGGAACAGAGTTTAAAGGTATCATTACCTGTAGTGTTGATAGTAAACAGGGGGGACGTAGCTAAACATATAAATATGTGGATGAAGTAGAGGAGCATCCAGGTGTCCTGTATTCAGCTGGTTTATTAGATCACTTATACATGTATACATATTAAATAACGGGGGGGGGGGGGCTAAAATACAGCCCTGCCTCACACAGCTCTCTACCGTTTACTCGATCCAACGTTGCTCTTTACACAAGAGATTGATCGTATAAACTCTTGACTATTTCGAAAAAATTACCAGAAATGCCTTTTGACGGAAGTTTGAATAAAAGATCCTCATGCCAAATGGAGTCGAAAGCATTCTATAGGTCCACAAAACAAGCGAAGAGAATTTTTCCAGATTGTGTGTATTAGGAAAGTTAAGGTTTTTAATACAAATATGTTCTGTATTTTTCCAAATCCTGCTTGGTTTGGTTTTAAAATCATTTTCCTCCAGAAAAGTCATTAATCTTTTGTTCGAAATCGAGTAAAATAACTTTCCGAAACGGCTAGAAATTGCAACACCTAGATAGTTATTAGGGTCATCTTAAACTTCCTTACTGCTAAGATACGTTACGTTACAGAAACACCAAACCAAGCAGATTCGATTACTGTTGTCCATAGCCTTGTTTATTATGATCTATGCTTAATCTACTACAGGTATAACTTTGAAACCTGAAATAATACATTTGCAAAATAGTAGTAGTACAAACAAGCATAGTAAACTTTAATCAAAGTACAGTTTAATCTATTCTTTACTACAAACGTTTTAGAAAATGAAAAGTCCCTGTCGACCTCTCCTAGCCAAATATGTGTGATATTGATTGGGGAAAGGTCAATAATAGACATTACAAGTGAAGTATCCCCGTCTTTGTGTGGAGACTTCAACGCAAAACACCGTTTCCATATCTGCTAAATCCTTTTAAATCAGCTTCTGACAAACACTTCTACTTTAGCTTCGTGTCGACCATACTTGCTAGTGAAACAACAGGACGTTTAAGCACCAAAATATCTTAATTCCTGCAGCTGTGCGGCAGCCTTTGAAACATGGCATGAACAATTTGACGACCTGCCGATGGCATCCTTGCATTTACGATACGTTCTGCTATTGAAGTGAAATTTATCTGGGTCATCCTTTTCTAAAACAGTTGACGACGGCTACCCACGGAGTCATATATGCCGATTGCACTTCAGTTAAAGTTTTAGCTATAGTTCTCAAAGATAGATGCTACGTTTCTACAACCGCAGAGTTGACTCAGTTACGACACAATTTTATTAGTGAAAGATCCCTGTATTGGAGGACACCCTTAGCTGCAGACTACTATGTCCGTACTTCTGGGCGCTGAAGCGGTATTAATCGGGGTCAATTTTTCACAAAGGAAGGGGGTACCTACGGGGATTTTTGCAACGTCTGACTAAATTTTGCAAAGACTTTTTTTTTTACTCACTCGTTCCCGCACTCATTATACCTAACAGTTGTAATAGTTAAAGACCCAGATGATTGAGAAAGTTGAAAATTTAACGTAGGAATGCAGGATTGTAGCCATAAAAGGGTTCAGATTGTACATGACAGATTGAGGGTGGGGTAATGTTCTAGTCATGTTTCTCAGTTGCTGTAATTCTTTTTTTCTTATTAGACATATCACGGAACGGTCTGTGTACTTAAAATGTCATACATTCTTCATATTCACTTTTTGTTTCTTTTCTAATCCAACCTGAAGTCATCCAACATAGTAAAAAATTTGTTACATTTAATCTGAAGTGAAAGTAGCGTCAAAAATGTAAAGAATAATTTTTTCATGGTCTGGTGTTAACGTTTACTTTCTGTAATTCCCTGTACGTATTATGCAATTAGAAGTATTAACAATAGTACTTTGAATGTTAAGGGAAAAACATGCTGACCTTCTGAAGGGACTGATTCCCTGGTGAGTCAGATCTGCCGGACGTACACGCAGGTTTTTGCAGTATTTGAGGAATCCAAACTAACCATTCCACGTAAAGTCATCCTGTTCGGGAGATGAGATGTTTTTCCTCAAAGAATAATACGTGCAGTGCTGATTCATGATCCAGTGTAGTGGAGCCATGACATATGCCAAAGGTTCCAAACATTGTGTTATATGTTTCAGGTGTGTTGAGTCCAAATCTTTTAACATCAATATGAGGAAAAATGCGCCAGCTAAAATGTCGACATAGAAGCAACCAGCGCCATCACAAACGTTAGCAGTAACAGACTTCGATTCACCGTCTACTAGTCAGATCTCCAGAACACTGTATAACACGCTGCATGTGGTGTCCAGTATCTATCGATACATTCTGTGTCTCAGACCACAAAAAGGGCTTATCAAATTGCAATGAAACACGACTGGAGGCAAACGACAATAATTCACGAAAGCTGTCACCTAAAGTCAGCGGCAGCGTTTTTCTTTCAGACAATCATGTGTCAAAAAATGCCAGGGGGCACCTGGGGACTGTTTCCAGGCTTATGCGCCATACAATTTTTAAATCGGCCATTTCACACAGTAACGTTTTCTAACTATATTTTGGTTGTTAAAGCGATGTTATGTAAGATTTTCACTATTCTAAACATCGTTGTTTTACACATTTTCATACGCAGTAAGCCTACCTGGGTTCATAATGACATTTGGGGAGTAAAATATCAACGTCGTTGCGCCGTAAAAACGTGTTGGAAAACTGCCAACTCCTAGGCGCTAGCATGGATGGCGGTTTTACACATTTTCATACGCAGTAAGCCTACCTGGGTTCATAAAGACATTTGGGAAGTAAACGTCGTTGCGCCGTAAAAACGTGTTGGAAAACTGCCAACTCCTAGGCGCTAGCATGGATGGCGGCCATGTTTGTTGTCGATGTTTGTTTACATTCTTTTTAGGAGCCTCCTAAAACTACAGCGGGCCTGACGCAACTTATTTTCGCGCTCCGCTGAGTCGCCGGAAAAGCGAAATAGCAACCCTCATATGTTGAACGTTATTGAAAATGGCAATCTAGATAAGAAAATTTCAATTATTTATAATTACATTTTTTGGGGTATATAGGTTTTACTGTCATAAGTTATAATTCAACCCTTAAGACGAGTAGACAAATCCTTGTGATTTCTATCAGATAGTAAGTCTTTCGATATCTTCAATCGGGTTGACTAGGTTGAACCACCGTTTGATAAAACTGCTGATACATTTAGATTCGATTCGAGTACAAACAGTATAGTATTGTACCAACTCAATTTTTCTCTGGCGAGGAAGAGTGAGTTCTTTTTACTATGTTTACTTCATTTAAGCCAATTCCGACACATGTTTATATTAGTTGTGTAAAAAAAGAAAAATAAAAACAATTTCAACACCTTTCCGAACTAATGATATCTAACAGGACCTGGCACTGACATCGAAGGCCGAGTCAGTAAGTATAGTTGTTGATTCCACCCGACACATCAGTCATGCAGTCAGTGTTCAAGGACAAGAGAAGAAAATGGTGTCAGACAGATCACAAATCCAACAACTAGAAGGACAAGAGGGAAAAACGTGGACCTTTAAAACAAGGTGAGGTGAGGTAACACGTCTACATTTCTCTCCATTCTTCGAGGGCCACCCAATGGGCCTGTTGGTTTTGTTCAACGTGGTGCCCGACATCAGCTGTGCTGCCAGGGTATCCACTGTATTGTACTTGTCGCAATCCCGACTAAAAATAAAACTAAAAACTAACAAGGACCATCTGGAAGAAGTTTCTGCTAAGTGGAAAAGGTCACTTTAGAAGTCATAGGTCCTAGAGCAATCCATTATCCTTGACAACTAAAAAACAACAATGGCTGCCTCCATGAGAATTGAATTCAAGTTGATCTTTACTCACTGTGTAATGACAGCGTTTGCGGTGAAATGCCCTGAAATCGATTGGAACCAACCATCGTTTGAGAAAGCATGGAAGAAATGTAAAGAACATGCAGAACTGATGTTCTCTGGGCCATTGAAAGGAGAAAAAGAGAAATGTAGCTAAATTGTATGTTCTCGCCCACACGGGCTAAGTGCAGTAGTTATACTATCGGAACAGAGTTTAAAGGTATCATTACCTGTAGTGTTGATAGTAAATAAGGGGGACATAGCTAAACATATAAATATGTGGATGAAATAGAGGAGCATCCAGGTGTCCTGTATTCAGCTGGTTTATTAGATCACTTATACATGTATACAGATTAAATAACGGGGGGACTAAAATACAGCCCTGCCTCACACCGCTCTCTACCGTTTACTCAATCCAACGTTGCTCTTTACACAAGAGATTGATCGTATAAACTCTTGACTATTTCGAAAAAATTACCAGAAATGCCTTTTGACAGATGTTTGAATAAAAGATTTTCATGCCAAATGGAGTCGAAAGCATTCTATAGGTCCACAAAACAAGCGAAGAGAATTTTTCCAGATTGTGTGTATTAGGGAAATTAAGGTCTTTAATACAAATATGTTCTGTATTTTTCCAAATCCTGCTTGGTTTGGTTTTAAAACCATTTTCCTCCAGAAAAGTCATTAATCTTTTGTTTGAAATCGAGTAAAATAACTTTCCCAAACGGCTAGAAATTGCAACACCTAGATAGTTATTAGGGTCATCTTAACTTCCTGACTGCTAAGCCAAGCAGATTCGATTACTGTTGTCCAAAGCCTTGTTTATTATGATCTATGCTTAATCTACTACAGGTATAACTTTGAAACCTGAAATAATACATCTGCAAAATACTAGTAGTACAAACAAGCACAGTAAACTTAAATCAAAGTACAGTTTAATCTATTCTTTATTATAAACGTTTAAGAAAATGAAAAGTCCCTGTCGACCTCTCCTAGCCAAATATGTGTGATATTGATTGGGAAAAGGTCAATAATGGACATTACAAGTGAACTATCCCCGTCTTTGAGCGGAGACTACAACGCAAAACACTGTTTCCATATCTGCTGAATCCTTTTAAATCAGCTACTGACAAACACTTCTATTTCAGCTTCGTGTCGACCACACTTGCTAGTGAAACAACAGGACGTCTAAGCACCAAAATATCTTAATTCATGCAGCTGTGCGGCAGCCTTTGAGACATGGCATGAACAATTTGACTACCTGCCGATGGCATCCTTGCATTTACGATGCGTGCTGCTATTGAAGTGACATTTATCTGGGTCATCCTTTTCTAAATTAGTTGAAAACGGCTACCCACGGAGTCATATATGCAGATTGCTTTTCAGTTAAAGTTTTAGCTATAGTTTTCAAAGATAGATGCTACGTTTCTACAACCGCAGAGTTGACTCAGTTATGACACAATTTAATTAGTGAAAGATCCCCTTATTGGAGGCCACCCTTAGCTGCAGACTACTATGTCCGTACTTCTGGGCGCTGAACCGGTATTAATCGGGGTCAATTTTTCACAAAGGAATTTGGGGTACCCACAGGGATTTTTGCAACGTCTGACTAAATTTTGCAAAGACGTTTTTTTTTTCACTCACTCGTTCCCGCACTCATTATACCTAACATTTGTAATAGTTAAAGACCCAGATGATTGAGAAAGTTGAAAATTTAACGTAGGAATGCAGGATTGTAGCCATAAAAGGGTTCAGACTGTACATGACAGAATGAGGGTGGGGTAGTGATCCTCAGTTGCTGCAATTCTTTTTTTCTTATTAGACATATCACGGAACGGTCTGTGTACTTAAAATGTGACACATTCTTCATATTCACTTGTTGTTTCTTTTCTAATCCAACCTGAAGTCATCCAACATAGTAAAAGATTTGTTACATTTAATCTTAAGTGAAAGTAGCGTCAAAAATGTAAAGAATAATTTTTTCATGGTCTGGTATTAACGTTTACTTTCTGTAATTCCCTGTCCGTATTATGCAATTAGAAGTATTAACAATAGTACTTTGAATGTTAAGGGAAAAACATGCTGACCTTCTGAAGGGACTGATTCCCTGGTGAGTCAGATCTGCCGGACGTACACGCAGGTTTTTGCAGTATTTGAGGAATCCAAACTAACCATTCCACGTAAAGTCATCCTGTTCGGGAGATGAGATGTTTTTCCTCAAAGAATAATACGTGCAGTGCTGATTCATGATCCAGTGCAGTGGAGCCATGGCATATGTCAAAGGTTCCAAACATTGTGTTATATGTTCCAGGTGTGTTGAGTCCAAATCTTTAAACATCAATATGAGGAAAAATGCGCCAGCTAAAATGTCGACATAGAAGCATCCGGCGACATCACGAACATTAGCAGTAACAGACTTCGATTCCTCGTCTACTAGTCAGATCTCCAGAACACTGTATAACACGCTGCATGTTTTGTCCAGTATCTATCGATACATCCTGTGTCTCAGACCACAAAAAGGGCTTATTAAATTGCGATGAAACACGACTGAAGGCAGACGGCAATAATTCATGAAAGCTGTCACGTAAAGTCAGCGGCAGCGTTTTTCTCTCAGACAATCATTTGCAAAAAGTGCCTGGGGCACCTGGGGACTGTACCCAGGCTTATGCGCCATACATTTTATAAATCGGCCAATTCACAAAGTAACGTTTTCTAACTGTATATTTTGGCTGTTTAAGAATGCTGGATACACTATTTTCATACCCGAAACGTGCACAAGTTTTAGTGCTCATTTTTCGGTTAACCTGTTAAATCTTAGAATCTGCTACACAGGTGTTGTGTGACAAGACAATTGCTCCTTTTGTTTGTACCGACATGTCCCTGACGTTATCTGTAACGAAGATCGGGAACACAAAAGACGTTTCTGGCCGGGCCTAATTGGCATTCCAATATTCTGAATAGGCTCTTGGAGCCCACCAGGTTCTAAGTTTGTAGATAAGCTTGTTTTAGAACTAGAAGCATGACATATTTTATGAAACGTTAATTAAAATTAGTGCATTCGTATTGCATCTTTATAAATCCATACACCTAGGGTAGTTTCTTACCTTTTTGTAAAAATTTTCAAATATTGATGCTACGTTTCTATAACCACAACTAACACAAAAACAGTCATTTGACTCACTTATGACAAGGAATCTTATCTAGACGATTTTATTAGTGAACGATCCCCGACCTCATTGGAAGACACCCTTAGTTACAGACTACTATGTCCCTGGAGAGAGATATATAAATTATGCTTACAGCCTTGTTTATTATGATCTATGCTTAATCTACTACAGGTATAACTTTGAAACCTGAAATAATACATCTGCAAAATAGTAGTACAGTCAAACCTGTTCTGATTGTGATGGCTGCACTTTTCCAAGCCTGCTTGTAGCTTCATCTACAAGTCTGCGGTAACTCCCGTCCCCTATGCCACAAACCGACCTTCGACGCATTTCCATCTCATTGAATCGCTATGCTATGAAAACGCACCCCGAGCTATACGCTAATAAATCGTACCAGTTCTCACGTAAAGTCAGCTTTCAAACAGTAGTGTCTTTTAGACAGTACCTCTAGCACACGGCCAGATCAAAGGGGAAAGAATTTCACCTGATAAAAGCGCTAACCTTTATAGGTCAACTTCTGCGTCACCCGAAATACCTGAAACGATACCCTTGTGGTGATTCGTTCACCGCAGTAATCTTAGTGAATGTACGTACTGATATTTTCAACAGCGTCACTCAGCCCACAGAGCCTTATATTGTGTAAAAATATGTAACATGTGGAATGGATTTGTGAAACACCACTTACATGTTCCTACAGATCAGCTTCTAAACTTTGAAACATATGAAAAGAACGGAGAAAGATATATAAATTATGCTTACAGACGGCTGAACCTCGCGAAGGCAAACACGACTGAAAACAACAAATATAACATTATAAACTTTTATGGCCACTACGACCAATGAAAAAGCAATTTTGGTCAGTCCCTGCGCTACCTTATTAAAGAAGGTTGGACGTTTTTAGGGTAAAACCAGTGTAGAGTTATACACATGTGTGTTAAAAAGAAAACTATTCCAAGAAGACAACGTTTTAGGTAATATTTGTTCCACTTGGTATATAGGTTTAACAGTGTTACTTGTAAACGCAATTAATTCAAAGTTTACATGGGTATGACATGCAGTAATTGATTTTGAATGCAGTAATTGAATTTGAAAGAAAATCCCCAAAATGCCGTCCAAAACTAAACAAAAATTCAGATTTTCAGGCACACAGCGCGGCGGCTTCTGGCTTCATCACACTGACCGGCCTGTCACATCTAATATCTGCGCATCTAGCTGTAAGCATTGTTGAAAGCTCTCTAGTGAGGATGCACCTACTGTACTTGGTGGCTGCGAGTTTCACTCTACGATAGCTTTAGTTTTTAAACACCTGAATTTTTGCTTGATAATTCTGGTACTTGAACGCATGGCTATTTTTTTCTGAGCTGGTATTAGATACTCAGTAGTTGGTACCATATAAATACCAAGATAGATACTGATATTCATACATAATTCTGGAAATAAAGTGGTATCAACAGTTATGGAAAGATTAAGATTACCAGTGTAGAGTTATACACATGTGTGTTAAAAAGAAAACTATTCCAAGAAGACAACGTTTTAGGTAATATTTGTTCCACTTGGTATATAGGTTTAACAGTGTTACTTGTTTCAATTAATTCAAAGTTTACACGGGTATGACATAACTGTCCGCTCTTTACTATCAACCTTTTGATTTACAGTATACCCCACGTACCTTTGCGGGCCAGTATTTGTACACTTCTGTTCACGGCTATCATGGCAGCTAAGTAAAACCAATAAACCAATCTAAGACGGATTTAAATAAACGTATACACTAAATCATTGTGTGATAGTAGAAATACGACATGGAGTTTCAATGGTATGAACATTAATAAGGGTGTCTTACCTTACTTAGTCCCATGATCGACTCCGGCCTTCGGGGGGTCAAGGCAGATGTAGCAAAGTTGTTGCCAGGCTTTTCTATATTGGGCAGCTGTCAGGAGTTGTGGAACAGAACGGGAAGTCCACTCTTTCACGTAGTCTTGCCAGGTTTTCTTCTGTCAGCCTCGCCTTTTGTGTGCCTTAAGTGGAATTAAGCGGAAAATATAATTTCACTACCCTTGTAAAGGTATGTTATTGCTTTGATAAGCTTGATATCCCGGTAAGAAAGGTAATGGCTCATCCAAAAAAAAATCGGTGGTAACATGAGCAGGACGCGATCTGCTGTCCATTAGTGACGCCGATTACTCTGATCCCGGCGTTGCTCTTTCACTATTGTAACATGTAAATCATTGTCGCAACTCCCAAGTATAGAAGACTGACGCAAACGTTCTTTTTGTCCAGGTCAAAATACTTATCATCAGATGGAAATTCCAACTTAAAAGAAATCTACAGAGTTTGCTACACCCCCACTCCCCAGGAAATCGTAACATCTTTTATATCAGCTGTTCAACTACTTCTTCTGAAATACCTACTTTATACAACTGTTGTTGTTTGGTTTTTCAGCAAAGAAAAACCATTTGGTAATTTTGAAATCTTATTTAGGCACATCATATCTCCGTCGGTCAGCTACAAATTCAATTGCGGTATGCATTACGGTAAATGCGTTTCCGATGGTACCCGATTTGATCAAACAATTGAGGTTTGATCAGCAGAGCTGCCTATGCGAGTAAGAACAAACGAAAGTAACGAAGTTTCTCTGCCAACACAGTGTTTGACAATGCCTTGGCAATGTCCTCACTAAGTGGGCGGTGATTCTGCGTAACTAACCTTGGTGTATGAGAGCATCATCTTTATTAAACCAATAGTTATTTAAAGGACAATGTCTGTCTTAGTTGCTTCTTGTATCTAACAGGACCTGGCACTGCCATCGAAGGCAAAGTCAGTAAGTATAGTTTTTGATTCCACCCGACACATCAGTCATGCAGTCAATAGTCAAGGACAGGAGAAGAAAATGGTGTCAGACAGATCACAAATCCAACAACTAGAAGGACAAGAGGGAAAAACGTGGACCTTTAAAACAAGGTGAGGTGAGGTAAGACGTCTACATTTCTCTCCATTCTTCGAGGGCCACCCAGTGGGCCTGACGGTTTTGTTCAACGTGGTGCCCGACATCAGCTGTGCTGCCAAGGTATCCACTCTATTATACTTCTCGCAATCCCGACTAAAAATAAAACTAAAAACTAACAAGGACCATCTGGAAGAAGTTTATGCTAAGTAGCAAAGGTCACATTAGAAGTAACGGAAGAAGTTTCTGCTAAGTGGAAAAGGTCAAATTAGAAGTCATAGGTCCTAGAGCAATCCATCATCCTTGACAACTTAAAAACAACAATGGCTGCCTCCATAAGAATTGAATTTAATTGATCTTTACTCACTGTGTAATGACAGAGTTCGCCCTGAAATTGATTGGAACCAACCATTCATCGTTTGAGAAAGCATGGAAGAGATTTAAAGAACATGCAGAACTGATGTTCTCTGGGCCATTGAAAAGAGAAAAAGAGAAATGTAGCTATAATGTTTGTTCTTGCCCAAATGGGCTAAGTGCAATAGTTATACTATTGGAACAGAGTTTAAAGGTATCATTACCTGTAGTGTTGATAGTAAACAAGGGGGACATAGCTAAACATATAAATATGTGGATGAAATAGAGGAGCATCCAGGTATCCTGTATTCAGCTGTTTTATTAAATCACTTATACATGTATACAGATAAAATAACGAGGGGCCTAAAACACAGTTTGTTTGAAATCGAATAAAATAACTTTTCCAGACGGCTAGAAATTGCAACACCTAGATAGTTATTAGCTATAGGGTCATCTTTACTTCCTGACTGCTAAGATACGTTATGTTACAGAAACACCAAACCAAGCAGATTTGATTACCGTTGTCCAAAGCCTTGTTTATTATGATCTATGCTTAATCTTCTACAGGTATTACTTTGAAACCTGAAATAATACATCTGCAAAATAGTAGTAGTACAAACAAGCATAGTAAACTTTAATCAAAGTACAGTTTAATCTATTCTTTACTATAAACGTTTTAGAAAATGAAAATTCCCTGTCGACCTCTCCCAGCCAAATATGTGTCATATTGATTGGGAAAAGGTCAATGATGGACATTACAAGAGAACTATCTCCGTCTTTGAGTGCAGAATACAACGCATAACACCGTTTCCATATCTGCTGAATCCTTTTAAATCAGCTTCTGACAAACACTTCTACTTTAGCTTCGTGTCGACCATACTTGTTAATGAAACAACAGGACGTTTGAGCACTAAAATATCTTAATTACTGCAGCTGTGCGGCAACCTTTGAGACATGGCATGAACAATATGACTACCTTCCGATGGCATCCTTCCATTTACTATGCGTGCTGCTATTGAAGTGACATTTATATGGGTCATCCTTTTCTAAATCAGTTGACAACGGCTACCCACGGAGTCATATATGCCGATTGCACTTCAGTTAAAGGTTAAGCTATTGTTTTCAAAGATAGATGCTACGTTTCTACAACCGCAGAGTTGACTCAGTTATGACACAGTTTTATCAGTGCAAGATCCCATTATTGGATGACACCCTTAGTTGCAGACTACTATGTCCCTTCTTCTGGGCGCTGATCCGATACTAATCGGGGTCAATTTTTCACAACGGAATTGGGGGTACCCACAGGAATTTTTGCAACGTCTGACTAAATTTTGCACAGACGTGTTTTTTTTTCACTCACTCGTTCCCGCACTCATTATACCTAACATTTGTAATAGTTAAAGACCCAGATGATTGAGAAAGTTGAAAATTTAACGTAGGAATGCAGGATTGTAGCTATAAAAGGGTTCAGACTGTACATAACAGAATGAGGGTGGGGTAATGTTCTAGTCATGTTCCTCAGTTGCTGTAATTCTTTTTTTTCTTATTAGACATATCACGGAACGGTCTGTGTACTTAAAATGTGATACGTTCTTCATATTCACTTGTTGTTTCTTTTCTAATCCAACCTGAAGTCATCCAACATAGTAAACGATTTGTTACATTTAATCTTAAGTGAAAGTAGCGTCAAAAATGTAAAGAAGTATTTTTTCATGGTCTGGTGTTAACGTTTACTTTCTGCAATTCCCTGTCCGCATTATGCAATTAGAAGTATTAAAATAGTACTTTAAATGTTAAGGGAAATACATGCTGACCTTTTGAAGGGACTAATACTCTCGTGAGTCAGATCTGCCGGACGTACACGCAGGTCTTTGCAGTATTTGAGGAATCCAAACTAACCATGCCTCGTGAATTCATCCTGTTCTTTGGAAAATGAAATGTTTTCCTCAAATAATAATACGTACAGTACTGATCCATGATCCAGTGCAGTGAAGCCATGGCATATGCCAAAGGTTCCAAACATTGTGTAAGATATTCGAGGTGTGTTGAGCCCAAATCTTTGAATATCAATATGAGGAAACAATGTTCGCGCTAAAATGTCGACATAGAAGCAACCAGCACCATCACGAACGTTAGCAATAACAGACTTCGATTCCCCGTCTACTGGTCAGATCTCCAGAACACTGTATAACACGCTGCATGTTGTGTCCAGTATCTATTGATACATTCTGTGTCTTAGACGACAAAAAGGGCTTATTAAATTGCTATGAAACACAACTGGAGGCAGACGACAATAATTCACGAAAGCTGTCACCTAAAGACAGCGGCAGCGTTTTTCTTTCAGACAACCATTTGTCAGAAAATGCCAGGGGCACCTGGGGACTGTTTCCAGGCTTATGCGCCATACAATTTATAAACCGGCCACTTCACATAGTAACGTTTTCTAACTGTATATTTTGGTTGTTAAAGCGATGTTATGTAAGATTTTCACTTTTTTAAACATCGTTGTTTTACACATTTTCATACGCAGTAAGCCTGCCTGGGTTCATAAAGACATTTGGGGAGTACACGTCGTTGCGCCGTAAAAACGTGTTGGAAAACTGCCAAATCCTAGGCGCTAGCATGGATGGCCGCCATGTTTGTTGTCGATGTTTGTTTACATTCTTTTTAGGAGCCTCCTAAAACTACAGCGGGCCTGACGCAACTTATTCTCGCGCTGCGCTGAGTCACTGGAAAAGCGAAAAATCAACACTAATATGTTGAAAGTTATTGAAAATGACAATCTAGGTGAGAAAATTTCAATTATTCATAATTACATTTTTGGGGTATATAGGTTTTACTGCCATAAGGTATAATTCAACCCCTAAGACGAGTGGACAAATCCTTGTTATTTATATGAGATAGTAAGTCTTTCGATATCTTCAATCGGGTTGACTAGGTTGAACCACCGTTTGATAAAACTGCTGATACATTTAGATTCGATTCAAGTACAAACAGTATAGTATTGTACCAACTCCATTTTCTCTGGCGAGGAAGAGTGAGTCCTATTCACTATGTTTACTTCATTTAAGCCAATTCGGACACATGTTTATATTAGCTGTGTAAAGATAGAAAAATAAAAACAATTTCAACACCTTTCCCAACTAATGATATCTAACAGGACCTGGCACTGACATCGAAGGCCAATACAGTAAGTATAGTTTTTGATTCCACCCGACACATCAGTCATGCAGTCAGTAGTCAAGGACAAGAGAAGAAAATGGTGTCAGACAGATCACAAATCCAACAACTAGAACGAGAAGAGGGAAAAACGTGGACCTTTAAAACAAGGTGAGGTGAGGTAATACGTCTACATTTCTCTCCATTCTTCGAGGGCCACCCAATGGGCCTGTTGGTTTTGTTTAACGTGGTGCCCGACATCAGCTGTGCTGCCAGGGTATCCATTGTATTGTACTTGTCGCAATCCCGACTAAAATAAAACTAAAAACTAACAAGGACCGTCTGGAAGAAGTTTCTGCTAAGTTGCAAAGGTCACATTAGAAGTCATAGGTCCTAGAGCAATCCATTATCCTTGACAACTTAAAAACAACAATGGCTGCCTTCATGAGAATTGAATTCAATTGATCTCTACTCATTGTGTAATGACAGAGTTCGCGGGAAAATGCCCTGAAATCGATTGGAACCAACCATCCATCGTTTGAGAAAGCATGGAAGAGATTTAAAGAACATGCAGAACTGATGTTCTCTGGGCCATTGAAAAGAGAAAAAGAGAAATGTAGCTATATTGTATGTTCTCGCCCACATGGGCTAAGTGCAGTAGTTATACTATCGGAACAGAGTTTAAAGGTATCATTACCTGTAGTGTTGATAGTAAACAAGGGGGACATGGCTAAACATATAAATATGTGGATGAAGTAAAGGAGCATCCAGGTGTCCTGTATTCAGCTGGTTTATTAGATCACTTATACATGTATACAGATTAAATAACGGGGGGGGGCTAAAACACAGCCCTGCCTCACACCGCTCTCTACCGTTTACTCAATCCAACGTTGCTCTTTACACAAGAGATTGATCGTATAAACTCTTGACTATTTCGAAAAAATTACCAGAAATGCCTTTTGACGGAAGTTGGAATAAAAGATCCTCATGCCAAATGGAGTCAAAAGCATTCTATAGGTCCACAAAACAAGCGAAGAGAATTTTTCCAGATTGTGTGTATTAGGGAAATAAAGGCTTTTAATACAAATATGTTCTGTATTTTTCCAAATCCTGCTTGGTTTGGTTTTAAAATTATTTTCCTCCAGAAAAGTCATTAATCTTTTGTTTGAAATCGAGTAAAAAAACTTTCCGAAACGGCTAGAAATTGCAACACCTAGATAGTTATTAGGGTCATCTTAACTTCCTGACTGCCAAGATACGTTACGTTACGTTACAGAAACACCAAACCAAGCAGATTCAATTACTGTTGTCCAAAGCCTTGTTTAATATGATCTATGCTTAATCTACTACAGGTATAACTTTGAAACCTGAAATAATACATTTGAAAAATAGTAGTAGTACAAACAACCATAGTAAACTTTAATCAAAGTACAGTTTAATCTATTCTTTACTACAAACGGTTTAGAAAATGAAAAGTCCCTGTCGACCTCTCCTAGCCAAATATGTGTGATATTGATCGGGAAAAGGTCAATAATAGACATTACGAGTGAAGTATCTCCGTCTTTTTGTGGAAACTACAACGCAAAACACCGTTTCCATATCTGCTGAATCCTTTTAAATCAGCTTCTGACAAACACTTCTACTTCAGCTTCGTGTCGACCATACTTGCTAGTGAAACAACAGGACGTTTAAGCACCAAAATATCTTAATTCTTGCAGCTGTGCGGCAGCCTTTGAGACATGGCATGAACAATATAACGACCTGCCGATGGCATCCTTGCATTTACGATACGTGCTGCTATTGAGGTGACATTTATCTGGGTCATCCTTTTCTAAATCAGTTGACAACGGCTACCCACGGAGTCATATATGCCGATTGCACTTCAGTTAAAGGTTTAGATATAGTTTTCAAAGATAGATGCTACGTTTCAAATACCGCAGAGTTGACTCAGTTATGACACAATTTTATAAGTGAAATATCCCCTTATTGGAGGACACCCTGAGCTGCAGACTACTATGTCCCTTCTTCTGGGCGCTGAACCGGTATTAATCGGGGTCAATTTTTTACAAAGGAATTGGGGGTACCTACAAGGATTTTTGCAACGTCTGACTAAATTTTGCACAGACTTTTTTTTTCACTCACTCGTTCCCGCACTCGTTATACCTAACATTTGTAATAGTTAAAGACCCAGATGATTGAGAAAGTTGAAAATTTAACGTAGGAATGCAGGATTGTAGCCATAAAAGGGTTCAGACTGTACATGACAGAATGAGGGTAGGGCAATGTTCTAGTCATGTTCCTCAGTTGCTGTAATTCTTTTTTTCTTATAAGACATATCACGGAACGGTCTGTGTATTTAAAATGCGATACGTTCTTCATATTCACTTGTCGTTTCTTTTCTAATCCAACCTGAAGTCATCCAACATAGTCAAAGATTTGTTACATTTAATCTTAAGTGAAAGTAGCGTCAAAAATGTAAAGAATAATTTTTTCATGGTCTGGTATTAACGTTTACTTTCTGTAATTCCCTGTCCGTATTATGCAATTAGAAGTATTAACAATAGTACTTTGAATGTTAAGGGAAAAACATGCTGACCTTCTGAAGGGACTGATTCCCTGGTGAGTCCGATCTGCCGGACGTACACGCAGGTTTTTGCAGTATTTGAGGAATCCAAACTAACCATTCCTCGTAAAGTCATCTTGTTCGGGAGATGGGATGTTTTTCCTCACATAATAATACGTGCAGTGCTGATTCATGATCCAGTGCAGTGAAGCCATGGCATATGTCAAAGGTTCCAAACAGTGTGTTATATGTTCCAGGTGTGTTGAGTCCAAATCTTTAAACATCAATATGAGGGAAAATGCGCCAGCTTAAATGTCGACATAGAAGCATCCGGTGACATCACGAACATAAGCAGTACAAGACTTCGATTCCTCGTCTACTGGTCAGATCTCCAGAACACTGTATAACACGCTGCATGGTTTGTCCAGTATCTATCGATACATCCTGTGTCTCAGACCACAAAAAGGGCTTGTTAAATTGCGATGAAACACGACTGGAGGCAGACGGCAATAATTCATGAAAGCTGTCACGTAAAGTCAGCGGCAGCGTTTTTCTCTCAGACAATCATTTGCAAAAAGTGCCTGGGGCACCTGGGGACTGTATCCAGGCTTATGCGCCATACATTTTATAAATCGGCCATTTCACACAGTAACGTTTTCTAACTGTATATTTTGGCTGTTTAAGAATCCTGGAGACACTATTTTCATACCCGAAACGTGCACAGGTTTTAGTGCTCATTTTTCGGTTAACCTGTTAAATCTTAAAATGTTGTGGTGTTGTGTGACAAGGTAATTGCTCCTTTTGTTTGTACCGACATGTCCCTGACGTTATCTGTAACGAAGATCGGGAACACAAAAGACGTTTCTGGCCGGGCCTAATTGGCATTCCAATATTCTGAATAGGCTCTTGGAGCCCACCAGGTTCAAAGTTTATAGATAAGCTTGTTTTAGAACTAGAAGCATGACATATTCTATGAAACGTTAATTAAATTTAGTGCATTCGTATTGCATCTTTATAAATCCATACACCTAGGGTTGTTTCTTACCCTTTTTGTAAAAATTTTCAAATATTGATGCTACGTTTCTATAACCGCAACTAACACAAAAACAGTCAGTTGACTCACTTATGACAAGGAATCTTATCTAGACGATTCTATTAGTGAACGATCCCCGACCTCATTGGAAGACACCCTTAGTTACAGACTACTATGTCCCAGGAGAGAGATATATAAATTATGCTTACAGCCTTGTTTATTATGATCTATGCTTAATCTACTACAGGTATAACTTTGAAACCTGAAATAATACATCTGCAAAATAGTAGTACAGTCAAACCTGTTCTGATTGTGATGGCTGCACTTGTCTAAGCCTACTTGTAGCTTCATCTACAAATCTGCGGTAACCCCCGTGCCCAATGCCACAAACCGACCCTCGACGCATTTCCATCTCATTAAATCTCTATGCTATGAAAACGCTCCCCGAGCAAGACGCTAATAAATCGTACCAGTTCTCACGTAAAGTCAGCTTTCAAACAGTAGTGTCTTTTAGACAGTACCTCTAGCACACGGCCAGATCAAAGGCCAGGGGAAAGAATTTCGCCTGATAAAAGCGCTAACCTTTATAGGTCGACTTCTGGGTCACTCTAAATACCTGAAACGATACATTTGTGGTGATTCGTTTACCGCAGTAATCTTAGTGAATGTACGTACTGATATTTTCAACAGCGTCACTCAGCCTACAGAGCCTTACATTGTGTAAAAATATGTAACATGTGGAATGGATTTGTGAAACACCACTTACATGTTCCTACAGATCAGCTTCTAAACTTTGAAACATATGAAAAGAACGGAGAAAGATATATAAATTATGCTTACAGACGGCCGAACCTCGCGAAGGCAAACACGACTGAAAACAGCAAATATAACATTATAAACTTTTTTGGCCACTACGACCAATGATAAAGCAATTTTGGTCAGTCCCTGCGCTACCTTATCAAAGAAGGTTGGACGTTTTTGGGGTAAAACCAGTGTAGAGTTATACACATGTGTGTTAAAAAGAAAACTATTCAAAGAAGTCAAACTTTTTGGGTAATATTTGTTCCACTTGGTATATAGGTTTAATAGTGTTACTTGTAAACGCAATTAATTCAAAGTTTTTACGGGTATGACATGCAGTAATTGATTTCGAATGCAGTAATTGAATTTGAAAGACAATCCCAAAAATGCCATCCAAAACTAAACAAAAATTCAGATTTTCAGGCACACAGCGCGGTGGCTTCTGGCTTCATTACACTGACCGGCCTGTCACACCTAATATCTGCACATCTAGCTGTAAGCATTGTTGAAAGCTCTCTAGTGAGGATGCACGTACTGTACTTGGTGGCTGCGAGTTTCACTCTACGATAGCTTTAGTTTTTAAACACTTGAATTTTTGCTTGATAATTCTGGTACTTGAACGCATGGCTTTTTTTTCTGAGCTGGTATTAGATACTCAGTAGTTGGTACCATATAAATACCAAGATAGATACTGATATTCATACATAATTCTGGAAATAAAGTGGTATCAACAATTATGGAAAGATTAAGATTACCTGTCCGCTCTTTACTATCAACCTTTTGATTTACAGAATACCCCACGTACCTTTGCGGGCCAGTATTTGTACACTTCTGTTCACGGCTATCATGGCAGCTAAGTAAAACCAATAAACCAATCTAAGACGGATTTGAATTAACGTAGACACTGAATCATTGTGTGATAGTAGAAATACGGCATGGAGTTTCAATGGTATGAACATTCATAAGGTTGTCTTATCTTACTTAGTCCCATGATCGACTCCGGCCTTCGGGGGGTCAAGGCAGATGTAGCAAAGTTGTTGCCAGGCTTTTCTATATTGGGCAGCTGTCAGGAGTTGTGGAACAGAACGGGAAGTCCACTCTTTCACGTAGTCTTGCCAGGTTTTCTTCTGTCAGCCTCGCCTTTTGTGTGCCTTAAATGGAATTAAGCAGAAAATATAATTTCACTACCCTTGTAAAGGTATGTTATTGCTTTGATAGGCTTTATATCCCGGTAAGAAAGGTAATGGCTCATCCAAAAAAAATCGGTGGTAACATGAGCAGGACGCGATCTGCTGTCCATTAGTGACGCCGATTACTCTGATCCCGGCGTTGCTCTTTCACTATTGTAACATGTAAATCATTGTCGCAACTCCCAAGTATAGAAGACTGACGCAAACTTTCTTTTAGTCCAGGTCAAAATACCTATCATTAGATGGAAATTCCAGCTTGAAAAAAAATCTACAGAGTTTGTTACACCCCTACTCACCAGGAAATCGTAACATCTTTTATATCGGCTGTTCGGCTACTTCTTCTGAAATACCTACTTTCAACCACTGTTATTGTTTGGTTTTTCAGCAAAGACGAAACATTTGGTAATTTTGAATTTTTTTCAAGGCAGATCATATCTCGTTGTAAGCTACACATTCAATTGCGGTATGCATTACGGTAAATGCGTTTCCGATGGTACCTGATTTGATCAAACAATTGAGGTTTGATCAGCACAACCAAAAAGTAACGAAGTTTCTCTGCCAACAAAGTGATTGACAATGGCTTGGAAATGTCCTCAGTGGGCGCCGATTTGCGTAACTAACCTTGGTGCATGAAAGCATCAACTTCTTAAATCAATAGTTATTTAAAGGACAATATCTTTCTTAGTTGCTTCTTGCAATTTCGCAGACTGGTATCAAAATCATTTTGAAAGCTTTCTGATAGTTGACCAGTCAAGTATTATGTTTGAAAATATACGTGTATCTCATTAAATATTTCGACACTTTACAGTCAACCATCTCTTATATACCTTTCGTTCGTATGAACTATAGCAATTCTAAAACACACATACTCTCAATTAAATATGAAAAATAGCCATGCATATAGGTTTTACTGTTATAAGGTATATTCAACCCCTAAGACAAGTGGACAACTGCTTGTGATTTCTATCAGATAGTATTCTAGATTTCTTTCGATATCTTCAATCAGGTCGACTAGGTTGTACCACCTTTTAACAAAACTGCTGATACATTTAGAACAGCTATAGAATGATTAAATCGTTTATTGGTAAACGTTTGTATTTATGACTTGTATCTCTGTATCGATTCTAATACAAACAGTATAGTATTGTACCAACTGGATTTTCTCTGGCGAAGGAAGAGTGAGTCCTATTCACTATGTTTACTTCATTTAAGCCAAATCGGACACATGTTTATATTTGCTGTGTAAAGATAGAAAAATAAAAACAATTTCAACACCTTTCTCAACTAAAGATATCTAACAGGACCTGGCACTGCCATCAAGGGCCACGTCAGTAAGTGTAGTTGTTAATTCCACCCGACACATCCGTCATGCACTCAGTAGTAAAGGACAAGGAAGAAATTTGTGTCATACAGATCACAAATCTAACAACTAGAAGCAGAAGAGGGAAAACCCTGAACTTTGAAGACAAGGTGAGGCAAGGTAAGGCGTCTACATTCGTCTCCATTCTTCGAGGGACACCCAATGGGCCTGACGGTTTTCTTTAACGTGTTGCCCGACATCAGCTGTGCTGCCAGGGTATCCACTGTATTGTACTTCAGAAAATAAAAATAAAAGCTAACAAGGACCATCTGGAAGAAGTTTCTGCTGAGTGGCGAAGGTCACATTAGAAATTAGAGGTCATAGAGCAATCCATCATCCTTGACAACTTAAAAACAACAATGGCTGCCTCCATGAGAATTGAATTCAATTGATTTCTACTCACTGTGTAATGACAGAGTTCGCGGGGAAATGCCCTAAAATCGTTTGGAACCAACCATAGTTCGAGAAAGCATGGAAGAGATTTAAAGAACATGCATATCTGATGTTGTGTGGGCCATTCAGAAGAGAAAAAGAGAAATGTAGCTATATTGTATGTTCTCGTCCACATGGGCTAAGTGCAGTAGTTATACTATCGGGACAGAGTTTAAAGGTAAAGTATCATTACCTGTAGTGTTTATAGTAAACAAGGGGGGCACAGCTAAACATGTAAATATATGGATGAAGCAGTGGAGCATTCAGGTGTCCTGTATTCAGCTGGTTTATTAGATCACTTATACATATATACAGATTAAATAACGGGGGGGGGGGGCTAAACACAGCCCTGCCTCACACCGCTCTCTACCGTTTACTCAATCCAACGTTGCCCTTTACACAAGAGATTGATCGTATAAACTTTTGATTATTTGGTTTTTTAAAAATTTCCAGAAATGCCTTTTGACAAAATATCCTCTTGCCAGATGGAGTCGAAAGCCTTCGATAGGTCCACGAAACAAGCAAAGAGGAGTTTACTGGATTGTGTGTATTAGGGAAATTAAGGTTTTTAATACAAATATGTTCTGTTAATTTTCCAAATCCTGCTTGGTTTGGTTTTAAAATCAATTTCCTCCAGGAAGGTCTCCAGGAAGGTCATTAATCTTTTGTTTGAAATCAAATAGGATAACTTTCCCAGACGGCTAGAAATTGCAACACCTAGATAGTAATTAGGTCATTTTTACTTCCTGACTGCTAAGAGACGTTACGTTACATAAACACCAAACCAAGCCGATTCGACTACTGCTGTACAAAGCCTTGTTTATTATGATTTATTTTTTATCTACTACAAATATTACTTTGAAACCTAAAATAATACATCTGCAATATAGTACTAGTACAAACAAGCATGGTAACCTTTTATCAAAGTACAGTTTAATCTATTCTTTACTATAAACGTTTTAGATAATCAAAATTCCCTGTCGACCTCTTCTAGCCAAATAGGTGTGAAATTGATTAAAATAAGTCAATAATGGACATTACAAGTGAACTATCCCCCTGTTTGAGTGCAGACTACAACGCATAACACCATTTCTATATCTGCTAAATTCCTTTAAATCAGCCTCTGGCAAACACAGGACGTTTGAGCACCAAAATATCTTAATTCCTGCAGCTGTACGACAGCCTTTTAAACATGGCATGAACAATATGACGACCTGCCGATGGCATCCTTGCATTTACGATACGTGCTGCTATTAAAGTGACACTTATCTTGGTCAAAGTTTCTAAATGAGTTGACAACGGCTACCCACGGAGTCATATATGCAGATTGCAATTCAGTTAAAGTTTTAGCTATAGTTTTCGAAGATAGATGCTACGTTTCTACAACCGAAGAGTTGACTCAGTAATGATAAGGAATCACAACTAGACAATTTTTTTAGTGAAAGATCCCCGAACTTATTGGAGGACACCCTTATTTGCAGACTACTATGTCCCTTCTTCTGGGCGCTGAACCGTTATTAATCGGGGTCAATTTTTCACAAGGGAATTGGGGATATCCACAGGGATTTGTGCAACGTCTGACTAAATTTTTCACAGACGGTTTTCTGTCACTCACTTATTCCCGCACTCATTATACCTAACATAGTTAATAGTTGAAGACCCAGATGATGGAGAATGATTTCGGACTGTACATGACACAATGAGGGTGGGGTAGTTTTCTAGTCATGTTCCTCAGTTGCTGTAATTATTTTTTTTCTTATTAGACATATCACGGAACGGTCCGTGTACTTAAAATGTGGTACATTCTTCATATTCACTTGTTGTTTCTTTTCTAATCAAACCTGAAGTCATCCAACATAGTAAAATATTTGTTACATTAATCTTATGTGAAAGTAGCGTCAAAAATGTAAAGAAGAAATTTTTTCATGGTCTGGTATTAACGTTTAACTTCTCTAATTCCCTGTCCGCATTATGTAATTAGAAGTATTAACAATAGTACTTTGAATGTAAAGGGAAAAATACGCTGACCTTCTGAAGGGACTGATTCCCTGTTGAGTCAGATCAGCCGGACGACCTTGCAGGATTTTGCAGTATTTGAAGAATCCAAATTAACCATGCCTCGTAAAGTCATCCTGTTCTTCGGGAGATAAGATGTATTTTCTCAAAGAATAATACGTGCAGTACTGATTTCTGATCCAGTGCCATGGCATATGCCAAAGGTTCTAAACATTGTGTTAGATATTCCAGGTGTAGTGAGTCCAAATCTTTAAATATCAATATGAGGAAACAATCCTCCCGCTAAAATGTCGACATAGAAGCACCCAGCGTCATTACGAACGTTAGAAGTAACAGACTTCGATTCCCCGTCTACTGGTGAGACCTCCTGGCACATCATGCAGTGCGTTCCCGTGTCCTTCTATTAACAGCTGCTATCTTTGCCTCATACCTGGGGATTTTTGTCCTTTTTCAGATATACTTTGGCATGCCTGTCTTCCTTTTCCTTCTCGTTTTACCCAGGTCATGGCTGTTTTCGAGTGTCGGTGTCTGGGTAAGCGTAGATTGTGCCATGCCAGCTGCATTCTTTTCTTGCCACTCAGGGCTTTTGACTTGGCTTGTCTCAGGATTAAACATTTTGCTGTTATATTATTAAAAAATGAGCACAACTTATCCTTTATTGAAATTATCTGAATATGATCCGATGTGACTATGTAAGTCACAAAAATAGTAGATAAAATTTGTAAAGCGGAAGACTAAGACTGGGCGTGTTTTTTTACGGTTGGATAACGCGGCGTCATAATGGCACAAACACAAAAGGTAGAGGCCACCAACTGTCACAGTATAATAGTTTCTCTGTGCACCGTCACGTAGCAAAGTGCTACGTGCCGCTTAATTTTTTGGATTACCCGCAGGTTTTTGAGGTGAGTTTTTACAATGTGATTGCAGGAAAGAACGAAATCATCAATATAATATTTGCAGTGATATTCAGGTACACTTTAATATATCGAATATTGTCGTGAAGGAAGGCATGTACTTGATGTAACTAAACGTCCCCTGCTTCGATGTTTGACGGCGAACTGATTTTGAACGTTTTACACAGGCTCTGCTTTTTTTCGATGAGCTAATTTCGTACTTCTTAGTTGTTTAAAATAATGAAGTAATATTAAATGTTAATTGTTACCAGCGTATACTTCGTAGTTAATTTACGATAATAAGTTAATTTTTGTGGAACACACAAATAAGTAACAGTAGGGGTAGGCAACAAGGTATTAACCTAACAGTGCGTAACAGCACATTATATTTAGAAAGGAACTTAGACGTGTGCCGGAGCACGATCTGGCGGAGACACCGGGTAATGAAAGGTAAGGTATTATTTTTTTTTCGGCTTAAGCCTCGTTTGATGCCTTTTAGAGGAGGGAATCTATAATATGGTTTCTTACTGGTTCATTATAATAGATGGTATTGTTCTTCGGCTGGTTGGTTGTTAGTAGTTATATCTACTTTTGTTTCCTTGAATGAAGTAAACATGTAAACCTTTTCAAAGTTGTTTTGACAGACTTCCTAACAAAACATAACAAGAAGAGATTCATTACATCTAATCTGCACATTCTAAATAGACCGTGTCTTTATTCTATCCGACATTAAGTAAGAAAATTATGTAGTTCTAAGTGGAGCATTCTTGAGCAAAACTAAAAAGAATTTAATTTTAAGATGAGAATGATTTTTTAAGGTAAAGTTATGGTCGGAATCGTTAATCGCCATTTTGGAAATGAATGTTTGCAACAATTACCTTAAAGAAATCTGTCATAATTCCCGACATTAATTAATATTTTGAAAGAAATATATCAAGAAGAAGGTACTTTCTTGGGGGGAAAGATCGACCAGAATACAAAATTATTAAAAAGATGAAAGAAAAATCTCTCGTCCTACATAGACATTAAAGAAAAACTTCTAGTAACAGAACTTTCTAACACAAAAAACAACTAAAAAAACTAAGGTCCTGAAAAGAGCCTCTCTATATAAGTCTTCATAGTAAACATCAATAAATCACCTCATGAACCTCTACTGCAACCCTTTCTCTATTGCGTTAGATGAGGCATATTTGTCGTTCTCACAAAACGGGGTATGTATGAACGGGATATATAGCTTGATAAGAGCAGTTTCGGAGTAGGTATTGATGTCTGCGTTGAACTCAGGTCTGTCGTGACTTATTCGTATGATAGAGAAACTGCCACATTCAGGATCCTGTGGGACTTTTACCTTATTGTTCCTATTGTATGAGCAGTATGTGTGCTCCATAAGCCTAAACACTTCTGTAGGTTTTGTGGAGAAATATTTTGTACAAATTTTTGAGAAATTGTAGACTGATAAAATTTATCATTTAATCATTGAAGTGATGAAAAAAATGTGACAGGACGTAAGAGAATTTTGTAAGGACGTAAGGAAAGGTATTGTTCAGCATTGTCTAATTTAATACAAGCTGTCATAGTTCCTAGATAATCGATATTTTGAAATAATATTTTTAAAAGAATGTACTTCTTTGGGGGAAAAGATCAAGCAGAAAGCACTGTCAGAAATTAGAAAAAAAAATCTGAAAAGACATTAAGAAAAGTTTAACGAAAACAAAAAACATAGAATTTGATTTTTTTCAGATGTAACAATACTTATTTGTTACCAGGGTATATTTCAGTTGAAGTAAGTTTTGTTATTTGAAGAAAGTTTAAAAGTGCAAGAGCACAGAATACACGGTGACAGAGATTGGTAAAAGCCGGTAACAAAAAGCCTGTATATAGGAAAATGTGCTCCCCTCCCGCCACTGAGAGCAAAAACGTATAAAAATGGAACAAAAATGAAGGTGACACCATAGAAAACTCTAGAGAAGACAGTTAAAGACTAGCAAGCATTTGCTGGTAAGCAGGAAACTTAGCCTTGCATGCATTGAGTAATACGAAAAAAAGCCTCTGTTTCACGCCTGTAATCCAGAGAGGAGTGAAGGGGAGGTGTTTCCATTACTCAGCTTGATTATCTGTTCAACAGCCGGTGAAGGCATAATGTAATTGATTGCCCTTGCCCGTACTATTTTAGGCTATACTGTTTCCTGTGACTCTACAACTAATACTATTACAATTGCTGATATTCTCTATCGCGTAAGGATATAAACATGGCTTAAACTCACCTGCTTAGCTTTGTATATAATATCTACATCCGGGATCTACTCATTTCAACGTATCAAAAGCGCCACCTAGTGACATTGAGCGGAATAGGATTCTGTCATCAACAGCAGGGTCACATATCAACAGTGACATCTAGCGACATTAACCGAAACGGCATATTTAAAAGAAAGCAGGGTTCGTCCACGCTTCCAAGGTGCCAACGCCGTTGCACCCAATGTTCATAATGGAATTTCATACCTACTGCATTTGAAAGTTAAATGAGGTGAACATCAGCTAACATAAATTATTCGAATCAGGACCTCATTTGCATAATTCATGAGGAAATGGTAGAATGGTTTTCTAGCATAATTTGTGAACAAATGCTAGAATAGCTTTCTTAGGCTATGAGTAGTAAAAAGCGACGATACAGAGACTACCATCGCTATGGCTATGTATTTTCTCGTTGCCAGTCTTGCTTTTAAGGTATTTCTAGTTACTCATTAGTAATATTTTTAAAAAGAAAGTACTTGTTTAAAACATTGACAATAAAGCATTTTTGAATGAGAAAAAATCTCTTGTCCTACATAGGCATCTAAACAGAGCAGATGTTAAGTATAAAAAATTCTAATAAAAAGAAGTAAAAAAGCCTAAAATGACAGTACACAGAGATGCCAATCATTGCAAACCGTACATAAGAGTGCCTCCATACAGGTTTCTTTAGCTTTATCTGTTTATCTGTGTGGAGGTGTAACTGAACCTTGTGGCAGCACTTTACGGGATATCTAATAAAAGCTAATTTGGAGAGCACCTCCGTTTTTTTTTTCCTAAATAGAGCTCCTTCATAGACATTTTGAAAGTGCGCATACATAGATTACCTTCAAGAAGGTTTTCCGCAACCCCTTCTCTTTTGGGTTGAATAAGGCATATTAGCCGTTCTGACAAGAACTACCCGAACGGGATATAAGATATTGGAGTGTTTTGGAGAAGAGCAGTTTCGGAGCAGTTGGTGATGTTTAACGCCCATTCTTCGTTAACGTGTGCAATTGCTGTCGCATGATAGTAGCGGGCCACCATGTTTTTAAAAGAAGCAATAAATGCGTATCTTGTGCTTTCCTGTTATCAGTACATGATAGTAATATACTAAATTATGTTTTACCGCAACTGTCAGCTGCCTTCGGGTCGTCCAGGCGAAGATTTTGCTAAGAAACACGCTAAAATCACCTGTCGCAACCACTAGTAACGCACAAAACGTCGGGTTCAAACAATGAAAACGTGTGAGTTGATTTAATTTTCAGTCATAATCTACACCTATCCACCAAACTGTCTTGCCACAGGTGGATGAACTTGTCCAGCTGGCGTCCATACTAAATCTGATGCCGTTTTAGTTTTGTCGCAAGATTTTGTCTAACCTACGTTATGGAAAGATAGACGGGTATAATTCGCCCACGAAAAGACATTTCACAATAATTTTCACACTGTCTTATCCGCTAGACTGTGTTTTTTGCGAAACAAATCCATGGCAGGGAGAACAAAACACGATTATCGGAAAAATGACAACAACAAACAGCGTCAGGCCGTTTGTCAATTTTCAATTCTAACCTACGTTATCATGGTTATTCCATTGAGATTAGAGACAGATACTTACACTTCCATTCATCAGAAAGAGGGTCATCAGATATACATTTGCATGTAAATTTTATAGTGTAAGGGCTGACGGCTTGGATTGTATTGATCATCGTAAGCATAATTCTAACCTACGTTATCGTCTAACCTACGTTATCATTTTTTTCTTCACTGTGTTATCGTATTTACAGGAAAAGGATTCGATTAACAGTATTTTATCAACTGTAACAATACTGTAGTTGGCCTTGTCTTGCTAGAAAATCATAGTACAGAAGGTTTACTCTCCCTGCTTTAATCTCCAAGCAGATGTAGCACGTGAGCTTGTTTTGGCTATTTGGCGATGTCTTTGGTGGTTTGTTACGGAGATTACCATATCTACAGACAAAAAACTTAATATCTCGAAATGTATAGGTGGTAGCACCGTACAAAATTGGCAAAAGATAGTCGACAATACTTGTAACAAGTTTAGCACATTTGTTAGGTATTTGGAAGAACTTTATTTTTCACCATTTTCTACCCCCAATTGCACACGTTAACGGAGAATGGGCGTTAAATTTCCATCAGGTCTGTCGGGCCTTTTTCTATTGATAGAGTAATTGTCATATACATTAAGTTGTTTGCTTTGAGGCACTTTTACCTTATTGTTCATTTTGCTCCGAGCAGTAAGTGCTCTCCATTTGTCTCAACACTTCTGCAGTTGTTTTAAAGAGATATTTTCTACTGTTTTTTAAAGATTGCTGTCTCATTAGATGCATTATTTAACTATTTAAATGAGATTTGGAAAGCGTTTGACAAGAGGCAAGGGAACTATGTTGCAGATATTGTTCATAAAGTAATAGTTCGAAGTGGAGCATTCGTAAGTGACTAAAAAGAATTTGATTTAAGAGGAGCAGAGAGATAATTTTTGTAAGGCACAGTAACATTACCTTATAAATAGTCAAATTTCTCATCGTTAATTGCAATTTTGGAAATGTACGTTTGCAACAATGCCTTTAAAGGGGACAGTTTGTCTAAGACAATGTAATTAAAAAAACAGTCATAATTTACATTATACAAGTAATATTTTTAAAAGACGGTACTTGTGTAAAATTGACAAGAAAGCATTTTCGAATGAGAAAAAAAATCTCTTGTCCTACATAGGTATCTAATAAGAGCAGTTGTCAAGTAAAAAAAATTTCTAATAAAAAAGTACTTAAAAAAGCCTAAAAATAAGAGTACACAGATATGCCAATCATTGCAAACCGTACTTGAGAGTGCCTTCATAGAAGATATTGTTTATCAAGTAATAGTTCGAACTGGAGGATTTGCAAGTGACTAAAAATTTGATTTTAAGATGAGCAGAGAGATAATTTTTGTAAGGCACAGTATTATTATCTTAGAAATAGTCAAATTTCTCATCATTAACCGTCATTTTGGAAATGTACGTTTACAACAATGCATTTAAAAGGAAAAGTCTGTCTAACATAGTGTATTTTAAAAAAACTATTATAATTTTCGACGTTAATCGACATTTTACAAGTAATATTTTTTTAAAGAAGGTACTTGAAGAAAATTAACAAGAAACCATTTTCGAATGAGAAAAAGTCTCTTGTCCTACGTAGGTATCTAATCAGAGCAGTTGTTAAGTAAAAAACTTTCTAATAAAAAAAGTACTAAAAATAGCCAAAAATAAGAGGACACAGAGATGCCAATCATTGCAAACCGTACTTGAGAGTGCCTTTATACAGGTTTGTTTGCTATATTTTTCAAAGTTTTTTGTCAATTATGTGCTTGCATTCAATGTGCGTGGATGTGTAAATAGACTTTGTGGCAGAACTTTACGGCAGATGTTCTTAAAGCCAATTTTTTGAATAACTTCGTTTAGCTCCTATATAGAGCTCCTCCACAGACATTTTCAAAGTGCACCTCCATAAATTACCTTCCAGAAGGTTTTCTGCAACCCCTTATCTTTGGGATTGAATAAGGCATATTAGCCGTTCTGACAAGAACTGCCCGAACTGGATATTTAGCTTGGAGTGTTTTGAGGACAGCAGTTTCGGAGTGGGTAGTGATGTGTGGATTGCCATCAGGTCTGTCTGGCCTTTTTCTATTGATACAGTTATTGTCATATACATTAAGTTGTTTGCTTTCAGTCACTGTTACCTTATTGTTCATTTTGCTCCGAGCAGTAAGTGTTCTCCATTTGTCTCAACACTGCTGCAGTTGTTGTCGAGAAATATTTTCTACTGTTTTTGAACGATTGTAGTCTGATTAGATTTATCATTTAACTATTTAAATATAGATTAAGAAAACGCTTCACAAGAGGTAAGGAAATTATGTTGCAGATATTGGTAATAAAGTGATAGTTCGAAGTGGAGCATTCGTAAGTGACTAAAAAGAATTTGATTTTAAAATGTGTCAACACTGCTGCAGTTGTTGTGGAGAAATATTTCTACTGTTTTTGAAAGATTGTAGTCTGATTAGATTTGTCCTTTAAATATATAAATATAAATTAAGAAAACGTTTGACAAGAGGCAAGGGAATTATGTTGCAGATATTGTTTATAAAGTGATAGTTCGAAGTGCAGCATTCGTAAGTGACTAAAAAGAATTTGATTTCAAGAGAAGCAGAGAGATAATTTTTATAAGACACAGTAACATTCTCATAGAAATAGTCAAATTTCTCATCGTTAATCGCCATTTCGGAAATGTACGTTTACAACAATGCCTTCAAAAAGGGAAGTTTGTCTAACATTGTGTATTCTAAAAAAAAATGTCATAATTTGCAACCTGAATCAACATTTTACAAATAATATTTATAAAAGAAGGTACTTGTGGAAAATTGACAATAAAGCATTTTCGAATGAGAAAAAAATCACTTGTTCTACATAGGTATCTAATCAGAGCAGTTGTTAAGTAAAAAAGTTTCTAATAAAAAAGTACTAAAAAAAGCCTAAAATAAGAGTACACAGAGATGCCAATCATTGCAAACCGTACTTGAGAGTGCATTCATACAGGTTTGTTTGCTATATTTATTTAAAAATTTTGTCAATTATGTGCTTGCATTCAATGTGCGTAGAAGTGTAAACGGACCTTGTGGCATAACTTTATGGGAAATCTTCTAAAAGCTACTTTTTTGAGCACCTTCGTTTAGCTCCTAAATAGAGCTCATTTATACAAATTTTAAAGTGCACCTCCATAGATTACTTTCAAAAAGGTTTTCTGCAACCCCTTCTCTTTGGGGTTGAATAAGGCTTATGAACCGTTCTCACAAGAACTGCCCAAACGGGATATCTAGCTTGGAGTGTTTTGTACTCTCCAAACAGAGGTTTGGGTTTTGGGCTTATTTTTGGCGTTTTTTAGGGCCTTCATACAGGTTTGTTTTCTATATATTAAAAGTTTTTTGTCAATTATGTGCTTGCATTCAATGTGCGTGGAGGTGTAGATGGACCTTGTGGCAGAAATTTATGGGAGGTTTTCTAAAATCTACCTGTTTGAGCACCTTCGTTTAGCTCCTTGTACACATTTTTAAACTGCACCTCCATAGATTACTTTCAAGAAGATTTTCTGAAACCCCTCCCTTTGGGGGTTGAATGAGGCATATGAGCCGTTCTCACAAGAACTGCCCAAACGGGATATCTAGCTTGAGGTGTTTTGGAGAAGAGCAGTTTCGGAGTAGGTAGTGATGTCTGGATTGCCATCAGGTCTGTCGGGCCTTTTTCTATTGATAGAGTTATTGTCATATACATAAAGTTGTTTGCTTTGAGTCACTTTTACCTTATTGTTCATTTTGCTCCGAGCAGTAAGTGTTCTCCATTTGTCTCAAGACTGCTGCAGTTGTTGTGAAGAAATATTTTCTACTGTTTTTGAAAGATTGTTGTCTGATTAGATTTATCATTTAACTCTATAAATATAAATTAAAAAAAAACGCTTGACAAGAGGCAAGGGAATTATGTTGCAGATATTGTTTATAAAGTGATAGTTCGAAGTGAAGCATTCGTAGTGACTAAAGGAATTTAATTTTAAGATGAGCAGAGATAATTTTTAAAGGTTCAGTGACATTATGTTAGATATAGTCAAATTTTCCATCGTTAATCGCCATTTCGGAAATGTACGTTTACAACAATGCAATTAAAAGGGAAAGTTTCTCTAACATTATATATTCTAAAAAAACTGTCATAATTTGCAACGTTAATCGACATTTTACAAGTAATATTTTTAAAAGATAGGTTCTTGAGGAAAAATGACAAGAAAGGATTTTCGAATGAGAAAAAAATCACTTGTCCTACATAGGTATCTAATCAGAGCAGTTGTTAAACTCCAAGAATCTGTTCCCTGGGAACAGCACTAAGGAAGTACTCCCCACTGTGTCTTCTCCAGCAGCTTGAATAGTGAATTGACCCCAATAACTACATAAAGTCATAAACATCCCAGACTGTCTACCCACCAGAAACAAAGGCAGGGACTGATTAGCATAATACTGGTCAATCTATTTTGAACAGATTCAAATATTTTTCTGTACTGGTTTTCAAAGTAACAATATCAAACCATGCAGAATGATCCAGATAATTGTAACTAAATCACATAATGAAGAAACTGCCATCAACAACTTTCAGTTTCTGGAAAACCAACCTTGTGTTCAAATTTCCACTTTCTACACAGCCCTTTGAAAAGTGTCTAACTGTAGATATCTGTATTTATCTTGTAACTTGAAAGTATCTTCCTCACAGCTGAATTATCTTTGATAGTAAGTGTGTCTAGGAATAATTCTTGTAATCGTGGTGTCTAAGAAAAAAGTATACATGTAGAATATGGAGCTCTAACAGAACTGTACAAGTAACTGGAAGCCAATGTCTGACAGTACAGTGTACTATACAGGGCTTGGCAAGCCAGTGTTGTCATTACATTCTTGACTCATGACTCCGACTATTTTCTTACAATTATACTTCAATTCTTATATCTGTTGTTGATTCATTTCTAAATGTCTTAAAGAGTAACTTGTCTTGGGTACTGTCAACTTATTAGCCAGGCCTCTGCCCATGTTACCACCACAGTGGTCAGAGGGAGACTGAGGTCTGGTAGTTTACGTTAGCCGAATTTATTGGGTGATTTTATAGTACAAGCATGCTCTTTAAGTACCAAACTTTCTAATAAAAAGTATTTTAAAAAGACTAAAAATAAGAGTCACAGAGATGCCAATCATTGCAAACCGTACTTGAGAGTGCCTTCATACAGGTTTGCTTGCTATATTTTTAAAAGTTTTTTGTCAATTATGTGCTTGCATTCAATGTGCGTGGAGGTGTTAATAGACCTTGTGGAAGAACTTTATGGGAGATCTTCTAAAATCTACTTTTTTGAGCACCTTCGTTTAGCTCCTAAATAGAGCTCCTTCTACAAAGTTTTAAAGTGCACCTCCATAGATTACTTTCATGAAACTTTCATGAAAGTGTGGGGTCGTATGGCGCAACGACAGAGTACTCGACTCGGAACCAAGAGGTCCCGGGTTCGAGTCCTGACATGCCACCGACCTTGTGCCCTTGGGAAATGCACTTTCCTCACTTGACTCAGGTGTAAATGAGTATTATGTGTTAGGTGTGCACGCTACCAGCATATTTGCTGCCTAGTGCACACTTTGTATTGTCATGTTACAATTTCTGAACAAAAAAAACAACAACAAAAAAACAAAAGTTTTCTGCAACCCCGTCTCTTTGGGGTTGAATGAGGCATATTAGCCGTTCTTACAAGAACTGCCCAAACGGGATATCTAGCTTGGAGTGTTTTGGAGAAGAGCAGTTTCGGAGTAGGTAGTGATGTCCGGATTGCCATCAGGTCTGTCGGGCCTTTTTCTATTGATACAGTTATTGTCATATACATTTAGTTGTTTGCTTTGAGTCACTTTTACCTTATTGTTCATTTTGCTCCGAGCAGTAAGTGTTCTCCATTTGTCTCAACACTGATGCAGTTGTTGTCGAGAAATATTTCTACTGTTTTTGAAATGTTGTAGTTTGATTAGATTTATCATTTAACTATATAAATATAAATAAGGAAAACGTTTGACAAGAGGCAAGGGAATTATGTTGCAGATATTGTTTATAAAGTGATAGTTCGAAGTGGAGCATTCGCAAGTGACTAAAAAAGAATTTGATTTTAAGATGAGCACAGAGATAATTTTTGTAAGGCACAGTAACATTATCTTAGAAATAGTCAAATTTCTCATCGTTATTTGCCATTTTGGAAATGTACGTTTACAACAATGCCTTTAAAAAGGGAAAGATTGTCTAAAATTATGTATTCTAAAAAAGTGTTATAATTTGCAACTTGAATTAACATTTTACAAGTAATATTTTCAAAAGAAGGTATTTGTGGAAAATTGACAAGAAAGGATTTTCGAATGAGAAAAAAATCACTTGTCCCACATAGGTATCTAATCAGAGCAGTTGTCAAATAAAAAACTTTCTAATAAAAAAGTACTAAAGAAAGCCAAAATATAAAAGTACACAGATATGCCAATCATTGCAAACCCTACTTGAAAGTGCCTTCATACAGGTTTGTTTGCTATATTTTTGAAATTTTTTTGTCAATTATTTGCTTCAATTTAATGTCCGTGAAGGTGTGAATAGACCTTTAGGCAGAACTTTATGGGAGATCTTGTAAAAGCTACTTTTTGGAGCACCTTCGTTTAGGTCCTATATACAGCTCCTCCATATAAATTTTTAAAGTGATCGTCCATAGATTACCTCTAAGAAGGTTTTCTGCAACCCCTTCTCTTTGGGGTTGAATGAGCCATATTAGCCGTTCTCACAAGAACTGCCCAAACGGGATATCTAGCTTGGAGTGTTTTGAAGAAGAGCAGTTTCGGAGTAGGTAGTGATGTCTGGATTGCCTTCAGGTTCGTCGGGCCTTTTTCTATTGATAGAGTAATTGTCATATACATTAAGGTGTTTGCTTTGAGTCGCTTTTACCTTATTGTTCATTTTGCTCGGAGCAGTAAGTGTTCTCCATTTGTCTCAACACTGCTGCAGTTGTTGTGGAGAGATATTTTCTACTGTTTTTGAAAGACTGTAGTCTGATTAGATTTATCTTTTAACTATATAAATATAAATTAAGAAAACGTTTGACAAAAAGCAAGGTAATCATGTTGCAGAAATTGTTTATAAAGTGATAGTTCAAGGTGGGGCATTTGGAAGTGACCAAAAGAATTTGATTTTAAATGAGCAGAGAGATAATTTTTGTAAGGCACAGTAACATTATCTTATAAATAGTCAATTTTCTCATCGTTAATGTGCATTTCGGAAATGTACGTTTACAACAATGTCTTTAAAAGGAAAAGTTTGTCTAACATTATGTATTCTAAAAAAATGTCATAATTTGCAACGTTAATCGACATTTAACAAGTAACATTTTTAAAAGATAGGTTCTTGAGGAAAACGACAAGAAAGCATTTTCGAATGAGAAAAAAATCTCTTGTCCTACGTAGGTATCTAATCAGAGCAGTTGTTAAGTAAAACTATTTCTAATAAAAAGTATTAAAAAAGCCTAAAAATAAGAGTACACAGTTACCAATCATTGCAAACCGTACTTGAGAGTGCCTTTATACAGGTTTGTTGCCTTCGTCAGAAGGGTTTAAATTCATCCATTTTTAGTTTGGGTAACCAGGATTTAGCGGCATAACTCTTGAAGGCATGGTTCAACGTCCATGATTTTTGGCAGGCAGGTTACCGTTGTTGAGACCGATGTCATGTGCAGATATTGGCTTCGTGGGGGGTCCATACGTCACTGTAGTGGACTTTTGGTGTTTGTCGCTTGTTAGCAAAATAACTATTGCATCTGTAAATGGATGTTCATGGTTTTTAGTAGGCAAGATACCATTGGGGAGACCAAGGTCAAGTTCGAAAATGGGCCTCGTGGGGGGTCCCTGCGCTTCTATAGAGGACCTTTTGTGTTAAGATATATAACGATCTTCCCCCACCCCGGCTTGGGGACAGCTGGAGAACTATCACGGCCTGGGATGAGATATATAATGTTGGGAATGTTAAGGGACTGTTCTGTAATTTCAGCTGGAGGAGGTAAGGTTGGTCAGGTCATTACCTATGGCCCTGAAAGGTTGAAAAAACAAGATGTCTTAATTTGGAATATACTAAATGAGTGTAGAACTACAAATGTTAGGAAGCAAACTAAATGAAAGAACACAGTGTAACAACAAACAAGCATATATATAATAATTCAACTTAACAGCAGTAGTCGCCCTGTTCTGATTCTTTACTTTCATCACACCTTCTCTTATTACATTTTGCGACACTGTTATTAGCATAATAACTCGTGTATATGTGGATGGATGTTCTTGTATTTTGGTAGGTTAGTTACTGTTGTGGACACCATAAACTACGTTCGCAGTTGTTTGATTAAAAAACACAACCAATACAAAGATCAACAACCTGTAACTACCAGCGTAAAAATATTTTTAAAAAATTAATTACACAACACATAAATCATATAAACATCCATATCACGAAACCAAAAATCCACTGACGAAGGCTTGAGCTCTCTGACCTCTAGTTTGCTATATTTTTGAAATTTTTTTGTCAATTACGTGCTTGCATTTAATGTCCTTGGAGGTGTGAATGAACATTTTGGTAGAACTTTATGGGAGATGTTCTAAAAGCTACTATTTTGAGCAGCTTCGTTTAGCTCCTATATAGAGATCCTCTATAAACATTTTTAAAGTGCACCTCCATAGATTACCTCTTAGAAGGTTTTCTGCAACCCCTTCTCTTTTGGGTGGAATGAGGTAAATTAGCCGTTCTCACAAGAACTGCCCAAACGGGATATCTAGCTTGGAGTGTTTTGGAGAAGAGCAGTTTCGGAGTAGGTAGTGATGTCTGGATTGCCATCAGGTCTGTCGGGCCTTTTTCTATTGATAGAGTAATTGTCATATACATTAAGTTGTTTGCTTTGAGTCACTTTTACCTTATTGTTCATTTTGCTCCTAGCAGTAAGTGTTCTCCATTTGTCTCAACACTGCTGCAGTTGTTGTGGAGAAATATTTTCTACTGTTTTTGAAAGATTGTAGTCTGATTAGATTTGTCATTTAAATATATAAATACAAATTAAGAAAACGTTTGACAACAGGCAAGGCAATTATGTTGCAGATATTGTTTATAAAATGATAGTTCGAAGTGAAGCATTCGTAGTGACTAAAGGAATTTAATTTTAAGATGAGCAGAGATAATTTTTAAAGGTTAAGTGACATTATCTTAGATATAGTCAAATTTTTCATCGTTAATCGCCATTTCGGAAATGTACGTTTACAACAATGCATTTAAAAGGGAAAGTTTCTCTAACATTATATATTCTAAAAAAACTGTCATAATTTGCAACGTTAATCGACATTTTACAAGTAATATTTTTAAAAGATAGGTTCTTGAGGAAAAATGACAAGAAAGGATTTTCGAATGAGAAAAAAATCACTTGTCCTACATAGGTATCTAATCAGAGCAGTTGTTAAACTCCAAGAATCTGTTCCCTGGGAACAGCACTAAGAAAGTACTCCCCACTGTGTCTTCTCCAGCAGCTTGAATAGTGAATTGACCCCAATAACTACATAAAGTCATAAACATCCCAGACTGTCTACCCACCAGAAACAAAGGCAAGGACTGATTAGCATAATACTGGTCAATCTATTTTGAACAGATTCAAATATTTTTCTGTACTGGTTTTCAAAGTAACAATATCAAACCATGCAGAATGATCCAGATAATTGTAACTAAGTCACATAATGAAGAAACTGTCATCAACAACTTTCAGTTTCTGGAAAACCAACCTTGTGTTCAAATTTCCACTTTCTACACAGCCCTTTGAAAAGTGTCTAACTGTAGATATCTGTATTTATCTTGTAACTTGAAAGTATCTTCCTCACAGCTGAATTATCTTTGATAGTAAGTGTGTCTAGGAATAATTCTTGTAATCGTGGTGTCTAAGAAAAAAGTATACATGTAGAATATGGAGCTCTAACAGAACTGTACAAGTAACTGGAAGCCAATGTCTGACAGTACAGTGTACTATACAGGGCTTGGCAAGCCAGTGTTGTCATTACATTCTTGACTCATGACTCCAACTATTTTCTTACAATTATACTTCAATTCTTTTATCTGTTGTTGATTCATTTCTAAATGTCTTAAAGAGTAACTTGTCTTGGGTACTGTCAACTTATTAGCAAGGCCTCTGCCCATGTTACCACCACAGTGGTCAGAGGGAGACTGAGGTCTGGTAGTTTACGTTAGCCGAATTTATTGGGTGATTTTATAGTACAAGCATGCTCTTTAAGTACCAAACTTTCTAATAAAAAGTATTTTAAAAAGCCTAAGAATAAGAGTCACAGAGATGCCAATCATTGCAAACCGTACTTGAGAGTGCCTTCATACAGGTTTGTTTGCTATATTTTTAAAAGTTTTTTGTCAATTATGTGCTTGCATTCAATGTGCGTGGAGGTGTTAATAGACCTTGTGGAATAACTTTATGGGATATCTTCTAAAATCTACTTTTTTGAGCACCTTCGTTTAGCTCCTAAATAGAGCTCCTTGTACAAAGTTTTAAAGTGCACCTCCATAGATTACTTTCATGAAACTTTCATGAAAGTGTGGGGTCGTATGGCGCAACGACAGAGTACTCGACTCGGAACCAAGAGGTCCCGGGTTCGAGTCCTGACATGCCACCGACCTTGTGCCCTTGGGAAATGCACTTTACATGACTTTCCTCACTTGACTCAGGTGTAAATGAGTATTATGTGTTAGGTGTGCACGCTACCAGCATATTTGCTGCTTAGTGCACACTTTGTATTGTCATGTTACAATTTCTGAACAACAAAAAAAACCACAAAAAAACTAAAGTTTTCTGCAACCCCTTCTCTTTGGGGTTGAATGAGGCATATTAGCCGTTCTTACAAGAACTGCCCAAACGGGATATCTAGCTTGGAGTGTTTTGGAGAAGAGCAGTTTCGGAGTAGGTAGTGATGTCCGGATTGCCATCAGGTCTGTCGGGCCTTTTTCTATTGATACAGTTATTGTCATATACATTAAGTTGTTTGCTTTGAGTCACTTTCACCTTATTGTTCATTTTGCTCCTAGCAGTAAGTGTTCTCCATTTGTCTCAACACTGCTGCAGTTGTTGTCGAGAAATATTTTCTACTATTTTTGAAAGATTGCAGTCTGATTAGAATTATCATTTAACTATTTAAATATAGATTAAGAAAACGTTTGACAAGAGGCCAGGTAACTATGTTGCAAATTTTGTTTGTAAAGAAAGTGATAGTTCAAAGTGTAGCATTCGTAAGTGACTAAAAAGAATTTGATTTTAAAATGAGCACAGAGATACGTTTTGTAAGACACAGTAACATTCTCTTAGAAATAGTCAAATTTCTCCTCGTTAATCGCAATTTCGGAAATGTACGTTTACAACAATGCCTTCAAAAAGGGAAGTTTGTCTAACATTGTGTATTCTAAAAAAAACTGTCATAATTTGCAACCTGAATCAACATTTTACAAATAATATCTATAAAAGAAGGTACTTGTGGAAAATTGACAAGAAAGGATTTTCGAATGAGAAAAAAATCACTTGTCCTACATAGGTATCTAATCAGAGCAGTTGTTTAGTAAAAAAGTTTCTAATAAAAAGGTACTAAAACAGCCTAAAATAAGAGTACACAGATATGCCAATCATTGCAAACCGTACTTGAGAGTGCCTTTATACAGGTTTGTTTGCTATATTTTTGAAACTTTTTTGTCAATTATGTGCTTGCATTTAGTATGCGTGGATTTGTGAATGGACATTGTGGCAGAACTTTATGGGAGATCTTCTAAAAGCTACTTTTTTGAGCACCTTCGTTTAGGTCTTATATAGAGCTCCTCTATATAAATTTTTAAAGTGCACCTCCATGGATTACCTATAAGAAGGTTTTCTGCACCCCCTTCTCTTTGGGGTTGAATAAGGTATATAAGCCGTTCTCACAAGAACTGCCCAAACGGGATATCTAGCTTGGAGTGTTTTGGTGAAGAGCAGTTTCGGAATAGGTAGTGATGTCTGGATTGCCATCAGGTCTGTCGGGCCTTTTTCTATTGATACAGTTATTGTCATATACATTAAGTTGTTTGCTTTGAGTCACTTTTACCTTATTGTTCATTTTGCTCCGAGCAGTAAGTGTTTTCCATTTGTCTCAACACTGCTGCAGTTGTTGTGAAAAAATATTTTCTACTGTTTTTGAAAGATTGTAGTCTGATTAGATTTATCATTTAACTCCATAAATATAAATTTAAAAACGCTTGACAAGAGGCAAGGGAATTATGTTGCAGATATTGTTTATAAAGTGATAGTTCGAAGTGAAGCATTCGTAAGTGACTAAAGGAATTTAATTTTAAGATGAGCAGAGATAATTTTTGAAAGGTTCAGTGACATTATCTTAGATATAGTCAAATTTTTCATCGTTAATCGCCATTTCGGAAATGTACGTTTACAACAATGCATTTAAAAGAGGCAAGGGAATTATGCTGCAGATATTGCTTATAAAGTGATAGTTCGAAGTGGAGCATTCGTAAGTGACTAAACAGAATTTGATTTTAAGATGAGCAGAGAGATAATTTTTGTAAGGCACAGTAACATTATCTTAGAAATAGTCAAATTTCTCATCGTTCGTCGTCATTTTAGAAATGTACGTTTACAACAATGCCTTTAAAGGGGAAAGTTTGTCTAAAATTATGTATTTTAAAAAACCGTCATAATTGCAACGTTAATTGACATTATACAAGTAACATTTCTAAAAGAAGGTGCTTGTGGGAAAATTGACAAGAAGCATTTTTGAAAGAAAAAAATCTCTTGTTCTACATAGGTATCTAATCAGAGCAGTTGTGAAGTGAAAAAACTTTCTAATAAAATGTACTAAAAAAAAGTAAAAATAAGAGTACACAGAGATGCCAATCATTGCAAACCGTACTTGAGAGTGCCTCCTTATAGTTTTGTTTGCTATATTATTTTCATTTTTCTGTCAATTATGTGCTTGCATTCAATGTGCGTGGAGGTGTGAATAGACATCGTGGCAGAGCTTTACGGTAGATCTTCTAAAAGCTACTTTTTTGACTAGCTCAAAAAGCAGTTTTACGCTAGTGAGTCCCGGTCAGAGAAAAACACAAAGTAGAATGCTGATGCAGATTCACGTTTGGCGGGAACACAACCATTTAATTGCTTACTGAACTTGAACTTGAACATAAACTTGTTTATGAACTTGAACTCGAACTTGAACTCAAGGTTTTAAATATGACATGAATAGAGTGATAATGTGATGACAACATACGTAAGGAGAATCCCCATGGGATCTAACTATCAGGTCAAAAGTAATAAAACAGTTATATATATACATATGTGTTCGTGACGTTGAGAAATATGCAAACACATAATAGCGACGTTACAAGCTGTGAACTAAAACCACCAAAAGCTCACTAATACTGTGAGCAAACGCACGCCCAACAAGGAGTGAAATGCGACAAATTAAAGTTTTAAGAACACATATACATACAAGGACATTGAATGATAACCCTGTCGACAGGCAAAATAAGATGAAAATTCAGTTGTAATTAGTGTCGCAAGGTCGATGAAAGTGGGGCTGGCGAAAACCCGAAACGAGGGGCTAGCGGACAGGCAGATGGGGCAGAATAGCGTAACGGATATTTTTGTAATATCTAAGGTTTCCAAAGTCGGAAAGATGGAGACCATCCTTCACAAAGTAATCTGAATTTTTCTGCCATAGTTTACAGTGGCGCCACGTGGTGGCGTTCGGGATAGAATCGATAAGAGGGCGCAAAGTATGACTGAACTCTTTTACGCGAGTATGGAAATCTCGCATGTAGGTGGGCAATTTTAGCCTCCATATGGTTTCCCCCTACAATCACTGTACGAACAGAAGGTATTTTCAAGATTTTCCTCACTAATGACGCAAGCTCATGAGCAACTTTACGAGAGGGTAGATACGGTCTACATATGTCGTTATGTGCGAGCTCGACGAAAACTATGTGAGGAGAGGAGGCCCTGAGTTCTGGTAGTATCTTAGTGCGATATCGTGGTATGGTACAACCGGGTGAGCTGCAAAACTCAATAGCTACATTTGAGATCCAGAAATCGGAAGACACGGCCCTTCCGCTAGCCGTAGTAGTACGGTTTTTAACGAACGAGTCTAGGCGTGAAACAAAAGAGTGACCAGTAATTGAAATACGAGTGGGCGAAAGGTCCATACTATGAACAAAAGCTGGACTCACCCCTAAAAGTTTGTACAGATGTCAGTCCCACCGGACGTGGTAGAGGTAAGGGTATGGCGAATTGTTCGGCTCTTTTAGGTGTTCTTGAGTGAAGTGGGAGAAACGGCGCACGGTGTGTCGGTCAGCCCCTGGGTCAGCTCCTAGGTGTTCGTGAGGGGTGTCAGTCCTGGTGAAACGGCGGGCAGGCGGTTCCACGTGGCAGAGGAGAAGCTCACGGCGGCTGGACCAGTTCCTAGGTCTCGTGAGGGTGTCGGCTCCGACGAAAACGGCGGGGAGACGATTCCACGTGGCGGAGGGGAAGTGCACGGAGCTTGGTTGTAGGGCTGACGACCCCGGTGAGCGGCGGGAAGAAGACTCAACGTGGCGCGGGAGCGCACGGCGTGTCAGTCGGCCTTACGGCGAAAAAGCTCGGAAGCGGCGGGAAGAAGGCTCAACGTGGTCGGCTCAGTCGGCTCTATAGCTACGGCGAAGAAAGTTCGGAAAGAAACCAGCGACAAAGTCACGGCGAGAAATATCACGGAGAAATTTTTTTGAGAAGAAATATCCAGACGGTGCTAGCTTTCATGCGCTCTGGGTGGAGTGAAGGATTTTCCACCCTTCAGATATGTTTGTTTGTGAAGGCCACGTCAGCTTGTCCAATCAGAGAGCATTACGTGTTCAAGGATAAGCCCCATCTGTGTCGGATTTGGCTCAGCGCAGGCAGATGTGCCCATCTGGTTTAAGTTTTTGGCCCGGACTTCACTTCCGCTCAAAACCCCATTTTTGAGCACCTTTGTTTAGCTCCTAAATAGAGCTCCTCCATAGACATTTTGAAAGTGCACCTCCACAAATTTCCTTTAAGAAGGTTTCCTGCAAACCCTTCTCTTTGTGGATGAATGAGGCATATTAGCCGTTCTCACAAGAACTGCCCGAACGGGATATTTAGCTTGGAGTGTTTTGAGGAGAGCAATTTCGGAGTAGGTAGTGATGTCTGGATTGCCATCAGGTCTGTCGAGCCTTTTTCTATTGATAGAGTAATTGCATTGGACGAAGGGTAGCCTTCGACGAAGGCTATAAAATCGCTTTGGCATGGTTTGGCAGATTATGCACGATAACTCTTGAAGGCATGGTCCGAGGTTCACGATTTTTGGAAGGCAGGTTGTCGTCGGGGTGGCAATTGTCAAGGCTAAAAATGGGCTTCGTTGGGGGTTGCTAAGTCACTGCAGTTGACCTTGTTTTTTTGTGTTTTTCCTTGTGGACAAAATATCTCGAGAATCCTTGAATGGATGTTCGTTGAGAATGCAGAGGTCAAGTTCGGAAATGGGCTTCGTGGGGGTTTCTACGTCACTGCAGTTGACCTTTGTTTTTTGTGTTTTTTTGTTTCTTGTGGACAAAATAACTCGAGAATCTTTAAATGGATGTTCATGATTTTTAGTTGGCAAGTTACCGTTGAGAATACCAAGGTCAAGTTCGGAAATGGGATTCGTGGGAGGTCCCCACGTCATTAAATTAGAAGGTACTGCAGCGAAACGTCTTGTTTTGAAATCGCGTGATCTGGACATGCTAGGGTCAGGATTTTTGGATGGTAGGTAGCTCTTGTGCTCAGAAGGAAGTGCCATAAGTTTGGGCTCCCTAGCAGCTTGTTTGGGAACTGCAGAGGCATTTGTTTGAAATGTTTGAAGTAGGAGAACTCAAGAACCGGTTAACAGATGGGGTTTTTTGGTATCTCGGTAGCTTGAGTGATGCTTGACTTAATTAGATGACAATTATGCAAATTACAATCTAATTTACATAATTAATGATAAAAGTAAAAAAAAATCTGCTGTGTTCTATGATAGAACAATTAAAATTGTGGCATATTTAATTAAGAGGAAGAGGAACATTGGCAGATATTAATTATGTAAGCTGTGACCCAATTTGATTAATTAATATGAAAAATCTACATGTTTTTATACTGCACTAGACCTCATTGGTTTCCACCCTCTGCAGATTACATTGATTTATGCCCACAAGGATAGCTGGAAAAACATTTCCTGTGAAGAGTTGTTTGTTGAAACAACATAACCCTTGCGAAAGTGGCGGCCAAGTGAGGATAGAATTTCTACTGTAACAGGAAAACGAGGTCATATGCATCCCTGGGACTGTCCCTGCCAGCTGAGGAAAAACAATTAGTTCTGCCAGTATCACACCTTCGGAACTTTCCTCCTATTCATAACATCGAATCTCTACATGTACATTTACTCAATACCAGTATCGAATCTCTCTAACTAGAACTACATGTAATGAATAGAACTGTGTGAAGAGTAAACTTTGCACAAAGTGGCCGGGTAAAGCTGGCTAATGTACGTGACCTATAACCAACAGGTTAACCTGCACCAACATGTACACGGTTTTTGAAGTGTTTGCGATCCATTTTAACTTCCAATTCCTGAACTTAAATGCTCTTTTACTTTAACCCTCAACAGTACACCTTGCCGGACTGATTAATCTGTCCACCTGGGGTCCGCACGGACCCCAAAACAGTTTTTTGCTAATTTTTAGAAATTATCAGTATGTTACCAGCTCAATTGTTTTGCTGAATTGATGTGTGAACCTCTTAGTCCACATTACGTACAAAAATTATACATTTTGACCTTTTCCTATTTTTTGGTGAAGAAAAGAAGCAATCAAGAAATACCCGTTTTTTAAAGTTTTTAAAGCTTTGGAGGTTCGTGGGACTGGGGGAGGGGGCTTATTGCCCCCCTCATAACTCGAGAACGGTATATCGTATGGCCACCAAATTTTCAGAAGATGGTGTGCTAGTAAAAATCAATCAATACAACAATTTTGATGTCATTATGACGTAGTATGACGTCATTATGACGTCATCTATATGATTTTAATGGCTAAAACCGTTATAAATAGGTTATTCTCTTAAAACTTAATGGTATACAACTCAACTTTAACAAAAAGTATTTATGATAAAATTATAAGGTCTGCTAAAGCTTATGTTGCCCTTAGCAACACCAGTGACGTCATACAATGACGTCATACATATCTAATTATCCGCCATCTTGGATCTTGGTTTTGACCAATGACGTCATCAAATTAGCATAAATTATTAATAAAAATCACATTAAATTATATAAAATGTTATTAATGTTCGAAAGCATGTGTCACTTATCATAAAAGCCTGAAAATAAAGTAAAGTATAAGAAAAAAAGTAAAGTATAAGAACGCCAGTGTATCTATTACGATCGAGAGCCGGCTGGGGTCCGCGCGGACCCCAAAAGAAAATCAGATACAAAATTTTTTTAAAATGGGGGAAACGGAATTTTCTGCACTGTGTTGAGGCGCAACTTTGTGGGTGACAATTACCTGAAATTTTAGAAAAAAAATCTTTAGAAACAAAAAAAATATTACAGAATATATAGTGCTGGGGTCCGCGCGGACCCCAGGTGTACTGTTTAGGGTTAAAGTAGAACTTAAAGTAGAAATACAGAATTAATTGCCCATACTGTACATGTACATGTATATACACTTGTAGACCTGAGCCAGTTTTAGCAAGTTGAAGCCATAATCATGAACATGTATCCATAACCGATTGAAAAACGGAATCTGCCTCTTTTGGATATTACTGTGGACAAGGACTCCCCCAGAAAATGGTACCATGTGGATGATGCCTTATTACAAACTCATCTGTCATGCCTGTAATCCTTAAACAAACAAAGGCCCTCTATGATCCCCAGGACACCTGCTACTGGTCACAACCAGGGTCACAACATTGCTTGGCTGTGTTCTTTGGGCACAAGGCACCTCACTCACTCACTCAGCTCCACATGCAAGTAGTGTTGTTCCTCTGCATATGGTCCTCCCTTGGGCACATGCACAAGGCACCCACATACCAAATGTCAGGTCATTTCGTTGTAATATTAATAGGGCACAGGAGCCAAAATGTAAAACATATTTCGTCTGAAAATAGCGAAAAAAGGCCAATTTTACACAATAGTAAAGTGGTGTATGCCAACAAACATGTAAGTTAAGTTCTGTGGGCATGTCTCCAAGGCACACCCATACCAAGTTTCAGGTCATTTGGTTGCAATACATGTAGTAGGTTATCAGGACCCCACATATGTAATATCAACTTAATAGTCAAGCCACATGGAGATATAGCTACAGGTGCTTCATATGGGCAACCTAGGAACAAGGCCATAACGGTCAAGAACATGAGGCAATTTCAGCTTAATACATGTACAAGCATATAAACAAGGAAAATTAAACATTAGGCAGAAGATAGGGGTCAGCAAAATCAACTCATACTCCAGTGGCTTTCTTCCACTACCAGTAGGTTTCATGATTGATTTAGCATTTGCTGTTCAGAAGTACATTTACTCAGCTTATACAATTTGGAAATTACAAAACCACCATAAAATGAAAGACCATGTACTACATTGTAAGTTTTGCCCAAATATAATTCTCACTCAGACCATTCAGGAGAAATATGGTATATTTTATAGAAAACAATGTAAATGAATTGAGTTCTGTGAAGACATTTTAGTATTTTCGTCATAGACTAATAATCACCTTTATTTACAAACACATTGCTAATCATCCATTAGACTTAATTCCTAAATAACTGCATACATTCATTATGCAAATTGCAACAATGAAGCTGACCGAAAACAACAACAATAACAACTAATCAAGTGATTTGCAATACACAAAAGTGTATGTCTACATACTTGAGCGTTACCTTCAGAATGATGACTTATATCTATCATAAGGAGAACCTAGAAATTAAAAGCCCACAGCAGCTACAAGTTAAGCTGTTGTTAAAAAGTGTAGGATAAGGACAGATGTATATACAGGGAGTATTTCACATTTCACTTGAAACTACACATAATGTAAACCTGAAATAGTACGTCTACATTTGTACATCAGTAGACAGTGTACATCTGCATGTTCACGTGCGCACAATGGTCTGCAGTGTTACCCTGGATGCCAGAATGTAAAACATATTTCGTCTGAAAATAGCGAAAAAAGGCCAATTTTACACAATTGTAAAGTGGTGTATGCCAACAAACATGTAAGTTTAGTTCAGTGGGCATGTCTCCAAGGCACACCCATACCAAGTTTCAGGTCATTTGGTTGCAATACATGTAGTAGGTCACAGGAGCCAGAAATGTACATATTTTGTCTGACAATAGCCAAAAAAACAGATTTTACACAATTTTAAAGTAGTGTATGCCTTGTGTGAGTAGAGTTCTGGGGGCATGTGTCCAAAGCACCCCCATACCAAATTTCAGGCCATTTGGCTGTAATATCAGAGCATAGGAGCCAAAAATGTACATTTTTGTCTGGTTATAGCAAAAAGGGCCCATTTTACACAATCTCAAAGTAGTGTATGCCTAATGTATGAGTGGAGTTCTGTAGGCATGTGTTCAAGGCAACCCCATACCAAATTTCAGGTCATTTGGTTGTAAAAGTAGGTCACAGAAGCCAAAATGTGCATATTTTGTCAGAAAATAGCCAAAAAGTCAGATTTTACACAATGTTAAAGTAGTGTATGTCAAAAGTTTGAGTAGAGTTCTTGGGGCATGTGTCCAAAGCACCTTTTCAAATTTCAGGTCATTTGGTTATACACACAGGAGCAAAAAATGTGTAAAAATAGCATAAAAGGTCCATTTTACACAATTTTAAAGTGGTTTATGCCTAGTGTGTGAGTAAAATTCTGAGGGCATATGTCCAAATCACCACCATAATAAATTTCAGGCCATTTGGAAGTGCAATGGTCTTTTTTTGGGACGATTTGAAGGGGAGGCACAGCTAACCTGACTGAACCTTGCCGGCTCCCTGATAGTCCGGTGGGGCGACTCTCCGGCCCTTGTGTAAACACAGATGTGGAAGTGGGTCACGTCGTTGAGCTCTACATCATCTGGGGCAGTCAAGCAGTTTTGATAGCTCATGATGTAAACAGGCTATGGTCACAATTTTTTTGGTTTCAATAAGGCCTAATTTGCATAAATAATGAGAAATGTGCTATAAATAGTATTAATATAATATAATAATGCAATAGTGGTGACTGACAGGAATTATATATACTGGCTGCATTTGGAAGTTAAGTGAAGGTGATCATTATTAAACATAAGTTATTCAAATCAGAACCTTATTTGCATGATTTATGAGGAAATGCTAGAATAGCCCTCTTTGTCTAAGATAAGACTGTCATTGGATGGAAAATATGATCAAAGGATATAACTGCAAGTGAGGATCTAATTTCCATAATCAATGTGAAACATTCATAATTTGTCAGTCGTAAGGTTAACATCATTTGTCGAAGGCATGAGGTCGTGGAACTCTAGTTGTCATATAAATTAAGTTTTTTGCTTTAAGTCACCTTTACCTTATTCTTCATTATGCTCCTAGCAGTAATTGTTTTCCATTTGTCTCAACATTGCTGCAGTTGTTGTGGAGAAATATTTTCTACTGTTTTTGAAAGATTGTAGTCTGATTAGATTAATCATTTAACTATTTAAATATAGATTTTAATTCATTCGTAAAGTGACTAAAAAGGGACGTGGGGTCCTGTGGCGCAACGACAGAGTACTCGACTCGGAACCAAGAGGCCCCGGGTTCGAGTCCTGACATGCCACCGATCTTGTGCCCTTGGGAAAGGCACTTTACACGACTTTTCTCACTTGACTCAGGTGTAAATGAGTATCATGTGTTAGGTGTGCACGCTATCAGCATACTTGCTGCCTAGTGCACACTTTGTATTGTCATGTTACAATTTCTGAAAAACAAACAAACAGACTAAAAAGAATTTGATTTTAAGATGAGCAGAGAGATAATTTTTGTAAGGCACAGTAACATTATCTTAGAAATAGTCAAATTTCTCATCGTTAATCGCCATTTCGGAAATGTTCGTTTACAACAATGCCTTTAAAAGGGAAACTTTGTGAAATATTATGTATTCCAAAAAAGACTCATAATTTGCAACGTTAATTGACATTTTACAAGTAATATTTTTAAAAGAAGGTTCTTGTGGAAAATTGACAAGAAAGCATTTTCGAATGAGAAAAAATATCTTGTCCTACATAGGTATCTAATCAGAGCAGTAGTGAAGTAAAAAACTTTCTAATAAAAAACGTACTAAAAAAGCCTACAAATAAAAGTACACAGAGATGCTAATCATAGCAAACCGTACTTGAGAGTGCCAACATACAGGTTTGTTCGCTATATTTTTGAAGTTTTTTTCTCAATTATGTGCTTGCATTCAATGTGCGTGGAGGTGTGAATAGACCTTGTGGTGGGACTTTATGGGAGATCTTTTAAAATCTACTTTTTGAAGCACCTTCGTTCAGCTCCTAAATAGAGCTCCTCCATAGACATTTAGACATTTTCAAAGGGCAAATCCATAAATTACATTTAAGAAGGTCTTCTGCAACCCCTTCTCTTTTGGGTTGAATAAGGTATATTAGCCGTTCTCACAAGAACTGCCCGAACGGGATATTTAGCTTGGAGTGTTTTGAGGAGAGCAGTTTCGGAGTGGGTAGTGATGTGTGGATTGCCATCAGGTCTGTCGGGCCTTTTTTCTATTAATAGAGTTATTGTCATATACATTAAGTTGTTTGCTTTGAGTCACTTTTACCTTATTGTTTATTTTGCTCCGAGCAGTAATTGTTGCCACTTGTCTCAACACTGCTGCAGTTGTTGTGGAGAAATATTTTCTACTGTTTTTGATAGATTGTAGTCTGATTAGATTAATCATTTAATTATTTAAATATAGATTAAGAAAACGTTTGACAAGAGGCAAGGGAATTATGTTGCAGATATTGTTTATAAAGTATTAGTTCGAAGTGAAGCATTCATAATTAAGTGAGTAAAAAGAATTTGATTTTAAGATGAGTAGAGAGATAATTGTTGTAAGGCAAAGTAACGTTATCTTAGAAACAGTCAAATTTCTCATCGTTAATCGCCATTTTAGTAATGTACGTTTGCAACAATGATTTTAAAAGGTAAAGTTTGTCTCAAATTATGTATTCTAAAAAAACTGTCATAATCTGCAATGTGAATCGACATTTTACAAGTAATATTTTTAAAAGAAGGTACTTTTGGAAAATTGACAAAGTATTTTCGAATGAGAAAAAACATCTCTTGTCCTACATAGGTATCTGATTAGAGCAGTGTGAAGTGAAAAAACTTTCTAATAAGAAAGTACTAAATAAAAGCCTAAAATAAGTGTACACAGAGATAAAAAAATCGTTGCAAACCTTACTTGACAGTGCCTTCATCCAGGTTTGTTTGCTATATTTTTCGAATTTTTTTTCTCAATTATGTGCTTGCATTCAATGTGCGTGGAGGTGTAAATGGACCTTGTGGCAGAACTTTACGGGAGATGATCTAAAAGCTAATTTTGGAGCACCTTTGTTTAGCTCCTAAATAGAGCTCCTCCATTGACATTTTCAAAGTGCACCTTCATAGATTACCTTCCAGAAGGTTTTGCAACCCCTTCTCTTTGGGGTTGAATGAGGCACATTAGCCGTTCTCACAAGAACTGCCCGAACTGCATATTTAGCTTGGAGCGTTTTGGAAGAGAGCAGTTTCGGGGTAGAAAGTGATGTCAGGATTGCCAACAGGTCTGTCGGGCCTTTTTCTATTAATAGAGTAATTTTCATATACATTAAGTTGTTTGGTTTGAGTCACTTTTACCTTATTCTTCATTTTGCTCCGAGCAGTAAGTGTTCTCCGTTCGTCTCAACACCGATGCAGTTGTTGTGGAGAAATATTTTCTAATGTTTTTGAAAGATTGTAGTCTGATTAGATTTATCATTTTTAACTATTTAGATATAGATTAAGAAAACGCTTGACAAGAGGCAAGGAAATTATGTTGCAGATATTGTTTATAAAGCTATAGTTCGAAGTGGGACATTCGTAAGTGACTAAAGGAATTTGATTTTAAGATGAGGAGAGATAATTCTTTTAAGACACAGTAACATTATCTTAGAAATAGTCAAATTTCTCATCGTTAATCGCCATTATGGAAATGTACGTTTACAACAATGCCTTTAAAAGGGAAAGTTTCTATATCATTATGTATTGTAAAAAACCGTCATAATTTGCAACGTTAATCTATATTTTTCAGTACAGTAGTCACCAACTATTTGCATCATCGTTATTGGCATAAACCTGGTATTTGCATGAAATTCTAAAAACCCAAACCATTTCCTATTCACTCCACTATAAATTGAATGGCTCAATTGCATTAACAATGATGGCATAAACCTGATATTCGGATAAATTTTGCCAAGTCATATTGCATACTGACCTGGAAATATGCAATAGAAATAGTAAATTTGCATAGAGCCTATTGTTTTCGTTCATTATCACCCCTGCACCCTCCATTGTCCGTGACTCTCTTCTTTCTTTGTTCTCACTTCCTTCCACTACTGGCCAGGTGAGAATGCCAAGACCTGCAGTGATGATTGTGTAAATAGACCTTTTGTTCCTTTTTGGCACCCTTGATTGGTAGCTGTTGTTTTACTTTTAGCCTTGGCAAGTTTTTGCCCAAATGCAGGAGTAGGAAGGTGACACGTTAGTAAGTTAAATAAGTTAGGATATTTAACCGTTTGTTTTGAGTTTTTAAATATGACTGGAAGATTAGAATATAGTAAATGTATGTAGTTATGAATAAGATTGAGTGTATAATGCCGAATTTGATGTGGTTGTTTCAATTTGCCCCAGTGTCCTCCATAACCAACTTCCCACCCCCCAGTCCCACCCACCATGCTGATTGTGTGGACTCTCCTAAGGCTTATCGACTATACCTGTTAAAGGGGTAAAATTCACTGACAAATCGTTCATGCAAATATCAGGTGACTACTGTAATATTTTTAAAAGAAGGTACTTGCGGAAAATTTACAAGACAGGATTTTCGAATGAGAAAAAAAAATCTCTTGCCCTACATAGGTATCTAATGAGAGCAGTTGTTAAGTAAAAACTTTCTTTTGAAAAAGTACTAAAAAAGCCAAACAAGACTGGCAATGAAATGTACATTTCCATGGCGACGGAAGTTGTTGGTAGGGTTTGTGTTCAATGCATGGCACCGTCAGCTAAATATCCTCGTCAGTAGACTTCATTTAAGTGAAATCTAGGCAGAACTAATATCGGGCATGACAGTGGAATTGTGCAAAGGAAACTCGAGCAGCTGGGGGCTCACATGATAGGTAACGTTAATCACATCAGGACATAATATATTATACTTTATAATAACAATATACAAGTACCTGTTCAGATGCAATGAAGCTGATGACTATCGACGTTTATTCCTATACTGGCGCAGATGATATACAGTGTATAATATTTTATGATAGCGAGAGGAAAGTATACAAGTACCTTGTTACCTGTTAATTCTAGTCAGTTATAGTACAGCGCAGTCCAGTAGATCACTCCTACCCTCCTCTTAGTGTATAGTGAACAAGCCCCGGGGCTCAGAGAAAACAAAATTAAGTAGGGCATAAACTAGGTTATCCAAGAGAGGAGTGACAGACTAGACAGAATCTTTGTACAGAACTTGGGGAGAATGCGGACTGCAACTGGTGTTGTCTGAGTCACCTTCAATCTCAAAAGAACCTCCCGACATTGACATTGCGGCAGGATTCAAGGGAATAGACTAAAGCAGGTATACCAGGTCAAAGTGCTGACAGGTAGGAAAGACGAAGGCCGTGGAAAATGGAGATGGGCACGAAGAGGATTTTCTTTGTTGGCGGGAACTGGTTCACATATAGCAAATCGCCTGCCACTGCACTGGGATTAGATCTTACGGAAATCAAAACCCCCCTCTGGTGTTAGAACTGTGGCATATGTTTGTTTCTTTCCGTTTTATTTTGACAGGGTAAATACACTGAATGCTAAACGCATTGCTTTCCATGCATGCACTGTACATAAGTAGGACATTACAAACAGTAAGACAAACGCTACATACATGACCGAGCGTCAAAACAGAATTGTGTACCATAAATCGAAGTCGATATCCAAGGTTAGGAGGTCAGAAGTGTTGCTTCAGAAACCTCTTAAAAGATATGCTGGATGTGTTGCAACACATCAGATTTTAATTTTACGGGCTACTTTACTAAGGACTCTTCAAAATGACTATGAAATGTACAGGAAGTAATTACTAATATGCCCTTGGCATTATGATTACCTAAGAGTTCTACATTTTTTCTATTAACCCTAAACAGTACACCTGGGGTCCGCGCGGACCCCAGCACTATATATTCTGTAATAGTTTTTTTGTTTCTAAAGATTTTTTTCTGAAATTTCAGGTAATTGTCACCCACAATGTTGTGCCTCAACACAGTGCAGAAAATTCCGTTTCCCCCATTTTTTAAAAATTTTGTATCTGATTTTCTTTTGGGGTCCGCGCGGACCCCAGCCGGCTCTCGATCGTAATAGATACACTGGCGTTCTTATACTTTACTTTTTTTCTTATACTTTACTTTATTTTCAGGCTTTTATGATAAGTGACACATGCTTTCTAACATTAATAACATTTTATATAATTTAATGTGATTTTTATTAATAATTTATGCTAATTTGATGACGTCATTGGTCAAAACCAAGATCCAAGATGGCGGATAACTAAATATGTATGACGTCATTGTATGACGTCACTGGTGTTGCTAAGGGCAACATAAGCTTTAGCAGACCTTATCATTTTATCATAAACACTTTTTGTTAAAGTTGCGTTGTATACCAATAAGTTTTAAGAGAATAACCTATTTATAACGGTTTTAGCCATTAAAATAATATGAATTACGTCATAATGACGTCATACTACGTCATAACGACATCAAAACTGTTGTATTGATTAATTTTTACTAGTACACCATCTTCTAAAAATTTGGTGGCCATACGATATACCGTTCCCGAGTACTGAGGGGGGCAATAAGCCCCCTCCCCCAGTCCCACGAACCTCCAAAGCTTTAAAAAACGGGTATTTCTTGATTCCTTCTTTTCTTTACCCAAAAATTGGAAAAGGTAAAAATGTATGATTTTTGTGCGTAATGTGGACTCAGAGGTTCACACATCGATTCAGCAAAACAATTGAGCTGGTAGCATACTGATAATTTCTAAAAATTAGCAAAAAACTGTTTTGGGGTCCGTGCGGACCCCAGGTGGACAGATTAATCAGTCCGGGAAGGTGTACTGTTGAGGGTTAAAAACAAAATTGATCTAGTCCAAGGATTTGGTAAAAAAATGTTTACATAATAAGGAGACAAAGTTATACATTGTACCTGTTCAAATGCCATGGAGTTGAAGACTGCGGATGATAAGTTAATCCATAATTAGTTATCAAATAACTAGGTGGGAGAAAACGTTCTACGCTAATTCAGATAAATCAACAGCTCACTGCTTACTTTATGAACATCATGGAAGACGGAGCTAGCTATTATGCTGCAAGTTAGTGGACAGAGATCTGAATCTGTACAATTTCCACAATGTCCTAAGGGTTTCCAGGAAAGTAGGAATGTGGGCATAGATGTGGATCAGCAAAATTCAAGAGCTGTCAGACATCCCTGCGGACATTCCATATCTTCCAAGGGAATTTCACTAAGTAGGTCAATGTGGGCATAGATGTGGGTCAGCAAAATTCCAACAATGCCTTTAAAAGGAAAGGTTTGTCTAACATAATGTATTCTAAAAAAAACTGTCATAATTTGCAACCTGAATCGACATTTTACAAATAATATTTTTAAAAGAAGGTACTTGTGGAAAATTGACAAGAAAGGATTTTCGAATGAGAAAAAAAATCACTTTTCCTACATAGGTATCTAATCAGAGCAGTTGTTCAGTAACAAAAAAAAATTTCTAATAAGAAAGTACTAAATAAAGCCTAAACATGAGAGTACACAGAGATGCCAATCATTGCAAACCGTATTTGAGAGTGCCTTCATACAGGTTTGTTTGCTATATTTTTTAAATTTTTTTTGTCAATTATGTGCTTGCATTTAATGTGCGTGGAGGTGTAAATGGACCTTGTGGCAGAACTTCATGGGAGATCTTCTAAAATCTACTTTTTTGAGCACCTTCGTTTAGTTCCTAAATAGAACTCCTCCATAGACATTTTCAAAGTGCACCTCCATAGATTACCTTCTAGAATGTTTTCTGCAACCCCTTCTCTTTGTGGTTGAATGAGGCATATTAGCCGTTCTCACAAGAACTGCCCAAACGTAATATCTACCTTGGAGTGTTTTGGAGGAGAGCAGTTTCTGGGTAGGTAGTGTTGTCAGGATTGCCATCAGGTCTGTCTATTGATAGAGTAATTTTCATATACATTAAGTTGTTTGATTTGAGCAACGTCCTTGCTTTGAGTCACGTTTACCTTATTGTTCATTTTGCTCCGAGCAGTAAGTGCTCTCCATTTGTCTTAACACTGCTGCAGTTGTTGTGGAGAAATATTTTCTACTGTTTTTGAAAGATTGTAGTCTGATTAGATTTATCATTTTTAAGTATTTTGATATAGATTAAGACAACATTTGACAAGATGCAAGGGAGTTATGTTGCAAATATTGTTTATAAAGTGATAGTTCGAAGTGGAGCATTCGTCAGTGACTAAAAAGAATTTGATTTTAAGATGAGCAGAGAGATAATTTTTGTAAGGCACAGTAACATTACCTTAGAAATAGTCAAATTTCTCATCGTTAATCACCATTTCGGAAATGTTCGTTTAGAACAATGCCTTTAAAAGGGAAACTTACTTACTTTGGCCTACTGCCCAGCCTTGGGCATAGGCCACGGACCAGATCCTTCCATCCAGAGCGGTCCTGGGCCCTCGCCACTATCTGCTCTCAGGTATGCCCGGATGCCCTTACGTCAGCTTCGAGGTCCCTCCTCCACGTGTTCCTCGGTCTCCCCCTCTTCCGCTTCCCCTGGGGGTTCCACGTGAAGGCCTCCCTTGTGGTGCTGGTTTCTGCCTTGCGCAATGTATGGCCAAGCCAGGTCCATCTCTTGTGGAGGATGTCAGACGCCACTGGTTTTTGCCCTGTGCGTTCCCAGAGATCCTCGTTTCTGATGGTGTTGGGCCAGTGGATTCTAAGGATTCTCCTCAGGCAGGTGTTGATGAAAGCCTGTATCTTCCGTGTTGTACTAGCTGTGGTACGCCAAGTCTCTGCACCATACAGTAGGACCGGTTTCACCATGGTGTTAAACATACGGATCTTAGTGCTGGAGGTTAGTTCTGATGATCTCCAGACTTTATCCAACTGTTTGAAAGCTGATCTTGCCTTTCCTATCCGTGTCTTTACATCCGTTTCCGTACCCCCGTATTCGTCTATGACACTCCCTAGGTAGGTGAAGTTGTCTACTTCTTCTAGTGCCACTCCTGCCAGCGTAATGGGGGTGTTACAGCAAGTGTTGACCTTAAGGATCTTTGTCTTTCCACTATGTATCTTAAGACCTAAGGAAGCTGAGGTTGAGTCTATCAAGGTGGACTTCTCTTGCATCTGATTTTGTGAGTGGGAGAGAAGGGCCAGGTCATCTGCAAAATCCAGATCGTCTAGTCATTTCCCAGATGTCCACTTTATACCATTGCCCTTGCCATCTGTGGATTGCTTCATGCTCCAATCTATGGCCAAAAGAATCAAGAATGGAGAAAGCAGGCATCCTTGCCTCACCCCTGTCTGCACTTGGAAGGTATCAGTGAGTTGTTGGCCATGGAGCTAGTACAACACGGAAGAATTTGCATATCAATGTGATCCAAGATGGATGATTTGTAATTTGTCCTGTCATTTTGTTCTTCCATCGACTCAAAATCTCCTTATTTTCTAACCATCTGATGCCAAAACTGCTCAGTTTCGACAGATAAGTATTTCATTTTGAGTTTGGCGAAGAAATTTATCTCGTTTAGTGGAAGTTTTCCTTGTAAAAAGCATTTTCGTATTACAGGGCAGAAAGCATTCCATCTTGGTTTCTGTGATCTTTGTGACATCCGAATTACTTCTCCTTTTACTGGTAGACTAAGTACATGACTCTTGTTTTTCTCTTGAAATGTAACGATAATACCTAGTGCTTTACTGTGACATAGAACATGCTGTTACTTCAGGGATTTTTGACCTGTGTAAGGGGCGCTGCCATTTTTGGCATCCCCAGGGCAGTGGTTGCTGTTGTATTGCTCTTGGCCGTACTACCACGCCCGGTCAACACCCTGCAGTGGGAGAGGTCATCCAGCAAACTGAGCGCTGAAACCGGAGAGTGGATGGTTTTGGACTCGAACATCAGTAAGATAAACCCTGGTCTGTCTGGACTGAACTTGATTGCTCCATCAACTTCTCGAAATGGAAGTATCAAACGAACACTAAACACGCTCTCCTGTTTGGCCATTCTGCTGTCCGGCGACATTTCAACCAACCCTGGACCAAGAGCTCAAAGTTCTACATGTGGGCTATGCACCAAGAGGGTAGGAAAAGGTATTCGTTGTACATTATGTGAAACTCGTTATCATACTGCATGTGTGCATGATGTAAACAACCAACAAGATAACTGGCTATGTAATAAGTGCAGTGTCACAGTTGATAATATTTCACATACAGCTAACCATGAGTCTTTCACAAGCACTGATGCACCAATAAAGTCGCACCACAAGGGATTGTTATTTGCACACCAGAACATCAGAAGTCTTGTTAAAAAGAAAGCTCAACTAGAAGCCTTCTTAGATTACAGTAACACTGATGTATTTGCTGTAACAGAAACTCTGTTAGACGACACAATCCCTGATGGTCTTGTGTCAATATGTTGTTACAATATACTTAGAAATGACCGTGGCTCGAGGCATGGAGGCGGTACAGCACTTTTCATTTCTGACAAAATGCCATTCAAAGCTCGTCCTGATCTAGCAATCCCTGGCCTCGAGGCCATCTGGGCTGAACTCATGCCACCTTCTCGCAAAAATATTATTGTATGCAGTATGTACCGCCCCCCTACTGACAACCACACCTTTTTTGACAAATTCGACGAAGTTATGGACAATGTGGGCTGCGAAGACAAAGAGATCATGATATTGGGGGATTTAAACTGCGATTCACTCGTTAGTGACAACACAGGTCCCATTGGCAAGTTAAGATTTTCTTGCATGCTACACCAACTTGAAAACATAATAACTACGCCAACACGAGAAACGGATATCTCCAGTACTTCGATAGACGTAATTCTGACTAATGAGAGAACTCATCTGCACAACCACGGCACCTACGAAGGGGGTTTTAGTGACCACGCCATGACATTCGCATACCACAGTGTTAAAAGCACTAGACCACAGCCAAATGTATTCCATAAAAGGAATTACAAAAAATTCAGTGAAGAAAAATATCTTCACGACCTAGCACAGGTTCCATGGCACGCCATAGAGAGCTTTTCGACCATCGATGATCAGCTGGAGGTATGGGAAAACCTGCTCACTGGAGTTGCTAATATACATGCTCCTTTCAAGAGGGTCAAGGTCAGAGGCACGCCTGCCCCGTGGCTAACTTATGACCTGAGACAGCTCATAGCCCTCAGAGATCAATTGTACAAAGAAGCTAAACGATCAGGTAACCCTAAAGAGATGACAGAATACAAATCTGTAAAAAACAAAGTAAACTATCTCTGCCGCAAAGCCAAAAAGGACCACGTGGCTCAGTCAGTCATTCAAGGGTCCGAAGAGGGACAGGCAGGAATATGGAAAGCCATACGGAAATTACTTCCTAGTAAGACACTGAATACCATCAACAGTATTCAGCATGAGAATCAAAATATCACCGACAAGCTAGGTATAGCTGAATGCTTCAATAGGTTTTTCCATAAAGTTATTGATGACTTGTATAAATCCATCTCAAGCACTGTTCCTCATTACAGCCCGTTTCAGTTCATCAACAATGTCGACAGTACTTTATCTTTTACTCCAGTCACTGAGGAGTCTGTCATAAGTCTACTCTCCAGGCTTAAAGTTAAAAAAGCTACTGGACTAGATACTATTGACAACAGGCTCTTGAAAGTGGGAGCCCACATACTTGGTCCTCCCCTCACTAAACTCTTTAACTTTTCACTCAGTACCGGAGAGTTCCCTGAAAAATGGAAACGGTCGAAAATTATGCCCATCCACAAAAAAGGGGACAAGACAAACCCGAACAACTATCGTCCAGTGTCCCTACTATCAGGTGTATCAAAGGTTCTTGAGAGGGTGGTACATAACCAATTGTACGAATACCTCAGCTACCATCGGCTATTAACACCTTCTCAGTCTGGATTTCGTAAACTACACTCATGTGAGACTGCTCTGCACTCTGTGGTAGAAGACTGGATTCAATCCATAGATAACAAGGAGTTAAATGGTGTAGTGTTTTGCGACCTTTCAAGGGCTTTTGACACGCTAGATCACGATATACTGCTGCTAAAACTGAAATGCTACGGCGTGGACGACTCGGCTTGTGACTGGTTCAAGTCATACTTAACTGACAGACAGCAATGTACAGGGTTGGGCTCAGTTTTGTCCTCCGCAACACGCGTTACCTGTGGTGTCCCCCAGGGATCCATCCTTGGACCACTTATGTTTATTATTTACATCAATGATCTACCTAATTGTGTCCAGTCGTGCAAGGTCTCCATGTATGCCGATGATACTATTTTATATTTCTCAGCAAGGAGTATTTCGACACTCGAGAAGACTTTACAAAGTGACTCAACTCGGATCTCTCAGTGGTTTGCAGCAAACAAGCTTTCCCTAAATCCTAGTAAATGTAAGACAATGCTTATAGGGTCAGCAGGTATGAATGTGGCGAATACCAAGATTAATGTTATATTAGACGGGGCTAAACTGGAACAGGTGACTAGTTTTAAATACCTTGGGGTCACTATTGATTGCCTACTCAAATGGAACGAACATTTCAAGCATATGTATAAGAAACTTGCTCAGACCATTGGCATTATTAAGCACTTGAAATCCTACCTCAACAGACAGGCCCTAGATGTAATGTACACAACGCTATTTATTCCGCACATACAGTACTGCAGCACTGTCTGGGACATGGCAGGAAAAGGATACATTGAAAATTTACAAAAGCTACAAAACAGGGAGGGTCGGGTGATTCTGGGCTGTGACAGGCGAACTTCTACTTCAACTCTTCTAAACACACTTAAATGGGTCCCAGTGGTTGAAATACATAAGAAAAGCAAGGCTACTCTCGTCTATAAAGCTATTAACGGATTGACCCCTTCCTACATCACTGAAATGTTCACCCAACTATTACACGTGCATACTCACAACACTCGCCTCAGGGCGCAAGGTGGTCTTCAGTTGCCCAAGACCAAGCTGGAATACAGAAGACGTGATTTCTATTCCTCTGGGGTGGCATTGTGGAACACATTACCACATCACCTAAAAGCAGCCAATACCCTAGCAGCCTTCAAACAACTCTATGTACTGGACAATCATTGATATGCAAATTCCAAGCCTGATATTTAATCTTGATTTCTATTTTTTTCTACCTTGGTTCTATGTTATTTGATGTTTCAGGCTTCACTATTGTTTTCATTTATTTGGGTATTATGATTTTAAGCGCAATGTATGTTATTTAAGTTACTTTGCTTTTGAATTATTTAGTAATTTTGTAACTAAACAGTTACTTCTGTTGTTAGTTGTATTATTTTGAGTTTGATGTTTTTGTCTGGGGTCTTCCCCAGGCCCAGGGCTCATTGAAAAGCGCCCTATGGGCGATATGTATCCCCCTGGTTAAATAAATAAAAACAAACAAACAAACAAATAACCCTGCACGACATCCCTTCATAAGAGTTCTTGATGATGTTGGTAATTTTCTCTGGTATCCCGTAGTGCCTTAATAGTTTCCACAGGGATTCGCTGTCCAGGCTATCGAAGGCTTTCTCGTAGTCAACAAAATTGATGTAGAGGGGGGAGTTCCATTCTATGGACTGCTCCAAGATGATCCTGAGTGTGGTGATCTGGGCTGTACAGGATCTGTTTTTCCTAAACCCAGCCTTTTGATCACGGAGATGTGGGTCCACAGCATCTCTCATCCTGTTCAGTAGGATTCTGTTAAAAACTTTGCTTGGGATAGAGAGTAGGGTGATCCCCCTGTAATTGGCACAGGAGCTGAGGTCGCCCTTCTTGGGGATTTTGATGATGTAACCCTCCTTCCATTCCTGTGGGATTTCTTCATTTTCCCATATGGTTTGGAACAGTGGGTAGAGAATCTCGGCACTAATGTCCACGTCTGCCTTCAGCGCTTCTGCTGGGATGTTGTCTGGACCCGATGCCTTCCCATTTTTCAGCTGTTTGACAGCTCTCTTGATCTCCTCATTTAAAGGTGGTCCACATTCGATCTCCAGGTCGTTGTCCGCTTGTTGGATGTCTGCAATTACTTCCGGGGCTGGTCTGTTTAGCAGGTTTTCGAAGTACTGTGCCCACCTGCGTTTCTGCCCTTCCATGTCCGGGATGATGTTCCCATCGCTATCCTTGACTGGTCTGTCTGACTGGGTGTGTTTGCCAGAGAGTTTCTTAATGGTGGCGTAGAGTTCCCTCATGTTGCCATGTCGGACTGCGTCCTCTGCCTCCACTGCTAGGGACTCCATGTGTCTCTCCTTATCTGCTCGTATGTGTCTCTTTACTGCCCTATGTGCTTCTGCATATTCTTCCTGCGCTTTAGCTTTTTCTGTTCTTGTGCGGCTGTTAATCACTGCTGCTTTCTTCTTTTTCCTTTCCTCCACTCTTTCCAGGGTCTCTGCCGTGATCCACCCCTTGTTCTTTCTTCTGTTTGTGCCCAGTACTTAAAAGGGAAAGTTTGTCTAAAATTATGTATTCAAAAAAAAACCGTCATAATTTGCAACGTTAATTGACATTTTACAAGTTATATTTTAAAAGAAGGTTCTTGTGGAAAATTGACAAGCATTTTCGAATGAGAAAAAAAAAATCTCTTGTCCAACATAGGTATCTAATCAGAGCAATTGTGAAGTAAAAAACTTTCTAATAAACAACGTACTAAAAAGCCTACAAATAAAAGTACACAGAGATGCTAATCATTGCAAACCGTACTTGAGAGTGCCTACATACAGGTTTGTTCGCTATATTTTTGAAGTTTTTTTCTCAATTATGTGCTTGCATTCAATGTGCGTGGAGGTGTAAATGGACTTCGTGGCAGAACTTTATGGGAGATCTTCTAAAAGCTACTTTTGGAACACCTTCGTTTACCTCCTAAATAGAGCTCCTCCATAGACATTTTGAAAGTGCACCTCCATAAATTTCCTTTAAGAAGGTTTTCTGCAACCCCTTCTCTTTGGGGTTGAATGAGGCATATTAGCCGTTCTCACAAGAACTACCCAAACGGGATATTTAACTTGAAGTGTTTTTGAGCAGAGCAGTTTCGGAGTAGGTAGTGATGTCTGGATTGCAATCAGGTCTGTCGTTATATACATTAAGTTGTTTGCTTTGTCACTTTTACCTTATTGTTCCTTTTTGCTCCAAGCAGTAAGTGCTCTCCATTTGTCTCGACACTGCTGCAGTTGTTGTGGAGAAATATTTTCTACTGTTTTTGAAAGATTGTAGTCTGATTAGATTTATCATTTAACTATTTAAATATATTAATTTGTTTATTGTTTCGATACATGGCAATACACTAAGATACATTGCTTAGTTATGAGTTATGCATATTAGGCAGATACAAGAAATGAATAAAACTTATATAGACTACTATACATTGCATAATAATTACAAAAATCAGACAATAATCACAATGAAATTGATCACACAATGATGGGTTAGCTGACGTTGTTCAGAAGCGAAGTGAAATATGGGATTGGGCTGTTTTTATATCTGTTGGATCTTGCCATCGGAGTGCAGAGCTGATTATTGCCCTTCAAATTTCTGTTGTGTACATCTCTCTGTAGCCACCCTGCTGTAGCGGGGGCAACCAGTTTCTAAAAGTCGGTGAAATCAACAGAGATTTGGCAAATTTAAGGCTTAGCGATTCTCGTCTAGTTTTCAAGGTACAGAGGCCAAATTGGGAGAGGGCTTAATCATAACATGAGTATTGAGGGCCTAAAATTATTCTTAGCGCACGTTTCTGTATTCGTTCTAATATTTCAGATTGTTGATTTGTTATATTGGCATTCCATACAGGGACAGCATATTCAACGGTTGGTCGTATGTATAATAAATAGATTTCGCAAAGGTCGTTAATGGGAAGGCCGAAACGTTTAAATTCTTTAACCAGTAGAGTCGTGAGCTTGCTTTTGTCGTAATGACCTCTACGTGCTTATCCCATTTCGTATCCGCTGTCAACCAAATCCCAAGTATGCAGGCCACTTCTGTATGCTCAAGGACTTTACCATTAAGAAGGATCTCGGGGGGAGGAGGAGGGTTGTTCATAAAAGTGATGTCCATTATTTTGCACTTATCCTCATTAAGTTACATGCGGTTTTCTGACGACCACATTTCGTGTTGATTAATCGATGTTTGCATTGAGGTTGGTGCACTTAATAGTCTGCTTTCCTTTAGGGTCAAATCGTCTACGTATTTCCATCTATCCACAAAAGATCGCATCGCCTCATTTACAAATACTAAAAATAGAACAGGCCCTAATTTAGTTCCCTGAGGAACTCCTGATGAAATTCTCTCCCAACCATAAGTTACGCCTCTGTACCGAACACACTGTGTACGCTCACTGAGAAAATCACTGATCCATGGTACAATAGAAGTACGTACACCACAGGTTAACAATTTTCGGATTAATACTGTATGATCAATTTTGTCAAAGGCCTTGCTAAAATCTGTTAATAGGACAGTCTGGATAGTTTTAGGGGTGTCGGCGCCAAGGACTATTGAGTCAACCAAACTAACAAGGTAATGAACAGATGAGCGCCCCCTTCTACTGCCATATTGGTTCGGGTCCAGAACGTCGCTTATGTCAAGAAGGACCCATTTTGTGATAAAATATTCAAATGTTTTCATAAAGATAGAAGTCAGTGATATGGGACGCAGATTTTCCAATGTTGCGGACCTTTTCTTTGAAATGGGTGAAATTATGGTTTCTTTTCACTGTTTGGGAACTCGTCCCTCATCCGACGAGCAGTTGAAAATATGTGCCAGTATATCACTTAATTCAACGGCAAAGGTTTTGACAATTTTGGGGGACAAATTATCGGGACCACAACTTTTTCTGGCATCAATGCGTTTCAAAATTTCGTAAACCTCCCAGGAATGTAGTTGTGGTGGTCTACAAGGAGAACGTAAGTAAGATGGCAATGATTCAGTATCTAAACACGGAAGTTGGTTAACGATGTCCGAAAAGTGACGGTTGATCACATCAGCAATCTCCTTGTCCGTTAAAGGCGTAGCGCTGGGGACAGAAACTGATAAGCTACGCCGAAAGTTTAGTATATTTCGTAGATGCATGTGCCACTTAGCTGGGTTCTCATTCTTAAGCACCTGAATCTTACGCAAATGATGTATTTTCTTTGCCTTCACACACAAGCGATCCACATTGTTTCTAATCTTTCTATACAATGGCATATTTCCAGAGTGAAAAGCCCGCTGTCGCTTCTTGATAACAGCTTTAATTTGGGGAGTAATCCATTCTTTGTCAGATTTATGTTTCACAAAGGATTTCATCGGAAAATGCAGGTCTATTTTTGAATGAAGGGTTTGATACAAGATATCTATTTTGGTTTGGATGTCAGGGGCATCGAAGACATCTGTCCAGGGGTGGGAGGAAATCCACCGACCGAAAGAGCGCACTTCAGAGTCTTTAAAGGAACGGAATTGTATTCTTGTTTTAGAATAGGTATATGATCACAGGGTGACAATATAACGGTGTTGTGGTCACTCATTCCCAAGGGCTTTTCGATACGAGGAGGGTGATAAAAGGAATGCAAATTAGTAATGATTGAATCAAGAATGGCATCTCCCCTGGTGGGCTGTTTAACAATTTGCCTAAGCTGGGCTCTAAAGTCCCCTAAAACACAAATCCCAGCAAGTGGATACTTGGTATTTATCTTATCAATGCTATCTATGAGATGTTTGCATAGCAATTCCTGGTATAAAGACACTGGAGGGTGATAGACAGCGCAAATGGCAATATTAGCAATCGAACGAGGCAACCAATTGGGTTTGACCAGTACCCACAGACACTCAAGTTCTGTGGGTACTTCAATAAAATTTAGAGTCTCCGCAGGTATATGATCTTTAACGTAAATAGCCACACCTCCCCGCGGCCTTCATTTCGACAACGAGAAAACTAGTTAAAACCACTAACATATGTACACACAGAGGGGTGCTCGTGAGTGAACCAGGTTTCCGTAATAACGGCTATGTCTATCTTATTGTTGTTCAGCATATCAGACAGGTCATCCAATTTATTAATCAGCGATCGGGCATTACGAAGTAAGAGTGATGGAAGCGTTCTACGCTCTGGTGGCGAAATGTTAACCTGAGTTACAGTCTATCTGCCAACCTTAACAGCCTTGTCTGCTCCGCCGTCCGGAACTTCCACCTGCTGTTGGGAGCACCCCGACCTTGAAAACCCGCCGTTGTTGTTGCAGACCTCACGGCGTCGGAGTAGGACGTACCGACACGAATTCTCGACTGCTTCTCGCCCCTGATAAAACTGATCAAGTTCGTAGCCAGCTGGACAGTTCCATGTCCGTTTATGTGTACTCCGTCTCGGCATACATAGTGTGGTCCAATGTTGCTGTTATCAATAAAAGTCATGCCATTAGACGTACAGACTATATAGACTAAGAAAACGTGTGAAAAGGGGCAAGGGAATTATGTTGCAAATATTGTTTATAAAGTTATAGTTCGAAGTGGAGCATTCGTGTGACTAAAAAGGATTTGATTTTAAGATGACCAGAGAGATAATTTTTGAGGCACAGTAACATTATCTTAGAAATAGTCAAATTTCTCATCGTTAATCGCCATTTTGGAAATGTACGTTTGCAACAATGCCTTCAAAAAGAAAAATTTTGTCTAACATTCTGTATTCTATTCTGAATTTTCTGTAAAGCCAAAATTCAAATCGTTAATTGCAATTTGAAAGAGCATTTTCAAAGGGAATTTTTTAAAAACAGTTTGTATTAAAAAGGCATGATTTTCAACCTTAATCTATATTTTAAAAGAAACACTTTTAAGACAAGGTACTTTTGTCCTACATAGTCATTCAAAAAGATCCCTTTTAACAAAAAAAATCAGTAATGAGTCTTTAGAGATACAAAAATTGCAAAACGTACTTGAGAGAGCCTCAATGCATGTTTGTCAGTCATGTGCTTGCTGTCAACGTGCGTGGAGATCTGGCTGGACCTTGTGGCAGGAGTTTACGGGAGATCTTCCTTTTGGGGCACTTTCGTTTAGTACTTAAATAGATCTCCTCTATAAACATTTTTAAATTGCACCTCCATAGATTACCTTTAAGAAGCTTTTCTGCCACTCCTTCTCTTTTGCGTTTAATGATCTTAATCTTAATCTTATGAATACTGAACAAAACCCTTTCGGGCATCACGTTCAGGGAAGGTCTCGGTGCGCGGCTAATGACGGCCGTGGTGGAGGTGCTCGTAACAAAATGCAAAAGTGTATCAAAAAACTTACTAATTGTGCAAGGTGCAATGTGTGAAAAATAAAAAGAAAAGAAAGGTGATGGCCGCCTTAGCATGATATGTAAATTACTCGTGTGTGGAAAGACCCATGTGGCGGGCCAATCCAGTTTTGAAATTTGTAAGCGAAGTACATGTGACTATGTCTGTCGGTAATACGTTCCAGTCTGATATGGTTCGTGGTATGTAGCTGCTGCGGTGTATGTCTGTCTTACTGTAGAATGTTTGCAGGCGTAGTGGGTGACCTCTGGTGTTGTTGGTGTTTCTAGTGGTGAGCTCATGTAACGGAATGGCAGTAAGGTTGTGAAAGGCTTTGTAGAACAAGATTAGCCGTGATTGTTGTCTTCGGGCTTGTAGTGTGGGCCATCCTAGGTTATGTACAAGCTGTGTGGCACTGGTTGTGTGTCTGTAGTCGTTGTGGACCCATCTGGCTGCGCGTCTCTGGACTGACTCAAGTTTAGCCTGTAGTGTGTTGGATTGTGCATGTTGGCGTTTGAGTGGGTCCCAGACTGGAGCTGCATACTCCAGCCTGGGTCTAACTAGTGTTGTGTAGGCCTTTGCCCTTACCTCTCGGGTTGCCCCCCCTAATATTACGCTTCAGGAAACCCAGGGTACTGTTTGCCTTCGAAGTAATGGAGTCGACGTGATGCGACCACTTAAGATCCTGAGACAGGATTATCCCCAGGTACGGGTGCTGTTCCGTAGCCTCTAGAGGTTCTGCAAACATTGTGTACATGTAATGGGGTGACTTGCGAGGTTTGTGGATGTGTAAAATACAACATTTTTTCACATTGAAACTTAGTTGCCATTTGTCGGACCATTCTCACAGTTTGTTCAGGTCATTTTGTAGTATTTGCTGGTCGTGTGGCGTTTGAATAGGACGGTATATTAAACAATCATCTGCAAACAGGCGTAACTGGGAAGATATGCTTAAGTCAATGTCATTGATATATAATAAAAATAGTAAGGGGCCTAATACAGTTCCTTGGGGGACTCCGGACTTTACCTTGATGGGTTTCGATACTTCACCGTCTACTTGGACTTGTTGCTGTCTGTCGAGTAACCAATTCTTTATCCATGTTAGGTTCCCCCCCCCTTATACCATAGAAATCTAATTTGTTGATGAGTCTAGTATGAGGTACACTATCGAAAGCTTTAGAGAAATCTAGAATTGCCATATCAATTTGTTTTCCTTTGTCATACCAAGTGGTCAAGTCGTGTAAAGTGCATACGAGTTGAGTTACACATGAATGGCTAGAACGGAATCCATGTTGAGTAGGAAGAAGAATATGATTGTCGTCTAGATGTTTCATAGTTGCAGAATACATTATATGTTCAAGTAATTTACAGCTGACACTGGTTAGGGAAACTGGGCGATAATTGGCCGGGTTGCTTCTGTCCCCTTTTTTGTAAATAGGGTGTACATATGCATTTTTCCAATCTGCCGGCACCTGACCCTTATCTAGTGATTGGTTGAAAATAAAGGTTAACATTGGGCTGAGTTCTGTGGCGTAATCTTTAAGCAATCTGCATGGTATATGGTCTGGTCCTGAGGCTTTACGTGGATTTATTCCCTCTAGAAGCTTTTGAACCCCTTCCGAAGTAACACTTATGTCTGACATGTCCGAGTATGGGCTATTCCCTAATGATGGTACGTTAGTCAAATCTTCATCAGTAAAAACGGATTCATACTGTCGGTTAAGAACTTCAGCTTTAGATTTACTGTCAGCGATGAGTGTGTCTTGGTGTTTTAGTGGTGCTATCCCAGTAGCTGTTTGTTTCCTGGATTTAATGTAGTTCCAAAACTTTTTGGGGTCGTCTAGGGCTTCACTCATAATGTTTTCTAAATATTCATTATGTGCTTTTTTAATTTTCTGCTTAACATCCCTTCGCATCTTTTTAAATCTGTCCCAGTCAGTTTCAAGCATCGAGTCTTTTGCTTTCTTATAGAGTTTTTTCTTTTTCTTTATGTCGCGTTTGAGGGCTGCTGAAACCCAGGGGCAGTGGTGCCTGCCTGAGATCCGCTTTTGAGGAACGTGTTTATTTATTTGGTTCAGGAGTCCGGTGGTGAAATATTTCCAGTTCTCTTCAACACTAAGATCTGATGGGTTCCTTTCCATGAAGTTTTTGCCTAAGTTTAACAAGCCTTCAGATAATGCTGATTTATCTGCCTTGTTGAAAATGTTTACTAAGCGTGGCTTCTTTTTATTAGGTTTAATATGGGTTTTCATTGAAACTGCTACTGCCTCGTGATCGCTTATGCCTGGCCTTGTTTCCACATGCTTTACTAGGTCTGAGTTTGAAAAAAGAGCAAGATCTAGGGTGTTTCTTCCCCTGGTTGGTTGCAGGACTAACTGGGTTAGATCTGATTCTTGGGTTAATTCAACAAATTTCTGATTGATTGCCATACCATATTGGGGTGTAGGGTTAACTTGGGCAGGGTTTACATTCCAGTTAATGTCGGGTAAGTTAAAATCACCGAACAAGGCTATATTAGGTGGTGATGGTTTTGCAGTTATCTGTTCAATCGCTTGGCATAGAGTGTCCATATAGGATAAGTCAGAACTGGGTGGCCTGTAGGCTGAACCAATACATATGGGCCTATAACCGGCTTGCTGTATTGTTGCCCAGACCACTTCAGCATCTGAATTATCTGAATGATGCATATTAGTCGATCTCAAAAGAACTGGCCGAAATGGAGGAGAGGAGGTTTGAAGTAGGTATTGATGGCTGCATTGTACTTAGTTCTGTCGGGACATTTTGTACTACGATTGTAGTCTTGTTAAATTTATCATTGAAACATGAGAAAAGAAACTTTATAAGACGTAAGAGTATTATATTTTAGATATTGGTTATAAAGACGTAGTTCTAATTGAAGCATTCTTCTTTAAAAAGAATTTTATTTTAGTAGCCAATAGCCAACATACATCATTCTGAAGAGTGTATGCGAAATGTATTTTTTGGATCTTTGTGGGTATATGTCCAACGTAACATATCCAGGCTTCTATTCGCCTCCTGCACACTGCTTGTTTTATACATATTAGTACTTTTTTGCCTTTCCAAATATTTTGTGTGAATAAATAAACAGTTAACATTTACATTGTTTATCAACGCCTGACAGTTCTTCAAGATCACTAAACAATATAAGCTAGCGCTTTGCACGGTCCGTATGCTTAAAGTTGCACTCAGGTTGAACAAGTGTGAATAAATGGTCGTATCCCATTGAAGAAGTACATTTACTGTGAAGCTGGTTCTGGAGTTTTCAACTAATATTTTTCTATTGATACCGGCGTTTTTGCTGGAGTCCTAAAAAACTGACGTTGATACTGGCTACGTGGATCCACCGAGAAATCTTGGTTCGAAAATAAAAGTTTTTTTTTTTAATTTTCTTCAACTGTTGTGAGTAAATGATAGGGTGTAGCAAAGTGAGGGTTAACTTATTTAACCTGCGTGTTTTCATGTTGATATTGCCGATTCTGATATAGGCTCATAGAAATCTTATTTTATTAAATTAAAATGCTTGTAACTTTAGCGTATATATCTGACCTGGTAAATTACATATAATGAAAATTAAACTACAACTAAAAAAGGAATTCACTCAGATCGCCGGGTGCAGTACCTACTTTCAACGAACTTTAACCAAGCGCTGACGTCACAAGTGCGAAAAATCACGTCTGTACATCACTTGGGTCAGATAGCTAATGAAGGCCGATAAATTTGGTCAAATATTCCGGTAGGTAAATTGTTTTTCAGTTGGAGAACAGTTTTCCTTATATTGCGAATATAGTATAGTGTGCGGTCTCACTCTAGGCTGTATTGACTATTCTGACTAGGTGATTAAACTATGATATAAGCAAACGAGCCCGCCACAAGCACTCCAACCACGACCATCGCAGCTGTTTTCCCACTTTCTCTCGTGCTGTTTAATGTGTTCTGCCACTTCAGAGCTCATGTACAGATCCCGGCCTGCCCTGGCAGTCGTCAGGTCCCAGTCCATGGTGCCTTGTCTGTTGTCGTGCTTTAATAATAACAATCTTTATTTTGCGAATACATGCCCCTAAAGGCTAAATGCAAAGATAACCACATGTGGTTAACAGCGTATAAAACACTAAAATTAAATAAAAACATAATGTATGTCTGAACCACGGGGGCAGCGGTTTATCTCGCATTCGCTACGATGGAATCTCCATAGTCTTCGTTGACACGGATGCAGCGATGCATGGACTCTACATGTCAACGGCGTACTATTGAGTACCGTTCCCGATATTTGTACCCGGACGAATTCATTAACGAATGCCTGTACCACGGTTAGTATCACGTGACATCAGTCCACTTATCAGATTCCGGTATTCCAGGATATTGTCTTGGTTTGCCCTTGATGGTGATTGAATTTTCGTGTCTTTGTTATTTTTGCCTGAGCCCGAATGGGCGAATACTTAGTTTATTTATTTTGATCTTCAGTTTTTATAGTTTAATGTTTGTGGTATTATTTTATTCATTTATTAATCATAAAGACGTATGGGTGGTCTCTTCAACCCAAACGGGCTGATTTCCAAGACAGCCCATTAAAACTTTTTTACCTGCACTGGACTGGTCTCTGCATCGTTTCCGTCTACAAATTCAGCGCAACATTTTGGATACCTTTGATACCTTTATGTTTTTTAACGTTCAAAGATACTTTTTAAAATCTGTTATACTACTTATAGCTAGTTAACATTTTCTCCCTGCTAAGCGGTTAACTATACATATTTTTGCTGTACACATAGCATTTTCCTATATTAAAATTAATGTTCTTAGACATGACAGTAGGCCTTGAGAGTAGTAAACATCCCAGTGGCATAGATGACAAAGTTTCTGTATTGGCAGTCTGTTATATGGTCATGTTGATCGCAATATCGATAGTATTGTAACTTGCACGAGACTGTATAGATCTGAATTGTATTTTTGACTCAGAGTGTTTTGATAGGGCTTACTAGCAGATCTAGTTGGAGCTGGTTTAAGTACTGGTAGTAACGGACAGTATGATACTAGTAGTTTGTTTTGTTATGCCGAGAGAGATGTTAGAGTCCATTCCGCGTCACCGTGCGGGTGTTTTCTCCCATTGTTTGTAATTGTTTTGAAATATTTGTAACCACTTCTAATATAATTTCATAGTTTGCAAACATTTCGAACTTGGTTTTAATTTTGTAAACAGTTTTCCCAAATCAGAAAACATTCGAAACATTTTAGAAGCAATGTAACGTTGTTCCGAAAGAATTCTAATAAAAGACTTCGCGGTAAGACCATTTTTTCGAATTATTTCGAATTTTTTGTAATTGGCTAAATGATCTGTGAAATCTGTAATCCACTCTGGCGGATTGCAGGCCAAAATAGAAAGGCTGATGAATGGACGGGGGCATCCCGTGGCGCATCCCGTGGCGATCCTGAGCTGACCAGCGGTAATGTAAACAAACACCCCATCAAACTACCGCGTGATTTCCCACAGCTTTTCTACCCTATCATTCAACTGCAGATTCAAAAACTTAATGAAATAGGTTTCTCTTAGATCTAAGCGGGAGTTTTATCATTGTTTTGACAAGGTTTTGACGAGGAAAACGCTAAAATCTGCGTCAGTCTAGATTTCTAACCTCCTTGGTACATATGTACAACTCGGTACCATTTTGGATACCAGAAGCACATGTTTACGTCGACCCAACTTCGGCGGACTACAGGGAAGAGCCGCGGCCACGGAGCGGGGACTTTCCGTTATACAATCCTTCTGCTATATTTCTGAGATGAAAAAAATAGGTACACATTCACAAAAATGCCTGTAAACTCGGCAATCTTTGTCGCATAGCGCCGAAAGAAATATTAAAATGTCCGCCTTCTCCCCTTCGTCAACAAAGCCGTCTGCGCAAGTCATGACGCGTCCAAATAAGGAAATCCGCGGTAGCTCGGGCGGTCTTCGGGAAGAATCGGCGTGCGTGACGTCACGATCGGACTCATTTGTATGCAGGCACCCGGTGTCGGCACGAAGTACAAAGAAAGGCGGAAGCAACAGATCGCCGCAGGCAAATCTGGACACTAACTTGACCAAGTTCGTTTGAAGTTTGGCCGGTAAACGCAAAACATCGCAAGAAATAAAGCACGATAAATAAGCTAAAGCTTGTTGAAACCGACGAAAATATGATGCACGCGCTGTCATTGTGTGCAACCCAAGCGTTATGCACTGATGGCCGCGGCCGCGGACGTCCCACCGCGCGAGCTCTAAACATAAACAGAAGCCGCCTGTGGAGCCGGGATTAGCGCCTTTGATAAGGGGCAATCTTCTTTTCGAAACATTTCAAAATATTTCGAACTCCAAATTGTGTTTCAAAACATTTTGAAAATAAGATCTCATTTAATTCACACTTTCAAATTTTTTTGAAATTATGATAACATTTTTGAAAACATGCTACTCAAGTACTTACATTCTTTATGATAATTTCAGAATATCTATAATACTTTCGAATTATTTGAAAATTATTAGAAAATATTAGAAATATGATTTAAAAAACCGCACGGTGACGTGGAATGGACTCTACTGTTACAAGTGACTTTATTTCTTTACTTTTTAAATGCCGGTGTGCATGTTTCTATAGTTCGCACAGCTAGTGAACTTGTTCTCGAAGTAGTTAAGTTTGTTAGTTTGAACAGTTGCACGAGCAGTACTACAAGGTCTTGGGAAACAAATGGTACATACGCCACGTCAGAAGCAGCTCTTCACTCCATGATCCATAGGTCTTACTCAAGAGCTAAGAACAGTGAGATACCTCGGACTTGTTTCAGGCAACCACATGGACAGTGATAGTTTTAAGTTTCTCTACGCTTAAGAAAAAAACGTAACTTTATGTTAAATTATTTTAATCCTTTACGTTATATTGTTTTGATCCTGCTAAACAGTTCAATATACAATGCTATAAACAGAGGAGGAGGGTTGCTGATTATAACCGGAAGGTCTAAGACATTACTTAATTCTCCTTTTTGTAATATTATAAGATAGCCAGTATAATCGTAATGGTGATATTATTGCAGCTCTTACGAAATCTTATGTATCTTGTAGTTTACTATCATATAGAGCAGATTTAAGTCCAACTAGATACTCACTACATAGTGGATGTAGAGGAGGCGCCATTTTTGCCTTTCGTTCAGGAGTTCCCATAGATTCGATCTGCCTCCCAAGTAACTGGCGTTCGGACGCCTATCTACTGTATTAAAATTTCCCTTGGTCACTTAGTTAAGTGTTGTTTAAGAATAATAGCTAGCAAAATTGTTCTGTAGTACCTTATATTATAGTCCAACTTTTCATAGACTACTAATTGTTTGTTTTGTTATGGTGAGAAAACTGTTACTAGTTACTAGTTACCCTATTTGTTTAGGTCCCGCAGTTCGGTGCACATGTTCTTATTTTATTCCCGATTAGCGAACCATCGAAGCAAGTAATTACGTTTGTTAGCTTGAATAGTTTTTGAACAGTATATATTGCTACAACATCCTTTCGGAGTTGCTGATTCCCAAGAACAGTGTAATGTTGATATTATAGGAAGATAAAGAGAAAGGAAAAAGGAGTAGGTGATAGGTTCGTCTTTTTTGTTTTTATTTTTTTAATTATTAAAAAAATGCAGTTTCGCCTTTCCTTTGGTGTTTTGTTTTGGGAAAAGTCCCCTTATCAAACTTTTCCCAATTTCGACCAACCTGCGTCTGTTTCACCTTTAACCCTCAAACACCCGAACGGGGTCCATTTGGACCCCAGGCGTATATTTTTATGTGCTATTTGAAAATTTTTGATTCGAAAAAAAATTCCTCCCGTGACTTTGTCAATAAACCTCTTCTTCAAGTTCTCCTAAATTTTTTTGGAGATCGGCACAAATTTGCAAAAAAAAGGGGAAGTCAGATTAAGACCGTCTGGGGTCCAAATGGACCCCAGCCATATGTGCATTTTCCTAAACACGAAATTGTTCGGATGTCCTCAATATGTATTCAAGGAAGCATTATTGCTTTACTATCATGCAGTTTGCCAAGTAACCTCAACCTCAGGAATAATGTCATCAGGTTTTCAGAGGTCATTGACTTTGACCATCATATGAGGTCAAAGGTCACCTGTATGTTCATGCCTTCAGTCCTTTCTTTTTTTGCATAAATTATGATTATGAGCTGGAATTTATTTTACACTTAATCATGCCAAAATGTACCTCTTACTATGTTTAACCAATGTATGTGCAAAGATCAGAAAAATTTGAAAGAAACAAAATGGGGTCCATTTGGACCCCGTTAGGTCATTGCCGTCACAAAAAAAGTTCAGGTGTTTGAGGGTTAATTTTGTCCTGAGTTTTGTATGAATTTGAGAAAAATTTCCCTTGACAATTTCTATCAATTGTCTAAAAACGTGTTTCTTTTTGTTTCGGCCCGTGACCATTGACATGATCATGTGGTTGGACACTCGAGTTAACGGTATGTGGGTGCAGGACGCCACTTGTTGTTTCTCTTTCACGCACCACCACCTCTTTCTCCGCAATTGCTAGTTTTAAGTTTTTATTAATGGCTTGCTTTATAAGATTTTGGAATATATAGTTTATTGCTTTGTTGGGTGTTTCGTTTTCGGTAAAGTCATCTTATTAAACGTCTCCCATTTTTTGGCCAATCTGCGTCTGTTTCTCTTTTTTTTTTGTCCTGACTTTTGTATGATAACTTACATATATATAAGGCCACAGCAAGTAAATTTTATGGATGACATGTACATCCTCCCCAGACTCCAAATCTAATGCGAGAGGGCGAAAAAAAAACAAGGCAGGCAAAAAAACAAGATTTTTACATTTTTAAATTTTGAGATCGTTAACCTTGTTAAACAAGAATTGTGGCGACAAAACATATCACAAACCAACAGGTCTTTTATACCTGTATCTAACAGTATTACCGTCCTTGTACATGTGTATAAATCTCAATTAACAAGAACAATTGTAGAAAAGAGCCTGTACCATCATAGGTAGCTACTACATGGTATTAGCTACTGGGTATTTGTTTGCAATGCAACAACTTAAACTGTCAACGGTTGCCATCAAACGTAAGTAATTGTGCCCCATTAAGTTTGTTGGATCCCTGATCATGACGGTCTCTGAGATTAGACACTGCCTACCGGAAATTGGGGCTCAATAACTGACAGAGTTCATTTATAATCTGAACTGTCCAGAAAGCCATACTCTACTTATATTGTGCCAACTATTACAACATCAATTTGTCTCTGAAACAACTTTGAAAAAAAAGTTAATTACTAAATAAAAGCTTTCAATCTTTGTATACATGGTTTTGATTCATTGGCAACATCACTTATAACACTGTATCAAAGTAAAAATGAAATACTAAACAGTAAATCAGAGCATTGCCTTGCCCATGGCCGTTTATGACATATTTTTGGCATGTTGACCACAGTTGGTTTGCATCAAAATTTCTTGTTTTTTTTTCCGAAATCGAGCGAAAATCAATGCGCGCGCGGATGTCATCCGTAAAAATTACTTGCTGTGGCCTAAACATATATACACATTTATAAACATATACAAAAACGTTAAAATACAGAGATACTGAGGTTTTACACAATCGTCCTGTTTATAGAAACAAGAGTACAAGGCTACCCTAAATCAAATCAAAACAAATCTTTTTATTCAAAATCAACATGGCAGACGAGCAGAATAACTTCTGAACGTCTGAATTGCGTTGAAATTTACAAATTGCGTTGACATTAGAAATACGTAGATTAAAAAACATTTTAACAGTTACAGAGTTATAGAATGCAATATTGTTAGTTATAGAGTTAAAAATATATATACATTCACAAGTCTTTCGTAGCTCTAACTATAAACGAGTTTTTGTGCCGGTCAGATCTGCTCGACGGGAGTTTATATTGATTTTTGATGTTGTTCTTCTGGTTCCTAGGTGGGATAAAGACATTACAGGGTGGGAGGGGTGTTGTAGTATCCTTTTTAGTTCTCTTAGCGATGCCTCCCTCCTGCTGGACTCGAGAGTAGGCAAGTATCCATGGGGAACTCCACATATCCTGAGGCACAGCTTCTGAATTCTTTCCACCTCGTCTGACAGACAACGCGGAAGACCGGCCCAGATAGGTGACCCATACTCCAACACAGGTCGGATGTAGACTTGTAGATTTGTAGCAGCACTTCCGTGGGTAGGGCAGCACGCCTGGCTACGCGCAAGTAGTGTATGCGCGGTTGGACCTTTGCTAACATGTACTCTACATGAGGTCCCCATTTAAGGTCATTGCTGACCACAATCCCAAGAAGCTTGAAGGAGGCAACCATTCAAAGTGAGTGGAGGGGGTACCTCAGGGCTGCGGCAGCAGCTGATGACCATATCTTTGGTCTTTTTAGCATTTAGCGTATTTTACTGGTGTGATGCTCGGTGGGATTCCCTGATCTAAGCTGTTAATGGCAATAATGAAGAGAGTCGGAGAGAGAACCCCCCTTGGGGTGTTCCTGCGAGCACCGGGCGCGCCTCAGAAATGCTCCTCACCCAATGCTCCTCCCTCCGTCACCAGAACGCTTTTAGGAATGTTGTCGCGAAATTGTTCCGTCACCAAGTGGTAGGTCTGCTCTATATGAAACCCTATGTTGCTTTAAGGGAAAATATTTAGTTCCAGTTGTAGCAACATGTTAGACTTTTTAGATTGATTTATTACACGTGTAAATATAAGTAGATGGAAGAAAATATGAAGAAAAGAAGTGACATATTGAAATTCAGAGTTTAGATTGGACCTATGAAAGTGACTATGAGCTTGCGGACATGACTGAGTGACTAACTAACTCACTCACTCACTCATGTCCGCAAGCTCTTAGGAACGAAGCGCCCCGGCAAACAGTCCTCCATGTACTTCTGTCCTGCGCCGCTGCCCAGGCTGTTGTTAGGGTGTACCCTGCAGCTCTAGGGTCTGATGTTAAGACGTCCAGCCACTCTGGGCCGGCCCCTGTGTCGGGTTCAGTTTGCAGGTGTGGGTTTCAACAGCAGCCTAGCTGGTTCTAAGGGCGGTGATGATCTGACAAAGTGACCGAAGAAGCGGAGGCGAGCTGCTCGAATTTTCTGTGAGGCTGGATGCTGGTTGGTTCACTGGTGCAGGGCAGTGTTAGTGAGAAAGTCATACCACTTCATCCCCATGATCCTGCCCAGGCATTTTGGATCAAAAGCGTCTAGGTGCCACTCTTGCGAGTTCGTCAGAGACCATGTTTCTGCATCGTACAACAAGATAAATAGGACTAGGCTATTGTATAGCCTAAGCTTGCTGTGTACTGCCAATTCGGATCTGGATATCTGTGGTATTTTTTACAGTCGAAAGTGATCATGCTGCCAAAGTAGTTGAACTTATCACTCACCTCCACTTCATGGGGGTCAATCACTGGGGGAGCTGGTTGCGGCTGGAAATCACTCAGACTTTGGACCTTTGTTTTTTTTAGTTTTTTTTCCAACTGACCATCAACCCAAAGGGCTGTGTTTCTGAGTTCATTACTTCCAGCTCACATTTAAGAACTTGTACTACTTTGACAAGAATGGCCACGTCGTTTGCTTATAGTCCATATCGGTGATGGTCACGTTTCCGTAGCTTGCACCACAGCTGCTTGGTTTATTTGGTTTATTCAGATACCCTGCTCTGGGACACTGTCCTTACTATGACATGGTCAATGGCAGTGTAAAAAAAAAAGATGGTGAGTGTCAGGACACAACCTTGTCTAACACCACTGTTGATGGTGAAGGAGTCCGAGGTCTGTCCGTTGACACGAACACAGGAGCTGGTGTCTGAGTACAGGAGGAACAGAAGGTCCAACAACTTGGAGGGCACTCCGAGAATCCTGCGGACTTTCCACAGACACAGTCCACATAGGTGGCGCACAAATCGTTCCTCCTCATCTGATCTAGAAGCCTAAGAGCTAAGACTCGGTCCACCGTGAAGCGGCCTGGTGTATACCAACTCTGCTCCCGACTTTATAAAGAAGAAATGGTCGAAGTCGCGAAAGGATAACATGGACAAAGACCTTTCTTGGGACACTTAATAGTGTGATGCCGCTATAGTTACTGCATAGTAAGATCGTCCACGAACTTCCAATTGGTCGACTGAGTGTCTTTGGCGGCGCTGTTGATCATCGCAATGAAAATGATGGGTGCTAACACCGTGCCTTGTGGCAGGCCACAGGTAAGTATTTCCCACGCGGAGTATGAGTTCCGGTAACGAACACGCTGTCTCCTCTCAGTTAGAAAGTTACAAATCCAGCGGCAGGACTGAACGCTTCAGAAAAAGCACACTGCCGCACATCGTTAAACTTCTGAACCAGTGATATGTTTGCGGCGCAAAAGGACAATGTTTTACAAAATCCCATAACATTTTCTAATCAAACATATAGCCGTTGTATACCTCCCTACGATACACCACGAGTTGTGAAAGGTTGTAATAAATTAATGTTAATCGTTTAATTTTAAGCCGGCTATAACACAAGTTTTAAACACATAGAACATTGTGGTTAAAACATGTGGTTTAAAAAAGGTCCTATTATAACAGATATCTTAAATATAATGTTTTGTGAGTGGGTTAAGTATGTATTTTAATGATTAGCAAAACATCCTAATGTAGACATCATGTCAAAATAATTTTACTTTGAACAAGCCAATGAGATCATTGTTAATCACGCTTTTAAACAAATTTAATACACGTTCGCAAATTAATGTAAATATGTTTGTTAATGTAATATATTGTAAACGAATTACTACTATTTAACTTGCCGTGATATTGTAAAATTGTTCAGTACAATTCAGACGACAAACTGGTGTTTGTTGTCTGCGACACTGTCAATTGTAAAGGATGTACTTTCAATAAACCATTCATAATAAATATACGTCCTTTGGGCCCTTCTTCCAGAATGGAAGTATGACTCCATGACGCCAGTCTGAGGGAATGGTTTCAGTTTTACAGATGGCGGTAATGAGTATGCGTAGCCATTGAGCCACTGCGGGGCCGCCCGAAAGTAGCAGTTCGGGGGGGGGGGGTGCCATCGCAACCGGCAGCACGTCCCGGCTTGAGCCTGTCTACCGCTTTCCGCACTTCCTCCATAGTGGGTGGATTGACTGAGATGGTAAGTTCAGGTATGGCCTCCAGCTGTGGAGACGGTGGTAGTGACGGGTGGTTCAGCAAGCTGCTGAAGTGTTCCATCCAGCGGATCAGCTGTTGATCCTGTGATTCCAGGTGAGACCCATCGAGGCCTTTACACAGGATATAGCAGGAGGTCTTTTCCCAGTGAGGGTCCGCAGTGTCCTGTACAGGGACCCCTGATTTCCGATGCGGGCGGCAGCCTCTGCTTCGTCGGCGAGTCCGTTTCCTGTCCTCTCGGGGCAGTTTGTTGAGCCTGGAGTTCCGACGTCTGTATTCTTCTCTATCTCCTCTTAGTCTGGCTACTCTGTGAGCTTCCACTACACTGGGCGTCTCCTCGGATAGGAAGTGCTTCTTTTTCTTGGACCTGCTGTAGCCCAGAGTCTTTGTGACGGCTTTTGTGATGCTTTGTTCAAAATCTTTCGAGATTTTCTCCGGGTCATTCTCTGCACAGGAGGCAGGCAACACAGAAAATCAATAATCGCCTTGTTAATTCACTTGACGAACCATCAACTGTAGGTAAAAAGTGGTGGCATATTGTAAAATATTTTTACAAACCGAAAGTCTCTTCTACAATTCCTCCTCTTAAAGAAGGTACTTCATTAATAGTAGACTCTGCAGATAAGGCAAAGGTTTTCAACGATTATTTTGTATCACAGTCCACTGTCGATGATTCAAATGCTTTTTTGCCACCTTTTTACTACCTAACAGACCAACGCTTGTATGAAATTACCACTTCAGCTGAGGAAATTTGTCTCTTTGTAGGTAACCTTGATACTCATAAGGCCCATGGCCAAGATAATATCGATAATAAGTTCCTTAAAGTCATTACACCATTAGTTGCTGATAAGATAGCATATGTGTTTAATTTTCTCTGTGTCACGGAATTTTCCCTGACATATGGAAATATGCCAACGTTATTCCTATTTTTAAAAAGGGGGATCCACAGGATAAGTGTAATTATCGCCCGGTTTCTTTATTGTCATCTTTGTCAAAGGTCCTTGAAAAATTTGTTTATAAACATATGTATAATCATCTCATGCATAACAATCTCCTTTACCGACTACAATCGGGGTTTATACGTGGTGATTCGACTGTGCGTCAACTAGTGTATTTTACTCATTTGATATTTGAAGCCTTGGATTCGGGAAAGGAGGTTCGTTCAGTTTTCTTAGACTTTTCTAAGGCATTTGACAAGGTGTGGCATACTGGTCTTTTGTTTAAATTGCAAATGAATGGTATCGAGGGCCCCCTGATTAACTGGTTATATAGTTACCTCGAAAATAGATATCAGCGAGTCGTCCTCGACGGCCAGTCGTCTGACTGGTGCTATGTCTCTGCGGGTGTCCCCCAAGGGTCAGTTCTTGGTCCATTACTTTTTCTTGTGTATGTAAATGATATTGTTGAAGGACTAGTCTCCCAGCCATTTCTTTTTGCCGACGATAGTTCTTTGCTTCAAGTAGTTGACAATCCATTTGACGCTGCGGTCTCACTCAATTTGGACCTGGAAAAAATCTACTCATGGTCCACCAAGTGGCTGATGGAATTAAATCCTGCAAAAACTAAAGAAATCTGTTTTACTTCTAAATAAATCCGTCAAGCCCACCCCCCACTCTTTCTTAATAATTCTGTTATAAAGTCAGTTTCCTGTCATAAGCATATAGGGATTATTCTTAGCTTTAATATGTCTTGGCATTTTCATATTGATAGTATTGTTTCCAAAGCCTCCAAAAATGTCAACCTATTTAGGGCCTTAAAATTTACATTACCTCGCCATGTACTGGAAAAAATATACAAGTCTTTTATACGTTCATTACTAGAATATGCTGACGTTGTCTGGCACGGGTGCACAATCGAGGAATCAAACCTCATAGAAAGAGTTCAGTATCATTGCTCCCTCGTTGTGTCCGGTGCCGTTAAAGGGTCTTCATATTCTTTAATCTGTCAAGAGCTTGGCTGGGAGTCTTTGTCCGAAAGGCGACACATTCATCGCATATTGCTGTTTCACAACATTGTAAACGGATGTACCCGGGAATACCTTACCGCTTTACTTCCGTACACTATTACTGGGACTTGTATCTATAATCTGAGAAACAGTAGCAATCTGAGAACCATAAAATATTTCACTAATCGTTTTGGAAAGACTTTCCTACCATACTCCATCACTGGATGGAACAAACTGAACTTAGAAACCCGTACTCTTTCGTATCCAAAATTTCGTTCACATCTTTTTAAATTCGTACGTCCAGTTAAGCTAAACCATTTTAGCTGAGGTTCTCGGCCCTCCTGTATTCTTATTACCCGACTTCGTCTGGGCACCTGCAGCTTGAATCACAGTCTTTGTACTCGGGGTCTTGTTACAAGTATAGCTTGTAGCTGCGGGTGTCCATACGAAACGATTGCTCATTACCTACTGCACTGCCATATATACGTCTACCAGCGCTCAGTACTTTTTGGCAAGCTTTCAATCATACTTGGACACATTATTAATTTAAACACCATTTCTGATAATGCTAAACAAGTTTTATTTCTCCGTGGTAGTTTGTCTTATTCTTATGATATCAACTGCAAAATCATGTTAGCCACGCAAAATTATATAAAAGATACAAAACGTTTTTAGCTGTGTATAGGTCCTGTTTTGCTTTGTTTTGTTTTTTCTTCTGGGAGGGGGAGGTTTTGTTTCACGCCATGTCTTTCATGTATTTATATATATTCAATGTCTTGTAAGATACTTTTTTTTCCATTGTAAAAGTGGCTGCGAGAATATAAGTTGTGCCTAACTTGAGTTCGCAGCCACTTAGTCCGTGTCCATTTATTTGTATTTTGAAGTGTTTTTGAATAAAAAATAAAAAATAAAAAAAAAATTTCTGGAGAAATCGGAAGTGGCACCTGGTAGAGTCAGACTGTACGCTAGGTAGGCCATATTTACCTTGGTTGGTCGACGTAGGGTTCTTTTGTAGCCGAAGACTGACGGTCATGGCAAGTAGCCTGTGGTCTGTGTATCCTAACACGACAGTCAGAAGAAGTGTGCCTACGCCGACTGGCAAGGATGTAATCGACTTCTTTGGTAGTACGACCATCGTTGCTGATCCACGTCATGCAGTGAATACTCGTAGCCTTGTTTCGGAAATAGGAGCGCTCAGTGCGAAGATGTAAACTAGAGCAGAATTCCAGGAGACGTCTGCCATTGTCACTGCAGTTGCCTATTCCATGGGGGCCAAGGGAGTTTTCAAAACCAGTCCTGTGGGAGCTTGTGGTAGCTTTTAGATCGCCAAGGATCCATATAAAATCGTGTCGAGAAATACCTGCAGTCAGCGTTGAAATTTGAGTGTAGAATTCATCCTTGTCATTTTCCGTGGCAACGTCTGTTGGAGCATAGGCCACGATGATGGAGATTCCGCCATGTTGGTGTCGCACGCGGGTTAGAAGTAGTCTGTTGCTGACAGGTTTCCAGAAGACGAGAGCGGTTACGGGTACGGGTGGGGCCAGAGCAAGAGTTAAACCTTGGCGATGCATATCGTCCTCCCTTCCTGGCCGATGGTAAAGGATTCTTCTGGAATTTTGTCATCGTTCTTCTTGCTCTCTCGTTTTCCCCCTTACCTATGCTTCTATGGTCACTTTATGTTCTTCATTGAAAAGCTCCCTTTCGTCTTTAATACGAAGATCATAGAAATGTTGTGCCCAGGCTTTCCTAACCTCCTCAGTGTAAGTGATGAGTTCGTAGCCTTTATTCACTGCCTATTTTGATTTGGGCTGTTACAAGTTCCCTTAGTTTCATCAATGCATTCATTCATTCATTCATTCTTTCTTTCATTGTTTCTCACTATTTTAGTCTGTATGCCGACAAAAATTCAAAATGCCGATTCAAGATGGCGGATACAATAAATATGTATAAGGTCATTTCATGATGTCTCTTTAAAGTTAGTGTTGTTGCCATTGGCAAACGAGGTCTTGGCAGAAAATAATCTTGTCAATAAAAATACATAAATTATTTAAGAATGATTTTATATTGCGTCATAAAACACCAAAGTTGTTATTATTTAGTTTTACTAGTACACCATCTGTCCCTCGCAAGGATGCCTTATCACTGGCTCCAGACTTCCTCGCCTTGACGTTGTGCAAATGCCAAAATTTACCAATATCCCTATCAAAGTCCACGGGTAGGTGCAACACACCTACACTGTAATCCCTAATGATGACTAAGAATTGGATAGTTGCTAAAGGGAGAGCCCGGCAACACCTATAGTCTCGCGGTCGCCAGAGCCGTACTCAGCCTGCTGAGCCATCGAGGACAACCCCTGGGCCTAAAGAGTAAGTTTGGCCCGCACTGATCTTCACTTTAAACGTTACGGAGCACAGGCGGGAAGGAAGTCCCACAGCGATGGAACAGGGGCAAAAGGACAAGTGCAAGGTTGCACTTGGAGGCCCAGTCTCAACTCGGCGGCTTGGGAACATGGGTCGATTGTTTGACTAAGGCATAATGGAACTTTTGGCAGCACCTCGAGTAACCAAGCAGCCCTCTATAGGATCAGCGCTGCTAGCTCCGAACGGGCCAAGAAAAGGTGGCTCAACAAACATGTGTCTCCCACACACCTGGTAGGCTTGCCATGAACAACGGGCAACTCACTTAAGCGGTAAGGAAAAAGACAGAACGAAAGAAAGAAGTAATCAACAAGAAAACATGGATGATGCGCTGGAATGTAAGCACGATACATAAAGTTAAATACCTCAGAGGCGCACAGCCCTTGTAGCCAGAGAGCTTGATTAGCTGGACATTGCAGCCATCAGTGAAATGCGGTTTGCAGATCAGAGCTCACTGAAGTGACGGAACATAGGGTAGACTACACCGTATACTGATCTGGCACCCGATACAGGTACCATTTTCACTTACAGGTGGATAATGGTGGTCACCATGATGCACTTATAAGTGGGCCAGAAAAGGTTTCCTGGCTCTTGAGAGACACCATGTACTACTTATATCTGGATGGAAGAGATGGGTATGTGGTGTATGTGTGTGGTGTTTTTCTTTTTTGTGTGGCCAGTGGCACGCTACCAAAGGAATAGTATTACATTATTCGGAAAATGATCCATGTAACGTTAACGTTAGTATTCTGCCTAAACTGTAGATATTCATTGAGTTAAATTTGCATTATTACAGTCACTTTACGTTGTTTACACCTGTGTTGCCCCTGTGACTTCCCACGGCCAAATTATGGGGTCTGATGAATGAATGTAACATTGGCCATGGGGTTCAACATACCAGTCCAAGCAGTCTGGACCTTTTAGCCTTGCAGTTAGGGCAGTGGGTTACCGAGCTAGTGGCCCGGGTTCGGCAACGGTTCCAATCCTGGTAGCCAGGAGAATGTACTACACACCCATTTGTGTTTTACCAGTACTGGGAATCGAACCCAGACCACGGTGGTGACAGTGCCAAATCCTAACCACTAGACAGAAAGAAAAAGGGGGAGTAGTGTAACAGTGGGGTTCAAGTGACACCATCAGACCAATCTAACTGTTCCAGACCTTTTAGCCTAGTGGTAAGTGTGAAGGGTTCTTAAGCTGGCGGCCATGGTATCTCAGGTTTGAATCATATGAGCCAGGAGACTCGCCCCTATTTCAAGTTTTTGTTTCCACTCTCAGAGTGGATTGTATCAAATCAAATCGAATTGACTAGCAATGTCCCGTAGGTGTGAATAACCAATTTTGCTCAATACCAGGCAATAGCTGTGGTGTCACGAAGTCTGAAAAAAAAAATTCACAATCCAAATCATACAGTCTCAATTCCACATTTCTATGCAACACAGCTCAGTTCACCCTTGGTATCTCTCACATGGGACTTTCTACTAGCTTTCCTAGCTCTAGAATTTTGACAGTACTGATTGATGTACCCGACTCCATAACCCGGGTGTTATCGACAAATACTGTATTCTAGTAGGTGTGAACGCAACCAAATCGATAGCTAGAAGAAAAGAATTCATGCAAATAGATATGCATTGCTTTTGCCAAGTGTGAACATATCATAAGGTTTTACATATACATATATTTGTATATGTAGGCTTGAACTATGATAATTATGAAAATAAAACATCCGTGTTCTGCAAGATTTTTAAGGAGCAAGTGTCTTGACAGATTTCTGCTATCTCATTAGTGCTTATGCTGAGGTCACATTTCCAAACTGGGGCCTGGTCAGGCTGTTTCGATTAACAAAAAATCAACCATTCATATCAATAATATACAAATAGTTTCCATTATTAATTCTTTCGACTTTTTTGTGCTTTGTTTTGTTTTTAGTTCCATATGACTGCCCGGCAAGGCCAAGGTTTGGAAATGTGACCCAAGCATTAGGTAGGGAGTGTTGTTCGTCCATCGGTGTCGATGACGACCAAGACTTCGTGTTACTTCTTGTGGATCCGTAGGTGACTAATGAGTCCGATCTTCGCTCGGAAGTGTCGGCCACAGATGGAGCACTCAGGACCCTCCGTTGGTTGTGCTGTACGGTCGGCCTCTTTAGCTTTCCTGGATTGTCGTTTCTGGACAGCCAAGGCACTACGGCGTTGCTCGGCTGACTTGACACCTTGGGTGATCAGTGTGCGCCAGGAGGCACGGTCTGGGGCGACCTCTTCCCAACTTGTGACTGGAATGCCTAAGCTCTTGAAGGTTGCTTTGAGATTGTCCTTGTACCGGAGCTTGGGACGTCCCACAGGTCTCTTGCCGTCTGCTAGTTCGCCGTATAGCATCTGCTTGGGAATGCGCTGGTCGTGCATTCGCTTGACATGTCCAGCCCATCTCGCCTGAGACCTCTCAAGGAGTGAGTGTATGCTAGGCAAGTTGGCACGGGCAAGAACCTCAGTGTCGGGGATATGATCCTGCCATTTGATGTTCATCAGTCTGCGAAGGCACGTTGTGTGGAAGTGGTTCAGCTGTCGGGCGTGTCTGCTGTAAACCGTCCAGGTTTCGCAGGCGTAAAGGAGTGTAGTGAGAACCACCGCCTGGTAGACCTGGAGCTTAATGGAGAGACTAATGCCCCTTCGCTTCCAGACATTACGTTGAAGTCTTCCGAATGTGCTACTGGCCTTGGCAATTCTGTGTTTAACTTCTTCGTCGATGTTTCCCTGGCGTGACAGAGTGCTGCCCAGGTATGTGAACCTGTCTACAGCGTTGAGGACTGTGCCATTTATTGTAATGTTGGGTGTCAGGTAGTGTTTCCCTGGACAAGGTTGATACATGACTTCATTTTTTTGTTGCTTATGGTAAGGCCAAAGTTGTCACATGATCGGGAAAACCTGTCAGTAGAAGCCTGTAGTTTCACTTCACTGGTGCCATTGAGAGCGCAGTCATCGGCAAAAAGAAAGTCCTTGATGATCGTCTCTTTCACTTTTGTCACTGCTTGTAGTCTGCGTTGATTAAATAACTTTCCATCTGTCCTGTACCGGATGGCTATCCCTTCCTCACTGCCATGGAAGGCGTCCATGAGCGTGGCTGAGAACATGATGCTGAACAGTACCGGCGCAAGTACACAACCCTGCTTCACACCATTTGTCACTGGGAAAGCTGGTGATGTCTCTCCATCGTCCTGTACAGGGGCCATCATGCCATCATGAAGCTGCCTTATCATGGACGTGAAGTGTTCTGGACATCCGAACTTGAGCATGATTTTCCATAGGCCCTCTCTGCTTACTGTGTCAAACGCCTTCGTGAAGTCAACGAAGGCAGTGTAGAGATCCTTACGTTGCTCATGGCATTTCTCTTGCAGTTGCCTAGCTGCGAAGACCATGTCTACTGTGCCCCTCCCAGGTCTAAAGCCGCACTGGCTTTCAGGTAAGAGTCCCTGTTCAAGGTGTAGAACGAGGCGGTTGAGAAGGACTCTTGCAAAGATCTTTCCAGCTATGGACAGAAGAGAAATACCGCGGTGGTTGTCACAGCACTGGCGGTTTCCCTTCCTTTTGTAGAGGTGAATGATGGTGGCATCTTTAAAATCCTGGGGTACGACACGTTGCTCCCACATGGTCTGGAAGATGCTGACCAGTTTCTGGGTAAGGGCATGGCCCCCTGACTTGTACAGCTCTGCAGGTATGGCATCAAGGCCAGATGCCTTTCCGCTGGACAGTTGGTTGATGGCTTTCTGAGTTTCAGCGAAGTTGGGTGGAGCATCGAGGACCTGGACCTGGTTGACTGGGACCTGAGGGAGGCGCTGAATGGCTTCGTCGTTAATGGAAGATAGGCGGTTGAGTATAGTGTTGAAGTGTTCGGCCCACCGTTCTAAGATCTTTCCTCGGTCAGTGATGAGCGATGTCCCGTCTGCGCTAAGGAGGGGAGAATAACTTGATGACTGAGGTCCGTAGAGCGTTTTCAGTGCGTCGTAGAAACGCTTGGAGTCTTTCATGTCTGCAAAGGACTGGATTTCTTCTGCTTTGTTCCTGAGCCAGTCGTCCTGCATTTTCCTCAGCTTAAGCTGGACTTCTCTACGGATGTTGGTGAAGGCTTTCTTTTTGAGACCGACATGGGGTCAATCAAGTCAATTCTGTGTAGGCGTTTTTTTTCAGCTAGGAGAGATGAGATGTGCACATCATTTTCGTCAAACCAGTCTTGGCTTTTGCGTTTTGTAGGTCCCAGGTGCTTGAGGGCGGTTGAGTACAGGGCCTTCTTGAGGTCAGTCCAGTCCTGCTCTACAGAGCCGCACCCGGTCTGAAGGTCTCTGAGGTTGCTTTTCAGGTCACTGGCAAAGCCTGCTGCAGACTCATCCTGCTTGAGTTTGGTGACATCTAGCTTCTTAAAAGTCTTTTTTCCTTGGGGTCGTATCTTGGGTAGTATCCGGAGCTTTACTTTAGACAGGATCAACCGGTGGTCCGTCCAACACTCTGCTCCACACATGGCTTTGGTGACGTTCACGTCCTGTCTATCCCTCCTCCTGGTAATGACGTAATCGATCAGATGCCAGTGCTTTGAGCGCGGGTGCATCCATGATGTTCTTTTACGGGTGGGCAGACGGAAGAGGGTGTTGGTGATAAGTAGATCATGCATGGAGCACAACTTTAGGAGCAGAAGGCCATTACTGTTGCAGTTCCCCACACCGTGGCGCCCAATCACACCATTCCAGGTGTGTGGTCTGTGCCAACTCTGGCGTTGAGGTCCCCGAGCAGGATTACTTTGTCAGATTTTGGAACTGCTGATATGAGTGCGTCCAGTTCTTCATAAAACTTATCTTTCAGCTCTTCCGGGTTAGTTAGTGTTGGTGCATAAGCACTGATAATTGTTACATTCTTGCCCTGGGCCAGAGGAAGTTGAAGGGTCATTAAACGGTCGTTTATGCCCTTCGGTACACTGAGAAGCTTTGGAACAAGATGGGATTTTATTGCAAATGCTACCCCTGCCTCACGACGTTCATTTTCGTTACGGCCGCTCCAGAAGAACGTAAAGCCTCCACCTTGCTCAGTGAGCTGACCTTCGCCGGGAAAGCGAGTTTCGCTGAGGGCTGCAACGTCAATGTTGTAGCGGGCTAGTTCTCTCGCTACAAGTGCTGTGCGTCTTGCAGGTCTATCTGCTTTGGTATTGTCCAGTAAGGTTCGTACATTCCACGTGCCAAGTGTCAGTTTTGTTGTCTTACATTTCTTTTCCTTTGTTGCTCTACCGCATCTTGGGATTCCCTCCAGCCGCGGTAAGCTGGTCGGGATAGGTTGAGGCAGGCTATGTTTAGGGCACCTTTTCTAGCCCCGTCCTCTTGCTGTGGAGGCGAGCAGAGCTATCCTGAAAAGGGCTGCTCGGTCGCTTAGGTGGCTGCCGGGTTCCACTGCTGCCTCGGTTCAGTGGAAGACGACCATATGGCCTAAGCCGCCTGCGTGCAGGTTTGTGGTTGCAGCTTGAGTGTATCCGCACTTGCTGGTTCACTACTCCCCCATCGCCGCAGGGCTTTTGAAGTCTTGACTTGCGCTTCTGATGTAGATTAAGGTGAGGAAGGGTCGCGCAAAGTCAGCCAGCCTCACCCTCTCGTCCCGGCACTTCCGGATTCAGTGGCAAGACAAAGTCAGGACGACTGGGAATGAGCAGGGATGCAGCTATTTGACCCATAGCTGGGACTTGGCCCCTCACGTGGTTTCGCCCGCCTGCTGAAGCGGTGTACCGGGGTGTGGCGCTTGGAGCCAGCACGTGAGAGTTTAGGGATAGGTGAGGTACAGTGATGCCTGTCCACCCTACTGATGTTCTGTCGGGTGCAGCAGACATGTCACCAAAGATTCAGACCAAGGTATGATGTGCAAGCCCAGGGCATGTTCCCTGGTTCGATGTGCAAGCCCGAGGTACGGACCCCTACCCAGAGCCCCTACACCCCATGTAGGGAGTGTAATTAAAGGAATTTTGAAGTCTTGGTTTGCCATGTTTGGTCTTTAAACACTTCCACATAGACCTACAATCTGCATTCATAGAGAAAGGTGTGTGTGTGACTTGCTGTAGGCAAAACTAGTGCCTATGGGGTCAAAGATGTGTGTGTGTATATATAATAAAGTACATAATATATAATATATACAATAGTATGTTATGTGATTGAGACAATCCTGATGAAAACTTTACATTTTAGTCTAATGTATGGAGGAATAAATGTGCCATCAATGACAAGGAACAGGGAAATGTATTGTAAAGATGGTCTGTGCTTGAATGTTAGAATTTTAAGAATTGAAATACTAAGCTTAAATGTTGGTGCTTCTTTGTTGGAAAATTAAAGATCAAGAGAAAATTTAGGGTACAGCGGCTAATTTAGAAACCCGCCTTTCCGGTCCTGAATTTGCTAATGCTAAAGCCATGCCAAGTTAATAGCGATGAGTCAAATAATTTTTCCAGACCAGTCCATCCCAGCCAGCCCGTCCTAGTCCATACGAATGAAGACAAGCTATCTAACAGACAAACGTCCTATGTAGCTACTATATCTATGAATCACATTTGTTTTAGGACAGGCTACTAATTTTGAACGAGAAATCTGACCAGCAATATGTAACGGGAGGGGTCCAAAGTCCGGCAGGGGTCCAAAGTCCGGCATAGTTTTAAAGATTATTATTATTATCTTATGCATGGGTGGATGCACATAATATGGACAACTAGTTATTGACTAAGCCTTTTTGTAAAAAACTACCAAGTCATAAAGTGTGTAGATGTTCATAGCTTAAACGGCTAACGATTGAAATATTTGTTTGAATTTTTCGCTATTCGCGCAGGTTGACGAGAGAACATGTCGGGAACATCGTCGTCAGAACTGCCAAATTATTCAGTTTAAGGTACGATATGTGAAAGGATGCCACCGCATGTTGAAAGGATGTTTATTAAACTCGTCAATAAACGCACCTGTGTCTTGTCTGTGTCATTGAACTTGGCTAATCAAGACTAAAATGTCACGCAACGTTTTGAACGCTGCAACTTCCCTGCGCCATCTTTACGAATCACGTGATTCGAAGTCATGTGATCATCGAACGCAATCCGACACACTGACTACACTGACTTAGGTTGCAGTTTAGCGCTGTTCCGCATGAAGTCGCGGTAAGTAACTATTACTAGGGTATCTATTTGGTGTTTCGGTGTATATTAGTTCAAGTTTGATGACAAAAGATGTGATTGTTCTACGTAAAGATTAAAAAAGACGCTATGCATGGATTTCTGTATAGTCGAACACTTCGACTGCATTCGAACGTCACAAGGTTAAAACATTTAAGCACTAATTATGATGGTAATTGGATTAATATAACCCAGTGGAGTTAGTAATATATCCTGGTTCTTTATCCTGGTAGAACACATAGAATGAATTTCTTGTTGGCTCAAAACAAACAAACAAACAAACAAACAAACAAACAAACAAATGAAGTGTTGTCTGTGATAAATGTTGGGGGGGGTGGATCAAAGTCACTGCTGTAGGGTTCACAATCGACATTTCTTATCTCATTATTAGATGCCTTCCGGTGCCAAACAGAAGCCTTACTCTCAGGCCGACATGGAAGCTGCGTTAGAGGCAGCTAGGAATGAAGAAGTTTCAGTTTACAGTCTGGCAAAAAAACATGGAGTCCCAAGGTCCACCCTTGAAGATCGCCTCAAAGGGCGGGCTGGAGAAATAATGGGCAGGCCGTCAGTATTGACACAGGAAGAGGAGGAAGCAATTGTGGAGTATTCTAAATACTTAGCAGAAAAGGGGTTCCCTTTAACCGTCAGAGTCTTGAAGGCACTTGCACACCAAATAGAGTTGAAACGAGTGAATTCACTTGGGGAGTCATCGAAGTTTACTGAGGCGGGGCCTGGAAAGAGATGGTGGCGAGGCTTCAGACGCCGCCAACCGGAGCTCAGTCTACGGTCACCAGACCAGCTCGATAAAGAAAGAGCATTGTTCGCAACTGAGAAAGTAGTGTTTGAGTACTTCCTACTGTTAGATGACGTGCTCACAGAAGCCAATGCCAAAAACAAGAACCCACATCTCATCTATAATGCGGATGAGACAGGTGTAGACCTCTCCGCCAAAGTGTCGAAGGTCATCGTGCCGCGTGGTTCGAAACGGTCACCTTCTCGTCGCGCTGGTACTCGAGATCATGTATCTGTCCTGATGTGTGTTTCGGCCGCAGGACATACTGTCCCTCCGATGGTTATCTACTCTAAGTCTTTTCCCGGGGGCTCGTACACGGATGGGGGTCCAGCTAATGCAATCTATGCATTTTCGGAGTCTGGCTTCATCGATGACCTGTTGTTCGAGAAGTGGTTCACACAATCTTTCGTTAAACACTGCCACAAAGATCGCCCAGTAATTCTGCTTGTCGATCAACATTACAGCCATTTTACTCTTAAAGTGTTGGAAGCAGCTGTGAACAACAACATCGTCATCCTCGGTCTACCCCCCCACACAACACACTTTCTGCAACCTCTTGATGTCGGCATTTTCTCACCTCTCAAAACAAAATGGGCATTGACACTGGAAGTCATGCAGGCAGCTAATCCTCATTTCCAAGTTACAAAGAGAAACTTCGCCAAGATCTTCAACACTGTACATGACAATACAATCACACCGTCACTTATCAAAGGGTCGTTTAAGAGAACGGGGATTTTCCCGTACAATGAAGATGCTATTGAACAACGCTGGATAAGAATGTGCCCCTCACAGCCGTCTCCTTCTTCTGCTGATTCCTCTTCGCATCCTTCTTCTGCTGCTTCCGCACAGCCGTCTCCTTCTTCTGCTGATTCCGGATCCGCACAGACGTCTCCTTCTTCTGCTGATTCCGGATCCGCACAGACGTCTCCTTCTTCTGCTGCTTCCACACAGCCGTCTCCTTCTTCTGCTGATTCCACACAGCCGTCTCCTTCTTCTGCTGTTTCCACACAGCCGTCTCCTTCTTCTGTTGCTTCCACACAGCCGTCTCCTTCTTCTGCTGCTGATTCCGGATCCGCACAGACGTCTCCTTCTTCTGCTGCTGATTCCGGATCCGCACAGACGTCTCCTTCTTCTGCTGCTTCCTGTTGTCCAACCTGCCATACACCTTGTACTACTTGCCGACCTCTTCAAAGTCCTCTGATACAGCGGCTAGTTCCACCAGAATTACAAGACATTCTCCTGCCAGTCACAACACCAAAGTCCTCTGGCCGCAACACAAGGAGGAGGCTCGTTAGTAGAGTTCTAACACACGATGAGATTATGAATGAAATTAGACAGAAGGAAACAGAAAAGAAAGAGAAAGAGGAACGCAAGGAGAAACGAAAGGCCGAACTCAACAAGAAGCGAGAAGAAAAGCTCCAGAAAGAGGTGGAAAAAAAGCGAAAGAAGGAAGAGAGGCAAGTTGAGGCACAGAAGAAGTTGGAAGAGAAGCAAGCGAGAAAACGAAAGAGACAAGAGGAGGCACAGGCATCAAAGAAGAAGAAGGGAGAGGATGACGAAGAGAAGGAGAACCAGCGGCAGTCGACAACTGATCTCTCATCTAATCTAACAGTGGTAGGTAGTGTTCAAATTAAAAACTGGAAACACTGGCACTATCTCAATTTACTGAAACATAATTGCGTAAATCTAGTCGTCTACTTCAGAACTTAAGGAGTTTGATTTTGTCGTGTTGTACGAGGGTTCACATAACCGCAATGTCGTTTGTATTTCGTTACAGACACGGTCCAGACGGCGAAGGCCTCCGACATGGCTGCAACACTATGACACGGACGATGTGGAGGAGTGCTAAGCACGAGCCGGGATGGAGATCGTTATGTTTTGTTACGTCGTTTCCTTGTAAAGACTTGTTTCATGAAGAATTTGCCTAGTTGCCCCTATCCAACTGCAAGGAAAGATACCTTAATAGAATTTCAGAATCTCATGAGTTAACGTTATATAGAACAAAACTTGTTATTTAGGTAGTGTAAACTCAAATTTACTATACCAACATTCATCTCTAACCTTACAAGAAACAGATTTAAATATCCGTATATCCGTGGTGTCGCTTCTCTCCTCGGGATGCTCTTAGAAAAAACATTGTACAAGTGACATTTTTGCTAACAAGTTAATCTTTAAGTCTTTGCTTAGAAGGCAGCCTGGGCGATCGCCGTGTATCGTTCCACGTTCATGTTATAATTCTAAACTTTTACTACTAGTTAATAGTATCCTTACATTGTTGTAGTATTTGATTTTCTACAAATTATTGTATAACCAGTGTAATTCAGCGCGCAATTTTGCGCGCTGCGAAACTGTGGTTTTTTACTGTGAGAATGAAATAAACCAATCACTACCACATAAACACCCATGGCCAGAGACCGAAATGTGCTGCTTAAAGCAAAGACAGCATATACAAAACAGTCTGTATAGCAGAGGAAGGCAGAGACGCAGATATCGTTACTCCAGCCGGGATGAGAGAATACCTTTCCGAGGAAATTAAAAAGCAGATGTACTTAACCCTCTCCCGGTACATCGAGAGCACGCACGCCATGGGGCAAACCATTGTTATTTCACTTGAATGTACGTACGTGGATGTAGCAAATGATCGCAACACTTGTATATCACCAAATCATAGATAACTAGTGCAAGATTAAAGCTTTCTTTATCGTACGTATGCTGAAAGAATGAATATTGCACAAGTTTCATGGAACGTCATGGGACCATTGTGCCTTGTTCAACATTACGTTACTCCAGATTCAGTGAACTCTGGACCGCGCTGGAGCAAGTCGCGTAACCATAGAAAAAAAATTGGACATGATTGCAACAGAGAAACAGCATTGTGACATATTTGACTACGTTTTGAGTGCATGATAGACTGTAACATATCCTGAAATGACCTGCGATTTATTATGCCGGACTTTGGACCCCCTTTTCTGCTCGAACGTTCCACCCCGACCGCGAGTCGAATGCGCGCTGTAACTTAAGTGTCCCCCCAAACTACAGCGCGTATCGCTATTATTAAATAAAATCCACATCCGTGCAGCTTAAGTCACTGTTACATGACTGCCAGGAGATTAAAGCTTATTTTTCATGGGTAGAGGCTCAAATCCACAGGAAGAAAAGGCATGCGCCTACACGTAGAACAGCATGCCGGACTTAGGACCCCTCCCGTTAAGCATATTCATTAGGACACTTGAACCTTCAGTCTACATTCTGTTCAAAAGACAAATCATCTATTTGCATTTGTTGTCAGGACTGTTTAACTGTTGTCAGTGTAAAGCAGGCCCGGGGCTTAAATTTTCAAAATAGACTATAAAAGTAACAAGTATTGCCACTGGTGTCATTTCTACAGGCACACCAAAGGCTACCAAAGGACATATTACCATTTTCAGTATTTTCTTGCATTGAAAATGGTGATGTAAATTTGATCTGGGTACAGCGGCTAATTTATGATCCTGTTATCACTATTGCCTATCCAATCAATAGCAAGGTTAACAGTAATAAACCAGGTAATTTAACCAGTATGCATGTGTTTCCGATGAAGTGATTGTGATATTAAAGTACATATATGTGGGTAGGTCTTTGATTGGAAAGACAAAGGTCATGGTCAATTTCGGGCCTCCTGACTGGGCCTACTGTGGCAGCACTTCTTTTGTAGACATATGCTATAATTTTTGGTAGCAAATAGCTTTTCGTGGGCCTTCCAGTTTAGTCAAGTAGATCATTGTCGCAGGGGTGGGAAATGAAAGTGCACTACCACCTAAGGCCAGATTGATTTAATTTGATGGATGACATCTGCGCGTGCATTGATTTTCGCCTGTTCTAAAAAAAATCACCTCCTACCATGGCACCCAGGCTACCAAGGCTCCACTTACACTGTAACTCCAGAACTCACTACAGTGCTGACTCATAAATGCCGCAAAAGGCCAGCATGTGCCAGCTTGTCGTAAGAGTCGTTATTTACTACCACAAATTTACAATGTAGCTTTGTGTTCCTGTGGTTTAGCAGCATTTGGGGGGGGGGGCTGATTTTTTTTTTTAATTTGCCCTCTCGCATTAGTTTTGGGGTCTTAAGAGGATGTCATACATAAAGTTAAGTCAGTGTGGCCTAACGAAAAATTGTTGTGCTTCGTCCTTAGTCTGAGCTAGCTCTGAGGTTGACCACTTTTTATCTTACATGTATAGCACCTACCAATTATCTCCTATAGCTAGTCACATGATGGACCAACCAACATGAGCACAGACTCTGGTGCAGGTGAGTTCAGATACACATTCTATTTTAACATTTTTACTTTAAAATGAGAGTTGACAGCTCTCCCTTTAATTGAAAGATAATGCTGGTCAAGCATGAACATTTAATAATGATTTTATACATCCTCAGTCATGTAAATGTCATCTTGCACTCATTCATTCGAGACGTTATCCAGGGTATCAGTCTTGTCTTTGTTGTTGCATACGTCAACTAAATGTCACCATTAAGTACAACAGTTAATGTAACAAGCAAAAACTGCTCAATTGCATTGGTCAAAAAACAAGGCTCCCCTGATCATGAGTGATATTGCCACTAGTAGGTTAACGGTTAACGTTTAAGTACTCATGAATGTTGCCTTACATGTACGTGGATGTGCCTGCAGGATTAATCTCCATCCAGTAAGCCTCTTTCTTCCATCATCATCATAATAGTTAACTTTTACTCCTGGCCAAAATAAATATTTCTTCGTCCTCTTCCACTTGCAGAAACTGTAGCAAATTGAATGCAATAAAAGTTGACAAAGATTGTATAAATAGCATCTATGTAACTGAAATCTCCGGTTCCTGTAGAGATACATTTTGTATATTAAAGTCCCAAATTGCTTATACATTACATGTGTACATGTAGAACCAGAGTCTCATGATGGATATAGACTTTGAAACAAACAAATTAAGTTGGACATACCCTCATACTTTGTAGTGTATAGTGGTTTCTGCATCTTGCCACATGCTACACATGTGTGAAATTTTGAATATAAATAAACCTGTAACAACCCTCTTGAATTTAGGCCATGTTTACATACATTTGACTTGATTTAGTTAGAGGCATATTCAGATTGATTTCTGAATATGAACAGCCAAAATCAAGATTAAAAGGAAAATATTCTATCCACCTCTTGGGGTAAACCGTAAACAAATGAAGAATTTGTATGGCTATGATAGTATGATATGAATGATTCATTTGAATGTATATCTTCATAGTTCTCCTCTTGGGTTCACCTTGACCACTACACAATTTTCCACTACACAATTTTCCAAACATTGGCTGTAAGATGAAACGCCGGAAGATTCCTTGGCATGGAGTGTCGGCAAAAGTCGATCAATCATAATTTACGAACCTTCTGTGCCTATTACGTGTACGTGTTACGTCACGTACTCCAGCAAGAATGATATACAGACAGACTTCTTATGTTTTTTATTCATGTATGATCTGAATGAACTTACATGAGGTAGGAATGGGCTATCTTGCCATCAGAGCCAGAACAACCATAGATATAGACGCCTAAATATACCGCCCCCTCCCCCTTCGTCCGGCAGAAGAGTAAGGAGGTGCAACTGACGAGGAACTGTGTGTGCCTATCTAAACTCAAAATGGTTTACCTCGCCATGGAGCTGGAAGAGAAGTGCTGCTGACCGTCCAACGGCGCGACAAATATCCGGACGTCACCGAGTCCCGATCCCCGCTCATATATGGGGCCATATCCAGCTATATCTATATCCAGGCTCTTACAGGCTCCTTTATGTGATCTCGTGTCCTCGTTAAATCTCGCGAGCGTTGTTATCTGTGCTATCGTTCCATGGACAGAGACCCATCTCTTCCATCCAGATATAAGTGGTACATGGTGTCTCTCAAGAGCCAGGAGACTGGCCCACTTATAAGTGCATCATGGTGACCATCATTATCCACTTGTAAGTGAAAATGGTATACTTTTATCGGGTGGTTTCTATGCGCACGTGGTCTTGGTTTCTTGCATGCAGTTAGGCGTGTATTGACCGGGTTGCTTACATGAGACACATGTTGATATATTGAGACAATTCCTATCCTACCCCATGCCTCACACGTACTTGTTGATACTATGGTTTGTGATGCAACCGAATAAAAGGTTGCATATCTCGCCAAACATGTATCGTCTCCGCTGTTTATTACCTTCGCCAAAAAGGGTATGTTTTCAGTAGCGTTTGTCCGTCTGTGGACAGCATAACTCAAGAAGCTTTATATGTATTGTCATGAAACTTGGTAAGTGGGTAGGTCTTCATGAGACCTAGAAATGATTAGATTTTTGGCCCCCTGGCGGCTTTCGTTGGTACTGCAGCAGTACTTCCAGTTTTGATATCTCATGATCTGGACATGCTAGGGTCACGAATTTGGTATGGTAGGTAGCTCTTGGGCTAGGGAAGGAGTGGCATGAGTTTGGGCCCCCTAGCGGCTTGTCCCGGAACTGAAGGATCGTTTGTTGAAAAATCTTCTAAGGAGGATAACTCAAGTACCAGTCGACGGATAGTCGTGATTTCTGGTATGTAGGTAGCGGAAGTGATGCTTGACATGAATAAATAACTATTATGCAAATCAGAACGAAATTTGCATAATTAATGAGGGAATTCTTTAAATCTGCTTCGTTTGTTAATAGGGCTATGAAACACTTGTGACATATGTAATTGAGAACAAAGGGATCATTAGCAGATATTGATTATGTATGAGCACCTGATTTGCATAATTAGTGGGAAATTGCTATAATATCATAGTGGTAACTGCTGGGAAATCAATACTTGCCATATTTGGAAGTTAAGTAAGTAAGGTGACCATCATTTAACATAATTTATTCAAGTCCATACCTTATTTGCATAATTTATGAGGAGATGTTAGAATAGCGTTCTTTCTAAAGATGCGACTGTAATTGGGTGGAGAATATGATCAACTGATATGATTCATGCAAGTGAGGCTCTTATTTGCGAAATCAATGACTAAAAGTGTATAATTCGTCCACCAGAAGCTGTATACTGCACATTCTGGTCGTTTGACAGTTTTATGGTACCTTGCTGGCACTATTGGCAGTCCCCTATTCCCAGGCTATAACCTGGGACGCCGGGTGTCTTGTCTGTTACAGGCCCCGTATTGTATATTGCCAACTTCCCGACCGCTCGTTCGGCTTGTACAGCGGTCAGTGTTTGTAGTACTCGCCTGTCTGTTATTCTTGACTGACCCGTGTATCATAAGTTACGGTGCCCTCGATTGGAGCCCGTATATATTTGTATATTGTCAACGTCCTGTCCGCTCGTTTGGCTTGTAGCGGTCAGTGTTTTACGGTGCCCCCTATTGGAGCCCGTGTTGTATATTTTCAACTTCCTGGCTGCTCCTTTAGCTTGTAGCGGCGGACACCGTGTATCATAAGTTACGGTGCCTCCAATTGTGGCCCGTATTGTATATTGTCAACTTCCTGTCCGCTCGTTTGGCTTGTAGCGGTCAGTGTTTGTTTACATGTTTTGTCTGTTCTCCTGGCAGACACCGTGTATCATACGTTACGGTGCCGCCTATTGTGGCCCGTATTGAATATCATCAACTTCCTGTCCGCTCTTTATCTTGTAGCGGCCGGTGTTTGTCTACAGACTTTGTTTGTTCTCGCCCCTTCCACATGACAATAGGAGCCCTTCACCCCGTATTTATCACTACAAATTTTATGTCTTATTGCTACAAATGTGAGCTTTGTACCCGCTATACTTTTGCGGTGACACGTTTGTGTTTCCCTAATCCCGCCTTTCTTTCTTGAACGTTTATGTTTCCCTAATCCCGCCCTTCTTTCTTATTTGTTTGTTGGAGCCCAGCAATGCCCGTCACCCACTCTGGAACTCGACAAGATCGGGGACGGGGCGGACCGGCCGGAAGAGGACGAGGTCGAAGCGGAACGACTGAACGAGGCCTGAGCGGTCAGGACGGTAGGGCGCGAGGGGAAGACATCAACGAGCTACGGACCCAGCTCCAACATCTTCAGACAGTAACCGAGAACATCACACGAGAACTCGAGTCCAGAAACCCACAGAAGTCGCTGCGCCGCCAAACCAGTTCGGCCCTCTGTTGCCGGCACTTCCACCTGCACATCTGGATGTGCCCGAGAACCAACTGGCCGGAGCCATCATAGGCAATAGAGAAATATCTTGTAAATGGATTCACCTATAGTTTTCCTTTAGAGTATTTCGGATCTAGATACCGCTCCGTTTACCCTCGACACAACAACGCAGCACCTCATCCAATCCCGTTATTTTCAATAAACTCCAACAAGAACTACACTCGGGGCGTATTGCCGGCCCATTTAAGTCTCCTCCGTTCCACAATCTGTTCCTTTCCCCCACTTTATGCAGTGCCGAAAAAGACGCCAGGAAAATTTCGCCCAATTCACAATCTCGCCTCTCCTCCTGGCACGTCCGTCAACGACGGCATACCCCGTGAGCTTTCGTCTGTCACATATCCATCCATAGATACGGCCATTAAACACATTAAAACCTTAGGGCCTGGATGCTATCTTGCTAAGACAGATATTGGCATTTTGCCTCATTCCACTGCACCCAGATGGCCATCATCTCCTCGGTTTCACCTATAATAGCGAGTTTTACTACGACCGATGCTTACCAATGGGGTCGAGTATCAGCTGCGCCATATTTGAAAGTCTAAGCACTGCTTTGGAGTGGATCACTCGAAAGAAACTAAACATTCCGTTTCCGACCCATATATCAGACGACTTCCTTTTCGCTAATCGCTCCAATTACCTCTGCGAACAAGACTTGTCGGCCTTCTTCAATATGTGTGTGGAGGTCGGCGTTCCATTAGCTGACGACAAAACTTATTCACCTTTACTATCATGACCTTTCTCGGTATTCAATTGGACACAGTTGCCATGGAGGCCAGAATACCTCCAGACAAGCTACAGAAATGCAGAGATCAACTTTTCTCCTTTCTATCGGCCTCATCAGCCACTCTCAAACAAATCCAGTCCCTTATTGGCCTTCTGAACCATGTCTGCCAAGTGGTCCTCCCAGTCCGAGCGTTCTTAAGACGTCTTATTGACCTAACAAAATCACAGTCCTCTCCTACAACACTCATACACATCTCTAACAGTGTCCGCCATGATTTACACATGTTATATGACTTTCTGACTTCATTCAACGGCAAATCCTTCTTCTTAGAATACAGTTTCACATTCAACTCAGCACTTAATCTATTTACGGATGCAGCGACCTTGCTGGGTTTCGGGGCGGTTTTCCAAACGGCCTGGGTCTACGGCACATGGCCTCCCTCCTACAGCAGTGTGAACATCAGCATCCTAGAATTTTATTCAATTGTACTATCCATGCACATTTGGGGACACTTTTGGACAAACAAACGAATCCTCTTCCACACTGACAACGCAGCCCTCGTCCACGTGATCAACAAACAAACGTCCCAAAACCCAGCGATCATGCCTCTGCTCCGTCATTTTGTACGTATATGCCTGCAACATAATGTCCTCTGCCGCGCCGTCCATACCCCTGGTTAAGACAATGTCATGGCAGATATTTTATCTCGCTTGCAGATCGACCAGTTCCGACACACATTCCCTCACATGGAGCCACACCCAATTCCGGTACCCTCCCATCTACAGCCGTCGTCCTTAATAAGGTTGTCAACGACCCCTTAATAACTTTGAGTCTTAATGTCCTCACTAGCCCCTTCCACCTTACATGCTTATCGCTGTGCTTTTCAGCAGTTGCGTGATTTCACCTTTCAACTAGCCGGGCGGGACCTGACCACGCCCCCATTTTCGGCTTCCCTGCTATCTCAGTTTATTGCGTCACTTCACCAAAGACGGATAGCCCCTGCATCCATCTCCTCTCTAAGTTATCTGCCATCAGCTTTATTCACAAACTTCTCGATTTACCGGATCCTACCTAGTCATTTGTTATCCAAAAACTGATTCAGGCTATTCGGAAATTCCGTGTCCCAAACGATCGACTCCCGATCTCCCCGTCCACACTCAAATCGTTAGTAGACTCGCTACCAAACACAACCACTATGCATTGTGATCAAGTTCTATTCAAGGCCATGTTCTTCTTCAATTATTTCTCTATGGCCCGCGTCGGCGAAGTTGCCGTCACCCCCGGCTCGCAGCACACGTTGCATCTCGCATATCCTTATGCCCTCCGCACCAATCATTTGGCCCCTTCATCGTTGCTACCTTTCAATCCTTCAAGCACAACAGTTCTGACCGTCCATCCTCGATTTCTATTTAGTCACAACCAGGAAGCCGGTATTGCCCGGTAGCCAGCCTGCAGGACTACCTGAAGCTGAGGGGGAACTGTGCGGGCTGCCTTTTTCTCCGCAGTGATGGGCGTCCTGTCGCCGCGGACCTTTTCGCCTCAAAACTAGCTTAGCTCACCTCGACCTAGATAGCCACAAAATCATCCCCCATTCCTTCCAAATCGGCGCTGCAACATGGGCTGGAATGCAAGGGGTGCCCGACTCCCTTCTCAGATCCTTAGGAAGATGGTCCTCGGATGCATTCAAACACTATATCCGCCCATTACCAATCTGGGCCCAAATTCTGGCCAATCCGAGCCCAAATTTCCCCGAAGGTTGTTGGCGGGCGCCCTTCCTTCTACTAACACATGTACACTATGAGCACGTGTTGCATGCTGTACACTATTGTATTATTTCACATTGTAGTGCACCTATAATGATATTCACTTTCCACGTTTACGTTTTTGATATCGTCACATCTTATACCCTATGTAGTCGGAGACTAGTGTTTGTATCCTGCACTAAAATGTACCTGCGATGATTACTTATTGTAGCCGTTGGTTATGCAACGTCAGCCACCTTATACCATCCTACACTGTAATGTACCTGTGATGATTACTTACTGTACCCGCTGTTTTATGCGACGTTAATTACGTTTATACGATCGACGCTATTCACCTTTTGGCATCCTATACTATAATGCACCTGTGATTATTACTTATTGCAGCCGCCCTTCTTCGGCAGAGCGTTCATGTAAGCCATCACGAATACACGGCGCCAGCGTGGACACAACCCGAGAGTAAGCATAGCCAGGCACGCGGCGCCATCCGTGCACCTCACGATCGGTAGCGCCATTTCCGTCTGCCATCTGTGCGCCTGCTTTCCGCGTTAACGTGACTGTTGTTCACGAGACATTCGCAATGCACATCACGTAACCGGAGCGGCGCGAAACCAGGCACGCGGAGCCATGAGCGCTCACCGACTGATCGTAAGCGCCATTGCCGTCCGGCATCTGTGCGACTGCCTTCGGCGTTAACATATCTGTTATATTCACGAGACATTCGCAATGCGAAACCGGCGCGGCGCGCAACCAGGCACGCGGAGCCATGAGCGCTCACCGACCGATCGTAAGCGCCATTGCCGTCCGGCATGTACATGTATCATGTGCCTGACTCCGTGTTAACGTGATGTCCATGACGAAATGTCCGCCAAGCACATCACGAAGTCGCCGATGTGCGGAGCCAAGCAGGCGTACCCCTGATTGTAAGCGCCATTCCAGTCCATTATTCAGCCGTAGTTACTGCAGTTCCTGTAGTTATTGTAGTGAATTTTACTGGGAGAGGCTAGCGGTCAAGATACTACACATCCTCGGACGAACATGGCTGAGTGTCCGTTCAAACAGACCTAGTCGACACAGGGAGGTACCAGGACAGGACCTTCGTATCGGCCGTAGTTGCTGTAGTTGTTGTAGTTACTGTAGTTTTGTAGTGAGCTTTACCGGGAGTAGCTAGCGGTCAAGACACTGTTCATCCTCGGGCCAACGTGACTGAGTATCCGTTTAAGCAGACCAAGTCGATACGGGGAGGTGACAGAACAGCTAGGAACTCTCTATTTGCTGTAGTTGCTGTAGTTCCCGTAGTTCTTGTAGTAAACTTAAACATAGAGAGGCTAGCGGGCAGGGCAGTCCCTATTTACCGACCGACGTGGCTGTGTGCCCGTGTGAGCAAACAAAGAGCACCGCACGGAGAGATATCTGACAGGATAGTGCCTCTTAAATGGCCGTAGTTGCTGTAGTTCCCGTAGTTCCTGTAGTAAACCTCAACGTAGAGAAACTGGCGGGTAGGACAGTGCCTATTTACGGGCTGACGAGGCTGTGTGCCCGTGCAAGTAAAGAGAGAACACCGTACGGAAAGGTATCTGACAACATAGCAGGCCCTCTGAACTGGCCGTAGTTGTTGTAGTTCCCGTAGTTCCTGTAGATTACCTTAACGTCGAGAGACTATCGGACCGGACAGTGTCTATGTGCGGGCCGACGTGGCCGTGTGCCCGTGCGAGCAAACGATGAACACCGAACGGTGATATATCTGAGAGGTCAGAACCTTTAAATTGGCCTTAGTTGCTGTAGTTCTCGTAGTTTCTGTAGTCAACATTAACGTAGAAAAGCTGGCTGGCAGGAAAGTGCCTATTTGCGGGCTGACGAGGCTGTGTGCCCGTGCAAGTAAAGAGAGAACACCGTACGGAGAGCTATGTGACAACATAGCAGGCCCTTTAAACTGGCCGTAGTAGCTGCAGTTCGCGTAGTTCTATAGTAAAGCTTAACACAATGGAGATAGCGGACAGCACAGTGCTTGTTTGCGGGCCGACGAGGCTATATGTGACCGTGCAAGCAAAGGTAGAACACCGTACGGTGAGGTATCTGACAGGACAGGACCTCTGAATTGGCCGTAGTTGCTGTAGTTCCCGTAGTTCCTGTAGTATACATTAACGTAGAGAAACTGGCGGACAGGGCAGTGCCTACTTGCGGGATGACGAGGCCGTGTGTCCGTGCAGGTAAAGAGAGAACACCGTACGGAGAGGTATCTGACAACATAGCAGGCCCGCTGAACTGGCCGTAGTTGCTGTAGTTCCCGTAGATCTGTAGTAAAGCTCAACGCAGAGGAGATAGCGGACAGCACAGTGCTTGTTTGCGGGCCGACGAGGCGATGTGACCGTGCAAGTAAAGGTAGAACACTGTACGGTAAGGTATCTGACAGGACATGACCTCTAAACTGGCCGTAGTTGCTGTAGTTCCAGTAGTTCCTGTAGTAAACATCAACGTAGAGGAGATAGCGGACAGCACAGTGCCTTTTTGCGGACCGACGAGGCTATGTGACCGTGGAAGCAAAGGTAAAACTTCGTTCGGTGAGGTATCTGACAGGACATGGCCTCTGAATTGGCCGTAGTTGTTGTAGTTCCCGTAGTTCCTGTAGATTACCTTAACGTCTAGAGGCTATAGGACCGGACAGTGTCTATGTGCGGGACGACGTGGCCGTGTGCCCGTGCGAGCAAACGATGAACACCATACGGAGAGATATCTGACAGGTCAGAACCCTTTAAATTTGCCGTAGTTGCTGTAGTTCACGTAGTTCTGTAGTTAAGCTTAACGTAAAGGAGATAGTGAACAGCACAGTGCTTGTTTGCGGGCCGACGAGGCGATGTGACCGTGCAAGTAAAGGTAGAACACCGTACGGCATAGACTGTTTTATTTGCAGAAAACACATACTTCATACATACATAGTGCAGTAAGTTAAAAGCTTTTTGCAGCCAAAGGCTGAATTGAGAAGCTTTTACAAGTTATTAAAAATTACTTGACTGGAAATACATAAGGTATATACATAAATTGTGCATTGAGAGGCATAAACACCACTTATGCGCTAGATTAGTGCACATTTCATGCTAAAATTACAACATACAAATTCTGTTGGCAAATTACTTAAGTACAACTGACAATAATAAAAATACTATTACATCATGTACAACAACATAAAATAAAATCTACTGTATGGCAAGGTTATTCAATATGTTCAGCATTGAGGGAACAGGACTGCATAAATATCTTTCTGTCCCAATGGGTGGCTTGTAGCGCCGTGTTTGCCTTGGCTGCATGTTGTGTGAGTGGTTACTAACTGGGGGTAGCCAGGGTGCGTGCCTAGACCTCGTGGCTGAAAGGGCAAAGGCCCGGCACAAGGTCAGTCTGCGTTCAGACAGACGTTGGAGGTCAAGAGTTAACAGGGCCTCGGAGTACGAGTGATAACTTCTACCCAGTATGATTCTGCAGGCCCTTTTCTGGATTCTTTCTATGCTGTCAGATTGTTTTCTTGTGATCCCCGCATTCCAACAGGGCGTGGCATATTCAACTATTGGTCGAATATACCCACAATACACTGTGACAAGGTCAGAGCTTGGGAGGCCAGCTCGACGCAGCCTACTTAATAAGTATAACCTTCTACTGCCCTTGGACACCAAGGCGTCAACTTCATCATACCACTGTAGGTCAGAGCGTATGTGCAAACCAAGTAACTTTGCTTGTGCGGTGAGGTATCTGACAGGACAGGACCTCTGAATTGGCCGTAGTTGCTGTAGTTCCCGTAGTTCCTGTAGTAAACCTCAACATAGAGGAAATAGCGGACAGCACAGTGCCTATATGCGGACCGACGAGTATATGTGACCGTGCAAGCAAAGGTAGAACATCGTACGGTGAGGTATCTGACAGGACATGACCTATGGATTGGCCATAGTTGTTGTAGTTCCCGTAGTTCCTGTAGTTTACCTTAACGTCGAGAGGCTATCGGACCGCACAGTGTCTATGTGCGGGCCAACGTGGCCGTGTGCCCGTGCGAGCAAACGATGAACACCGTACGGTGAGATATCTGACAGGTCAGAACCTTTAAATTGGCTGTATTTGCTGTAGTTATCGTAGTTCCGGGCGGGCAGGACAGTGCCTATTTGCGGGCTGACGAGGCTGTGTACCCGTGCAAGTTAAGAGAGAACACCGTACGGAGAGGTATCTGACAACATAGCAGGCCCTCTGAACTGGCCGTAGTTGCTGTAGTTCTCGTAGTACTGTAGTAAAGCTTAACGTAGAGGAGATAGCGGACAGCACAATGCTTGTTTGCGGACCGACGAGTATATGTGACCGTGCAAGTAAAGGTAGAACACCGTACGGTGAGGTATCTGACAGGACAGGACCTCTAAACTGGCCGTAGTTGCTGTAGTTCCAGTAGTTCCTGTAGTAAACATCAACGTAGTGGAAATAGCGGACAGCACAGTGCCTACTTGCGGACCAACGAGGCTATGTGACCGTGCAATCACGTTTCGGCCACATGCGGTGGACGTTTCGGCCACATGTCGAGGACGTTTCGGCCACATGCCGGGGACTTTTTGGCCTCGTTATTTATTAGCAATACTTAGTCATTAAATGAATGTATGTGTACTATATATAGATATATACCGATTATTCGAAAAATCTGTGGAATAATAAAACTAATTTAACATCTCATTTTTCTGATAGCAATAGGTTTCATACTATTCTTGAACATAGCAACAACACTCACCTCAGTTATATTTGAAACACTAAGTAGCGATCATGTGCGAAAGTAAGTTACGCATGTTCGTATACTCAACGCCTCTTGGAGGACGTCGACAATCAGATTTCAAGTCAAAAGGTACCGCGCCCTTTTGTCCGACAACATCTTTGCGTATTTCACGCTCATATGATTTCCAATAGAGACCGCGCCCTTTGTCAGAAAACTTCACGACTTTACGGCTCTCTGACAACGCGGAAAACTGTAACGATTAATGGTTGGTAAAATTTGAAAAACACCAACTTGTTAGTAAAAATTACATTCGTTTTGCCATGTTTGATTTCGCTGTAACGATTACAGGAAGCCCCGATGAATTCAGCAAAGGCGGATCGTCCTACGCAAAAGACCAGGTTTAAATAACTATCTAACATAATGTGTTAGAAAACTGACGGAGTCGACTTGGGATCTGAGGCCGAAGTGTCCAGAATTGGGGCCGAAACGTCTTCGGCACGTGGCCGAAACGTCCTTGGCATATGGCCGAAACGTCCTGGATTTGGGGCCGTAACGTCCGGGCCGAAACGTCTGACATTCTTTGTAGTCGTAGTTGGTGTAGGAAGGACCAATGTGAACATAAAGAAAATCGTTTGGGGCTGCTGTGGTGTAGTCACTGTAGTCGGTGCAGCGGAGAATACCGAGGTTGACGTAGAGAGGTACCAACACATAGTTTACAGTATCAAGCATTTCTTGTACAGCAAGCCAACGCAATGTGCCATGTTCAAATGTAAACAAGATCCTTAAGGGTTCCGGTTATGGCTACCTACTGTTAAACCAAGACCTTCATTTACCATTAGTTCAGACAGAAGTGAAACAAAGATTAAAAGATATATTTCTACAAACCTTCTATTCAGAACTGAACTCTAATGGTAGATGCGAAAACCAAGGCAACAAACTCAGAACGTAAAGAAATTTTAAACACACTTTTTAGGAAAGAGAAGAATACTTGAAAATACATAACTTTAGTAATCGCCGAGCCATGGCTTAATTCACTACGAATTAGCGATCACCCACTGCAAATTGAAGTAGGAAGACACAACCGGACTCCTCCGAACGACAGTCTGTGTACACTTTGTGACTCCAACAGGGTAGAAGATGAAGTGCATTTTGTATTAGACTGTAGGTTATACAGGGACATGCGTCATTCTTTTATCGGTGTCCTGAATTTAGACACAAGATGTAAACAGTTAGTAAAAGACGATCTATTTGAATATATCATGTCATCTCCTAACAATACTGTACAACAAAAACTCTGTGAATTTGTATACACCTGTTTTAAGAAGAGGGAAGAAACACGTTAACTATATAATCAATGATAGCCTTATATGTTCGCCCATTTGTATACAGTAGATGTAGTGTATCACTGCTAAAGAGTTGTAGTATTTATACACATGTAACGTTATCATGTAAATTTCATGTACTGCATATTAGCCCACATCATTGTCATAATGACTCATTGTCATTATGGGCCTTTAAAATTTTTTTTTTTTTTTTTTTTTAGTGTCAGCATTGTATTGTCCGTATACTCTATACATTGCATCGTCTCATGCCACAATTAGCCCTCGGGCATGATTAAACTTTTTATAATGGTGTTACAGGATTTTCATAGCGAGAAAGAAATAATAGTCTGTACCAAATCGGTGGGGCAATCAGTGACTTCAACCGGCTTCAAAGACTAAGCTCCTATTTAAAAATAATATTTTCATCACAAGAGATCAGACCGGAAACTTCATACGGTCCATATGAGTGCGACCTTACTGAACGAAACCCATGCTTCCAACGGTCTGAGGTGGAATTGCTACATCCGATCCATTGCCAAAAACCGTTCTTTGTACCAAACCAAAAAGTATTTGACACCCTCAGCTATCTCATACTTATACAAGAGCCAAAAGAGACCTAGGCGTAATGTTGCAAGCCTGGCGTTATTTTATCGTTATTTCCATGGTAAATGCTCCGCTAGCCTCCCTGCGTTAAGGCTTACCACAGGAACTACAACAACTACAGCAACAACTGCCATTTCATAGGGCATGTCCTGTCAGGTATCTCTCCGTACGGTGTTCTTCTTTAGCTCGCACGGACACACAGCCACGGCAGCCCGGCCGCAAATAGGCACTGTCCTTTCCGCTAGCCTCCCTGCGTTAAGGCTTACTACAGGAACTACGGAAACTACAGCAACTACGGCCATTTCAGAGGTCCTGTCCTGTCAGATATCTCTCCGTACGGTGTTCTTCTTTAGCACGCACGGACACACAGCCACGTCGGCCGGCAAATAGGCACTGTCATGGCTTTGATCGACGGTGCACTTCGGGAAGTACGTGATAGGTGGAAATACGTGGATGATATGAACCTTGCACAAACGTGGACCTTGCGCCAACCCTGCTCCCTGCAAATAACTTTGGATAACCTCAATGATTGGGTTGGTCGACACAAAATGAAATTGAATCCACGGAAATGCAATGTGCTTCACGTATGCTTCGCAAGATCACCCCCACTACCGCCACCTCTCACCCTTGAGGGGCAAGTTCTAAAGTGTGCAACATCCATCAAAATAGTCGGCGTGACTGTTCAAAACGATCTAAGATGGGGCTCACATGTCAGCAACATGATCTCAGGGGCCAACAGAAAACGTTACCTACTGCGCAGACTCAAACGCTTCGGCGTTTCAGCAGCTGAGTTGACAACTGTCTTTACGTCCTATATTCGTCCGGCCCTCGAATACGCGGCACCAGTATGGCACTCGTCTTTAACTGTCCAACAAACAGCTAGCCTGGAGCGTATACAGAAGAGGGCCTGTAAGATCATTCTCGGACCTTCGTACAACAACTATAAGGCAGCAATATGGAGACCCTGAATCTCACGTCCTTGTCAGATCGACGAGTTAGCATCTGTCATTCATTTGCCAGATCGCTATTGAACTCTGAGTTCCGGGATTGGTTACTTCCGACTAGGATGGCTGTGTCAGGTCGACAAACCCGCAGCGCAAACAAGATAGACACTCCTTACTGTCGCACGTCTCGGCACAAGAACTCTCCCATCCCCTATTTGTGTAACTTGATGAACGAAAATGGACAATAATTCACCTCAGCTTTTACTTTATACTGTACATATGTAAATATATACCTCCTCGTGCCTCTTGACAGTATCACTTTAACGCGTTCATTTAGTTTATAGGGCATATGGTAACAATTTGAGAATGGTTAAGAATTCCTAGTAATGTCGTGCAATAATAAACTGATTTGTAATGTTTTTAATGTGTAATTTTTAATGTAGTTGTGCTAGTTTTAATGATGTAAATTGTCTGCAATTCAGTGTTTTTCACTGCAAATGTGCAATAAATACATCTTGAACTTGAACTTGAACTTGTCCTGTCCGCTAGCCTCTCTACGTTAAAGTTTACTACAGGAACTACGGGAAATACAGAAGCTACGGCCATTTCAGAGGTCTTGTCCTGTCAGATATCTCTCCGTACGATGTTCTTCTTTAGCACGCACGGACACACAGCTACGTCGGCCCGCAAATAGGCACTGTCCTGTCCATTAGCCTCCCTGCGTTAAGGCCTACCACAGGAACTACGGGAACTACAGTAACTACAGCCAATTCATAGGGCATGTCCTGTCAGATACCTCACTGTACGATGTTCTACCTTTTCTCGAACGGGCACACAGCCACGTCGGCCAGTAAATAGGGACTGTCCTGCCCGCTAGCCTCCCTGCGTTAAGGCTTACCACAGGAAGTACGGGAACTACAGCAACTACAGCCATTTCAGAGGTCTAGTCCTGTTAGATATCTCTCCTTCAGGTGTTCTTCTTTAGCACGCACGGACACACAGCCACGTCAGCCCGCAAATAGGCACTGTCCTGTCCGCTAGCCTCCCTGCGTTAAGGCTTACCACAGGAAGTACGGGAACTACAGCAACTACAGCCATTTCAGAGGTCTAGTCCTGTTAGATATCTCTCCTTCAGGTGTTCTTCTTTAGCACGCACGGACACACAGCCTCGTCAACCTGCAAATAGGCACTGTCCTGCCCGCCAGTTTCTCTACGTTCATGTTTACTACAGTAAACTACGGGAACTACAGCAACTACGGCCAATCCATAGGGCATGTCCTATCAGATATCTCTCCGTACGGTGTTCTTCTTTGGCATGCACGGACACACAGCCACGTTGGCCCGCAAATAGGCACTGTCCTGTCCGCTAGCCTCCCTGCGTTAAGGCTTACCACAGGAACTACAGCAACTACATCAACTACGGCCATTTTAGAGGTCCAGTCCTGTCAAATATCTCTCCGTACGGTGCTCTTCTTTAGCACGCACGGACACACAACAACGTCAGCCCACAAATAGGCACTGTCCTGTCCGCTAGCCTCCCTGCGTTGAGGCTTACTACAGGAACTACGGGAACTACAGCAACTACGGCCATTTTAGAGGTCCTGTCCTGTCAAAAAAATATTTCAGTACGGTGTTCTTCTTTGGCACGCACGGACACACAGCCACGTTGGCTCGCAAATAGTCACTGTCCTGTCCGCTAGCCTCCCTGCGTTAAGGCTTACCACAGGAACTACAGCAACTACATAAACTACGGCCATTTCAGAGGTCCTGTCCTGTCAAATGTCTCTCCGTACGGTGCTCTTCTTTAGCACACACGGACACACAGCCACGTCAGCCCGCAAATAGGCACTGTCCTGTCCGCTAGCCTCCCTGCGTTAAGGCTTACCACAGGAACTACAGCAACTACGGCCATTTCAGAGGTCCAGTCCTGTCAAATATCTCTCCGTATGGTGCTCTTCTTTAGCACGCACGGACACAAGCCACGTCAGCCCGCAAATAGGCACTGTCCTGTCCGCTAGCCTCTCTGCGTTGAGGCTTACTACAGGACTTACGGGAACTACAGCAACTACGGCCAATTCAGAGGTCCTGTGCTGTTAGATACCTCACCGTACGGTGTTCTATTATTACTTGCGATCGGGATGTACGCTTACTGGCTTCCTCGCTGCGCGCATCGGCGATTTCGTGATATGCACGGTGGACATTTCGTGATGGACACCACGCTCACACGGAGGCAGGCGCATGGTACATGCCGGACGACACTGGCGTATACGATCGGTCGGTGAGCGCTCGTGGCTCCGCGTGTCTGGAATCGCGCCGCGCCGGTTTCGTGATGTGTGTTGCGGATGTCTCGTATGTAACAGTCACGTCAAAACCGAAGGCAGGCGCACAGATGACGGACGAAAGTGGCGCAAGACACAATAATAAAATTCGTTCATTCATTCATTCATCCAATCATTCATTCATGCAGTAATGTCCTTGGATACAACTTTGACAGCGCTGATTTGAGAGTTGGAAAAAGGTTGATCTTACAAACTGAAAGTTGCAGATAGAATTTCATTAATTAAATGGCTGTGTAAAAAGTACCTGTATGATTCTTCATGGTTTATTAATTGCACTGAAAAACCAGTAAGGAAATATATTTGAATTTTGAAATCTGACCAGTATGCATATCTGCTCCTGCCTTTGTTCTGAAGGATAGACTGTCATGTGTTTTTTTTTAGTTTATGGGTCAATTCACTATTCAAACTGCTAGGAAGGTCACAATGGGCAAGATACCAGTGGCTTTAACTCAGCAGGACTGACCGGCGCAGAAACTCTTTTATTTTTTATTTTAAAAACACGAAATACTTACAACAGGCAGAGTAAGCATTGTGAATGTGCATTGTATAGTAAACCCACGTGCATTGTATTGTAATTTACCATTAGGCGATAGCAAGTGCATTTTATGGATGACATCCTCCGGAGACTCCAAAATTAATGCGATAGGGCGCAAAAAGCCCAAGGCAGGCTAAAAATAAAAAGATTCCTAAATTTCCAGATTTCGAGACCGTAAACCTCGTTGAACAAGAATTAAGGCGGCAAAACATGATATCATACCCAAAAGGTCTTTTGTTGCTGTATACAACAGTATTACCTACCCTTGCATATGTGTCTCTCTTATCTTAACCCTAAACAGTACACCTGGGGTCCACGTGGACCCCGGCACTATGTATTCTGTACTATTTTTTTTTTGGTTCTAAAGATTTCTTTCTGAAATTTCAGGTAATTGTCACCCACAACGTTGTGCCTCAACACAGTGGAGAAAATTCCGTTTCCCCCATTTTTAAAAATTTTGTATCCGATTTTCTTTTGGGGTCCGCGCGGACCCCAGCCGGCTTTCGATCGTAATGGATACACTGGCGTCTTATACTTTACTTTATTTTCTTATACTTTACTTTATTTTCAGGCTTTTATGATCAGTTACACATGCTTTCTAACATTAATACCATCTTATGTAATTTAATGTGATTTTTATTAGTAATTATGTATAATTTATGCTAATTTAATGACGTCATTGGTCAAAACCAAGATCCAAGATGGCGGATAATTCAATATGTAAGACGTCATTGTATGACGTCACTGGTGATGCTAAGGGCAACATAAGCTTTCGCAGACCTTATCATTTTATCATAAACACTTTTTGTTAAAGTTGTGTTGTATACCATTAAGTTTTAAGAGAATAACCTATTAGCCAATAAAATTATAGAAATGACGTCATAATGACGTCATATTACGTCATAACGACATCAACACTTTTTGTATAGATTTATTTTTACTAGTACATCATCTTCTAAAAATTTGGTGGCCATACGATATACCGGGAATGAGCCCCCCCTCCCCAGTCCCACGAATCCCCAAAGCTTAAAAAACTTTAAAAAACGGTATTTCTTGATTTCTTGTTTTCTTTACCAAAAAATAGGAAAAGATCAAAATGTATTATTTTTGTACGTAATGTGGACTCAGAGGATCACACATCGACTCAGCAAAACAATTAAGCTGGTAGCATACTGATAATTTCTAAAAATTAGCAAAAAACTGTTTTGGGGTCCGCTCGGACCCCAGGTGTACAGATCAATCAGTCCGGGAAGGTGTACTGTTGAGGGTTAAATAGAACAAAAAAAGAGCTTGCCGAACCATCTTCAAGGTAGATACTACACTGGGTATTTATTTGTAATGGAACACCCTAGACTGTCAACACTTGCCATCAAACACGAGGAATTGTGCCTCAAGTCTGCTGAATCCCTGGTGGTCTCTGAGTTTAGAGACTGCCTACCAGGCAGAACACAGGGCTCAATCACTGACAGAGTGACTCATAAACCTAACACTCTGGAAGCCATACTCTACCTATAGTGTGCCAACTGTTACAACACCGATTTGTCTCTGAAACAACTTTGAAAAAATAAATGTGTAAGTTAATTTTTTTTTTCAATTCTTGTACAAATGCGCCAAAAATAGTTACTCAAGCAACTGGATATGATTTTGGAAACGGTCAGACGTTTCATGTAGCATCAACTACCTTTCGTTAGTGACACTAAAGGACTGCAGGAGAGTTGCTGGTTACATAGTGGATGCTACCTGAAACGTCTGACCATTTCCAAAATCATATCCAGTTGCTTGAGTAACTATTTTTGGCGTATCTTATCACCTGGATGTCTAACCTTCACCGACGTCTTGTACAAATGGTTTTGATTCAGTGGCAACATTGATTTAAATATAAACGACAACGGACCCCTTTCATCTTTAGATCCTGACTCAAATTTCTTTAGCAACTATTATAGCTCTTCTGATAACACTTCCCAGTATTATAACATCAATTCTTTCGTTAATACATACAAATCAAGTAAAAGCAACTCCCTTTCTATGTTTCATTTGAACATAAGAAGCCTTCCACGACACTTTGAAGAACTTAACGAATATCTTTACTCTTTAAAACATAACTTCTCAGTAATTGCACTCACAGAATCCTGGTTAACAGAAAACACAACCCAAAATTACAACATTCCCGGGTACAAAAGTATCCACCACTGTAGACTGAACAAAGTGGGAGGGGGGGGGGTATCCTTATACGTAAGAAACGACCTGACATTTTTTGAAAGAAATGAGTTAGACATTGAAACTGATGATTCAGACACGCAAAGTATTTTCATCGAATTGTTCGCAAAAGGCGTTGAGGGGAGTAAAGTTATCATTGACTGCGTATATCGACCTCCTAATACGGAAATTCAGCAATTTGATGACCAATTGACTAAATGTCTGAATAAGATTAACAAAAAAAAGAGTACGTGCTATATTCTTGGAGATTTTAATATCGATTTACTTAAAACTTCACATTCCCCTTCTTCTGAACATATGAGTAACCTATTTTCCTCCTCATTCTTTCCTCTTGTGTATAAACCATCTAGAATGACCCCACATTCAGCAACCTTAATTGATAATATATATACAAACACACTTGACTCCAACCTAACGGCTGGAATCATGGTAACAGACATATCTGATCACTTTCCGATATTTTTGATAGCTGGAATTGAAGAACATGTCAATGATGACCCTGGTTATACATACCGTCAGATAAATGATGCAAACAAAGAAAAATTTATTGAAACTTTAACAGACACATCATGGGACCCCATTCTAGAAGAGACAGATACAGAATTGGCCTACGAAAAATTTCGTACTACATTTACTGCACTACTTGACGAATCATTCCCAAAGAAAACAGTAAAGAAAGGTCAACAGCACCGTAGAAAACCATGGTTGACATGTGGCTTGCTTAAGTCCATTAGAAAGAAAAACAACCTTTATGTCAAATATATTAAAAGTCCGACCCCTCTGACAGAGAGTACCTATAAAGAGTATAAAAACAAATTAAGTCATGTATTAAGAAATGCCAAAAAGGATTATTACCACTGTAAATTCTCAGAAGCCTCTAATAATGTTAAACAAACATGGAATATAATCAATGAGTTGTTGAATCGTAGTCATCAAAACAAAACTGTTCCACACAAAATACAAACCGGTTCCCAAATTATCACAGATAAAACCAAGATGTGCGAAGAATTTAATAATTTTTTTGTTAATGTCGGCCCTACCCTAGAAAGTAAAATACCCACCACAACGAAAGATCCTCTCGATTACATCAACACTCAACTTAACAGCCAACTAACGTCATTTGAACCGCCCTCCACTGCCGAAGTTCTAGACATAGTATAAAATCTGAAAGATTCCGCTGCTGGACATGACGGAATTAGTACTAAAATACTAAAAAATTTTACTGCCCCATACTATCTGTCCTCTCATGCATATCCTATCTCTGTCTCTACAAAATGGCGTGGTCCCGAAAGCAACTAAAATTGCTAAAGTAACTCCCATATTTAAAAGCAACGATTCTACCTCAGTTAGTAACTACCGTCCAATTTCAGTTTTACCTTGTATCTCTAAGATTCTGGAAAAATTGATATACAATCGACTGCTGAAACACCTAGATGGAAATGATATCTTATACAAACACCAATACGGTTTTAGACGGGGATACTCAACTTCATTAGCACTTATCCAATTGATGGATAAAATTACAACGGCTATAGACAACAAAGAATATACTATTGGAATCTTTTTAGACTTAAGTAAGGCATTCGACACGGTAAATCATTCTATTCTTCTCAAAAAGTTAAAGAAATATGGCATTAATGATACGGCTCTTAAGTGGTTTAATAGCTATTTATCTGATAGAACACAGTACGTTGCCCTCAATGAAAATTTCTCATCAAGCAAGCCGGTAAAATGTGGAGTTCCACAAGGATCAATTCTAGGACCTCTTCTGTTTTTAATTTATGTTAATGATCTCTCCAAAGCATCAACAGTTATTTTTTTCATCCTATTTGCTGATGATACAAATCTCTTCCTTTCACATTCAGATTTTGATACCTTGATACGACTGACCAATCATGAATTAGACAAAGTCATAACTTGGTTTGAAGTTAATAAGCTATCTGTTAATATTAAAAAGACGTTTTATCTTATATTCTGTGGTAAAAACAAGTCATATGATAGAAAAACTGCAAAAATCTTCTTGAAGAACCTTCCGCTATCCCAAGAATCGCAGGCAAAGTTCCTAGGAATATTAATCGATGATAAACTGACATGGAAACACCACATTACTATGGTAGTAAATAAAATCTCGAAAACTATTGGGATTCTCGGAAAAATTAGACATCTTTTAAACCTAAGAACATTTATAACCATATACAACAGCCTTATCTATCCATACCTTATATATTGCAATATTGTTTGGGGAAGTGCATTCAAAACGTCTCTTCGACCTATTTTCATTTTGCAGAAAAAATTCCTACGCATCGCCACACATTCTAATTTCTACACCCGCTCCTCACCACTGTTTGAAAAACTTAGAATTTTGAATATTTTGGACATTAATAGATTTCAATTGGCCTTTTTCACTGCTCAGTTTATAAACGATAGTTTACCGGACACATTTGAAAACTTTCTCAATTTTCGTTCACAATACCACCATTACCAAACCCGTCATAGCTCTCGTTTACAAATACCCCTATACAGAACCTCCCAAGCCCAGATGAATGTAAAATTTAAATGTACACTAGTATGGAATGATCTTCCCCTCTCCCTCAAAAATCTTACCTCCCTTCAAACTTTCAAACTTAATCTAAAACATTATCTATTATTGAATCCTCAAGACGTTTAAATTCTCCTCCATATACATTCTTACTAAGTTACGTGGCGACTTAAAATGATCAGTATTGTTATTTAAAAGCATTTTGTCTTTTGGTCATTATAATCTATTATTGGTTATGTACTTTCATCTTAAGACCTGTATTTTGTTTATACCTATGTTCTTTTCTTATTATTTGTGTAAAATTCAGTTAATTTATTTTTCAGTATATAGTTTCCGTTTCTTCTGAATTATCTTAAAGTTTGTAATTAGCGACCACCGTTGTCAGACAGTCAAATTGTATTAGTTTTCTTTGCGATTGATTTGTTTCTGTTAATTAATTATCTTATAGTATGTTAGCTTTATGATTTTCATTTATATGTTTAAGTTATCTTAGTTACATTTCTCAATACCGTAAATTTCTTCTTCTTTAAAATATGTTAATTTATTTAGAAATAGTAAGGAGGAGGGCCTTGCATAAGCCATTAGGGTTTCCCGCCCCCTCCTGCACAATGTTTGTCATAAGTAAGTTTAACCTTTTTTTATTATTTGTATTTCAAAGTGCGAACAAATAAACAAACAAACATCACATATTAAAGGACTAAAATTCAACATTGTATCCAAAAAAAAAAATGAATCGGAGCCTTGTCTTGCCGATGGACGTTCACGACATATTTGCCCCGTTTTTTTCTGAAATCAGACGAAAACCAATGCGCGCTGATGTCATCTATAATAATTACTTGTTGTGGCCTTATGTAAATGTTAATATGCTTTTAATATATTTGTAAAGTTTTAACGCAATTCAGTTGTGCCTGGGGATATTTAATACGTCTGCAAATTGATTTTTGAATAAAGGTCTGCTTTGATTTATCTAGTTGCTTTCGGAATATCAACTTTTTTCAGTGCTTAAGTGTAATAAGTAGGGAAATAGGTTTTGTATAGACCCATACAGTTTTTTTTTCTATCTTTGATATACACTGTTCATTCCATTACAAAGTGGCATCCGTCCCCTATTCTTTTAAGAGTTCCACGACCTCATGCCGTCGTCAAATGATGTTAACCTTTACTACTGACGAATTATGAATGTTTTATTTAATTTTATTTATTAATTTATCCAGGGTATAACATATCGCCGCAAGAGCGTTTTTTCAATGTTCCTTTCGGGTGTAGATTGACAGAATACTAAAATAACGAACAAGAAAACTAAGATACAAACCAAGTTAACAACAATACTAGTAGTTTTATTGGTAAAAATTTTTTAAAATCATACGAAAAACTAATGGATTTCGAGAAACAAGCAAAATACATATAAACAAGGAAAATCTTGAAATCTTGAAAGTAGTGTATAATCCACAGTGCCGTTAGTTTGCGTCGTCAGCCTGTGTTGTCAGTCTGCGCCGTACCCTGTCTTGTTAATCCGCGCTGACACATGATGTTGCCAGCCTGTGCCGTCATCCGACTGCCGTCAGCCTAACGTTAGCCAGCCTGATAACACCTGATATTCCCATGCGGAACAAACGAACAATGATGCCATCGCAACTACATGTACCGTGCTAAGAATTCTATCGCCGCAAAATCACCCCCATTCCAACCAATTTTGAAATTTTAGAACACCGTGAATTTCAGCATACTCTATCACATCAGACCAAACCATGAATGTTGAACAACGCCAGACACATGAAGTGTCCAAATGCCGTTCAGTAATTTTATTTCGGCACGTGTACTCGAATTAACACAGATACAACTAGAGTTCCACGACCTCATACCTTCGCCAAATGAGGCTACCCTTTATGACTGACAAATGATAGATTTCACCCCTAATTATGCAAATAAGACCATCATTTGCATGAATTACATCAGTTGATCATATTCTCATCCCAATAACAGTGTTATCTTAACAAGGAAGGTAATTCTAGCATTTCCTCATAAATTATGCAAATGGGGTACTGATTTTAATAAGTTATGTTGAATGATGTTCACCTCCAGTCAACTTCAAAATGCGCAAGTATGAAATTGCCAACATCAACCACTATGGAATTATAGTATTTTCTAATTAATTATGCAAATTAGGTCTTCATTTACATAATTGATATATGGCGATGTTACTCTCATTCTTAATTACACATGTTACAGTGTATAATAGTCCTATCATGGAAGGTACCTGAATTATAGAATTCCTTCATTAATTATGCAAATTAGATCATAATTTGCATAATTGCCATCTAATTATGTCAAGCATCACTTCAGCTACCTACACACCAAATATCAAGACAATCCGTCGACCGGTTATTGAGTTATCCTACTTTAAACATTTTCATACAAATGGCCCTGCAGTTCCAGAGCAAGCCGCTAGGGGGCCCAAACTTACGTCACTTCTTCCCGAGCACAAGAGCTACCTACCATCCATAAATCATCACCCTAGCATGTCCAGATCACGAGATGTCAAAACCGGAAGTTCCGCTGCAGTACCATAGCAAGCTGCCAGGGGGCCAAAATTTAATCACTTCGAGGTCTCATCAAGACCTACCCACCTACCAAATATCAAGATAATCCATCTATGCCTTCTCAAGTTATGCTGTTGACACACAGACACACACACAGACACACGGCCACAAAAACATAACCTTCTTGGCGAAGGTAAAAAGGCATCAACTGGTCCCCAATAGCATATCATAAACCAAATCTCCGTGTCAACACAGAACAACATTTTCATCTGGAACTTATAACATGTACCCACAGACTTATGAAATTCTATTCAATTTGCCACAAGGAACTCGTAATGAAACTCAGAATGACAACCAGAACCGTTAAATCAGACGACAAAAATAACGTGTAATACAGTAGTTAACCACTGCCGTCACCTGGGCCCGGTGGTATCCGATCTCTAACATTTGGAACAACTAATCTCCGACCCCGTCCTGCGTCCACGATCTGTCTAAAACCTAATTTTTTATCGGAATCAGACACCTGATAAAATGGACCAAACCGGCTATACCTTAACAGCAGCCAAGGCATACAAACATGGCCATTTTTAGGCAAAAGGGGCCGCCAACAGTTTTCATTTCTGCGCCCTAACGTATACGTACACGTATACAATAAAAAAAAGAACGTGCAACATATACCGAGTCCCAAAAAAATCCGTCCACCCCACCGCGAGAAACAGCTGCGGACATAAAAACCACGACCAGTTACCGTACCCTTCCGCGGAGGTAAAAACTGAAAAAAATAAAGAAGGTATAGGAAATTTTCATATCAATGTTTATAAAACAAAAGTAACGATTTCTATGTGGTGACAACTTCATGGTTACACACAAACTTAAACGAGGCAAAAGAAGCTACTGTTTATATATAAGATCATTACTTGTACCTATATCCTTTGATCATATTCGCCACCCAATGACAGTCTCATTTTAAACAAAGACAGCTATTCTAGCATTTCCTCATAAATCATGCAAAAAGGTCATAATTTGATTAAGTTATGGTTAATGATGATCACCTTAATATAACTTCGAATTCCAAATGCCGCATGTATGAAATTCCTGTCAGTTACCACTATCGAATTATAGCATTTTCTCATCATTCATGCATTTTATTGACAACAGAAATGTGTGACTCTAGCATGTTTAGATCACGACTGTTAAAGTGTTCTTTTCCAATTGAAGAAACGGGAGACTCAGTGCAAGTTGCCAGCTCTTTATTCCACGTCTCAACTCTCTGGAACCCTGTGACAGACTGAACCCTTCCCCTCTGGAATGCCTTGTCTGACCTAGATATTCCATTCCGGGCTTTACCGCTACCTATCAGGGGAGGGTATAGACTTACTGGCTTGAAATTTTCTCTAGCATGTAACAACAGCTTAAACTGACCTACGGAACATAACAAACTAACCTACAGTACATAACAACGACATATGGAAACAGCAAGTTGTTTACCTACACACGTTGTGGGCAGGCAGAGGTCAGCCATTTACCTACTTCTTTTCATCACAGGGCCTGGTGACAAGTGGGCCACGATTTCTTCGATTAGGTCGACATGATCTAGTTTAACTGAATTATACAAGATGGCCGCCAAGACAGACGCCACGTAAATGACAGTGCCGCCGCGGTCGTGGTTTGACGGTTTCCCCTTGTAGCTTCTCTCAGCCGTACTTTGCAACGTACCCTGTGTGATCTTGAGAAGCTTTGCTGCCTGAGGAAAGGTGTTGTTAGTCCTCTTTACGGAGTTTTGTCTTCTTTCAAGAGGGCTGCGTCACAGGGTCGCCCCCCTCCCCCCTCTGCCGAGATGCCAAACTGCGAGGCATGCAAAGCGGGCGACGCCCGTTTACGCCAGGGAGATGTCATGTTGTGTTCAGTATGCTCTTCAAGTCGTGGTTCACAACACCAAACCGGTCAAGACACCACCGGTGGTGCAGTCGCGGGCGTGGTCATCAATGACCTGTTATGTTATGTCACTAGCAAAATGGACGCCGTCCCTAACGACTTGATTTTAAAGGTGTGCTGCGAGACATACTCGGACGAGGAAATTGAAGGCAGCAAGAAGCTCCTGTACGAGGTGTGTAATCCCGAAGAAAGGTACCGCAAGCGACAGGGAGCCAGCAAAGGTATGTCAAACATGACGGACATTTTGAAAATTTTGCATGCCACGGAGCCTGGCCAGGTGCCCCTGTTTGCGTCGGTATCGCTCCATATCCCTGCTGTGGATCTGACCAACCTCGACGCATCTCTGCTCCTGCAGGAACTTAGGGCGGTCAGACAGGAGATGGCTTCAATACGTAAAGCCTCGCAGGCCAACCTTGGACTCAGGTCCGAGGTCTCCGAAACCCTGGCGGAGAATGCACGAATGGTCTCCAACTTGGAATCTGAGCTTGCTTCCCTCAGATCGGAAGTGCATCAACTCCGAGTCACCAAATGCCCTAGTGATGACAGACGCGAAGAGCAGGGAATCGCGAGCTATGCCTCTGCTGTACTTCAAGGGGCTCGTCCCCCCTCACGTCCCAAAGTGCGGACACAATCGTCAACACCAAAGACCGTCTCGACACCCGTTTCCGGACAGTCCCACCCCCGTGCCTCCGACGACAACGAGGGCTTTGTACCAGTCGTCAGGCGCCGTCGCAACAAAGCGATTGTAGGCCGGGCCTCCACCAGCGATCACCTTCGTGCGGCGATAGCCAGACCAGTGGAGGTATTTGTGTCCAGACTTTGTTCAGAAACAACGGTTGATTCCTTATCCAAGTACCTATACGAGAAGGAGACTGCGATGGTGTCTTGTGAGAAACTGAAGACTCGTTATGACACGTACGCATCCTTCAGGGTCGCGGTCGACAAGGACGACGCCGACAAGGTCTTAGTACCGGACTTCTGGCCTTGTGGAGTTCTAGTGCGGAAGTTCTTCCCTAGGAAGTCTCATCCCCAGGTCTGATGACTAACGTTACACACCAGATCAGTACACTGACCGTTGCGTCCTTCAACTGTCGGTCCGTCAAAAACTCCATACAGTCTGTGAAGGACTTATGCAAGTCTACCGATGTCATCTTACTTCAAGAACACTGGCTTGTGCCTGAGGACTTATCTTACTTGTCTACCATTGATACGAACTTTCACGCGTATGGTACTTCCCCCATGGACACGAGTGAAGGTATGATTCTTGGCCGGCCGTTTGGCGGCGTAGCCGTTCTTTGGCGTAAGTCCCTTGGGGCGCTAGTCAGTGTTGAAAACCTTGTTGACGACCGTCTATTAGCAGTAAGACTTAACGTTGATGGTAAAGAACTTCTGATCATTTGTGTGTACATGCCAACAGAATCTGCCAATCATACTGAGATCTTCCTTGAGAAACTAGGTAAGATTGAAGCCTTATTAGACGAGTCTAGTGTAGCTAATGTGTGTATTATGGGAGATTTTAACTCTCGTCCAGAGGGGACGTTCGCCCCCCTTTTGCAGAATTTTTGTACTGACAGAAGTCTTCACGTTAGCGATATAGAACTACTTCCTGCTGATACTTTTACTTACATGAGTGATGCTCATAGATCAACTTCGTGGTTAGATCATTGTGTTTGTTCAGAATCACTTCAGCAGAGTATTTCTGATATATGTGTTCTATATGACTTTATGTCCTCAGACCACTTTCCCCTTCGATTCACATTGGATTGGTCCACAGTTCCTTTGTTTACTAATACAGCTGAGGACGGGGATCCCCCGCCCAGCAGAATCAATTGGGAACGTGTGTCTCAGGACGATTTAAAGCACTACCATACTTGTACCGAACACTTGTTATCCAGATTTGTACTGCCTACCGAGGCCATTCGATGTACTGACTATAACTGTACTAATGTAAACCACCGTGTCTCTTTAGACCAATTTTCTTCCGAGATTATTGTTGCTTTGCAGGAGGCTGCCAAAGATTCCCTTCCTTGTAGAAAATCCACTATATCTCATTCGATCCCCGGATGGAATGAAGTGGTCAAGGAATACCATAGTGCTGCTAGGGATGCTTTTACATTGTGGCGGGAAAATGGTCGTCCTAAACACGGTGCCATTTGGGAACTACTGCGAACCTCTAGGGCGAAATTTAAATACGCACTCAGACAATGCCGTCGTGACGAAGCCAAATTTCGAGCTGACTCACTGGCAAAGAACTTACATAAGGGGGGAAGTAAGGGCTTTTGGTCGGCCCTTCGCTCCCAAAATGGCACTAGATCTAGTTTACCCTGTACAGTAGAAGGCCACTCTGGAGCGGCTGATATTTCTAATATGTGGAAAAATCATTATAGTACTTTGCTGAATTCTGTGAATTCCACGGCACATAAGGATTTTGTAAACAGCTCTGTCGTCTCAGGTGTTACTGAAAATTCTGGTATGTTCGTATCGGTAGAGGAGGTAGCCGATGTAATTAACTCGCTGTCCAATGGCAAAGCGTGTGACGTCGATGGTATTGCTGCGGAGCACCTGAAGTATGCAGGGCCCCGGCTGGTTACATTACTGTCACTATTGTTCTCTGCCGTGCTCCGGCATGGGTGTATTCCTTCCAGGCTTCTCAATATCGTTTTGATTCCCATTATTAAAAATCAAAATGGTAATGTAACAGATAAAGACAACTATCGACCAATTGCGGTCTCCAGCCCGATTTGTAAAGTCCTGGAATCACTGCTCTTACAACGCCTAGAGGAACACCTTCATAGCCCGGAGAATCAGTTTGGTTTTAAGAAACAACACGGTACTGATATGTGTGTATTTGTACTGAAAGAGGTAATTCGCTACTACCAGAAACGTGGCTCTCCTGTATTTGTATGCTTCCTCGACGCTACTAAAGCATTCGATCGTGTGAACCACTGGTCACTCTTTAAAAAATTAATCGATAGGAAGATACCAATGTACCTAGTTCGATTACTTGTAAGTTGGTATAACACCCTATCATTTAGAGTTCGTTGGGGCACTACCCTATCAGATAAATTTTCTGCAAGCAATGGTGTTACACAGGGGAGCTTACTGTCCCCCTTTCTGTTTAACGTGTATATATCCGACCTTAGTATTGAGTTAAATTCTAGTGGAGTTGGTTGTCATATAGGCAACACCATTGTAAATCATCTTCTATATGCTGATGACCTATGTGTTATCTGTCCATCTGTAAAAGGTCTGCAAAAACTTATCTCAATTTGTGAAAATTTTGGTGCGGTTAACTGTATCCTATTTAGCGAGAAGAAAACCAAATGTATGTATTTCCCATGTGTTAAATTCCGTCTGTTAAGTGCGCCACCCTCTGTTAGACTCTATGGTACAAACATACAATATGTTTCATCTTTCAACTACTTAGGTAACCATTTAACCCCCAACCTGTCTGATGATGAGTCTATCCGGTCTCACATCAGAGGCTTTTATACAAGAGCTAACTCTTTGGTTCGTAAATTTAAGTTTGCATCTGCTGAAGTTAAGCGCACTTTGTTTAATGCATACTGCTCTTCCATGTACTGTGCTCAGTTGTGGTCTCAATACTCGCTGGGCACAATTCGTAAATTACGAGTAGCATACAACAATGCTTTTAGAATTTTGTTTGCTTACAGGAAATATGATAGTGCTAGTCACATGTTTGTAACAGCTGCAGTTGACACTTTTGAAGCCCGCAGGAGAATATTAACACATTCCTTTGTCACACGCCTCCTCAGCTCAAACAACGGCTTCATAAAACTTGTAATTCATTCTGATTCATTCTCTCTCAGCCACTTCTGGAAACATTACGTCAACCTGGTATTCAAACAGTCCACACTTTAAAACTCCATTACCACTGTATTTTAGCTTTACTTTACATAACTGTATTTATGTTTGTACACCTGTATTCGTTTTTTAAAATTTTATGTAGTGATATGGGCCCTGTGCCTGCAATAAAGAATTGAAAAAAAAAAAAAAAAAAAAAAAATTATGAATAACCCTATTTATTTCTGTTAATTAGTGCATGGATTCCAATTTCGTTCACCTCTATGTTAATCATTACCTAAGGCGCCTACCTACCTAAAACAAAGCAAATTCATCTACTCCAGCTTAAGTTATTGCCTTAAAAGGCTAAACCAAAAACACCCACCACAGTTCCGAACAAGCTAAAATTCTACCTTGAACTTTGAAGCTCCACTGTAATACCGTACGTACCTTTAGCCATCCGCTGAATATCGTTATGATGTGACATCCAATAACCAGCCAAAGCTTCTAGAGTAATGTGGTACACATACAAAAACACTAAAGGCATCCCTTTGCAGCAACTTATGAACATAAATGTTTTCGAACTCAAACCTTGTTTCCGAAACCGCTACTCACCTACCAAATAGAATAAATCCAGTCATAGCTTCTCAAGTTATGCTGAACACGCACGATCAACAAATACTTTAAAGCCCGCTGCAGTACCGTTGGAAAAAGCCAGGTCGACTATTCTTAAACTTGACCTTCGTTTACACAACATATATTAACATACAAATTTTATCAAAAAATACATCCACAGCTACATGAGTTAGACACGGAAATACATACAGGCCCATCCCACAGAGCACGTCGGCAGAACGTACTGCGCCTGCGCAAAACCCTGATTTTTAACGTTTTTGTTGGATGTTTGGTCAACGTTGCATCAAAATTTTGCCTGTTGCAGACGATATCTTTGCCTATAAAATATCTAAAAACTACAGACAGGCTGTCAACCTTATATGCTTTAATACAACCTTATATGAGACGTTCTACCAAAGTGCTATGCACAATACATTACGGGTTTCGCGCAGGTGCAGTACGTTCTGCCGATGTGCTACCCCACAGCCACTCCACCAAGGCCAAACTGAATACATACCCTTCTGACGAAGGCAATAAACAATAAACGCCGTCAACTGTTCAACCTCATTTGTAACTTATCCCTCTTCAGTTGACGACCATACACTAGTACACTTATGCGTTGGTATTTATGGCTAAACAGTGACATCCATCAAGTCGCTGGCAAATTGTTGCGGAAACATAGCTTATAATCCACTAATATCTTTCGAATACGTGTACGATGTATGGAAAGAACAATCCGAATAAACGTCTTGCCTATAAAAAGAAGCAACAGGTGATATTGAAAAAAAAGAAGCACGTGAAAACCACCGTCAGCTGTTTATCTTTGGTTGACGTTCGTATATGTCATTCTGCTTGTATCAAGTTGTTTTGATGTTGTCAGCACGATGCACCTTCCCTAACTCCGTAATGTTACAACTATATGGATGTTTGTATCCTATATGCCTCTTTTTTTCAATATTTATCAAATTAAATGAAACATAAAGAATTCATTCTCTGCAATTATTTATTGTACTGCTGCAGTTCACCTTTTTTGTAAACAGGGTAACGCCTGAAGACATGAATGGATATTTATGACTTTTATTAGACGGGTTAATGTTGGAAGGCGAAGGCAAAGCTCAATAACGGGCTTCTTGGCGGGATCATATGATACCGCAGTGGGTGTGTTGATAGATTGTTCAAATTAATTATTATTGCTCAACGATTTTTTTCTGTTACTAATACAACGAGTATCAGAAAAATCAGTTGATGGCCTCTCTGTGTTTGCACCTTGTGGAATAGTGAAAGCAGTAAGAAGACATGCAGGGGTCGATCACCTGTATCAAGGTGCAGCTGGATAACGTGATGTTCAACTTTCGCTTGATGTTTACCTTGCTCATATTGGCCATTTTCTGGTGCCAACCAACTTGCTTTATTGTCTCTTCTCTTGACTGTTCCCGTGAGTCATTCCTCAGTTGAATCTTGTCTCGATAGCTGTTTATTTGAAGTCATTTTAGAGTGTCCATCAGGATTGACGCACTCAATATTGATGTCCGTCCGTTCTTACTTCTCTCGAAGGATCTTCTGTACTGTGTTTGAACACCTATTGCCTTTCTGCACCTTCCTTTTGATGATTCTAATAATGTTACGGAGTGAGAATCCATTAGTTTTGTAGCATTTGAGCCGTAAGTCCTCTATCTGCTCTCTCGGCTATGAAATGTTTTTTCGAAGATTCCCAATTTTATTAGCCTCTACCAGGCTTCGGAAAGCGGCTGGAAAGAGTAGAAATTGGCCAAATAGACAGATAACATGCCAGGGGAGTTGGTTCACGAGAGAGTACAGTTTGAAGTCAAAGAACATAGCGACTCCCGACAGGCTTCGGACGCGGCAAACTGTACTCTCTTGTGGACCAACTCCCCTGGCATGTTATCTGTCTATTTGGCCAATTTCTACTCTTTCCAGCAGCTTTCCAAAGCCTGGTAGAGGCTACAGTTCTATCTGTAACTCGTCTTTGCTTGGGTTTCGTACTTCTCTAACTCGAAACACAATGTCTGTGTATGTGTGTGTGTGTATGTGTGTGTGTGTGTGTGTGTGTGTGTGTGTGTGTGTGTGTGTGTGTGTGTATGTGTGTGTGTGTGTGTGTGTGTGTGTGTGTGTGTGTGTGTGTGTGTGTGTGTGTGTGTGTGTGTGTGTGTGTATTGACATGTTGGTTGCCCTCAGGCCATTTTAAATTCTCCGAAACTTCTAATTGTTGGTGTGGGGATTTTTTTTTTGCTGTCAATATTATCTACAGCTCCGGACAGAATTATTATGAAAAATTCCTCTTTGTGAGACTTCCAAACATTGCTAAAAGCGTTGCGTTAATAATTTATTTACCATCATCTTTAGACGCCCGCAAGAGATTAAGTAAAAAAGAGTCAAATGAGTAGCCAAACATTTCAAAATCAGGTTTGAATTTAGTATCGATACGTCGAATGTCAGCTATTGGTATTTGACTATATACATTAAGAAGTTTCTCATTGCCAGAGCGTGTGTGGGTATCAGGAAAAATATTATTTCTGCCTTTAACACCGACGCTGCGAAAGAAATTCTTCAAATCGTCTGCCAGGGTCTCTGTGTGGGCGATGAAGTCAAAGGGAATCTGAAATGACAGAAGTCAAAGAGAAGAATAGTTTAAAACATGGGTATAGTTAACAATAAAATTACCAATCCTGAACTGCAGCTCCGGAAGCAAAATCTACTAAATCAATGATTCTGCAGAAAAAAAAGTCAGAAAATCGTCAACTGATGTTAAAACACAACAATCTTTTTTTTACATATATACTAAGTGATAGAAATCAGATTTCTTAATTTTTTTAAATTCATATGAAATTTTAAGAATTCTAACTTTTGTTCAAACAAGAGTTTGACCGCCTTAAGCCTTCGCTAGATGGTTTTTCTCATTAATTATGGAAATAAAATGCCAATTTGCATAAGTTATATAAGTTGAACGTATTCTCCAACAAATAACAGTCGTATCTTGACAAAGAAAGCTATTCTAGCATAGATAATTCAAATGAGGTCCCGATTGGAATTAGCTACTTTTAATGATGTTCACCTTTAGTTAAGTTCCAAATGCAGTACGTAAGAAATTCCATGCAGTTACCATTATGAAAGTATAGAATTTCTGATTCGTTTATTTTGTTTATTTTGTTTTGCACATAAAAGAATGGAAGACAGAAAATAAATGTCAATATTCCAATAAAACAAAAAATAAAAACTAAATAAACTATACAAAATAAATGTGCCGGGGGCTGAAAAAAGCCATATGGCTTGAACGACTCCCCCCCCCCACTATAACAAAGAACATTATTAACTACAGTTACACGACCTCATACCTTCACCAAATGAGCTTACCTTTATGGCAGACGGATTTCCCCTAATTATGCAAATAAGATTCTAATTCGAATGAATTACACCAGTTGATCATATTCTCCACCCAATGGCAGTGTTATCTTAACAAAGAAGGCTATTTTAACATTTCCTCATCAATTATGTAAATGAGGTCCTGATCTTAATAAGTTACATTGAATGGTGTTGAATGATGTACCTCCAGTCAACTTTGAAATGAATGCACAAGTATGGAATTGCCAGCATCAACCACTATGGAATTATAGTATTTTATCATTAATTATGCAAATTAGGTCTTAATTTACATAATTAATATATGACGATGTTCCTCTCAGTCTTAATTACACATGTCACAAGGTTGAATAGTCCTTTCATGGAAGGTAGCTGAATTATAGAATTCCCTCGTTAATTATGAAAATTAAATGCTAATTTTCATAATTGTCATTTAATAATGTCAAGCTTCACTTAATCTACTTACATACCAAATACCAAGACGATCCGTCAACCGGTTATTGAGTTATCCTCCTTTAAACATTTTCATACAAACGCTCCTGCAGTTCTAGAGCAGGCCGCTAGGGAGCATAATCCTACGTCCCTTTTTTCTGAGCACAAGAGCTATGTACCATCCAAAAATGATGAACCTAGCATGTCCGGATCACGAGATATCAAAACTGGAGGTTCCGCTGCATCAATTCGAGGTCTCCTCAAGACCTACCCACCTACCAAATATCAAAATAATCCATCTAAGCCTTTTCAAGTTATGCTGTTAACCCCCCCCCCCCACACACACACACACACGGCCACGAAAACATATTAACCTTTTGGCGAAGGTAATAATACTTCCCCCCGTACTGATACATTGTCGCCCGCACCGCAGAGAGCAACTGACATATGCTGCAGACCGTCTGACAAGACGTCAAGAGCCTTTGACGAATTAATAATAGTAATAACAACAACAATTTCACTAATAAAGGAAAGAAAATACTGATTACTTATGTGCTAATGGCTCTAGATCTATTGATTACGTTGTAAATTTATCGAAAACAAGAGAAAACGAAATATCTATAAATTAATAACTTACAACACACAAAAATATATAACAATAAGCAAACAATCTCATTTCTCACTACAGAAACTAAATTGTAATATATTAGAAAGTAAGAAATATACAACAATTGGATTTAATTGGCAAAATACGTAGGAGGTCAGATCTGCCTAGTAGGTGGTATGTATACTATAGGGGACTAGGGTGGCTGATTAGATATGTTTTCAATGTACTTTTGAACCTGAGAAGTGAGGGCATTGATTGTATATTTGACTGAATACGTTTCCATATTGTGACACATTTGTATTTTACTGATGACTGTGCTAATTAGGTGCGAAATAGAGGTACATGGGGTTGACTTCTTTGCCTGGTGTAGATGTTGTGTACAAGTGAATTGTGGTCTGGGAAATTATCAAACATAATGGGGAGATTATTGGATAGAAAATTGAAAGTGAAGATACTAATCTGTAATATATTGATATTATGGATATTTAGTTCTTTTAATTATGTAATTATCAATTATGTGAATGCGGTCCTCATTTACATAATTAATATCTGCCATTGGTCCTCACGAGACCTACATGCAAAAAAGCTCGACAATCCGTCAACCGTTATTTTAGTCCCCCCCTTTCGGAAATTTTTAAACAAACGTTTCTGCACTTCCGTAACATGCTGATGGGGGGGGGGGGGGGCTAATGTCACTTCTTCCCGTACAAAGGAGCTGTGTACCATCTAAAATTCATGACCCTAGCATGTACAGACCACGAGATATCAAAACCGGAAGCCATACTGCAGTATCATAACAAGCCGTTTACAAAAGGGGGGCCAAAATCGAATTATGTCTAGGTCTCAAGACCTACCCACCTAACAAATTTCATGACAATCCATTGAAAGCTTCTTGAGTTATTGTGCAGACATACATACATGCATACAAACACACAAACACACAAACGCATAAACATAACATTCGTATCAAAGGTACAAATCGAGAAATAAGGACCCTAGTTTAGACCACAGGCATATCTGTATCTTGGAACGGAAATAAAAAAACATTTTGCGAGGTTCTCTCTCTCTCTTTCTCTCTCTCTATCTCTCTCTCTCTATATATATATATATATATTTTATAGATGGTACACAGCTCCTTTGTACGGGAAGAAGTGACATTAGTCCCCCCCCGGAATATTTAACCTTGTGGCATATGCAATTATTGTAATTATATATATATATATATATATATATATATATGGGATCTACTACTACTACTACTAGTAAACTGAAAATTAGGACAAAGGGGTCAGTTATATATATATATATATATGTCGTTAATTTTTGTATATTTCTTACTACGCATCTGCAACAGCATACAGCCTACCCAGAAATGTAACTGACCCCTTTGTCCTAATTTTCAGTTTACTAGTAGTAGTAGTAGTAGATCCCATAACCATAACGGTCGTAGGGGCATCATGGCAGCCAGCAGCATGTCTGGACTTGCCACAATTTTTCTATAGGCTCATAATATTCAGTTTACTAGACTTCGTTTAACTCAGATCGGGCTTTTTGGGTCATCCTAGGACGGGGGCCAGGGCCTTTTGAAGCCTGCCCTCATAACTTTTCGTGTTACCACCAAATTTAGTGGATGGTTTAGTGGATGGTTCACTGGTTAAATTAAATGACAACAACAACTTTGGTGTAGTTGCAAGGTAATGTGATTGAATAGCTAACTGATGTTTTTTGTAATAATCTTTATTCTCAATCGATTATAATTATTAATGTCTTATATCTTTTCTACTTTATTTGCTACGACTATGTTTTTGGAGAACAGAAACAGGAAGTCGATCCCTTCTTATGTTTTTTTCCTCTACAGGTGTAACACCCGTTACCGTTTTAGCTTGATCTTTTAGGAGCAAGGGAGCATAAGTACGGACATTTAAAAACTGGCCAACTTTCTCATACCAGACGAAGTAACTAACATTGGAAGTGACAAACAATGGTAACGGAGGTTGCAGTCAATACTTTAAAACATTTTGTCCAGCAATGGTGGCTACAAATGACGGCGAACACCCCTATCTTCTTCCCTTAGAAATCCGAGAAAGTTGCAAAAAAAAACTTGTCAACATCAGAATTTCTTGTCATAAATGTACATTTGTTGCCAGATATATTGTAGGAATAGTCAGTACGCGTGATGGTTCTAGTCAGTTCGTTTGATGGTTCTAGTCAGTCCGTTTGATGGTTTTAGTCAGTACGTTTGATGGTTCTAGTCAGTACGTTTGATGGTTCTAGTCAGTACGTTTGATGGTTCTAGTCAGTACGTTTGATGGTTCTAGTCAGTACGTATGATGGTTCTAGTCAGTACGTTTGATGGTTCTAGTCAGTACGTTTGATGGTTCTAGTCAGTACGTTTGATGGTTCTAGTCAGTACGTTTGATGGTTCTAGTCAGTACATTTGATGGTTCTAGTCAGTACGTTTGATGGTTCTAGTCAGTACGTTTGATGGTTCTAGTCAGTACGTTTGATGGTTGTAATGGAAACTTTGAATAATTCATCTGGCAAGTAAATTTGTAAATAATTACGAAATGAACTCTAATATTATTTAATGTATATGCTACGATTGTTTTAGAATGTCACCAGTAATGTTTGTACCAGTCCAGTTTTAAATTTGTAATTAAGTCCACAATTCAGCCTGATGGCTGCAAGGGATTTTAAACTGAATAAACCATTCTATCTATCTATCTATCTATCTGGTCAGTACGTTTGATGGTTCTAGTCAGTACGTTTGATGGTTCTAGTCAGTACGTTTGATGGTTCTAGTCAGTACGTTTGATGGTTCTAGTCAGTACGTTTGATGGTTCTAGTCAGTACGTTTGATGGTTCTCGCCGCCCCCCATCTGGATAATGTTAAAAATGGAATCCACTATTAAACGTCATCGCCGTTCAAAATGGACTGGTCAGTTGGTGGCACTGTTGCAGCTACATTTGCACTACATCTACAGTTGCTATCTGTAAAATGTATTTTAGCTCAGAATTACCAAGTTGGAATTACCTAAACTGTTCTAGGACAAGGAATATGTTTCCAAGTGTTCATAGTCATAAAATGATATTCAATCGTCTCACAATAGTGGTGTCAAGTTGTTGCGTTTTATCATGGTACGAGTGTCGTAAAATTCCAAGTAAGTTTCAAAGTCTAAGGTTTCAAAGTTTATTCAGATATTGATCACTCACAGCCCAAAGGCTGAGCTGCTGATCCATTTACAAAAAGTGTTCTTAAGGTTTACACAATGCCATTTTCTTCAAAAATGCACAGGTTAACCCCTTAAACCACCGTAGGTTTTTTGCGACGAATCTTACCGTATGGGGTCAAAAATGACCCTATAATGTTTTGCATGAATACATTTTATTTTCTGACTTTTTGTGTGATTTATATGTATCTATAGTTTCATTGATCTATGAGGGAAAGATTGACATAATTAGGTGTGAATAATTTCTGCTCATTATCATAATTTAATTTGTTTTAAGAAGAGGCATACAGCCAGTCATGTTGATAACCTTTGACCCCAATTCCATAGGCAACTTGGTCAAGGGTTACAACTATTGAGTTTCCTGATTCAACATTGAGGTCATTCAAAGGATCGCATCAAATTCAAGCTAAAATATCATCTGGGAGAAATATTGGGGGCAACAAAAGACTCACATGTGTTAAAAAATGCATAACATTTCCCTGGGGTCAGTTTTGACCCCACAGGACCACGCATAAACTTTCTACGATAACTCAATCAATTATGAGCCAATCTCAGTAAAAACGTATAAGAAGTTATAAGACATATATACAAACAAACTCATAAGAGGAATTTTATTTTCGACAAGTAATGTCGAAATGGCACATATTTATATACGCCTGGGTCAATTTTGACCCCATACGCTGGTTTGAGGGTTAAGGTGTGATGGGCCTCATATTGATAGTGAAAATCCACAATATATGACTTGTGATCTACAGACTGCATGAATCGATCTGATTTTCTCCTTCGTCTCGTAAAACCTTTTCAACGTTTTTATGGGGAGTGGATATCCCAAGAAAGTACGGACCCTAGAAAAGCCACAGAAACGCAGAAGAGGCCATAAAACACTAAAAAAATAACCAGGGCAGTGAATATTATGTGGTGTGTACTTATTCGGGAAATAACTAGTCCGGGGCAGGGGGCTCAGAGCTGTTCAGCTACTTTCTCAACCAACAATGTTCACTTTCAACATTTTTTGGATCAAGGAGGTTTAAACTTTCCTGTTTTGATGAATAATGGCCGTGTCCTGTATCTTGGCATGGCCTATCAGAGAGCCACTGTCTGCACTCTATGCATAATTAAACATAATTACATATAATTACTTCAAAAGAAGGTGCTAAAAACAATCAATGAATTCAGCTGTCAAGTTGATTGATTGTTCTGGATTAGGAAGGGACACAAAATTTCCAGAATTCACATGGCCAAACTTGAAAGCTTGAGACCCCACCTTTCCACACTACCTACAAAGTTGATATTAGGTGAAAACAAGCCGCGACGATTTGGTTTTGGTTTCATTAACCGCCGCATTTTTAGCTATTAATCGATAATGTCATGGCTACCCCCTAAGACGCTGTCAAAGTAAGTAAAATTTTGATATTCCTATAGATTTAAACAATATTCCTTTTTCCGGAAACCGATTCTCATACTAAGTGACTGTCCCTATATCCTCTGAAAAAAATCAGTATTCCAGGCCATCGGCAAAGGTGGGGTCTCAGCCTATCTTTGTAAAATCGTATATTAGATTTCCTAATTGATTATAAAAATATTATGCAGATTTTCTTTACTTATTAATATTTTTAAATGAATGGTCCCTTGTCTAAGTTTGTGGCAAATTTCAAGTTATTTTGTCGCTTCAAACACGAGATATTTGCGATTTCCCAGGTATCGCTGTGTGATCCGTACTGCCCCTATTCTCCTTGGCACCAGGCCGTACGGTAGGGGAGTCGAAAGATATAAACATTAGGGACTTAGGGAAATACATGTAGCCAATCTTGGTTGGTGTTTGCCTAACAACATGGCAAACCGAAAACCTGAATAAAGTCGTCTTTCGGAGCGAAATTATAAAAAAAAATCAGTCATTCAAAGTAGAAAATACTAGTGTAAAAGTATGTATGGTCGATAATTTCGTGTTATTTTGACAGAACTGTCCCTTCCATACTATTTGTTTAGTTTAAAATATTTTACAGTTAACACAGAAATTGCGTCTTGTAGCCGGATACTTTTTCAAACGCCTGTAGCATTGGGAAAAAACACCGCAGCAACAGACCGCCGTGATTTTAAAAAAAAAAAAAGAAAAAAAAAAGTAATTTCAATTTTGGTGCCTTTCAACCCAAAATCCTGTTTGCAAAAGGTGATTCATTGGTTTATACCCGTCCCGTACATATTGGGGTGATATTTGAACTAAATCCATGTTCACGTTTTATGACTGCCTATTCCACCAGGAGGCTGCCGTGATGTCACAAGTACACTTAATCTAATTAACTGGCCATAAAATCACTACTCTGTTAACGTTAGTACATAAAAGAATATCTCCACGAAACGAAAAGGATAAAGAGAAGCCAGAGGACGAAGATTCACCTGAGGAAGAATTGAAGTAGGCTGTTGTCTGCATGCCAGTCCTTCTACGATCACGACATTCGTCATATCTTATCCGAAAGACATAGATATACTAAAGTGTTAATTAGATTAAGTGTACTTGTGACGTCACAGCAGCCTCCTGGTGGAATAGGCAGTCATGAAACGTGAACATGGATTTGGGTCAAATATCACCCAAAAGTGTACGGGATGGATATAAACCAATAAATCGACTTTTGCAAACAGGATTTTTGGTTGAAAGGCACCTAAACTCAAATTACTTTCCTTGTCCTTCAAGAAATAAGTGATAAAATCGGGCAGCTTGTTGTAGGTTTAAGTTCGTGTGGAAAAACGAGGTGACCAAACAACCCCGGTTAGTTATTCCCCATATTTTACTGTTTTGGAATAGCGTTGGTCTGGTAGAGACTAACGAGTTCAGCATTTGACCTTGTAGGACTTCGCACTTTATTCCACGCCCATTCTAGTCTGGCGGCAGAGACCGATAAGCGTGCATTGCGGCCCATACAAAGTTTTTTTGTTGTTTCCATATCTCTGAGGTGTGCTCTTTCAGAATCTGAATGATGCCACTCTGTCATCATTGGGCAATCCGCACAATATGCAAATTAGGTCGGCCATTACTGAAAATATGGTTTTCGGCAATATCTCAGTAACTACACATGGTATCAGAATAATTTTGGTGTCTATCCCCATGTTTAAAGGGATAAGGAATTTCAGTAAAGATCAAACCGGTATTTTGTGCTGAATATGCAAATGAAGACCAAACAATATGCAAATTAAGGCCACCATTGCTAAAAATCTGGTTTTCGTCAATATCGCAGTAACTACACATGGTATCAAAATGATTTTGGTGTCTATACATATGTTTTCAAGGGTAAAGAATCAGACTAAACCATTACAGTATTGATTACACCAACTTTAATGCAATATATACAAAAACAATGTCAGTCCATATCCGAGTCGCTATAGAACATTCCCTTCACTTACACTGATGGCTCATTCTCACTGAAATGTACAGAATTCCGGTAACGGAGGTTAAATCGCAATTTTGGCTTTTTTTCATCAAAAAAAATCTACAGTTTTTAGATTCGTCTTGTTAGGAGCAGGTGATTATAAGTACGGTCATTTCAAAACTTTCTTATACCAGGCAAACTTTACTAATATTGAAAGTAGCATACAACCGTTAGGCAGGTAACTGTCATTATACTGTAAAATATTTTGTTCAGCAATGTTGTCTACAAATGGCAGCGAACACTCCTTTCGGCTTATTCCCTTAGCTATAAAAAAAACTTGCAAAATGTCATTAAAACGGCAATTTCTTGTCTTATATGCGGCTCTATCTCAACTTCACGATACTTGATCGGTAACGGAGTTACAGAAATCTGCGATAACAGAGGTTACAGACACGAGGCTATAATTATTTACAAGTCATCAACCAAAGCTAATGTTGTGGTACATTTTTCAGGAAACATAGTAAGTGTGGCGGGAAAGTGAAAAAAGCAACGATGAGGCTGTGATTTGGCTCATACTATAGTACTACAATTAAACCTGCCCGAGAGGACACCTGTCTAAAAAGGACACCTGCAGTCAATGGACACATGAGAACAGTCCCGTCTATTTTACATAGTTAAGACCCTGTCCCAGGAGGACAACTGTCTTCCCCAACCAAAGGACACTTTTTCAGTCCCAAGGGGCACTCAGACCTGTCTTAGTGGACAATATTGATTGACGGCAGCACCCAGCCGGGCGAGCTCAGGAACAATATTTTTTGATACAGTAGACACCTGATTGTTGCACAAGCTATTTGTCGGTGAATTTTACCCCTATAGCGCTAAAACAACAGCAGCCAATCAGGGGTGCCAAAAAGGAATAAAAGGACTTTTGTTTATGACAATGGATGGTGCAGGTGTGGTATTAAATGAATAACAATAGGCTCTATGCAGATTTGCTAACGCTCAAAAATTGAACTGTTATAACTAGATCTTTTTTGTCTGTCAGGAACAGATTGAAAGCCTAAAGTATATTATTCTGGGATTCTAACTTAACATTTAGTATAAATGTGCTACACAATACACATACATTTGTACTTGCATAAGCCTATTACTGGATACGTGATATACATGTTCATGAACATCTGCCAATCCTTCGGATAACCAACCCTGTCTGGGGAGGACACAAAGGACATTTTTTCTCAGCCCCGTGTTTCCATTACTAGTTTGACTCAGTCGTCAAACAAATCATTTTCAACAGAATTGTCACAATCATCATGAACCCGACGGGTGTGCTCATTCTGGCAGTGTTCCTGTCCATGACATCCACAGAACATTGTGCAGGACAAGTGGGCTGTATAGCACCCGCACATTGCTGTTGAGGTCAGAGGGTCAGAGGTCACGAAACCAACATGGCGTCCTCCTTGGGAGCTCCCTGTACTGGGATGAGGAATCCACCGTAATCCTTCGTCAGAGTGGCCCATGGAGGCACATGTTTGAGTCATCCATCATCTAGAAGGTTTTCTCAGTATATTTTGAGTTTCATTTTGTGTTTTGTTTCAAGTTAGAACGATTTTTGTTGCAGTACTGTGGGGCTGCGTTACCCCCCTCCCACCCCAGAGGCGCCACAAAACGGGGCTTTGTATTCTCTTTTATTTCGTTTTATTATTATTTCCCACGACGTTTTCCTTGGTTATGTTACGGAACTTTCTGAAGCTACTCGTGACCTCGACCAAAAACCGGTGTAGGCCTGGCGAGCCACACAGACATCTTTGGAGCCTAAAGTCAAGCAAGATGGGGTTGGATCCCAGAACTGGAAGTCAGCAGCGCATGAGAGAAGGTTTATCCAGACTCCATAAGCCCTACAAGCTGTCGACACTGAACTGCAGAACTCTACAGTCAACCTCAGCGCAAGTAGAACAAGTAGAACCTTATTCACAGGACTGTAAGGACAACCTTCTGAGGTGGCAATGGAGTATGTAACTGCAGTTTGTGTCGTCGGCTAGCTTCGTCACCAGCTCGAGCTGCCCGCGTTCCAATCTTAATGCTGAAGTCGAAGTAGCGATCAAAGATCAGGTATGTGTCCTGGTTGGCCACCCTTTCCATCACATTCATCGTGAAGGCGTTGACAAAATCTGCCACAGTTCCTTGATTGGGCCAGTTTATAACCCAAAGGAGAGCACAGCCATCCAGTATCTCCACCTGTGATTTCTCAACCAAACGCTGTGACACATGTACAGTCACATGCAGCTTCTTCTTCAGCGTGGATTTCGTAGTTGCGATTCTCATATTGCCATCATCATCAAACATGGAGGTAGGCACGGGTGACAGTTCATGCGCGAGGACAGATTTGATATCAATGTCTCGAGACTGTTGCAACCCTAGTACCCGTGAGTAGATCAGATTCGTGAGTAGACATTGATCAAACCGGCAGGATGACCAGTTGGATCCAGGGGATCGATGCAGGTAAGTAGCTTATCTCGTATCTTGTCTCTGTCCTTGGCATCCAAAGTGATGCGTGATGGCTTCTCTTCTTTGTGACTTGTCACCTCCTTCTCTCCACTGTTATCCGACATGTCTGCAATATCTTGATCGATCATGCTGCAGCTGTGCATACTGTATGCCCATCGTTTCAGGGTTTCGGGCTTCAGGGTTATACCTATGATTCCATTTGGACCATGCCCATAACGCATGAAGGTTGTCTCTATCCACATGTCGGACCAGATTCAGTTCCAGAGTCCCGGCTTGTGACGCATGGTGTGTTCACCTCTCATGAAGCACTGAAGCACTTCAGGTGGAAGACGCTGCATTGCCCTCAGGTAGTACAGCCCGTATCTCGCGTAGTTGAAGTGAGCAGAGGCAAAAAAAAAGTATGGCATCATTTGCTCTACTGACCAGAGGTGGAGAGGCCAGTCTGCCTCTCGCTCTGCCCTCACAAAGATCATCATGATAAAGACTGGCTTTATCAGGTTCTCAACCCATAGGCGAGTTGTGACGCTTCTTGAGGATATGCTTTCAAGCGCTCTAAGCATCTCGTCGTGACTTTCGCATCCATCCAGAGGTGGACGCAACAGCTCTTCTGTCACTAACCGAAGGGCTCTGAAGTTCTGTGGGAACTTTTTCCCCGACAGCATGTGTGCCACACCCCCAAAACAGGACTTCATTATATCCTCGAGTCTACTGTCTGCCATCAACACGCCAACACAGCCAATGAAACTCATGAGCATGTGCATACCTCCCAGCCTCGGTATGAAATCCGAGAATCTCTCTTGGTAAACCCATTTCACATTGACTGCAACTTTGTAGAGCTGCTGATCATTTGTCAGAATAGTAATGTCCTGTCCACATTCCTTCGTTAGACGTTGAGCTTTGTTCATGGCTGTGAGCATGGAGTCTGGGTGGGCTGGATTCATATCAATCAATGGAAGATACACCACCTTTGTCGCTGGTGTTACACTCTGCCCTTGCTCTCTGCACAACTTGGTGTTGAAGCCACCAAACTCTATAGGGTTTGTGCTTGTGGCAACACATTTGAAGAACTCGAAGTCTAGATGACGGGCCCTTTCTAAAGCAACGACATTGCTTACAGCAGCTGCTGCTGCCGATGCTTTGAACCTAAGGACTTCATCATAGCTGCAAGATGCAAGGAACTCATGGAATTGCTCAATCAACCCTTTCCTGTTCAAGACAACACCGAGCGCAATCTGGAGGGTTGTGAATGTACCACTTATGGCATTAGTAACAATGTTTCCGATAAGAGCGACTGGTAAGGTGTGGTCCAACTTTGTAGAAAGCTTTGATAACAAGGATGACAAAGTAGAACTGACACAGTCAGTGGCAATGTCCATATCAACTCTGGCTTTATAGTTCTTGTCATCAACTGATGATTCCTTTACATCACGCACAATCTGGTGAGCAACCTTTTCTAGTCCAATCTCAACATCATCTTCATCACTGCTCGGCACTAGTCTCAGCAAACTGGATGTTTTACTTCGAAACACGAGAAGACTAGCTACACCTGTGCCTCTCAGCATGAGAAGATCCGAACCAAAGTATTCTAACAACTTGGACACTAAAGTTCGGCGACTAATCTGTCTTCCACAATTGGACTTGTATAGATCGTACAATTTGATGGAATTCCACACCCTCGATGATTCTGCTCTCATTGCACCGACTGTGGCTTCAAAAGCCACATCAACTTCCTCTTGGCTACTACTAGATGCTGATGCAGCTGACTTCACTGACCGAGGCGAACAAAGCTTCATGTAACAGTCTGTGTGGTATCCACCATCTGCTGCATGCAGATCACTCACTGCCCCAGCCAAACGTGTCTCTACCTCGCATCCCCAGTTGTCGTGGCGATATCAACAGACATCTAGAATGGCTTCCTTAAATGTCTTTCTCCCCTCCTCCCCACGTTCCGCTGTCCTACAAACAACAACCCTGCGAAAACGATCCGGATGCTTGGTATCAATGTCAAGGCATTGCTCACCACAGAAAAGGCAATGTTGCCTAAAGTTGTAGGTTGTCGACCCTGACCGACGCAGACGTTTTACAGAAGTTGTCTCTTCAGAACCTTTTGAGGACTTCAATTTATTCAAGTGTCTCTTGATGTGAGATTTGGATGTATACGTGGGTACACAATCTCTATGACAAAGCACCTGTACATGTTTGTCTGTCAACAGTCTAGTTTCAAGACTTTAATGGAGGTCATCAAATCTCTGTTTACTTGATTCATTGATAGTCTGTATCCTATCAGTCCCTGCTACGCTGGGCTCCTTCTTGTTCCAATTTTCTTTACAAAAAATGCAACACTCTTCCATCTTTCAGTTCAACCTGAAAGAGAAGATATAACGAGAGGGGTCCTAATTCTGACCTAATTCCAAACTAGTTTGAAAATTCATTGTTGCGGCGTAATGCATGGTTGTCTGTGCCTAGAAATGCCGATAGGAATGTTAAAAAAATGATAGAATGTGTACAAAGAATTATTAGACTCTTGATAAACCTCCACCTGTGCCTTACCTGCGTCTGTATGCAGCTAAACATTGACGTCCTGAGAGACGACGACCTTGACGTCCTGTCAGTTTCCCGACATTTTAACAATCACGTGACTTGAAATCACGTGACCGCAGGTAAACGTACAACACTGCACAACGCTGTTGCCTTGGAGTAAGTGATATCATCAATAATGGCGGTCCTTTTTGTGCAAAAAATATTTTTAAAAAATGGTGTGATTGATACTGAAATGGTTTATTCGGATTGTTTACAGATTAAAAGCTGTGTATAGACACAACAATCACTTTAATATCAAGTGTAGTTACTGAGATATTGACGAAGTCAAGATTGTCAGTAATGGCGGCCTTAATATGCCTATTAAGTACAAACTGTTGGTGTAATCTTAACTAAAATAGCTTAGTCTGATTCTTTACCCTTCAAAACATGTGTATAGACACCAAAAGTGTCATGATACCATGTGTAGTTATATTGACAAAAACCTGACTTTTTAGTAATGGCGACCTTAATTTGCATATTGTGTAGCCTTAATTTGCATATTCAGCACAAAATACTGGTTTAATCTTTACTGAAATAGCTTCATCTGATTCCTTATCCCTTAAAACATGGGGATAGACACCAAAATTATTCTGATACCATATGTAGTTACTGAGATATTGACGAAAACCATATTTTCATTAATGGCCGCCCTAATTTGCATATTGTGCGGATTGCCCAATGAGGACATAGTGGCATCATTCAGATTCTGAAAGAGCACACCTCAGAGATGTAGAAACAACAAAATAACTTTGTATGGACCGTATTGCAAGGTTCTCCAAAAATCGGGGGGTTGGCAACCGGACTATTCCATGTTGTCTCGGTCCAAATATTGTACCCGGACGGATTCTTTCACCCGGCCCAAAAATTTTAGAAAATATATGTTCACATCAGATCTAGGACAAAACAACTGGCCAACCCTGTGATCCAACGCCTGCAACAACTTTAAACATCAACACAGAGAACCATCCATAAAGATTTGGCACACTGATTTTCCACTGGCACTAAATACCATGGCGCCAGTAAAGTCAGCAAAATATTTCCTTTGTATACAATACCTGACTTATTAAGTTTATAATGGTAGTAAATGAACGTCAAGTATGGTAATCTCATTCCTGATTATTGTTCATTCCGAAAGTACCGTGCGTGGCTTTAATTTGCTACCATTGTAGAGTCCGACTTTCCTGGCGTTTACTACCGTAGTTAAATTGCGATGACAGTCACTTGTACATTTTTTTCTGTTATCTTATGAAAGACTACACGTAGATGCCTTAATGTGGATCATGGGAAAGCATTACTGCAGTCTAGAACAACGTGCTAAAAAGCATACCATACAAAAGATAAGGAAGCCCGATTTAATATTATAAAACACTTACTTGACAAGGGATGCACATGTCTGATACCAGTGCCCAGTGCTCATTTTCCCATTCTATCCCGTCCTCCGTTACAGCTCTAATAAAGGCTAAAAATGGTATCGGTTGATATGAACTGTTTCTTGCTTGAACAGTTTTGATGTCTTCGCTGCAACTAGTCTGAAATAAAAGAAACATTATGTGACAATAATTAGTACAGGAATGTGGGAAAACCAAAATCTAAATCTAAAGAAAATTAATAAATGTACGGAAAAGTCTAAAACCTACCTATCTGAGTGGTATGATTCATTAGTAGCTGATGTTTGGAATTTCATAGTTGTGACATGTGTAAGTTAGTTAAAGGTTAACATCACTGTGTATACATTATGTTAATGTAGAGGTCATATGCAAAATAAATGATGACGTATTGAAATAAAACATTGCGAAAGGATTGGACTTTTATATATTAAGTGTATGTAATTTGTGGTGAAGAAACCGTATTCAATGGAGGTATGAATTGAAGAATTCTTGTTATCTCCATGAAAAATGGATATATTGTTTAGGTCTGTCTGTGTGTGTGTGTCTGTCTGTCTGTGGGTTTGTGTTTCCGCATATTTGTGATCAACATAAGTTGTGAAAGCATTTATAGATTGTGATGATATTTGGTATGTTGGTAGGTCATAGAAAGACAATGGTCAAGGTCAAATATGGGCCTCCTGGTGGCTGACCTTGGTATTGCAGCTTAAATTCTGGTTTTTGTATCTTTTGTCCTGGATACACTATGGCCTTGGTTACTTGGTGACAGAAAGCTTGTCATGTCAGCAATAAGTGGCGTGGGTTTGTTCCCCCTAGCAGGTTGTTCTAGAACTGCAGGGGAGTTTCCGTTGAAATCTTTCAAAGCGGATAGGTCCAGAAAGGAACAACGTATTTTCATCATTTTTTGTATGGAGAGTAGCGTAGACAGAGATGTACATAATGAAATAAAAATTATGCAAATGAAGACCTAATTTGCATAATTAGGAAGGGAATTCGGTAATTCCAGTGTTTTACATAATAGGACTTTCATATATGTAATGTGTATAACCTATGGCAGGTGGAGAATCAACAAATACCAATTATGCAAATAAGGACCTAATTTGCATAATTAATGTAAAAATCCTATGATTCCATAGTGGTAAATGATGGAAATTTCATAGTTGTGACATGGGTAAGTAAGATAAAGGATAATGCAGCAGAACTTCTTCTGTATTTTTTGTCCCGAACATGCTATGGTCATGATCTTTTTGGTGACAAATAGCTTTTAGTGTCAGAAATAAGTGGTGGGGATTTGTTCTCCCTTTCAGCATCTTCTGGAACTACAGGGAGCGTCTGGCAAATCTTTTGAAGCGGATAAGTCCAGAATGGATTAACGTATTTTAATGACTTTTAGTACTATGTAGATAGCTTAGAAAGGGACGTAAAGATTTAAAAGCAAATTATGCAAAATATGGACTATATTTGTTTTATTAAAGAGGAAATTATGTAATTCCAGTGTGAAATAAAGACTAAACTTTATGTCCAACATTGCAATGAATTCAGACTTACCCGAATTTTCGGCTGAATCCATCAACCTTGTTCAGAAGTTATCTGGCACGTATGACCCGCTACCACGGTCACGTGTTTCTGACGTCACGTTCCAAGAGTAGTTGCGTGAACAAGGTTGACGGAGTCAGCTGAAAATTTGGCTAAGTCCCATTTTATTCTTGTGTTGGATATAAAGTTCTAGTCTTTATTTCATAATGACTTGCATTCATGTCCAGTATCAGGGTAAATGGTATGAAGTTAAAATCAGGTTACGTCACACAGCTAACTTCGTACGGGGGACAGGGTTAGTGTACGAAGTACGATGTACGAAGTTAGGGGTGACGTAATTTAAATATGACGTAAGTCTCAAGTGACGTGGCAACCTAACTTCGTACGGGGGACCAGTTTGGTGTATAAAGTACGATGTACGAAGTTAGGGGTGACGTAATTTAAATATGACGTAAGTTTCAAGTAACGTGGCAACCTAACTTCGTACGGGGGACCGGGTTGGTGTACGAAGTACGAAGTTGTACTAAGTAATGATATAAGGGGTTGTGACGCGGCCCAAGCTAACTTTGTACAGAAGGCCTGGTGTACTTACTTGTTTTCAATTCAAACCGTTAGAAAAAGAAAACTTTGTTGTTTTAGCAGGCCGGTAATTTGAATGTGTTTCTATAACTGTGTAACTCTTCGAGCTGCGAGACATTCACACTTTGGCCATTGATGTGTGCTACAAATGCTGTCGCTCTGTATTTCTAATAAATGTGAAACATGACAACAAAGGATTTTATTTCTTCCTTTATGGTTTAGAATGTTAGAGCTGAGAGCATATTTTTAATTACAAGTAAACCTATCAAGTATATCTGTTTCATTCTCCCACGGCAGAGTCCCACACGCGCCGATTTTAGCGGTCTGTTAGCCTCCACAAGGCAATAACGTATTGGCGCGTGTGGGAATCTACCATGAGTTGGTATACATGACAACTTCAGAACCTTTGTCGTTAGTGACCTTCAGTTTTCCGTTACAGACGCGACAGTTTACTTTGGGAGATATGAGTACACCGCCCCACGGTTTACCTGTCTTTACACATAGCTCCTGCAATTCGCAGTACAGAGAGTCATCGTCATCGAGTGAATTGGGGAACAATACCATAAGATTACTTGACAGCGTCTCATACACACCTTTGTTTAAATTTGAAGAAAGCGACCTTTTGTATGAGAACCACGATGGTAGAGTGGACGTGTTTGGCGCTCCTGTTGAAATCAATCTTCTCATAAAGAGTAAGCGCTGCACTACACCGAGATCTCAGATGCCTAAAAATATGTCCCCTAACATGACTCCCATTACGTTTGACCGGCAAGTTTAAGATGTATATGGCAACACCTGGCGTAATTCAAACCTTGTAACGTCAGAAAGAACTCATTCGAACTGGCCGCGGTAATTCGAATGCGGTTTCTGTAAGTGTGTCACTTGTAATTTGAACCGCGGATTGTGTTCAGGTAACGGTGTCACTTGTAATTTAGAACGTTACTTGGCGTTTTGATCATGAATGTGTGAAGACGTCATCGGGTAAACTGAACAAAACAGATGTTCAGGTTAAAAACAACGTTACTTCAGTTTTAATTATGACCTAGGTGCTGATCGACAACACGTGGTAATTGTCAACGCGTTATGCGCGCTCTCCAGAATAATATACGCTTTACGACACCCAGATCATGGATTCCGAGAAATAGGTAGCATAACATGACTCTCACCTACACCCACCACAATACGTTATTCTAACTTCTAACTTCGTACATCGTACACCCTCCCCCACCCTCTGTACGAAGTTAGCTTGCTACGTCACATAAGGCTACGTCACTCCTAACTTCGTACTTCGTACATCGTACACCCTCCCCCGCCCTCTGTATGAAGTTAGCTTTCTACGTACGTCACATAAGGCTACGTCACTTCTTACTTCGTACTTCGTACATCGTACACCCTCCCCCGCCCTCTGTATGAAGTTAGCTTTCTACGTACGTCACATAAGGCTACGTCACTTCTAACTTCGTACTTCGTACACCCTCCCCCACCCTCTGTACGAAGTTAGCTTGCCACGTAACATAAGCTACGTCACTCATAACTTCGTACTTCGTACATCGTACGCCCTCCCCCACCTTCCGTACGAAGTTAGCTTGCTACGTCACATAAGGCTACGTCACTTCTAACTTCGTACTTCGTACATCGTGCATCCTCCCCCGCCCTCTGTACGAAGTTAGCTTGTTGCGTCACAGAAGGCGTTAGCTTGGTACGTCCTCAACATATTTCTGACTCACACCCAATCCTTGTTGTTGTAGGCTCTAACTTCGTACAACTTCGTACAACTTCGTACAACTTCGTACATCTAACTTCATACCATTCACCCTGTTACAGGACATACCTCACTTGTACCAACACAGATGAACTTTCATGCTGTTATTCCAGTGTTTTCTTCATAGGACTTTTATAAATGCCAAGGATATAATCTATGGCAGGTGGAACATTTATAGACACTACTTATGCAAATATTAATACTTTGCATAATTACTGAGAAATGTTGTAAGAATGTTGTCGCAAATGCAAGAATATTGTCCCAAACATTCCAAAGAGCCCCCCCCCCTCAGTCACAAGAACCTCAAAAGAGCCCAGTTTATTAGGGGTAAACTGTCTAAAACATTATATTTGGGGCTCATTGATTTACACTTTACAGCAGACTCCGCACTAACAGAACAGACATCAGACAATACAAAAAAAAAAACATTGGAAAGTAGAAAGAACTCACTTTTCACTGGAAAAAATGTTTCGTGTTAGTAATGAATTATGAACACAGAAAAAAGGCCTTTCCAACAGCCTTACCATATAAACTTAACAATGCCAAGGTTGCCTGCTATGTAGGTGGATCCATTACCAACCATCTGTTGTATCCTGATTGTCCCATATTTCCGAGTATTGAATCTTTACAGAGATTAGTAAGGAGGTTGTGAGGAGGTAGGCCTTGTAAACGACATATTTTTAATACTGAAAAGACTTGTATCTATTTTCCATCTGCTCGTTTGCCACCACAGCTTCCATTGCCAAATGTATGGCCCCGTTTAAACAACGTCAGTGAAACCGCGATTCGGGTAAACCACATCCCTCACATCCGGTCCACGTGCCACACGTTCCTTGGAAATCGTGCCCGAGAACGATTCGCCTAAACTACATTCACGCAAGGTAGTAAGGAATCATTATGAGCCTACCTCGGCGATGCAGTGCTAGCGAAATGTTTGTTTACTACTGCACTGATACGTTTGAAACTAGGCGGAGGAGGAGGATTTGTTACTCTTTATTAAACTGGTTATTTTCCTCCTGTAACTCCATCATTATTCACTTATTAAGATCAGATGCCTTCTACAGGAACTCATTTTTTTCGACATAGTTATGAGTTATTATGCAGCTAGGATATCTGTTTTATTACCTGTATGTTTTTCCTGTATACATATGTGTTTGTATTAATTTTGATTGTATTGGGTTGTTTTATTGGTACTTGTGTTTAACCGAAATAAAAAACACAAAATAAGATAAATGTCTCTCACCTTGGCTTTGGATGAATTTATACAGATTGTCCTCAGCATTCCTTGATACCTTTTGTCGTAACCTGATCTGCCTTGTTTTCCTCCGAAAAAATACACGTACGCAGAAACAAGTCTAGATAACCGAAAAAAAGGAACATTGACAATGGGTACTCAACATCGATAGTATTTACTTAGATTACTTTTATAGAAATAGGTATATATATATCTATAAAATTAACATGTCAGTACCTCCTCGTGAAGATATTTTTTTAAGGCAATCATTCAGACACCATGGTCTATCCTAAATATTTCAGTAAATCAAGTCCGGTCTTGCATTTACTTAGTGCAAAAGGTCTTTGGGTTTTGCAGCTTTTTTGGTAACCCTGCGCCGCCGCACCATACTATCCGATTTCCTAAACATCATTCGTGTCGTGAACATCAAAATTAGAACACATAAGATTGCACATCTAAAGTAAATAACAACCTTATACCATGCCATGAATTATTTAGAGCTTTTATAAATATTTTTATTTGTCTTATTTGTAATGGGAGTTTCGTGTAATTAGTATAGTTTATGTTTATGATTATGGCCAAAGCATTCTAAGCAATAGTCCATACCTTCGCCAAGCGATGTTAACCTTTAATAATGACGTTTTATAAAAGTTTCTTCTTGACTATGCAAATAATATCGTCATTTGCATAAACTATATTGGTTCAGCTCAATCCTATTCAGAGTGAGGGAGGGGGCAAATTTCGGATCTCGGATAGCGCCTATACGGCTTGCGCTAGAGCCACCAAGCTATGTACTTTTCCTAAAACATATCTGTCAACTTTTTGTGTTGCCATGGGGACAGGTTTCTGAAAGGCATTTTTTGTAGAATTTAGTAATATTTATTGTGATATTAAAATTTTCAGGTTTTTATCTTAAATTGTACATGTGGTTTTATTTAGTTCTTATCATAGCAATTTTTAATATATGCTAATTTGACTGCGTCATCGGCCAAAATCTAAGATGAAGGACCATATCGATAGCTGTTTTGAAAAAAAGCCTTTCCTAACAAAAATGGGAAGAAAATGGTGAGGAATGAGGTCATTGCATACGTGGTAGAAAAATCTGTCATACAGTTCATAGCCAATCGAAGAGCACAGTAGTTTAGCCTCCTGACCAGAATGCCAAACAGCCAACCAGCAATATTAAAGGGCTTACACTGTTAGGTAGTGTGGAGTCATGACAAGAATAAGACCTCGCCTCAGAGAAAGTAGCGTACACTACACCTCCCGACGATCCCCCTCTCCCACAATTAAACAATCATGTCCTGTTTTTAAACTTACCTCTCCAGTGGATTTCGCACTATTAAGAGTTTCTTGTATCTGCTGAACATTAGATCTTGTTCATTCTTCGAGTATGAGTTTAAATGTTTCAACGGGAAGACATCAAGATTTTGCCAGTACTGTCGGTGGCTTAGATTGGTGCTATACTCCAAGTTGGTCATCAGTGTATTTGTTGTCGTGCTGCCTGTTTTACCTACTTTGCAGTATAGTACTTTGTATTTCTCACTGACAAAGAAACGCCCTGTATGCCGACCAAGTGGAAACTGAAAACGAAATATAGATGTTGACGTTTCGATAACCCAGAATTAAAAAAAAGACAAGATGGCATTTCCAGAATATTTGGCATCTATCCCTAACCCATTCAAAATCGAATCAAAAGCACATGTGTATCGTTAGAAAAACTAAATTATTCAGGTGCGTGAAATGCTCTTGAACCCTTACCGTTGAGGTTGAGCACATGTTTTTTTTCTATACTTTTTAAGCGGATACAGACTTAGAAACTGATAGCATATCGGAAAAAATCGAAAACAGTAATCTGGTATACCTAAGATCCGACGGAATCCATCAAGTTTGTAATTGTCAAAAAAAAGAACAGATCTAAGGATCTAAAGATCAAAATCTTCCCTTTTTCCGCCCAGGATACGTTCGTATCTTCCCCAGATACACGCACACACCCATTTCTGTACTTTTGCCGCGGATACAAAAAGATATGACGTCTTAATTTCTTAGCATACAATTGCAATACAGTTAACACAATCATGCATAAAGGCATTAAGTTTAAAACCCACCCACACTCACTTCCTACTCTTAAGTACAAGGCTAAGGACGTCTTCACACTTAACTTGATCCAGGTAAGCCATATACCTCACACCTGGTCCGCGCCGCAGGTGGAAACGAAATACTGCCTAAGTGCATGTCGGCCAAGCTAGAATCCCTATAGATTGATCAAATGACGCAAGCTGGCGTCTTGCCAATATCAGATGCCATCTGCCTGCCTGAAACCACCGTAGTAGGATTAATGTGGTTTACGCGTAATCGTTCCAATTCCGGCTCAATCCCGAACCACCCTCAGGAAGTAGTTTCGAGCCAGAAGGGTGTCACTTTATTCTAAACGTATACATTGCATATTGACTCGATCATGGATTACGGGGTGATATTTATTTAATTATGTGTGGTGCAAAAAGGAATGCGAGCACGATTCAACTCCAAGAGCGATAATGGCCGAATAACGTGCCAATTCCATTATAAGCTCTGCCACTTCTGGCAGCACTCGGCCGAGATATCTACCGACACGGGGAGGGGGGTACCGAGCAGGCAGTTTGTTGACCTCTGACATTGGCACGACACCAGCTAGCGTCTTTTAATCAAACTAGCGAGGATTCCAGCTTGACCGAGTGCGGTGCACGGACCAGGTTAGAGGTTTTTGACTTACCTGGATCGCGGTTCCACATTATGCATGTATCTCTACCCTGGATACGTCCGTGTCTGTTGTTTATACGTACTAAGATGCGGCCGTCGGGCGATCCGACTCGCGGTCGGGCCGTACTAAGATGCGGGCATTACCATTCCTAGGAAACCTGAGCCGCATCAGGTCAGCATCAGTTACGTAGATCAATTATCACCACCTTCTTTAGAATCCAAATCATTTTGATGTGACGTCATTGAAACCAAAAGTGTGTTTGATTTGGTGTCACCTGCGGTAATCTACATAATCTCGTGCCATTAGGTCCTTTTCTTTACCCCTGTACCTTGTATCAAAAAAACCCAACACTTCTTCTTTATTGATATATAGTCGAAAATTTTCATTTTTCACATATTTTCGACAGTGGCAATACCTAAAATGAAAACTTGACCAAAAAAATCCTAAAGCGGAAAGTTTTATTTTACTAATAGTTGTCAAAAATCTAAAAGTCTGGGATTTCCTGTAATATTTACAACAAATTCTATACAATGTTTGGCTTAATAAAAAGTTTTCTTAAAACCTAAAAAAATTGTCGTTTATTTTAGTATCTATCAATCATCATTTTTTTCTCTCGTTTTGTTTTGACGAAATTTTCCAAAGCACGCTTAGCCTATTTGGCATATTTTCAGATGTAGCTAACGGGGAGGAACAACCTCATAACCATTGCAGCGAGTACACCCTGCATTATTTTACAAACGTAACTGATACATGTTTATATCAGAAATGTCATTATTTGATGATGGAAAGGTTGGGGAAGTTCTTTTCATCATATATGTAATTCCCTTCCGTTTACATTTCAACGTTTATATCAGTTTACATTACTAATGATCAACAAATGTGGCTAAGTAATCCATTTTCTTTGAGAGAGGATAAGGAACAGACATACATAAGGCCTGAAATACCACCTCATCTGCAGGTTGAAGGTGCAAAAGGTAAAATGTATTCTAAAAAAGGTCAAGTGCATATTACTTTTATTCAGTGATGTGCAGTGCGATTGTATTGGGATACACTTTGCTACAAATTCTAGCTATGAAAGCCATTGTGGGCCATATTCTAACAACTATCAGAACAACAACAGCCAATAAATTGGATTTAATCAAAACCAAAATACAAACATTAAAAATACAGGAAAGTAAACTCATATTGTCAGCCGACACGGTGGTCTAACTTGCGAATATTATTCTATTGGAACAAAGTTGACTTTTCATTCAAGTTTGCCTCTTCTAAAACACTTTTTATGGTATTGTTCCGGCAGATTCTTACAAATTACATTTTTTCAAAATGTAAACTTTTTTTTTAAACCCTGCTGTATGCTTTTGTAACGACACCTCCTAAAAATACCACTGCTACAAACTACCCGCAAGACTTTCAAATTTGCCAATAACTGTGAAATGACGATGCTAAATTGTATCATTAGCATATAACATTTGTAAATTCGCGATGCGAAGATAGAGGCCAATTCTTCTTGTTCAATCATGTCCAACATTTCACGCCGTTTCTCCTTAGCTAACTAAATATATACCTGATTTACGTTGGCACTTCTAGTCGCACTTATTGGGGCTTCGTTTAGGCTGGACGTGACTGAACCTACCTAGGTTGTACTGTCGCTAATTTGATTTTCTTTTGACAAGATTTCTAGAATACACTTCTTTGTTTAATTTCTTAGTACTTAATGATGAGCAAGAAAAGAATATACTAGCAATCGAACGCCAGGCGAAGACTACCCTAGCAATCGGACGTCGTACAAACCTAAAAGGAAATGCAGTACTCTGTAGGGTTAAGGCTGCCCAGAGCACCTGGTCGCCTAATATGGGAGTCCTGTAGGAAAATTGTCATAACTCGGTCGTAAATGCTTGAAAATGTCTCAAATTTGGAGGAAAGGCAGAGGACTAATGGGGGATTGCAACTACGTGCTACTATGTCATTTAGATATCATGAATCAAAATATTGACACATTTATTCTGATGTATTATTTCTTCAACAAAAATGTAGTTTAGAAAACTATTCCCAAAGTCCTATATACATGATTTCTTTTCCATACATGCTGACATGTGCCCTTATTCAGAAACTCAAGAGATTTATTTTGAAATATGCTCCTGTATTGAGAAAAACATAAATATGTTTTCTTTAGGGGTGTAATTTTAGGGTACTTATTTAATAATCGCCTTATAACTCAAACCAGTGACTATAAAGTGAAATATTTCACTTGAGCTTTATGTAGAACAGGACATTACCAATCATTTCATTTCATTTCCTGCCATTTTAGGTCATGGCTATAGTTTTCTAAAAAGATTTGAAGTTTGGACTATCAGTTTTTACCCAGTAAACCATATTTGTAGTGATTCTGCTCATCAATCTCGTTGACAAGCCATAATTAGCACCTCGATGGCGAGTAATTATCTGTAATTTGCACTTGCGCCATGACAAAAGGCTTGGGGTTTATTGTTATGCATTGATCACCTTGTTTGTTTTGTAGAACATGGCTCCAAGCATGCAAAGCTACATTTGCCTGGTAACTGGTGTCTGTGAAAATGTGTATTCCATTCAGGGCTGTTGGCTGAGCTTTTCTGCCAATGGTGATACAAGTTGAAGCTTGAGAAATGTTACAAGTTTGCCGTTCTAGCTTCTACATCTGCTTGGTGATTGTATTGGACACTTTTAGCTTGATTTACTGGTAGTATAGTGGACCACATTTGATTTGAGCAAGGACATTAAATACTAAAATTGCCACCACCCTGTATGTTATTTTCCCCAAAACACGTAAAAAGTGCAAAAGGTGTGAATTTTCAGGCAATAGATCAAGCAAGGCAGACAACTACGCACCCCCCAAAACAACAACAACATAACATTGGAGCTATCCTTGAAATGCAACACTTATCAACTGGTTCATTTCTTTTTCATGGCTTTTATATGCTGAGTAGTCCTGGCCGTCCGTAGTACTAGTATGATAGAAACACCCAATTACAGAGATGCTGTACAGTTACTGGCTGTTGGTTAGTTATAAATATTCATAATAATTTTCAAACTACAGTCTGTTGGCACGTTATTTTTGGAGATTGATAATTTCCACCTTGAGCCATGAAGACTATAAAGTTCTACTCGCTTCACACTAGAGTTGGAAAGCATTGATCTGGGATGCCGTCTGAGTGAAAATTCATGGGGCTTTGAAGTGCAGTCTAGAAATTTTGATACATTCTAAATATTTTTGTCCTTTCTTGTGGACTGACTGAATGCATGCTCAAAACTTTGGAGGTAAATTCAAATGTCAGCTCCCCAGGTAAAATTAGCGCGCAATTCAAATGCAAAATTGAAGGCGGTGCATTCGGCGGGGAACTAGCCTCAATTATCACCTAAACTACTGCATATTTACAAGCATGAAGCTTGTCACAGGGCCATTACAATATCCAAGTGCTTCATTGTAATATTATAATGAGATCTGTGCCAGGGTAGGTGTGGACAGCCTTAACCCTACAGAGTACTGGAATCACATAGATGGCATCAAATTATGGCATATCATTTTATCAAAACATATTATTTTATAAAAACACCAAAATTTCAAACTTTAATTAAAAGTTATCATAGAAATAAAATTTATATCATCATTGATACCCTCAGGAGGGACACCGGCCTGGAGGTAGACAATTTAAGCCAGGCAATGAGAGATAGAGAAGGATTCGCTGTCATTTCGACTCGAGGCCAGGGACACAAGGGCTCGACATAAGTAAGTAGGTAGTAAGTAAATTCTAAGCAATATCTACTATTTATCTAAATATAATGCCTACGATTTTAATATTGTCTATCTCTTTGTATACAGATCCACTATGTACATAATAACTAATTTACTTACCTTATTTCTTGATAAATTCCTCCTGCAATAGTTCTTGATTAAGGCTTGTCTGTGTCTTTGCTTCTGATCAAAAAAGATTTGGTTTCCTTAGGAAAAATTAGGCGAATAGTTGGTTGAAAATTGGCATGTAAATCAACTTCAAAATAGATCATTAAGTGCTAAGCAACCATGTTTATAAAAACTGTTTCTATAAGTCTGTTTCTTCTTAATGGCAATAAAAAATCATAACCATAAAGACGTTTTCTAGTTGAATGTTTAGTGTTTAATTGCCTGATGGAGTATGCAGTTCTATGATTGGACATTTTGCACAAATAAAGACACAGGCAAGTCTGCTTACTAATGTTCTCTTCATGCAGTTTTCTTTGTTGTAGCATCTATATACGTTGTCGTTCCTTGTTACTCACTAGCTTATAATGGTTATCTGCTTTTAAGACTCATTCCTGTTAGCAACTTCCTAAGCATAGGGGATTCTGTTCCTCTTTCTGTGACGATTCTAGAACAAAGGACAAATCAAACTTTGATTCCACTTGATTGCTTCCTGTATCGGAAGGACACAGATCAACTAGAGTTCCCCGAACACATGCCTTCGCTAAATGATATTTTTAAGTTGTGCAACAGAGAGAGGGAGAGAAAGAGAGAGAGAGAGAGAGAGAGAGCAACTAAATCTACCGTTTCAATCAAATCACAATTTTTATCTGCTCTTATCCTTTTTTAGTTTTCACCCAATATACTGACATTTAACAATCAACTCTGATCATAGGTTGATTGTAAAAAAATCTCATCTTAAAGGAACGGCTGGAAGTTACTTTTACTCCAATCAGTGTTGGAACTTTTTGGGACAGGTCCTGGCAGGAACGCTACGAACAGGTATGTGTTCACTCAAAAACCACAACAACCGTAGACCGACAATGATCATGCAAATGAGATCGCTATTTATATAACTGGCATCTGATTAGGTGAAGCGTCACAACTCTATTCAAACGGGCTTTTTTGTTTTGTCATTTATGTAATTTATTTGGCTAAAACTGTCAAAATGGCCTTTCCTGTAAAACTCAAAGGTATTTAACAAAGCTTAATCTAAATTCATTGATATAATATTAAGAATTGCAAAGACTTCCCCATGATAACAACACTGCTGTTAAAATAAGTTATAAAATGGCGTCGTGAATATTCAAACTATCCGGTATCTTGGATCGTCAATCTTGAATTTTGGAAAATATACTTTTTAAATTTTTTTGTCAAGAAACTGCCTTACAGCACAATGCAAATGTACTAAAGTTATAAGCCCTCAACAGTACACCTTCCCGGACTGATTAATCTGTCACCCTGGGGTTCGCGCGGACCCCAAAACAGTTTTTTGCTAATTTTTAGAAAATATCAGTATGCTACCAGCTCAATTGTTTTGCTGAATTGATGTGCGAACCTTTGAGTCCACATTAGGTACAAAAACCATACATTTTCACCTTTTCCTATTTTTTGGTGAAAAAAAGAAGAAATCAAGAAATACCCGTTTTTTAAAAGGTTTTTAAGCTTTGGGGATTCGTGGGACTGGGGGGGGGGGGAATCATTGCCCCCCCCCCTCAGAAATCGAGAACGGTATATTGTATGGCCACCAAATTTTCAAAAGATGGTGCACTAGTAAAAATAAATCAATACAACAGTTTTGATGTCGTTATGACGTAATATGACGTTATTATGACGTCATTTATATAATTTTAACGGCTAAAACCGTCTAAATAGGTTATTCTCTTAAAACAATGGTATTTAACACAACTTTAACAAAAAGTGTTTATGATAGAATAATAATGTCTGCTAATGCTTATGTTGCCCTTAGCAACACCAGTGACGTCATACAATGACGTCATACATATTTTATTATCCGCCATCTTGGATCTTGGTTTTGACCAATGACGTCATCAAATTAGCATAAATTAAGCATATTTAATTTTAAAAATGTCATTAAATTACATAAGATGTCATTAATGTTAGAAAGCATGTATAACTTATAAAGGCCTGAAAATAAAGTAAAGTATAAGAAAATAAAGTAAAGTATAAGAACGCCAGTGTATTCATTACGATCGAAAGCCGGCTGGGGTCCGCGCGGACCCCAAAAGAAAATAAGATACAAAATTTTTCAAAAATGGGAAAAAAGGAATTGAGGCACAACTTTGTGGGTGACAATTATCTGAAATTTCTGAAAAAAATCTTCAGAAACAAAAAAAAAATAGTACAGAATACATAGTGCTGGGGTCCACGCGGACCCCAGGTATACTGTTTAGGGTTAACGTCGATATAAATGTTCTATGTAAAAAAGCGAAGTTTATAACTTAAGTATATAACATAATACTGACATTACATTCAATTTTGGGCAGGGATGGATATGAAAAACAGTTATGTTTGTGGAAATGATCCATAAAATGGCATGGGGGTGGCACTGAAAAAGTCCATTCTAACAGCGGCGGGATGTTATTTTACATGAATACAATATTGAAAATTGAAATATATCAGTTGTATGTCATTTATTTATTATGCAATCATTACATCGGCTTTATAAATAAGTCAAAAGTTGCAATTGGAGTCATTTTTTTCACGTTACTGGCTTTGGTATTTTGTAATACAATATCACCGGAATATTATATATACAAACTTTTCTCATCAGCCTTCAGGAAATGAGTCATGCAACACACCGCACTTTTGGGCTTGATTAACAGTTAATGCTGTTTATTATACATTATACATTTGCACGTGGTATTTTTCATTTGCAGCCTTCCAGTGTATTTTTCAACATTAACACATTTTGAATGATGTATAGAAATGTAATAAGCACTTGAACATTATACATTTACAAATAACATTTTTTATTTTATTTTAAGATACATTTTGTTTTGCTATGGAGTACGCAATCGTGACATTAGTAGATGTAGCAACACATTGTGATTTCTAATAAATAGCTGTACTTACCAACACTTTGGAGACCATGCTTCCATATATAAGATGGATGTTTTTCAGTTACAGGCTTCCTGAGCATATTCAGGCCTATAAAGTAGGCAATAGCTAGCGTTGACAACAGGAAGCACTTGATTTTAGATTCCATGCTAACGATGTTTGCTTCCTTAGAGAATCATATAAGTAGAGCAAAGCCAATCTCAGGACCTGACCTCGTAGTCATCAATAATTGCCGTAGTCCCTGTAACAATATAAAGGAAAACACATATCTGGACGTCATCTTAAATGCCACATTCTCCACATTACACGTAAACGGCACCACATCATAACCTAGGACGTTCTCTGTGGAGAAGCCCTTACCGGTGCCAAGCGCCACCCCTATTTATAGGTACAACTGTCCGACGATTTGTGGTGGGCCAACCACGGCACTAGCAAAGTTGTAGGCTCCTATGGTCAGTATAGTCAGTCAGTCTAAAAGAGACTATGACAACTGCGCAGAACAAACGAAATATGGCATCGTTACTTTACATCTAATTAAGGTATAGATACAATTATACGTCGCTACCCTCCGAAATACAATGGCATTTTGTCTAGAAATCGCAAGGTGGCAGTTCTTCACAGTAACCAACAAATGCATCCGGGCATTATCTTACTTAACCTACTATTTCCCGTCACTGCCTTCGGCATAGGTGCGTGCTTTTTGCTTCTCGCTTGGTGTTTTGCTTCTTCATTCACTTTTTAGCGGCCTTTTTGTTCCTTTTTGCGGGCCAGAAAGGTTCTCGAGCTCCCACTGTCTCTGTGCGTACTTTGTTTTGGTGCGTTTAGAGTCTAGTTATACGGTGGTCTGACGAACAAATAGTATGGAAGGGAACAGTTCGTCAAAATAAAATGAAATCATCGTCCTTACATACTTTTAATGTTTAATTTTTACGTTAAATGGCTGATTTCGCTCCGAAAGACGATTTTTCTCATATACTATATATTATCCCAAATACCTAATTTTTTTATAATTTACGACGGCTAGGAATAATATCAAAAGCTGTGCTTTAGGATTCTTTTTAAATTTCTGATTTTAAGTGTAGTTTTTGTCGATAAAAAGGTGCAAAATGGCATTTTTTTTTTACATTTTTCGCACTCAATTACCCATTTTTCAAAAATCGCTAAGACACAAGCCTCGGGAAAACCGTTACAGTCATTTTGAGCCGTCAATGAGGTATGTTGGACTCTCCATGCTTCCAGTCTTGCTCAAGGTTTGCATGCATGTCATGCGACACGGATATGAAGAGTGTGTCATTCATGCCAGCGTATATAAGTATTGCGACATTCAAGGTCACCTTCGATTACGGCAGTAACTTCGTTACATGTTTCATGTCCACTAGAAAATGACGGCATAGATGGACTAGCTAAAAAGACTGTTTGTGATAATGTGATTCTTTTATGTCTGGCGGTAAAGAAAGGGTCTGAACACGCGGGTGTGCTGTAAATGACCGCGGTGGCCCCGGATCGAGCACTGTTAGGTTCTAATTACGTCAGATCAAACATAATTCGGGTTCTAAGGCAGGTAGTGAGATCGGGGCCAGAATTTTACCACTGTGGAGGGTGGCAGTAAGTGACGATGCAGTTTGATTGTGTAATTGTCTTGGCAAAGCTCATTGTCAGCTTCTCAGGGCGAGTCTTGAGTGTTGGTGGTATAAGCTGTACGCAAGCTTTGGAATAGAAAATGAAATCAACACCCAAGATTATCCGCAGCGCTCGACGCTGCACGTTGTCGATTCTCCTACTGAGTTTGGTGGATAATCCACGATGCCAAACAGGGGCCACATACTCTAAAACCGGGTGGATGTAAGAGGTGTTGACTTTCACCTGGTTTACAGCTTAGACGCGAAAGTGCTTTAGGTTACAAAGTAAGTATAGACGTCAGTTTGCCTTGTTACAGATGGACTCAATGTGGGTATTCCATTTCAAGCCTGGGGGTGTATTCCTTAAATATTCATTAAGTTGACCTATTGGAGTTCTGTTGGATTTTGCCTTTAAGTACAGATGGTGAGATTAACCTAAACAGATCCTGCTGAGTTGAAATGCTAAAGGAAACAGCACAACTTAATCAGACACAGGCACTGTATATACCAAGCTTCTACAATATTCTTGTCCTTGTTGACTTTACACGAGCCTTTGATCTTGTACACCATCTCACTGCAGTTGCAAAACTATTGGACCTAGCCGTCAGGCGGTCCATCATTCCCTGGACATGCATCTTCCTGTCGAAACGACAACAGCGCGTAAAGTACGGAGGGATCGTATCCAACTGGAAAACGTTTTTCTGATGTATTCCGCAGAAAACAAGACTGGGTCCCATTGTGTTTTTGCCCTCATTAAAAACGCTCATCAAAATTAAGGTTCAGCTAAAGCCTCTGTCTGACGCAAGACCCAGCGTACAAGCTTCCACGTTACAAAAAGACATTGACAGTCTTGTACAATTGATTGATAGCATATTTCCCGGTACAGACTTAAGCGCTATACCTCTCCAGTTATCGGAACAAGTTAGGTCACCTTTTTTGGGTAGTTTAACCCTCAAACCACCGTAGATTTTTTGCGACAAATCTTACCGTATGGGGTCAAAACTGACCCCAGTTTTGCACGAATGCGGTTTTCAGTGTGACTCTTTTTGCGATTTGTATGTATGTACAGTTTCATTAATCTATCAGGGATAGTTTAACATGATTAGGTGTGAATAATTTCTGCTCATTATCATTATTTATTTTAATTTCACTAGAGGTCCACAGGCAGGCATGTTGATGACCTTTGACCCCAATCCCATGGGCAACTTAGTCAAGAATCACAACTATTGAGTTGTCTGATTCAATATTGCATTCATTCAAAGCATGAGGTCATGACAGCATAAAGCTCAAGCAAACATATCATCTGGAAGAAATTTCGGGGACAACAAAAGACGCAGATGTGTTAAAAAATGCATAACATTTTTCTGGGGTCAATTTTGACCCCACTGGACAACGCATAAACTTTCTAGGATAACTCAATCAAAAATGAGCCAATCTCAATAAAACCGTATAAGAAGTTACAAGACATATATACAAACAAACTCACAGGAGGAATTTCTTTTTCGACAAGAAATGTCAAAATGGCGCATATTTATATACGTCTGGGGTCAGTTTTGACCCCATACGGTCGTTTGAGGGTTAACAATTATGGTCCGTTTCCAGTCTTTTGGTACCTTCCTTGTTTCCAAAACCATATTGCATATTAAGAGAAGTCAGTCAGAAGATGCTGTGCTCCCTACCTTGAACTGTTCTACTGTAATATTGTCAATTCCTGGGGCTTTTGATTCTAATTGATAGTGCACGAAGCTGCCAAACACTGTAAATAGACAAGTTAAAAAATACTAAACTAGAATTCCAGGATCGCATACCCTCGCGAGTTAGTAAGTTAACATAATTCGCAAAGGTATGCGATCGTGAAACTCTAGTATTTTCCAGTGCCCATGGACGTCTACAGTTAGACACTTTTACAACACCTAAACCATTGTTAGTTTACTTCTTTTCTCATACTTCGTTTTAATGTTATGTATTCTGAGCCCTGTTAAAAAACAAATTGGTAAAATTGAATTGGCTACTCAGACTTCTCAACATTAAAAAAAAATTAAATTTTTGTCTTTACAACTGAAACATCACAACTGTTTCCCATTGGTTATGATTGTAATTGATAGACCATGGAGCTACCGAACAGTGTAAATAGACAATTTAGAAAGTACCAAACTAGAGTTTCAAGATCGCATACCTTCTCGAGCTATGATAAACTTTACAACTGGAACTTTATAAATGTTTCCCATTGATTTTGTTTATAACTGACAAATTTTTCTCACCGATTTTGTTTTTGATTTATAGTACATGGAGCTGCTTAACACTGTAAACCTTTTTAAATTCAGTAACAAAATCATTTTTAAAAACTTAGTAGTTCCCAAGTAACATTGTGACATTATGTTGGCTTTACAACTGACGAATTAAAAATGATTCTCATCGATTGTAATTCCAATTGGGAGTGCATGGAGTATATATAGCACTACCAACCACTAAAAAGACAATTTAGGAAAAAATGAATTCCACGATCGCATACCTTCCCGTGTTATGTTAGGCTTTACAACTGACAAATTATAAATGATTTCTCAGCGATTGTAATTTTAATTGGGAGTGCATGGAGCTACGAACAACTAAAGAGACAATTTAGAGTATTTATAGAGAATTCAGGAAAAAAAATTAAACTAGAGTTCCACGATTGCATAGCTCCTTGAGTTATGTTAGTCTTCTCTATTAAGACATTAGAATATGTTTTTCATCAATTTTGTTTCTACTTTATAGTGCATTAAGATGCCAAACACTGGTAACAGAGAAATTAGAAATTATCTTAATGAGAGTGCCCGGAGCTCACAAAAACTACCAAGAGTCCGTAGGACACAGATATCCGTGAAGTTACCATGGTGTTTGTGGTTCCTTATAGGTTATTTAAACGGTGCCCTGATTAACATGGTTCAAATTAAGAAAATGCTCATCTTTTCAACGTTGCTTACTCCAAAATACCGCAATAATTAAATTAATTTATTTACCAGTACGGAATTATAGGGTTTTCTTATCAATTATGCAAATTATCTCATGTACAAAACTGATATTCTGCTGTACCTCAGTTACATGTGTCACATGATTGAGAGTCCTGTAATGAAATAAACTTTCGTCCATAATTATATAAAAACCTATGTACACACCAAATTATGACGATCCGTTAATCTCTTTTGTGGCTATTCTTATTCAAACTCTGAAACAAGATCGGCCACAGCTATACACAAACACTTACTCTGACACATCTGCTTCGAGATCAGGCATAAGCTAAACAACAGCAGCATTGGAAACGGTCAGACGTTTTAGGTAGCATTCATTACCTTTCGTCAGTGACTCTGGAGACAAAACGACTTTAGCATGTTTTTAAGAACGAACTGTTGATTGATCTGCAAGTCAAGTGAAGAAGAATTTTCATAGGCCAATAGGAAACAAAAGTTAGACAAAGTAAAGACAAGGTAGATGCAAATGAGTCAAGAAGCTCATGTTGTTTCAAAACAGGAGCGTAAGTGTTGTCTGTTCTTGAGGCTGGAAGTGCTACATCTCAAGTGCCAGGGAGATCCACCCGTACCCACCCCTCCCTGTTAAGGGTGGGGTTGTACATCCTCTTATATATTGCTACTCTGACACCCCGTTCCCACCATCGGGTATCCCATTCTTAGATATCCCACTGCACGAAATGGCCTCGGATTCTAGCAGATCCTGCGGATCCGGAATCGGGCATCATAGCGGATACATAACGTTTCAAAACAAATCCGGAGAAATCCGTAATCCTTACTCGGATAAGAAGTTCCACACGAAGTTCCATTGCAGATCCGAAAATTCCGGCACTGTATACGTCCGGATTCTTGAGAAACCACAGATGCAAATATGATATTCGCAAGAAATCTTCTTTTTCGGATATGTTATAATTTCGGTTTTTTTGGTAGTCTGGAGTTGCCTCGGATCCTGACAGATACTATAAATACTCCTCGTGGTGTCATATGTACTAACTCGGATTTCAGCAAATCCAGCTGCAGAGAATTTAGCGATTTCTAAAATAACCCACAAGGTACTGCTGCTGTGGAGTCTCCCGCAGATTCCGAAAAAGATACCAGAAGCGGGACTTTGCGGATCTTAGCTCTGCAGATCCGAACAAGATACCAGAAGCGGGACTTTGCGGATCTTAGCTCTGCAGATCCGAACAAGATACCAGAAGCGGGACTTTGCGGATCTTAGCTCTGCAGATCCGAACAAGATACCAGAAGCGGGACTTTGCGGATCTTAGCTCTGCAGATCCGAACTAGCTATTAGAAACGGGATTTTTCGGATCTCGGAATTTCGCACTTGGGACTGCTTCTATATGGATTCCGAGTCCTGCAGATCCGAAAAAGATACCAGAAGCGGAATTTTGCTAATCTCGCTTCCACAGATCCTAAAAAGATACCAGAAGCGGAATTTTGCTGATCTCGTTTCCACGGATCCGAAAGAAATACAAGAAGCGGAATTTTGCTGATCTCGCTTCCACAGATCCTAAAAAGATACCAGAAGCGGAATTTTGCTGATCTCGCTTCCACAGATCCTAAAAAGATACCAGAAGAAAAATTTAGCTGATCTCTCTTCCACAGATCCGAAAAAGATACCAAAAGCGGAATTTTGCTGATCTCTCTTCCACAGATCCGAAAAAGATTTTTGCGGAATTTTGCTGATATCGCTTCCACACACTACACAAAATCTGGGATTCACCAAACAACTTACCATGGGTATGTAAAATTCCTGGTAAAAATGACATCTAACATTTACCAACAAATACCACAGGCAATGAATATCCAGGCATTGTATCAGTTACCTAGCTCTGATTGGCCAGCCAGTGTACGCATGCGTACTGTGTTGGCGGTTAGAATAAAAACCGTTACGAAAGACAGGCGGCTGAGAACTACAGGCCTGGGATAAATCAGACGTTTACATCGCTTTTTCCGCGATACATGACACAACCAGAGTCTACAATAATGGGCCATCGAGTTTGGAGAGGGTTGTTGAGAGTCGAGGGGATGTGATGTCAATTCAAACGCACGGAATGGTGACATCGGTAGCATAGCGAGCTTCATCGCCCCCCTGCCCAGCGGTCCGGCCCGCAGCATAATTTCAACCAAACATAACTTTGGTAAGTACAAAAGTACATATTAGACGATGACGCTTTTAAAAAACAAAGTTCAGTCATCTTACCTGTCTTGTTATTGATATGTCACTGCCAGAAACATAATAAAATGTCTCCAACTAACCTGCCCCCCTCCACATTATAGATAAAAGGGTTTTGTCTTTGTTGGGCGTATTTTATGAGGAAATTTATGCTAGCAACTTGTTCATACTTGCCGGGACAATCGTGTATTGATAAAAAGAAGGAGCAGTGAAAAAAAATGTGAAGTATTTGTCCCACACTAATTATTTGTTGATAGTGAGCTAGAAGCAGGATGGTTTTTGTTACTATATTCAGCTACAGTCACCTGTGTCTTTGTTTCCCTTTTTATATACCTCCCGGATGCGCTGTACAGAAAGTGCGAAATGGAACGAAATGGAACGAAATGGAACGAAATGGAACGAAATGGAACGAAATGGAACGAAATGGAACGAAATGTGTATGAAGGAAAGCCGTTTAAGCCGTTCGTACGTTGGAACGGCGACGTTTAAATAGTGTCCGCTCGACGTCCAAACGGCAACGTTAAGATTGATGGTATTCTTAGAACCGCAACGACGTTATAAGATCGATCAGGGTACGTTAAGAATAAACTGACCGCAACGTTATAAGATCGATCAGGGTACGTTAATAAAGTGAGTTTTGAGTTGAGTAGTCAAAGTCTGTGGTCTCCGTCCGCCCTAGCGGTAACGTTAAAGAAAAGAAACACGGTGAAAGCCTAAAATTCACCATACCCTTTTTTTATTCGCACGCTCGCATCAGTTTTGTCATCCCTTTAGTCAAATCAACATAGCCTTACACGTAATCACAATGAAATGAAATTGATAGCGAAATATTTCAAATGTAGAAGTGGGTGGAAAATAAATGATGTGACGTGTTTTATTTCTTGCTTGAACCTATTCAATACTATAGGGTAACAAGAATTGGACGGTAACATTTCATTTTCAGAATTCACCAAGAGTTCATGAGGCAAGCGTTATTACTGTATATTACAGCAAGGAAGTAAAAATGAGACCTCCTACACTCGGTTACAAGCGGCCGTGTTGGTTGGGGCGGAGCTACATTCTTCCCCCCGCATGCAAATGATCTGCCAAATATTGTTACTGACGGCTGGCAGTGATTACGTGTTTACCGGGGACTTTTCTAGTTTGAGCTGGCGCGCTACAGACGGGTTTAATCCAACATGACGTTTTAGTATATATATAGTATGAGTTGTATTTAGCATGTGTATATCTCCCCAACAAATTTATAAAGACTTTTTATACAACCAATGAACTCCGGACCCCTGTCGGAGAATGGACCCGTCCTTTAACGATATGTTAATGAATCTGCGTCACGAGTGTTACTCGATTCAAAAACAGATAGAGACTTTCAAGCTGGGCCCTCTGGAGACAAGACAGCTTCCTCGTTCACAACGAAACAAAGAGAAGGTGTGAACGAGCTAGACATGTATTTCACGGTTTGGTGGAACGAAGCTGCGAACATGAGGAATTTACTAGTACACAGTACAGCTTGGGAACGGACGGAAGGAAGAAGGAGAAAATGGCGGGTCCGCGTCAACCTCCCGGGTCTGAACTCGGGAGCCTATGGGAGTTGTCGGATCTTTCAACGTATGGAGGATATCCAACCACACACACACACAGCAAAAATAAGTTATGCTGTATCTAATAGCATTGAATAGGTTCAAGAAATAAAACACATCATATTATTTATTCACCACTCATTCTGTATTTAAAATTTTAAACAGTTCCGTTCCGCCGTTCCTTATATTTTCCTATCTACAAACAATGTACTAGTATTTAATTTTATTGTGTACATGTAAGGGACGCGGCTGGTGATTCCTTCCCGTTGGCATATCGCTAGGACAGACAGACACAAGAAACACGTCCGCACACTTTGCACAACTCAAAACTCACTGTTAACGTACCTGTTACGTTGCGGTCACTTTATTGAACGTACCCTGATCGATCTTATAACGTTGCGGTCAGTTTATTCTTAGCGTACCATCTTATAACGTCGTTGCGGTTCTAAGAATACCATCAATCTTAACGTTGCCGTTTGGACGTCGAGCGGACACTATTTAGACGTCGCCGTTCCAACGTACGAACGGCTTAACGGCTTTCCTTCATACACATTTCGTTCCATTTCGTTCCATTTCGTTCCATTTCGTTCCATTTCGTTCCATTTCGTTCCATTTCGCACTTTCTGGGGTCCCTCCAGGATGTACTGCTCCAGTAGATACTTCCTTCCAACAATGCAGCAGAGGTTGCAAGGAGGATAGTCGGGAACAAGGCAAGCAACTGCCAGAAGCTCAGCCTTGGAGTACCTGACTGCTGCTACAGGCTCCTTAGTTTCTGGTGAATTTTCTGAGGAGAGCTTGACCTCCAGTGACATTAGTTCACCATGATTTGTGTATGACTATGTACCTCAAGTGTAAAGACATAGCTCACTCTTAGGGGATAGCTTTGGACAGAAATGTTTGATACAGTTTTTGTTACTTCGCAATCATTTGTCTTTGACTATGCACCTCAAGTGTAAGGACATAGCTCACTCTTAGGGGTAGCTTTGGATAGAAATGTTTGATACAGTTTTTGTCAGTTCACTATGATTTGTGTATGACTATGTACCTCAAGTGTGAGGGCATAGCTCACTCTTAGGGATTCTTTGGACAGAAATACTTGTTACTATTGCTGTAACAGTTTTGTTAGTTAACTATGATTTGTGTTTGACTATATGTACCTCAATTGTAAGGGCATAGCTCACTTTTTGAGGGGGGGGGGGGTAACTTTGGACAGAAATGTTTGTTACAGTTTTTGTTAGTGGTAACAAAATTTGTGGAAAACTATGTACCTCAAATGTAAAGACATAGCTGCCCTCTTAGGAATGGTAATTGAACAGAATATGTTTCAGGTTATACTGTGTATTGATAATAAACGATTCTATCAGTTACATGAGCTCCTATTGAGCCTGTACGTAACCGAACATATCCTGCCTAATGAGAATATGGCAAGGGTCATTTTGTCGAATTCTGTCAGATTTTAGGTTCAGGATTATTAATTTTCCAGATGATTTGTGTTTGCTTTAGATTCCATTTGTATCGACTTGTATCCGCCAAAACATACGGAAAATCACGGTAGGCATGTGTCAGGATCCGAGGTAATTTCTGTACGTATCTGGCGAAAATCCTAACCGTTATCCTGTGTGTAATACGGCAAGGATTCAGTTTTTCGGATTTGTGCGGCCAAAAGGGCTCCGGATCGCAGTAACCAATGTTTCGGATTTCCGACGGATTCCATTCCGGGATGTGCCAGTATCCGCTTGAATCTGGGAAAAACTTGAACGTATCCTGTGTGGAATACGGCAAGGATCCCGTTTTTCCGATTTGTGTGGCCAAAAGGGCTCCGGATCGCAGTAACCAATGTTTCGTATTTCCGACGGATTCCATTCCGGGATGCGCCAGTATCCGCTTGTATCGGCCAAAAATTCGAAAAAAATTCCGGTACGCATCTGCCAAGATCCGAGGTCTTTTCTGTACTTATCCTGTGTGGAATACTACAAGCATCCCGTTGTCCGGATTTGTACGGCCAAAAGGGCTCCGGATCGCAGAATCCAATGTTTCGGATTTCTGGCGGATTCCATCCTGATCTTCCAGTATCCGCTTGTATCTGCCAAAAATACGGAAAAATTCCGGTACGCATCTGCCAGAATCCGAAGCCATTTTGTGCAGTGTCCGTGGATTTGAGCTTTAAAGAGTGTCGCTGGTTGTGATCCTACTTGGAATATTTATTCTGTTCGAATGACCTCCGGTGAACCCAAAGGAACACGAGTTCTGTTCGAATGACCGCCGGTGGCCTAAGTTGAACAAAGTTTGAACAGGTAAAACGATTACAAGGACCAAAAACATAAACAACGCGGTGCCAGACTCGCTGATCTCACCGACGACGATTAGGTCTCGGTGTTTTGGTCCCAGACCTTTGAATCGGGTGAAGATAAGACTGACAGGTGGGGAGCTGTCGCGGACGTAAAGGGTGATAACGGTCCCTTTGGGAATCGCTTTATGGATGTGTTATACAGGAATTTGTCTGCTTTAACCCTATCTAGACTGGGCTTTTTTCGGAGTCGTGGGACTGGGGGGGGGGTCTCTTTCGGCCCCCCCTTTAGAACTCGAGAACGGTATATCGTATGACCACCAAATTTAAGAGGATGGTGTACTAGTAAAAATAAATCAGAGAACAAGATGGCCGTTTCCAAGATGGCGGTGTAGCCTTGCCGGTCTGCGGGAATCCTGTGTTTTCCTCAGCTCAAAGTCGTTTCCTTGCATGTGTTTGTCCGTCTGGGAATATTGCACGACTGCAAGACCCTCTAAAGCCTACTCCCATGTGTGAGTAGTGTCGTATTCTGTTGCCGTGTGACACACTACGAGGACTGGGAAGACCTAGGGAGACGCTAATGCAGTCCCCCTCCCCCACCTCTCGAAGATGTCGTTCCGCGAGGACTGTCGTGCTCCGGGAGCCCAGCTCTGACAGGGTGATCTTACCTTGTGCCAGTGCTGTTCGGAGAAACGTCTCTCCCCGGACTCGGAGAGTTCAAATAGCCGGGGCGGATCCCAGCGAATCTTTATTAATGACATGCTGTGTTTCATTGTGAACAAAATGGACAGGATTCCTACGGACATTATCTCGAAATTGCGTCTTGACACATACACAGAGGACGAGATTAAAGTGGCAAAGAAGTTGGTGTATGACACCTGTCAACCTAACGAGCGTTTCAAGAAACGACAAGGTGCCAACGAATCTATCACTAACATGTCGGGCATATTGCGTGTTTTTGCACTCCACCAGCCTGTCAACGCTACCCACCTTTGTCTCCGCGACCCTCCGTATTCCTGCTGTAGACTTTGAACATGTCGACATCACCGTGTGTCTGCAGGAGTTACAGGTATGAGACAAGAGATGAAACTCATCCGGGCCTGTTTCGTCGATGCAGTAACAGTACAGGCCGAGCTCATGTTTTTACGGGAAGATAGTCGACCTAAAGAACGAGAGGATACCAGTGACAACGTCTGCACCCCCCCTCCCCTCGGGCCACCTTTACTGACGTGGTGTCCGATTGTCACTCTTAGAAGTCTTCACACGCCCCAGCAGTGACAACACCTCCTGCATCTGCACATGCACACGGTGAACGCCAAGCCGACGGGCCTACTTCAGGTCCTATACAGAAGTCACTAGACCAGCCGTCCCGGTCACCTCGCCGACACCGCAGATCGGGCGACCCCACAGCTTCTGACGTGACGCGGATGGGTTTAGGTTAGTCCAGAGAAGAAAACCCAGATCTAGAGCAGTGGTCGACACGGCCAAGTCCTCCACCCTGTCGGCTGTCAAGGCCAGGCCAGCCGAAATATTTGTCTCGCGTCTGGGCCCCGACACCCAGCCTGAGGACGTCGATCGCTACATGCGCGACAAACTGTCACAAGAATGGATGCCCACCTGTGTGAACCTTCCAACAAAGTTTGACACTTATTCATCTTTCCAGATATCAATAATCAGTGACGCTGTTCCTGAAATCCTGTCTCCGTCCTTCTGGCCTTGTGATGTGTGGGTTCGGAGGTTCCACGGCAGACGACAGACGCGCTTCCCCCACCCCGTAAACAATGGACTCGAGTTAAGGATCGCGTCTTACAACTGCAGATCGGTCAAGAACTCTGTCGAAGCCGTCAAGGTCCTCAGTAATTCTCATGACATTGTTATGTTACAGGAGCACTGGCTCCTCCCAACGGACCTCTCTTACTTGAACAACATAAGTAACAACTTTATTGCATATGGTAAGTCACCGATTGACCTTGGAGTAGGGGTGCTGCAAGGGCGCCCCTATGTTGGAGTGGGTATTTTAGTTAGAAAGAGTTTGTCCTCCCGTGTCTTTCCTGTACACATTGGGCGGAGCGTCCATGTAAGCCATCACGAAATCACCGGCAAGCTACAGGGCGCGCTGGGCACTGGAACGCCTTTCACCGTGCATTCTCGCGAGGTCAGGTCGGTATATATGTACAGCGTATCGCGTGACCATGTCGGGCCTTCACTATGCGCTAATCCGCGTCCATAAAGAAAATAGTTTCTGGCTGCTGTAGTGAATACTATAGTCAGTGGAGTGGAGAATGCCGAAAGTGCACAGAAATGAGAAGCCCGCTTTTGTAGTCGTAGTCGGTGTAGTCAGGACCATTGTGAACATGAAGAAGATCGTTTCGGGCTGCTGTAGTGTAGTCAGTGTAGTGGGGAATATCGACAGTGCCCGCTTTTGTAGTCGTAGTTGGTGTAGTTAGTGTGGTCAGGACCATTGTGAACATAAGAAGATCGTCTCAGGCTGCTGTAGTGTAGTCACTGTAGTCAGTGTAGTGGAGAATGCGGAGAGTGCACAGAAATAAGAAGCCTCATTTTGTAGTCGTAGTTGGTGTAGTCACTGTATTCAGGACTATTGAGAATGTGAGGAAAATCGGTTAGGGCTGTTGTAGTGTAGTCACTGTAGTCTGTGTAGTGGGGAATGCCGAGAATTCACAGAAATGCGGAACGGTCTTTTGTAGTCGTAGTTGGTGTAGTCAGTGTAGTCCGGACTATTGAGAATGTGAAGAAAATCGTTGTGGGCTGCTGTAGTGTAGTCAGTGTAGTGCAGAATGCTGAGAGTTCACGGATATGCGGAACGGTTTTTTGTAGTCGTAGTTGTTGTAGTCAGTGTAGTCAGGACTATTGTGAACATGAAGAAAATCGTTGTGGGCTGCTGTAGTGTAGTCAGTGTAGTCAGTGTAGTGGAGAATGCCGAGAGTGCACAGAAATGCGGGACGGTCTTTTGTAGTCCTGGTTGGTGTAGTCAGTGTAGTCAGGACTATTGTGAACATTAAGAAAATCGTTGTGGGCTGCTGTAGTGTAGTCAGTGTAGTGCAGAATGCTGAGAGTTCACGGAAATGCGGAACGGTCTTTTGTAGTCGTAGTTGGTGTAGTCAGTGTAGTCTGGACTATTGAGAATGTGAAGAAAATCGTTGTGGGCTGCTGTAGTGTAGTCAGTGTAGTCAGTGTAGTCAGTGTAGTGCAGAATGCCGAGAGTGCACAGAAATGCGGAACGGTCTGTTGAAGTTGTAGTTTGTGTAGTCAGTGTAGTCTGGACTATTGAGAATGTGAAGAAAATCGTTGTGGGCTGCTGTCGTGTGGTCAGTGTAGTCAGTGTAGTGCAGAATGCCGAGAGTTCACGGATATGCGGAACGGTCTTTTGTAGTCGTAGTTGGTGTAGTCAGTGTAGTCAGGACTATTGTGAACATGAAGAAAATCGTTGTGGGCTGCTGTAGTGTAGTCAGTGTAGTCAGTGTAGTGCAGAATGCCGAGGGTGCACAGAAATGAGAAGCCCGCTTTTGTAGTCGTAGTTGGTGTAGTCAGTGTAGTCAGGACTGTTGTGAACATGAAGAAAATCGTTGTGGGCTGCTGTAGTGTAGTCAGTGTAGTCAGTGTAGTGGAGATTGCCGAGAGTGCACAGAAATGCGGAGCGGTCTTTTGTAGTCGTAGTTGGTGTAGTCAGTGTAGTCAGGACTTTTGAGAGGGTGAGAACAATAGTTTCGGGCTGCTGTAGTGTATTCACTGTAGGACACCTTACTTAGGTGAGGCTAGCAGATGCCTGTCCTTATCGACGGGACGATTTGGGTGCTGTCCAGTAGAAGCGATTGGAGTTTCTTGACTCTTAAGTGACAGTTTGGATTCAGAGCTGGCCACTCCACAGCAGATGCACTGACATACGTCTCTCAACACCTACACGACGCCAAGGACAAGAGACAGGAAAGCAGGCTAATATGCCTGGATATAAGCAGGGCCTTCGACCGAGTATGGCACAGGGGGCTAATCGCTAAACTGAAAGTCATTGGCGTCGATGGTAATGTGCTCAAATGGATTGAGAACTACCTGACGGACAGAGAACTGAGAGTCACAGTCGGTGGGAAAACCTCAACCTCCAGGGTCACCAACGCCGGAGTACCTCAAGGCTCCATCCTTGGCCCCTTACTCTTTCTCATTTACATCGACGACCTCACTGAGAGGCTGACCAACACGGCAATTCTGTACGCCGACGACTCATCGGTCATGAGCATCATAAAAGAAAGACGAAAAAGAGGCAGAGCAGCACTGTCGCTAAACACAGATCTGCAAAAAAAACAGAACTGGGCTGAAAGCTGGAACGTTCTCTTCGGGGCCACAAAATGCAAATGTCTGACCGTCAGCAACCTGAGGGACGCCGTCGGCAACCACCCTGAACTCAGCTTAATGGATACGCAGAAGTGGATAAAGCTGAACTGCTAGGAGTAACAATTCGAAAGGAATTGATTTGGACACACCACATAAAGCAAATGGCAACGGACGCAGGAAAACGCCTAGGACTACGGCGCAGGGTCGCCCCTTACTTATCCCCACAGCAGAGAGCCACCATCTATAAGAGCATGGTGCGATCCTGTATGGAATACGTGTCAACAGTCTGGATGGGAGCAAGCGACACTTCACTGGAATTTCTCGACGCCATACAAAGGAGGGCCACACGGATCATAAATCTCCCACAGGCCGAGTTGGACAGAAACCAGATCCAACCCCTGAAACAGCGCCGGCGGGTAGGGGCCCTCACTCTCCTGCACCGCATGTACAACCAGGATGCCCCAGCACCTCTCAACAGCTTACTCCCGAACCCATACGTACACCGTCGTGAAACCCGCCTGTCGAAATCGCAACACAGCAACGCTCTGGAACCTGTAAAGTCATCCACAACATCCCACAGCAGAACCTTCCTACCGGCCACAGTACAACTCTGGAACTCCCTCCCACAGGACATTGCGCTAAGATGCAAATCCACTGGTACTGTGGCCTGCCACGCCCTCGTGGAGGATACCTTGACCTCAGACATGGGCGCGGAGCCTCACGAACCCCAAACAAACCCCCAGGTTACAAAAGAAAGAGTGTGTCAAAAAGTAAAAACCCGTCTACGTAGGGAGGAAGACATGAAAATAGAAGAAAAATGTAGGTCGCTCCAATTACAGGGGAACTGGGCGGAATTTGTCGAACAAGAACAGTCCGATCTAACATACAAGTCTCTAAACAATTTGATACCGGACTATATGAGACAGATGTTTACCTACTGCAGGGATAGGTCAGCTAGAACCACGAGGCAGAGTGACTCAAACCTACTGTATCTGCCAACAGTCTGTAAAGAAGTATACAGGAGATCAATAAAGTACGCAGGCAGTTTGATCTGGAATACTTTGCCACAGAACACCAGAGCAGCAGCATCGTTGACGGCATTTAAAAATCTGTTGTAATCATGTTGGTATAGAATAGGATTATGGAACGGATTATGGAACGGACTTTTGGAATAGTTTAAATTGTAAAAATGTGAATTATATTATGCTTTGTTGAATTGTTTATATTGACCCCTGACCTCCCCCTTGGCCACATGAAAAAAAAATCTTAGGTGGAAAAGTACTTTGTGCAACACCCCCCGGGGGGGATTTGAATTCGCCCTAAACGGCATGTTAAACTGGCTGCCAACAGGTGATAACCTAGTCCGTTGGGGGAAACTACTCTCACCCAGGTGTCCACTCTGCCAGGGACGACAGACTTTGCGTCACGTCCTTAACATGTGTCCGGTAGCTCTTAAGGACAGGTTTACCTGGCGACACAACAGCGTCCTTATGGAACTAGTCAGCACCCTTAAACTGTGGTACACAACGGCCAACCGAGACGTCAAAATCAGGTGTGAGCTGATCCCAGACTACCTGGAAGGAGGCACACACACTACAATCCCTCCAGACATCCTGCCGACTTCGCTGGTACCTGACATCACACTTCAGGATCCTGTACAACGAAAGCTGACCCTAATTGAACTTACCGTCCCGTACGAACAGAATGCACAGCACGCTTAGGACAGGAAATCTGCAAAGTATGAAGGTCTGATAAATGAAATAAACTTGCATAGTGGTTACAGGGCTACTCTTGTTACAATCGATGTAGGAAGTAGGGGCTGGGTTAACGGCGAGAACACGGCGAAACTGAAGTCTCTCTGTCCTGTCAGTCACAAAGACCGTGAAGTCAGACACCTCAAAAGTAGACTTATAAAATGCGCCCTGTGCGCATCATATGCCATATACTGTTCTAGAAATGTAGAAAATACGTCAGGTCTGTTTTCCTGTAGACGGTGAAATCTGTTCTGACAGTATATATTTTTAATATCTGTAAAACGTAATTGTTATGTAAAAAATGTGCCTACAAGTTACGTGCAATAATTTTTTCTTTGTTTAAATGAATCACCAAAATGTCCGATGTACATACTATTAGCATTGTGTAAATTGTAATTGTCTTAATTGCCTTGCGCCCTCCTCTTGGTATTGAGAGATAAAGGGCTGACCTAGGCTTCTCCCAAGAAATTGTTCATCTTTGTATCTATTTATTGTAATAAAGATGATTTTAACCTAGTGTCGGAAAATCATAACTGTGTAATAGTGAGTATTTGCGTGTTAATTTCAGATGAACGCAAAGGTGATCCTTGGAGTAACAGATATACAGTAGCACTATCAGATAAATAGTTAATATCTAAAAATGGAATATTCAAATACCCGTAGTTACTGTAGTTGACGTAGTACGCCTTGCCTTGACACTACTTATTCACGGGGCATCTAGCCTCCTGAGCCGTAAGGGCAAGCGAAGAAAGGCTCCCTGACTACCCACCTAGTACAAATACCGTATATGGTAACTATTGACTAACGGTGACCACCGTGATTCAGTAACTAATGAGCCAAGAGGTTATCTTCACCTCCTAGGAGGTCGCCAGGTATCAGTAACACAGTTCCTTACTGGGGATTTTAACGGTGGGACAGGGCTCCTCTCGCAGTTATATGGATAATCAGGCGTGTGACCCTGACCTAGGTGACCCAACAAGGTGACCTTTAGTTATCATGGCCGCCATTTTGGTGACTTTTCGGACATTTTGATTATTTTTAACGTTATATTCAGAACATTAGACGGTGTACTGCCGCCACCAGATTTTTTAATAAGCTTTATAGTACTTTCGTGGGACCATCGACTGATGAAATTATAACGACGGACAGTTTGGCTCTCTACAAAATGAATGTCCACCTATACTGAATAACAGTACCTTAGTATTGATAACCTACGGCACAGAACTGTCGCCACAAAACTACAAATCAGCTGCCACAAACTACACATCGAAACCGAAAGACATAACCGTACTCCCCTGGAACAACAAATATATAGATACTGTGATCTAGGAAGAATTGAAAATGAGAAACATTTTGTATTAGAATGTAAACTATGCAACAAAGAGAGAGCTGAACTTTATAGTTTGATTTAACCCATGTTCCCCTACTTCATACACCTAAGCAGTACAGACATATTTATATTTTTAATGAGCTTAGACAAACCTTCAATTATGAAACATATCTGTTTTACCTCTTTACCATTACTAAGAAACGAGAAGAAACCGAATGTACTAAGTTGTAGTTACTTAACAATGTATATATGTAACGTTATCTGTATTTTATTCTTTTGTTGTGACCTGTACTAAACCCAGTTGGTATGAGTGTACAATAAGGGTCTTCATTCATTATTCTGGCAATTCTTGACAGCATAAAGCCACTGTTACTGAACATTGTTTTGCAACCTTTTCCAAGTAAGCTGAGTTTGTAAGAGCTACTATGCAATCCAGGCTTTTCTATAAACCTGCTGCATAAGAAAATCACTAGCTTAAAATTACAAAATTGTAACAAGGTTTGCCAGTAAAGTGGAGATTATTTTGAAAATTCCTTAGGTTGTAGATGCACTTGGTATTGTTTTGTGTATTCAGACCTGATTTTGACCGTAGGAAGTGCCAAGGGTCACATATATTTATTTTTTGCATGTCTAGGAAGATCATGCTGATAAATTGCTGTATATATATGTTCCCCTTACACCTAGTCTTTTTTATGGACTACAGAGATGGGGGGAGGGGGTAAAGAAAAGAAAGCTCATACCAATTTTTCTTGCTTGCAAAAGTTTCACCATCATGATTCATGGAAAACCTAATGTTCAGTCATAATATATACTTACAAACTATTTCTTCCTGCGAGGAAGTTAGATTATGGAAAAAAGGACATTGTTTCCATGCTGAAGGTATAGGGTTGTAGAATTCTAGTTTATTACCATGAGATATGTGAAATCACTCACCTTCTTACTTCGAGAAAAGTAAATGCTGAAGATCTGAAGTTCAACTTTCATTTTTTTGTCAGGAAAGGTCACACGATAGGAACAAATTAAATGTATCTTGATTAAGTGTTGACCACTAGGTTACAGTAGTTCCAGTAAATTATGTATATATACTGCCCTTTTTGTAGTCTGCAAGTGCTTCTTCATGACATAACTAATTCATTGACAGATAGACACCACTATGAATTGAACTGGAAACCTTCCCCATAGTAATAATTTTTCATTGCTAATACTATATCTGTTCGATACTGTTTGGGGTTCGCTTTTGTTAGTTGTTTGTTAGGCTTTACCAATTTGTTGGTTCTCCAAATTGTGCACAAAACAATTGATGTAGGTGGGTGAACAAAACTAAAGTAAATCAGTCCTAGCTATGTTACAATAGTTTAATAGTACATGTGTCATAGGAGTAACCGAATCAACATACTAAAATCAACATGCTAGGCTGGTTTATAATTAGAACAGTTGCTCCAGCCAGGGTCATTGTGAGCCAGGAAGTTTTGTTGTTGTTTTTTTCACAAGAATTGACGGTATTTTAAATAATTTGGTTTTTATTCTGATTGATTTTGATGTCACATGTATGTTTAAGTAGAAGGAGCTTGAAGCTGGGTCATAATTCATATAAATTTCAATTCCATTCTTCCCTCTTTCTGTCACAGGTGCCAGAAGTCAACATACAGCTGAAATATGGATGTATTTCAAGAAAACAGACCACACTGGACCACCCCAGACTCCTGGCTAGCTACATGTAGGAACAGCTTTGAGAAAACAATGGCAATCTAAAGCTGTGGAAAAGAGTGCAATTATAGTAGTGTGAAATATTTGTTCAGTCTCATGACTACTGTATATTATTTCCCAAGAAGTACTGACACTTATACCCTTATGGGCAGGGTAGTTAAAGATAGCCTTTTCACTGTCAGTTCTTGAGCAGATTAAGAAATGTTACAATAAAATCACTAAACTTCAGACCTTGTGTTGAGTATATTCTCTTCTAGTTATTGTTATTATATTTATTTTATAGAAAGGGAAACATGCCATGTGACTTCAGGCCTCAAAACAGTTCCACTAACTTAAAGGTCGATAACACAACTACAAAAATATTTCCACTCTGAATAAAGATGAACTAGTGTTTATTCTATCCATTATGAATAACCGTAGCCATTTGTGCAAACTTCTCTGAGGGGAAAAAAAGAGTCTGTAACCGTACGTAAGAGGTACCGTATTTCCTCCAATAGCTTACACATCTCGATTACGCACATGTCCACACACCCGATTTGGGACTGATGGCAGACCTGATCAAGATTCAGTTGAAACATTCAGGAGGAAACCCCTTTAACGTACGCACCCGGCCCCCTGTCTAGTCTTTCGGTGACTTTGACAGGAAGTTAAAATGATCACTTGTAGAATTTTTCTCCAGAAAAATGTTCGTAGTGGCTTTAACTTGAGGAGAAGCTAAAAGCTTTCTGCATGCATTTGTGTGTGATTGTTTTACGCTCTTCAGTCATCTTATGTAAATATATCATCTATAATCGTTTTTATGGGTTCTTAAATCTGAAGCAATTACAAAGAAATAAAGACAGAAGAGTCAGCAAAACAGTTACTCCTTAGCTTGTTAGCTTCTTATGCCCGAACATCTTCATGTAACACTTCAAGGTACAAAGTGTACTATTATAGCGCCATTTATAGCTGGATCCCCATCCTTTCCGTTAGCGAATATTCGAAAGCGTAGTAAATCGATACCCATATGTACTTACGACATGCAATCTGTCTGGTTTAGAAAGTGGTATCTGTCTTTTAATAACACCTATAAACATCCATACGTTCTGGTCTTGCTTTACGCGATCGAGGAGTCCCAAACACGTTCCACACAGATGGTTCTGGTTCAATTTGAACAACATCTATAGCAAAAGTGCATTTTCCTTTCTAAAACGAGAAGTCATATACTTCGAGATGAAACTGTAACAATTGTGGACTAGTCTAGCTCTGCTGTTAATAGGTCCGATCATTTCTCGAGAAGTACAAGCCCCTGTTCAATTTTAGCAAATGCGCTTGTGCCATCAGGAAGTGCGACATTACACACTAACGAACCATTTTCAGTTTTATTTTTCTCAGGAAATATACTTAAGTTTCAATATAAGCATGTCAAGGACCTTCATTTCATCTAATGTAAAACGAAATCCGTTGTCTCCTAGGTAATCGAGATGAAATTCTTCACGTTCCTTGCCTTGCGCTATACCAGGACGCATTCTAACTATAATTTCCACCAGGCAGTGCCAGGTCGATTTTGACCGCACGTCTCAGAAGCGCGCTTTCTTTAATAAACCAAGAAGGAAATGATTTTTTTTGACGAAACTTTCACAAAACTAAGATTATGTACTGATCTAAATGAGATACTTACAAATTTGCTCTATGGTTACTCATTGCGAAGGTACAGGTCATTCACCTGTCTTCAATTTTGGTTAGGCGCAAACGTGTACAAATAGTGGCGCTAATACAATGTTATTAGCGACCGTAAACTAGTTTTAAAAAATCATACTATTAATCAAGGGTATATACAAAATTAGTTAAAAATCATATTTTGATATCGCATTTGTTCAATAGACTTTTCAATGTGTTTGGTTAAATATATAGCAAACAAGCTATTAATTAATTTTCCTGGCGACATATTTTAGAACTGCAACACGTATGGCGCCTGTCCCGCTAATGGTAAGTTTGGTCGACTTTGAAAGTGTTTTAGTCATCAAAGATCATCTACAAAACTAGAACAGCATCGTTGTTTGCAATTTCATTCGTCCAAGCTTTTCTAGTGCATTTTGTTTAGTAAATTCGTGAACAAACAATGTAGATATCTTATCCTAGCGAAGTACATCAAAACTGCAGCAAGAGAAATTCCTTTGCCAAACAAATTTTCAGAAGATCATTATAGACTGGCTTCATCTTTATATAGGTTATTATGAGACTGTTTTGCATACATAATGTCATGGGAACAATCTGAATCTTATAAAAGTCATTCAGAGAAAAACGCTTATTGTTAGGTTAACCATTCTTGATTCTAAAACTGATCGTTCCACCTCAGAAAAGCAAATTATGCTATTATGGGTCCAATTTGCATACATGATGTCAGAAGACCATCAGTACCTGTTAAAAGTTGTTTTGGAGAAAATCACTCGACATTTAGCGATTTCCCATTTTTGAGCCAAAATGCTGTTTCGTTCTCAGATATGCAAATTATGTTGTAACATCACCAATTTGCATACATGATATCGGTAGGCTTTTCTGCACCAGATAAAAGTAGTTTGGAGAAAATAGCTCGTCGTTAAGCGATTTCCAATTTTTGAGCCAAAAATGCTGTTTCAGTCTCAGATACGCAAATTATGTTGTAACATCACCAATTTGCATACATGATATCGGTAGGCTATTCCGCACCAGATAAAAGTTGTTTGGAGAAAATCGCTCGTCGTTAAGCGATTTCCAATTTTTGAGCCAAACATGCTGTTTCGGTCTCAGATATGCAAATTATGTTGTAACATCACCAATTTGCATACATGATATCGGTAGGCTATTCCGCACCAGATAAAAGTTGTTTGGAGAAAATCGCTCGTCGTTAAGCGATTTCCAATTTTTGAGCCAAACATGCTGTTTCGGTCTCAGATATGCAAATTATGTTGTAACATCACCAATTTGCATACATGATGTCGGTTGGCTTTTCCGCACCAGATAAAAGTAGTTTTAAGAAAATCGCTCGTCGTTAAGCGATTTCCAATTTTTTGAGCCAAAAATGCTGTTTCGGTCTCAGATATGCAAATTATGTTGTAACATCACCAATTTGCATACATGATGTCGGTTGGCTTTTTCGCACCAGAAAAAAGTAGTTTGGAGAAAATCGCTCGTCGTTAAGCGATTTCCAATTTTTTGAGCCAAAAATGCTGTTTCGGTCTCAGATATGCAAATTATGTTGTAACATCACCAATTTGCATACATGGTGTTGGTTGGCTTTTTCGCACCAGATAAAAGTAGTTTGGAGAAAATCGCTCGTCGTTAAGTGATTTCCAATTTTTTTAGCCAAAAATGCTGTTTCGGTCTCAGATATGCAAATTATGTTGTAACATCACCAATTTGCATACATGATGTCGGTTGGCTTTTCCGCACCAGATAAAAGTAGTTTGGAGAAAATCGCTCGTCGTTAAGCGATTTCCAATTTTTTGAGCCAAAAATGCTGTTTCGGTCTCAGATATGCAAATTATGTTGTAACTTCACCAATTTGCATACATGATGTCGGTTGGCTTTTTCGCACCAGATAAAAGTAGTTTGGAGAAAATCGCTCGTCGTTAAGGGATTTCCAATTTTTTGAGCCAAAAATGCTGTTTCGGTCTCAGATATGCAAATTATGTTGTAACATCACCAATTTGCATACATGGTGTTGGTTGGCTTTTTCGCACCAGATAAAAGTAGTTTGGAGAAAATCGCTCGTCGTTAAGCGATTTCCAATTTTTTGAGCCAAAATGCTGTTTCGGTCTCAGATATGCAAATTATGTTGTAACATCACCAATTTGCATACATGATGTCGGTTGGCTTTTCCGCACCAGATAAAAGTAGTTTGGGTATCGGACCGGAGTTTTTTTTTACGATTTTGTGTCCGGCGGACACCCCCAGGCCGAAGGGCTACGATTCCGCCAAGAAAAGTAGGCCGGAAAATCTTATTATACCAGTGAACTGAGGTTTTCAGCCGGCTTCCGATAGTTATTTGGGTATCGTCTGCTGACTTTTCATTTTGGGTAGAAACTGTTGTGAAATGTAAATTTTGGACCCGAAAAATACCGTTTTTTTACACTTTTTTCAGCGGAGCTGCTGAGAAAAAACGAATTTTCCCTGGGTAACGGCTTATATGACGAAAAAGCTCACTACTTCCTGTTTCTGAAAAACGAAAAAAAAACATAGGTTGTTGTGATAAGTTTTCCGCAATCTCCGGTGGCGCAAATCCCTTGAAAATGCATATAGAACGCAGCTATTTGGGTCATCAGGCGACAAAACCGCATCACCCTTGCTGGCGGACTGATACCAAAAACGCTTCGCTGGCCGTCCGACTTTACCACGCCCGAAAATACTACAAACCACGGGGTTTTCGGTAAATACGAAAACTATTTGATTATCTATAACGATCACCGAGCAAGGGGGAGCCAAACTTAGCGTGACAACCACCCAGATCCGGCGATTTACTGACGCACTATTTGGAACCCTGGTCAGATTTGAACTCCGACCCGGAACCTTAATTAGAATATTTTCTCCTAAAAATAATTTTTATTCTTCAAAAACATTATATCTACCATATATCCAACTTTGGCTAGTCTGCGATGATTACTTTTGCCGCGGCAGAGGTTTAAAGTCATGTGAAAAGTACCGTGTTCTGAGGCTATCTTGCCAAGACGCGGACTCCAGGCAACGTTATAACATGGAGCAATTAAAAAGTATCGTTTTTTTCAGTCATCACTTCTCTCCAAACAGTTAAAACGGAAAGGATAATCTGCCCGGGCCCTTGGCTACGGACATGTGTGATGTTTTAGTCGTTTTGGTGCTGCAAACTTGCAGAAGCAGCCCTTAAACCTTGGCAATGATGACGTAACGCAGTGACGTCATCAGTTCCCCTGGGAAAACGGCATGGGGTTGCTGTTTTGCTTCGTCGCTTTAAACTAAAATGAAAAATACGTCAGATTTTGACCTTGAATGATAGACCAGAGTTCGCACATTCCGAATCAAACGCGTCCGACATCAAACTCTTCACTATTTCGCCTTGAATGGCCTATTAAGTACGAAAACGCTACTAAAGTGTGTGAAAGACTGGATTCTTACGCGGGTAAAAACACAACCTAGGTGATATTGTCCAAGCTAGGAGCGAGCAATTATAACAAGCGCTACAGAAATGGGTGAAGTACTTATTAGGCTATCACTACACACCACCCAAAGAAAAGAAGATCGCGACAGTAAGGAGCCCTGAACCGAAATTCGGAAAACCAGGTTTTGCCTTAATTAGGCTTAAAACACTTAAATTTTGGTGTCAAATCTTCATTTAAGTTATTATAAATGGACAGACATCGCCGAAATCATACTTAAGTCAAATGCCGAGTCGACTCACATCAAACGACCCAGAAAGTGAATTCATGTAAGAACAGTTTTCCGCACAGGAACGCTCGAAATTGCCTATACGTAGTGTCGGGGGGGGGGGGTGGAAAAAAGGGGGAGGGGGGCGCCAAGGGCCTGGGCATGAATATACTAACTTTTTAACCGAAAAAGGCAGAACGATGTCGTTTTTTCAAGACAATCTTACAACTTTTGCCGAAATAAGGAAAATCCATCGAAACGACGTCATCGATGACGTCATTTTTGGCGCATGCGCCGTCCTTTTAAGGTATCGGACCGGAGTTTTTTTTTACGATTTTGTGTCCGGCGGACACCCCCAGGCCGAAGGGCTACGATTCCGCCAAGAAAAGTAGGCCGGAAAATCTTATTATACCAGTGAACTGAGGTTTTCAGCCGGCTTCCGATAGTTATTTGGGTATCGTCTGCTGACTTTTCATTTTGGGTAGAAACTGTTGTGAAATGTAAATTTTGGACCCGAAAAATACCGTTTTTTTACACTTTTTTCAGCGGAGCTGCTGAGAAAAAACGAATTTTCCCTGGGTAACGGCTTATATGACGAAAAAGCTCACTACTTCCTGTTTCTGAAAAACGAAAAAAAAACATAGGTTGTTGTGATAAGTTTTCCGCAATCTCCGGTGGCGCAAATCCCTTGAAAATGCATATAGAACGCAGCTATTTGGGTCATCAGGCGACAAAACCGCATCACCCTTGCTGGCGGACTGATACCAAAAACGCTTCGCTGGCCGTCCGACTTTACCACGCCCGAAAATACTACAAACCACGGGGTTTTCGGTAAATACGAAAACTATTTGATTATCTATAACGATCACCGAGCAAGGGGGAGCCAAACTTAGCGTGACAACCACCCAGATCCGGCGATTTACTGACGCACTATTTGGAACCCTGGTCAGATTTGAACTCCGACCCGGAACCTTTGGAGAAAATCGCTCGTCGTTAAGGGATTTCCAATTTTTTGAGCCAAAAATGCTGTTTCGGTCTCAGATATGCAAATTATGTTGTAACATCACCAATTTGCATACATGGTGTTGGTTGGCTTTTTCGCACCAGATAAAAGTAGTTTGGAGAAAATCGCTCGTCGTTAAGCGATTTCCTACTTTTGAGTCAAAATGCTGTTTCGGTCTCAGATATGCAAATTATCACCAATTTGCATGCATGGACCATTCCCGACTGTCCATCAAAATTATTAATACAACCAATTTAACATGACAATTAGTGATTCCACCAGAGACTGGCTGCATGTTGGTCAAATATTTGCATTTTATGTTTAGGTGCGACCAAGGACATTATACAAGGACATAATACAGAATGTCTTTGGTGGGACTGTAGAAAAGCCTTAGATATGCAAATTATGTCTTAACACCACCAATTCATAGAGGCCTCAAAATCTAATCATCTTCAAGACCTATCCACATACCAAGTACATGTATCATTATCCATCCACAACTTCTCAAATTATGCTGTTCCCACACAGACATTGATACATGCACCCGAAAACATTACTGGTAAGTTTTATGCAGTAATTGTTATGTGGCAATGACATTCTTTTTAAGAGCCTCCTAGGAACAGATCCTGAAAATAAAGTAGACAACAAATACAGAGATATATGTCATTAAAGACACATTTCGTTTTATTTATGTTCATAAATACCTCATCCCATTATGCATTTTTGCTATTTGATATCGTATAGTGTGTATGAATAATGTACGAAAGCTTTACAGTTACTGTAGCCTGTATGCAAGAACATCAAACTCATGATCTCTGAAAATTGCTGTTATTTACAGTTATAAATCATAATAGATCTACACTGTACATACCCTACAAATGTGTTAACTACTATACATTGTACTTGGACTGTCCTTCCTCTATAATGACAATTTGTGTCATGCTTCTAATTTCTTGTAACACATAATTGGGGGGGGGGGGGGGGCTCTACTCAAATAATCTCAATACATTTCACTTTATTCTATAAGCTCAAGTAAACTTATACTATACATGTATAATACTAATACCTCAGCGTGGAATTCAATTTCAATTTTTAAAAAAATCAACGTAGCAGCACCTCGCAGTACAAAATACAACTGAATTGCGTTGATCTAACAAGAAGTAAACACAAGACAATTGGCGAATGTACAATGCGAACAACACAACACTTACATAATGTTGTGGAATGCAAGCTAGATACTGTCATAATCATCAGACAGTGCTTTTGAGTGATTCTTAATGTTGACTAGCTTGTTTATTTTCCTCAGTGTAAAGGCTTTCTGGCATGGCAACAGATCTAGATGTTTGATGTGTCTTTGGAATCCCGGGTGACGGTTATCTTATCAAGATATTTCTAAAACCTAAATGTCTTCCAAAACAGTCTTTCCTGTCAGACAAGATGGCTGGCTAGTAGTGTTATTTTTCCATGTTCTCACATGCCCTGAGAACAAGGAGTTTCAATCATGTTGAGAGCTAAGCCTTTTGCAGGAATCTTTTTGAAGCAAGTGCTTGATTTCCATCCTCCTTTTCTCCAAGATCTTTTCTATCTGCACACAGATTCATGTGTTCAATGCTTTTTTGATGGCCAAGGGGTATTCCTTGATGGCCCTGCAGAAGGAAAAAATACAATGTGTTAATATAATAATTGTAGGAAAAAATTGCTGTCATTCTTGGAATATCAAGTATTCATGGCAGACTACACACACAAACGCACATATGGATGCACACATACACACACACACACACACACACACACACACGTGTACACACAAACACGTACATGTATACTAGTATTATGCAGCACACAAATGCGCAAATACAGTTGTGTGAAACACTTTGTTACACAGAGCAGTTTTAAATTGTAGGGCAAAAATAAACAACCTAGCATCAACCCCTGCAACCCCAAATAGTAAGTATTGTCTAGGATATTGCACATAAAGGGTTCAATGGTCACTTCATGTAGTCAGTAACTTAAAATAATTTTAGGGCAATGACATGGTACCATTTTTCTATTGTATATGATTAACCAACAACATTTTTTCTGTATACATTGTATATAGGGGCATACTGTAAATTCTAAGGGGCCAATGCCTGCTATTCAAAACTATTTCAGCTGCTGTCAGAGCCTCTCTTGTCTTCTCCACGAATAGTTATTTGATATGTGGCTAGCAGCCAAAATGATATGATCAAGAGGCTAGGCATGTTGCAATAATTTTGAGTCTTTCTGATGGGGGTGGGGGGTGGAGGCCGCCATCTTGATTTTGCGTACGTAAATGTGTTTGCATGCCAGCAGTATACCGCCCATTCTTCGTTAACGTGTGCAATTGCTGTCGCATGATAGTAGCGGCCCACAAAAATTTTAAAACACGCAATAACTGCGTATCTTGTGCTTTCCTGTTATCAGTACATGATAGTAATATACTAAGTTATGTTTTACCGCAACTGTCAGCTGCCTTCGGGTCGTCCAGGCGAAGATTTTGCTAAGAAACACGCTAAAATCACCTGTCGCAACCACTAGTAACGCACAAAACGTCGGGTTCAAACAATGAAAACGTGTGAGTTGACTAAATTTTCAGTCATAATTTACACCTATCCACCAAACCGTCTTCCCACAGGTGGATGAACTTGTCCAGCTGGCTCCCATACTAAATCTGATGTCGTTTTATTTTTGTCGCAAGGTTTTGTCTAACTTACGTTACCGAAAGATTATAAGACGGGTATAATTCGCCCACGAAAAGATATTTCACAATAATTTTCACACTGTCTTATCCACTAGACTGGGTTTTTGCGAAACAAATCCATGGCAGGGAGAACAAAACACGAGTTTCGGAAAAATGACAACAAAAAACAGCGTTAGGCCGTTTGTCAATTTTTAATTCTAACCTACGTTACCATGGTTATTCCATTGAGATTAGAGACGGATACTTGCACTTCCATTCATCAGAAAGAGGGTCATCAGATATACATTTGCATGTAAATTTTATAGTGTAAGGGCTGACGGCTTAGATTGTATTGATCATCATAAGCATAATTCTAACTTACGTTACCCTCTAACTTACGTTACCATTTTTTCCTTCACTGTGTTATCGAATTTACAGGAAAAGGATACGATGCAAAGTTCGATTAACAGCATTTTATCAACTGTAACAATACTGTAGTTGGCCTTGTCTTGTACAGAAGGTTTACTCTCCCTGCTTTAATCTCCAAGCAGATGTAGCACGTGAGCTTGTTTTGGCTATTTGGTGGTGTCTTTGGTGGTTTGTTCCGGAGATTACCATTTCTACAGACAAAAAACTTAATATCTTGAAAAGTATAGGTGGTAGCACCGTACAAAATTGGCAAAAGATGGTCGACAATACTGGTAACAAGTTCAGCACATTTGTTAGGTATTTGGAAGACTTTATTTTTCACCATTTTCTACCCCCAATTGCACACGTTAACGGAGAATGGGCGATACATACGATCATAATTCTCACTGAACTACGGTGTCGGTGATCCAAAGTAAAATCTGAATAAATAACAACCATACACTATTATGAAATTATATAAAGTCTACATGTACGTTGCTTCTCTATGGCTGAATTTAGACCTTTAAAAGAGACTTTGTACCATCAAGGATTTTCAAATTATGAACCTCCTTGGTACGACCAAGCTTAGTTAACACGAAAGAATTAACCATCTAAGAGACAACTATAGAAACGACAGGGCGCTTCCAGTTGGCTAGTGACTGACCTGCAAAAGTATGTTGCCTGTGACCGCTCCGGTTGAGATGAACTTCTTGAGAAGAAGAGAAAATACAAATGTATTCTCGTTTTTTTTTTTACCACAGACTGCCAGACCGAGGCCTTGTAGTCTCGCACTATCTCGCGCCGGCTCAGTTTCCAACTCTCGCGAGTACTGACCAGTACTGCCCCACCGTTATGAATCCTCAGTAAGGAACTAAGTTTACTGGTACCTGGCGACCTCCTAGGAGGGGAAGATAACCTCCTGGCCCATTAGTTACTGAATCACGGTGGTCACCGTTAGTCAATAGTTACTACATACGGTATTTGTACCGGCTGGACTACCGTATGATGATGTAGTAGCTGTAAGTTGTGTACCGTAGTCGGCGTTATACGCACCTATCACCGCATAGGATATTCCTTGTGCACGGACCAACTTGCCAACTTGGCTTTTGTGCCAGACAGAAGCAATTGAATTCGACCGCCTTGTACTGCTCAGGGTTCACTGCAGGCGCGATGAAGATCATGTTGCGGCGCGGGGCGGCGTGGGTCTAATGCAAATATGCATTGACCGTTATTATAACCAGCGGTTGTAAGGTTGCATCAATCTGTGCCTCAGTCCTTCTAAGTGCCCTAGCCTAAAGTAATCAAATCAACTCTCAAAGTTCGACAGTGTCCTTCAAAAGAAGATGTCGGAACACCTCAGTTTTTGGAGTTCTGCATGTCTACTGGCGCGATGGAGATTTGCGGAGCGGCATGGCGTGGGTCACAGTGATGCGGGACTTCTTCAGTAGAGGCGGTGTATTTGTTTATTTGTTTATTAAAATTCATCACAACAGTGAAAGTGACGGGGGAACAGGTGTAACACCTTTCCCAGCCCTCGTCCCGATACAGCATACAAATGCAATAGACTCAAGTATAAAATAATGAGTGAACAATATGAGAATTACATATACATATACATAATGAAGAAGAAAAAAAAAGACGGCATGAATTAACAGGCTTAATATAGACAGACTACCGAACCCTCAAAGCCTAACAAGACGCGCACTTGCACGCAGTGGATCATGTACAGAGGTTGTCAGGTTCAAAGTGTTGTTCAAATCTCTCAACAGCAGATTTCACAAGACAACGCTTAAAAGACAATAAGTCAGACTGATTAGACGTCGAAGCCCCTTTGTTACGAACTGCAACGTCAAGCTTATTCCATTCGGTTACCAAGCGTGGTATGTATGACGTGGCAAATGTTGATGTTTTGCAACGGCTTGGCATTAATATGTAAGACCGGTTACTCCTTGCTGGTCTGGTGGAAAATGATACATATTCATACACGTTCAGGTCATACATACTTGACAAGGACTTAACGAAAACCATGATGTCGGCAGTCTCCCTCCTATATGACAGAGGTAGCATGTTTAGGAACAATAATCTGTCCTTGTAGTTAAGTTCACTGACATTTGCATTGTTACGAAGAATGAACTTGGTCGCTCGCCTCTGAACTCCCTCCAAGAGGGCCATGAGGTTACGCGACAGCGGTGACCAAACGGGGCAAAGATACTCGATTAGTGATCTGACTAGTGTAACATACAATGCTTTGCGTATATCAAGGCTGGAATCATAACCGACAGTGCGTATAATGAAACCCATCATCGAGTTAGCTTTAGCTACAATGTTTACAATATGCTTGTTCCACAACAAGTCAGACTGGGCAAGAACACCCAAGTCGTTCATGCTACTGACTGACATTGGGCTACATCTGACATGTGGTAGGTATAAGTGATTGGACTCTTGGAGCGAGTCAAGCGGATTACCTTACATTTAGATGGAAGGAATGACAACCCCCACTTGAGACTCCACTCATACATAGAGGAAAAATCGGCCTGTAGTTTATCACAGTCATGTAGGTTACGAATCTCTCTATAGCATTTTGAATCGTCAGCAAACAACGCTACAGTGGAGTGCTTTGCAGTACAAGGTAAATCGTTGATATACAATAAGCATTGATATAGCATTGGGCCTAAAATGGAGCCCTGAGGCACACCAGAAGTAACGGGGAGCCACTGTGAATGACAGCCTTCTACCACCACCCGTTGCTTTCGGTTAGTGAGGTACGAGTTAAACCATGACAAAAGCTTGCCGTTAAACCCGTACATCTGTAGTTTGTGAAGCAACCGAGAGTGCGGAACGGAGTCGAATGCCTTTGCAAAGTCTAAAAAGAGCATGTCGACTTGCCCACCTCTGTCGAGGATGGAGCCCACACTGTGATAAACCTCCAACAGCTGGGTGGTTGTAGAACGCCCCTTAATAAAACCATGTTGGAGATCATGAATTGACTCATGCAGAGTTGGGAACACCATATCGTAAATGCACCGCTCCATGACCTTGCTGACGATAGACAATAAAGAAACCGGACGGTAATTTGAAACGTCTTGCTTATCACCCTTTTTGAAAACAGGGGATACATTAGCCTCTTTCCAGCAAGACGGAACCGCTCCTAAAGTGACAGATTTGTTAAACAGCAAGGTCAAAGGGAAAGCAAGTACCTGGGCACAATTCTTTAACAAAAATGGAGAAATACTATCAGGGCCGACGGCCTTACTTGTGTTGAGATTAACAAGTGCATCTCGGACTGAGTCAACATTAAACTGGAGGTCACCGAGACTGTCAACAACTTTGATGTCGATAGTTGGTTTGCTAACATTCTGGTCAGCTGGACTAAAAGTAGAGAAAAAATACTTATTGAACAATGTAGCCTTATCGGCTGCAGCATTAGCAGTAGAGTTCTGAAGGTATACGGTAGATGGCAGAGTTCTGGATTTAGACTTCGCACGTACGAAGGTCCAAAACCGCTTAGGCGCTTCATGCAGAGTGGATGATAAGCTGTTGACATAGTTTGTGTGCTTAAGAGCTAGAAGGTTCTTCAGTTTGTTGAGAAGTTCTCGGTATTTAGCCCAGTGTGATGGAGAGTTAGTTCGGTTGGCTCTACTCCAAGCTGTCCTCTTGCGGTTTTGGACGTCACGTGTTTCACCGTCGATCCATGGAGGCGTAGTTGAATCTTTCACCCTCCGCCAAGGCACGAACTGGTTGACTGCTGACTGTAATGTGGATGACAAGAATTCCCAGGCAGAGTCAATGTCCTGATACTGCTCGACGGCCTTGGTTAGTTGCCTAGCGACAAGATGTGCCCTAAGTCCATCCCAGTCGGCGCGCCGATAGTTAAAGACCTTCCAAAAAGGCCACGCTTAGGCTGTAGTTTGCAGTGAATACCGAATTCTAGGATCGTATGATCCGTATCGAATTCGGTCGGAAGCTCCGAGTAAATCAACTTGTCAGCGGCACTGCAACAAGGAAGTGAGAATCATGCCCAATTAGCTGTTTTACACTTCAATCATGCTGCCGACTGACTGAAAACCTTTCAACCAAGTTACGATAAATTACCAAAACTACAATGATTCCTACATAATTATGTACAAACTATGTATGAATCGTGTATACAGTACATATTACAGATTCGGTCATTCCAAGGAGGTATTATATTCAATGAAAAGCGGCCTGCATGCGGATTTGAGCTTCTCATATTAATTATACAAAATGGTTCAAACAAACCAAAATTCAAACAAACAAAAACTCAAGTGGGGGCACTGTCCTGTCCACCAGCCTCTCTGCGTTACAGGAACTACGTTACAGCAACCACGGCCAATTCAGAGGTCCTGTCAGATATATCTCCGTATGGTGTTCTTCGTTTGCTCGCACGGGCACACAGCCAAACAAATAAGCACTGTCCTGTCCGCTAGCTTCTCTACAGCACTACCACTAGCAGGGTCATTAATGTGAACTTTATGTGAATTTGAGCAAAAAAATTGGGAAAATGTGATATAATGTGATTTTATGTGATTTCGTTAAAAAATATGTGAAAGCCCAAAATGTGAAATTTTGAGAAAATGTGAATCAAGAAATGTGATTTGGGGCAAAGAATGTGAAAAAATGTGATGTTTGGAAAAATGTGAATATCGTATGTGAAATAATGTGAACGTAAACGTCTGGAATAAAAATGTGAAACTAAAATGTGAAAAAAAATGTAATTGACGGTACTAAAAAAATCGTGCTGAGGGAAATGTGAAAAAAATGTCAAATCTATATCACATTTATTTCACATAACGACTAGAAATGTGATTTTATGTGAAATTGTTTCACATAATATCACATTTTTCTATGCTCCTAACGAAAATGTGACGACATGTGAAAAAAAATGTGAAAATTAGTAAATGCTTGTGTAGATTCTCATTAATGCGCGAATTTTATGACATAGTCGTGACATTGACTCCGTTTATATATACCGGTTTAACCAAGCTCCCTGATCAAACCATGGAGTTAAAAGATCAGATGTTTTATTATCAAACAGTTTTCTCCAAAACTGAGAGGCGCTTACACAGAATCGTCTGTTGTGCTCCATTTTGCCTTTTAACCCGCCACCAGACCTTCTTACCCCAGTCATACCAAGAAGGTTATATGGATAACCTCCCTGGTCATACATAGCCGAATTTAGCCGAGCAAGCACTGCCGAACTCCCTCCGACCATAGAAGGAGCTAAGGTCGGCTGTGGTCGGCTACTGTTTGGCTGAGCCATTGCCAGCCGAATGTTTTAAAATGTTTTTATTCAGGTGTAGACGGGAGGTGCGGACATACCTTATCTCACTCACGACCTGAACTCAGAGACTGTAATCTTTTTTTTTCTTTAAATGAAAGACGTATATTTTGCTGAAAACTCTGAAAAATGAGAAATGGACACATTCTTTGTTTAGTTTTGTAGTTGCAGGCGTGGGGACGCCGTCTACAGCCAAAGTGACACACGTTGTTTATTTTGCTATTGTTATGCTTGTGAACAGTAGATGTCGGTGCCTTTGGCATACGCTAATCTCATTAAAATCTCATGAAACCCGTTTTTCAAGTTAGCCTCTCTTCTAACATCTACTGTTTTCTTAGTCAATAAAAACTCAACTTTAAAGGTTTATGCCAGCGCCATATTCCTATATACATATAGTATTGTTTTGTTAACTTTATATGTTTGTTCCCGACTGCCACACGAGACCCGGCGTCGGGTTTACTCAGGTCAGATACGACAAGTCGCCAAGACCGCAGTCACCTTCTTCTGTGATTTGTCGTACTTATCACATCCCCTGGTTACCGCCCGCGACACCGACAACTAGAACGCACTCTGGATTCTTAACTTTGATAACCCGAATACATGTACCCCACAAGGCTGAAAATATGGAAGATCTATGCCTCGGTCATTATTTGCTTAAATGTAAAACCATTGTCATTGTTACACCGTGTGTCCTTTAATACAGGTACATTTTGTACTGTGTAAGATTCAAGTGCAAGCCTTGGTTCGAACTTGGCGAAGTACACCTAAGAATTACATGTTATCACAGCAAATACTACTTGGTCTCACCAAGGTCTCTGTCAGCGAAAAGTTATGGACATGTAGCACTTTGGTAACGTGTGAAGAACTGTGAGTCTGAATCTGTCTAAGTATTTGTCAGAAAATATAGGGAAACTTGTTCTTTGTTACTCTATTTTTTTGGGGGGGGGAGAAAATATTAGCCGGTCGTTTTTTCCGAGTGTGTATTAATATATCGGCTGTGACTAACGTATTACTTATTATAGTTGCTAGCTAATGAAAGTAACCCGGAAGTTATAATTATGGAGTTTGGTGCCTCAAAACGTCTATATTTTATAGATATCCATTGTAAAGAAAGAACTGAAAGTTTAGAGCAAGTCCCTGCTCGAAGGCTAGCAACGATTAACAAACAAAAATGGCGTCGGTGCATGGCCCGGACGCTTTCCCATGTCTCTAAATGATTTTGTGACCTTTGTGTCGGGTAACGAGTGATTTTACGATGCATGTAATCCAAAAAAATCCCATACATTATTATGATTTAGATTATACAATTAGATAACTGGTAAGTGGGTTGGTGTTTTAGATTATTCTATCAATGAGCTTAGGTTGATTTTATACTTCAACTTATACCTCCATGATACACTATAATTCAGTTTCATGTTCACCAAGGATTTTTCATAAGATTTGTTTAACCACGATTAATACGAATGAATGCTTTCTACTGCCGAGAACAACACAAAAGCCTCAGTCTGTATTCCTTACTGTTCAAAAAGATACATTTGTAAGGACTGTTTTGCCTGTACCAAGTAAACAAAAAACAATGAAAACATGGCGTCGTATCGAGACCGACGCTATCCCATCAGACATTGCGTTTAGTTTGGCGGGACTGTATTCAAATGCGAATAAATTAGTCTGATTTATAGATCAAGTAAGCCAAGCAAACATTTAAAAGCGCCCACGTTCCCGTGTTCTGTATACCATAAAGCCTTGATGTAATCATGGAGGTACACCTCCATGGTGTAATTAAAAAAAATATATATATTTTTACAGCACGGTTTTGTCTTTCCAGTTGTGCGCCTTCACCTTCCCACACTACTGCAAACATCTACTAAATAATGCAAAAACTACGTGCATAACCAAGACAAACTTTCGTTAATTTATAGATTATAGATTAAATAGAAATTTCCCGGTAATATAAGTCCAAACCTACAATGAACGAGTCCATAAGAAGTGGGGCTGGTTGAGCTGTCAATCAAAATGCTATGTGTATCACATAAAATCACATTTTTAAAATGTGAAACGAATTTACATCCATTTCACATTTTCATTGTTCGTGCTCGTCACATTAATTTCACATATTCCGGACATCACATTTTTTTTACATTTTACAGTTTCTCGCGCATCACATAAACTTAACATAAAACTACATTTTTAAAATGTGATTTACTTTTCACATTGTTTCACATTTTGTCTCAGGAGAGTTTTCACATTAAATCACATAATCAGAATGTGACTGCAAAGTGGGTCTGTTTTCACATAGTTTCACATTTTGTAGGACGAGTCTTATTCACATTCAGTTCACATAATTTCACATTTTAAAATGTGAAATCATAGGAAAACGAAGTTCTTGTGTATTTCACATTTTCCGAACGAAGTAAATATGTGAAAGAAATGTGACGTTACATGGTCACATTTTTTTCACATAAAGACGGATTTTTCTGTCACATTCCAATTACGTGACGTAAATGTAATTATATGTAAGTTTAATGTGATAATCTGTGATGTTTCCCGCATCACATTCAATTCACATTATATCACATTTTCCCATTTTTGGGGGCCAAATTCACATAAAGTTCACATTAATGACCCTGCTAGTGTACCAGCCCGAAATGGTCTTCTTTATGTTTAAAATGGTCCTGACTACACTGACTAGCTCCACCAACTACGACTACAAAAGTGGGCTTCTCATTTCTGTGCATTCTCGGTATTCTCCACTACGCGGACTACAGTGACTACACTACATGAACCCAAACTCTTTTCTACATCATTTTCCAACAGTCCTGACTACAGTGACTACACCAACTACGACTACAAAAGACCGTTCCGCTTTTCTGTGCCCTCTCGGTATTCTCCACTACACCGACTACAGTGACTACACTACATGAACCCAAACTCTTTTCAACATCGGTTTCCAACAGTCCTGACTACAGTGACTACACCAACTACGACTACAAAAGACCGCTTCGCTTTTCTGTGCCCTCTCGGTATTCTCCACTACACCGACTACAGTGACTACACTACAGCAGCCCTATACGATTTTGTTCATGTTTGCAGCAGTCCTGACTACAGTGACCACACCAACTACGACTACAAAACACCGCTTCGCGTTTCTGTAGACTCTCGGTATACTCCACTACATGGACTACAGTGACTTCACTACAAGAGCCCGATACGATTTTGTTCATGTTTGTAATTTCACTATAGCGTAAATGCACGAGCCTTGCGTAAATGCACGGCCCAGAGCCTGCCACGGCCCAGCGCGCCTGACTGCGCTCGCCGGCGATTTCGTGATGAAACGTGCGACGTACAGGACGATTATTAACTCTCGGACGCCTATCGTACCCCTGCACAGCATCTCTCGGTTGCCAGACTGTGCGTGTGCCACAAATTCGACGGTGACGGTCGCACGTTGTGTCCACCGCACGCTCGGACGCTTTACTCTCGTGTTGTGTCCACGCTGGCGCCGCGCGCCCAGCTGCGCTTGCCGGTGATTTCGTGATGGCTTACATGAACGCTCCGCCAGACATTGATGATGACAGTTTAATTGTCATTAAGGTGTTCTCTGGTGAAAGCCTACTACTCCTTGTATGTGTATACATGCCATATAATTCACCTGCCAATAAGGACATATTTCTTGAGAAACTTGGTAAACTAGACTCTCTTATCAATGTCTTTTATTCTTATGCCACTATGATAGTTGGAGATTTCAATGCTTCTACTACCAATAGATACTGTGTCTTGGTTCAGGAATTCTGTGGGAAGCGGGACTGCATATTTCTGATATGGAGCAGCTCCCCGCTGACACATACACTTACCTCAGTGATGTGCACGGTTCCACGTCCTGGCTTGACCACTGCCTAGCTAGTGACACAGCGCACTAAAATATCACTGACATCAAGGTGTTACATGACTTTGTTACATCGGATCACTTTCCGTTAAGTATTGCATTAAACATACATTTCCCCACGGTGCTTCAAAGTCAACATACTTCTGATATTCCTCGCAGGATTACTGACTGGACCAGGGCGAGTCAAGAGCAGTTAGATAAGTATTGTCTTGCATTGAAAAATCTTCTTGCAAGGCTTGATCTACCTTTGGGTGCTCTTCTTTGCAGGGACCCTAATTGTTTGGATCCCTCGCACATTAATGCGATTATTTTGTTAAACTATCAGCTGATCTCTGCTATGAAAGACTCGGCAGATATTTCGCTAGAAGCAAAACACAGCTGTAAAGCTCAAACAGATACCTGGTTGGAATGATGTTGTAAACGACTTTTCCGCCGGGAGGCCTATGTTCTTTGGAGAGAAATCCGACGACCACGATCTGGTCCCCTCTTTCTTTTCATGAACATATAAAGGGCAAAATAAAAGCTCGCTCGCCGTCATTTTAAACTACAAGAGAGCAGAGGACGAGCTGATGCTACTGTGAAAAGCTTCTCTGCTGGTAATCCAAGGGGTTTTTGGAAGAAAGTACGTAGTGCTAACTCTTCCCGTACTGTATTAAGGAACACAGTCGATGGTTACTCTGGGCCTGAGAATATTGCTAATCATTGGAAAACACACTTCGAAACTCTTTTAAATTCTGTCACTAACCAGGCTCAAAAGCCAGCTGTGTTGTCTGCTATGTCTTGTGCATGTGATTTTGATTATGGTATGCAAATCAATGTGTCAGAACTTGTTGATACTGTTAAGGAATTGCCCAATGGAAGGCCGTGGACTCTGATGGTATCAGTAATGAACATTTAAAGAATGCTGGCCCGAGAATTTGTATCTATCTCTCATTGTTATTTACATCTGCTATTGTACACAACTTTATCCCTCATAGTTTGTTAGATACCATCATAGTCCCCGTTGTCAAGAACAAGACGGGCAATATTACTAGTAGCGATAACTGCAGGCCGATTGCCATAACATCTGCACTTTCTAAAGTCTTGGAGGCTCTGTTGCTGAATCGTCTTAAACCATTCCTCCAGACATCAGACTACCAGTTCGGGTTTAAACCCAAGCACGGTATTGATATGTGCGTATTTACTCTGAAAAAAATTATTGGATATTACAGGGGACTAGGATCCCCCGTTTTTGTGTGTTTTATGGACGCTTCCAAAGCGCTTGATCGTGTAAATCATTGGCTGCTGTTCAAAAAGCTTCTTGACCGAAATGTTCCGTTGTATCTTGTTAGATTCCTTGTGTACTGGTATGAAAATCAAACCATGTGTGTAAGGTGGGATTCAACTCAATCTTCCCGCTTCAGTGTCTCTAACGGGGTCCGTCAAGGAAGCCTCCTATCTCCTCACCTTTTTAATGTCTATATTGATGATTTAAGTCTAAGATTGATAAATGCTAAGGTTGGCTGCGGTATAGGTAGTTCTGTTATGAACCATCTCCTATACGCTGATGATCTATGTTTGATTTGTCCTAGTGTAAAATCCCTGCAGAAACTGGTTGGGATCTGTGAAATGTATGGCTATGAAAACGATATTTTGTACAATGCTGATAAAACCTGTTGTATGTACTTCCCTAGTGCGGGACTCCCGCTCCAGCAACCTCTGGCTTCTGTAAAGCTCTACAACGTGCAGTTGAAATATGTGGATACTTTTGTTTATCTTGGCATCTGTCTAAATACTATATTAAGTGACGATGATTGTGTCCGGGCGGAAATAAGACGTTTGTATCGCTATACCAATTGTATAAATAGGAAATTTTACCACTGTTCTTTCGCTGTAAAGAGGACTTTATTTAGAACTTACTGTTCCCAACTGTTTTGCGTCCAGCTATGGAACCGTGTTAAGTCAAGTGTGCTTGCCAAATGTCGGGTGGCATATAATAATTGCTTCCGGATACTTCTTAAGTTTCCAAGATGGTGCAGTGCAAGTGCTATGTTTGTTCACGAAACTACTGACACTTTTGATGCCAGACGCAGAAAGTTATGCTATTCCTTTATTAATAGGCTAAACAACACAAACAAGGGCATAATACAATGTCTGCTAAGGTCTGATTGTCAGTATAGAAACTCTTTTAAAATAAATGTATATAAGATCCTGTATTTATAGTTTGTGTTTCTATGTTTGTATTGTTGTTTTATATGGGTGAATACCTGAAATAAAGACATTCATTCATTCAATATGTCTTCAAGGAAGCATTATTGCTTTACTATTATGCAGTTTGCCAAGTAACCTCAACCTCAGGAATAATGTCATCAGGTTTTCAGAGGTCATTGACTTTGACCATCATATGAGGTCAAAGGTCACCTGTATGTTCATGCCTTCAGTCCTTTTTTTGCATAAATTATGATAATGAGCTGGAATTTATTTTACACTTAATCATTCCAAAATGTACCTCTTACTATGTTTACCCAATGTATGTGCAAAGATCAGAAAAATTTGAAAGAAACAAAATGGGGTCCATTTGGACCCCGTTAGGTCATTGCCGTCCCAAAAAAAGTTCAGGTGTTTGAGAGTTAATTTTGTCCTGAGTTTTGTATGAATTTGAGAAAAATTTCCCTTGACAATTTCTATCAATTGTCTAAAAACGTGTTTCTTTTTGTTTCGGCCCGTGACCATTGACATGATCATGTGATTGGACACTCGAGTTAACGGTATGTGGGTGCAGAACACCACTTGTTGTTTCTCTTTCACGCACCACCACCTCTTTCTCCGCAATTGCTAGTTTTAAGTTTTTATTAATGGCTTGCTTTATAAGATTTTGGAATATATAGTTTATTACTTTGTCGGGTGTTTCGTTTTCGGTAAAGTCATCTTTTTAAACGTTTCCCATTTTTTGGCCAATCTGCGTCTGTTTCTCTTTTTTTTGTCCTGACTTTTGTATGATAACTTACATATATATAAACATATATACACATTTATAAACATAGACAAAAGCGTTAAAATACAGAGACATACTGAGGTTTTACACAATCGTCCTGTTTATAGAAACAAGAGTACAAGGCTACTCTAAATCAAATCAAATCAAATCTTTTTATTCAAAATCAACATGGCAGACGAGCAGAATAACTTCTGAACGTCTGAATTGCGTTGACATTTTCAAATTGCGTTGACATTACAAATACGTAGATTAAAAAACATTTTATCAGTTACAGAGTTATACAATGCAATATTGTTAGTTATAAATATATATACATTTACAAGTCTTTCGTGGCTCTAACTATAAACGAGTTCTTGTGCCGGTCAGATCTGCTCAACGGGAGTTTATATTGGTTTTTGATGTTGTTCTTCTGGTTCCTAGGAGGGATAAAGACATTACAGGGGTGGGGGGGGGGGTGTTGTAGTATCCTTTTTAGTTCTCTTAGCGATGCCTCCCTCCTCCTGGACTCGAGAGTAGGCAAGTATCCATGAGGAACTCCACATATCCTGAGGCACAGCTTCTGAATTATTTCCACCTCGTCTGACAGACAACGCGGAAGACCGGCCCACATAGGTGACCCATACTCCAACACAGGTCGGATGAAGGACTTGTAGATTTGTAGCAGCACTTCCGTGGGTAGGGCAGCACGCCTGGCTACGCGCAAGTAGTGTATGCGCGGTTGGACCTTTGCTAACATGTACTCTACATGAGGTCCCCCTTTAAGGTCATTGCTGACCACAATCCCAAGAAGCTTGAAGGAGGCAACCATTCAAAGTGAGTGGAGGGGGTACCTCAGGGCTGCGGCAGCAGCTAATGACCATATATTTTGTCTTTTTAGCATTTAGCGTATTTTACTGGTGTGATGCTCGGTGGGATTCCCTGATCTAAGCTGTTCATGGCAATAATGAAAAGAGTCGGAGAGAGAACCCCCCTTGGGGTGTTCCTGCGAGCACCGGGCGCGCCTCAGAAATGCTCCTCACCCAATGCTCCTCCCTCCGTCACCAGAACGCTTTTAGGAATGTTGTCGCGACATTGTTCCGTCACCAAGTGATAGGTCTGCTCTATATGAAACCCTATGTTGCTTTAAGGGAAAATATTTAGTTCCAGTTGTAGCAACATGTTAGACTTTTTAGATTGATTTATTACCCGTGTAAATATAAGTAGATGGAAGAAAATATGAAGAAAAGAAGTGACATATTGAAATTCAGAGTTTAGATTGGACCAATGAAAGTGACTATAAGCTTGGGGACATGACTGAGTGACTAACTAACTCACTCACTCACTCATGTCCGCAAGCTCTTAGGAACGTGGCGCCCCGGCAAACAGTCCTCCATGTACTTCTGTCCTGCGCCGCTGCCCAGGCTGTTGTTAGGGTGTACCCTGCAGCTCTAGGGTCTGATGTTAAGACGTCCGGCCACTCTGGGCCGGCCCCTGTGTCAGGTTCAGTTTGCAGGTGTGGGTTTCAACAGCAGCCTAGCTGGTTCTAAGGGCGGTGATGATCTGGCAAAGTGACCGAAGAAGCGGAGGCGAGCTGCTCGAATTTTCTGTGAAACTGGGGGCTGGTTGGTTCACTGGTGCAGGGCAGTGTTAGTGAGAAAGTCATACCACTTCATCCCCATGATCCTGCGCAGGCATTTTGGATCAAAAGCGTCTAGGTGCGACTCTTGCGAGTTCGTCAGAGATTATGTTTCTGCATAGTACAACAGGATAAATAGGACTAGGCTATTGTATAGCCTAAGCTTGCTGTGTACTGCCAATTCGGATCTGGATATCTGTGGTATTTTTTTACAGTCGAAAGTGATCATGCTGCCAAAGTAGTTGAACTTATCAATCACCTCCACTTCATGGGGGTCAATCACTGGGGGAGCTGGTTGCGGCTGGAAATCACTCAGACTTTGGACCTTTGTTTTTTTAGTTGTTTTTTTTCCAACTGACCATCAACCCAAGGGGCTGTGTTTCTGAGTTCATTACTTCCAGCTCACATTTAAGAACTTGTACTACTTTGACAACAATGGCCACGTCGTCTGCATATAGTCCATATCGGTGATGGTCACGTTTCCGTAGCTTGCACCACAGCTGCTTGGTTTATTTGGTTTATTCAGATACCCTGCTCTGGGACACTGTCCTTACTATGACATGGTCAATGGCAGTGTAAAAAAAAACAAAAGAAAAAAATGGTGGGTGTCAGGACACAACCTTGTCTAACACCACTGTTGATGGTGAAGGAGTCCGAGGTGTGTCCGTTGACACGAACACAGGAGCTGGTGTCTGAGTACAGGAGGAACAGAAGGTCCACTAACTTGGATGGCACTCCGAGAATCCTGCGGACTTTCCACAGACACAGTCCACATAGGTGGCGTACAAATGGTTCCTCCTCATCTGAGCTAGAAGCCTAAGAGCTAAGACTCGGTCCACCGTGTAGCGGCCTGGTGTATACCAACTCTGCTCCCGACTTTATAAAGAAGAAATGGTCGAAGTCGCGAAAGGATAACATGGACAAAGACCTTTCCTGGGACACTTAATAGTGTGATGCCGCTATAGTTACTGCATACGTCCTTTGGGCCCTTCTTCCAGAATGGAAGTATGACTCCATGACGCCAGTCTGAGGGAATGGTTTCAGTTTTACAGATGGCGGTAATGAGCATGCGTTACCGCCATTAGGGGCCGCCCTTAAGTAGCAGTTCGGGGGGGGGGGTGCCATCGCAACCGGCAGCACGTCCCGGCTTGAGCCTGTCTACCGCTTTCCGCACTTCCTCCATAGTGGGTGGATTGACTGAGATGGTAAGTCCAGGTATGGCCTCCAGCTGTGGAGACGGTGGTAGTGACGGGTGGTTCAGCAAGCTGCTGAAGTGTTCCATCCAGCGGATCAGCTGTTGATCCTGTGATTCCAGGTGAGACCCATCGAGGCCTTTACACAGGATATAGCAGAAGGTCTTTTCCCAGTGAGGGTCCGCAGTGTCCTGTACAGGGACCCCTGATTTCCGATGCGGGCGGCAGCCTCTGCTTCGTCGGCGAGTCCGTTTCCTGTCCTCTCAGTTTGTTGCGCCTGGAGTTCCGACGTCTGTATTCTTCTCTTAGTCTCTCCTCTTAGTCTGGCTACTCTGTGAGCTCCCACTACTCTGGGTGTCTCCTCGGATAGGAAGTGCTTCTTTTTCTTGGACCTGCTGTAGCCCAGAGTCTTTGTGACGGCTTTTGTGATGCTTTGTTCAAAATCTTTCGAGATTTTCTCCGGGTCATTCTCTGCACAAGAGGCAGACAACACAGAAAATCAATTTTTCTGGAGAAATCGGAAGTGGCACCTGGTAGAGTCAGACTGTACGCTAGGTAGGTCATATTTACCTTGGTTGGTCGACGTAGTGTTCTTTTGTAGCCGAAGACTGACGGTCATGGCAAGTAGCCTGTGGTCTGTGTATCCTAACACGACAGTCAGAAGAAGTGTGCCTACGCCGACTGGTAAGGATGTAATCGACTTCTTTGGTAGTACGGCCATCGTTGCTGATCCACGTCATGCAGTGAATACTAGTAGCCTTGTTTCGGAAATAGGAGCGCTCAGTGCGAAGGTGTAAACTAGAGCAGAATTCCAGGAGACGTCTGCCATTGTCACTGCAGTTGCCTATTCCATGGGGGCCAAGGGAGTTTTCAAACCAGTTCTGTGGGAGCCTGTGGTAGCTTTTAGATCGCCAAGGATCCATATAAAATCGTGTCGAGAAATACCTGCAGTCAGCGTTAAAATTTGAGTGTAGAATTCATCCTTGTCATTTTCCGTGGCAATGTCTGTTGGAGCATAGGCCACGATGATGGAGATTCCGCCATGTTGGTGTCGCACGCGGGTTAGAAGTAGTCTGTTGCTGACAGGTTTCCAGAAGACGAGAGCGGTTACGGGTACGGGTGGGGCCAGAGCAAGAGTTAAACCTTGGCGATGCATATCGTCCTCCCTTCCTGGCCGATGGTTTAGGGTTCTTCTGGAATTTTGTCATCGTTCTTCTTGCTCTCTCTTGTTATCCCCCTTACCTCTGCTTCTATGGTCACTTTATGTTCTTCATTGAAAAGCTCCCTTTCGTCTTTTGTTGTGCCCAGGCTTTCCTAACCTCCTCAGTGTAAGTGATGAGTTCGTAGCCTTTATTCACTGCCTATTTTGATTTGGGCCGTTACAAGTTCCCTTAGTTTCATCAATGCATTTATTCATTCATTCATTCTTTCATTGTTTCTCACTATTTTAGTCTGTATGCCGACAAAAATTCAAAATGCCGATTCAAGATGGCGGATACAATAAATATGTATAAGGTCATTTCATGATGTTTCTTTGAAGTTAGTGTTGTTGCCATTGGCAAACGAAGACTTGTCAGAAAATAGTCTTGTCAATAAAAATACATAAATTATTTAATAATGATTTTATATTGCGTCATAAAACACCAAAGTTGTTATTATTTAGTTTAACTAGTACACCATCTGTCCCTCGCAAGGATGCCTTATCACTGGCTCCAGACTTCCTCGCCTTGACGTTGTGCAAATGCCAGAATTTACCAATATCCCTATCAAAGTCCACGGGTAGGTGCAACACACCTACACTGTAATCCCTAATGATGACTGAGAATTGGATAGTTGCTAAAGGGGGCGCCCGGCAACACCTACAGCCTCGCGGTCGCCACAGCCGTACTCAGCCTGCTAAGCCATCGAGGACAACCCCTGGGCCTAAAGAGTAAGTTTGGCACGCACTGATCTTCACTTTAAACGTTACGGAGCACAGGCGGGAAGGAAGTCCCACAGCGATGGAACAGGGGCAAAAGGACAAGTGCAAGGTTGCACTTGGAGGCCCAGTCTCAACTCGGCGGCTTGGGAACATGGGTCGATTGTTTGACTGAGCATAATGGAACTTTTGGCAGCACCTCGAGTAACCAAGCAGCCCTCTATAGGATCAGCGCTGCTAGCTCCGAACGGGCCAAGAAAAGGTGGCTCAACAAACATGTGTCTCCCACACACCTGATAGGCTTGCCATGAACAACGGGCAACTCACTCAAGCGGTAAGAAAAAAGACAGAAAGAAAGAAGTAATCAAAAATAAAACAGGGATAATGAAGGCTGTGCGCTGGAATGTAAGCACGATACAGAAAGTGACATACCTCAGAGGCGCACAGCCCTTGTAGCCAGAGAGCTTGATTAGCTGGACATTGCAGCCATTAGTGAAATGCGGTTTGCAGATCAGGGCTCACTGAAGTGACGGAACACAGGGTAGACTACACCTTATACTGCTCTGGAAAAGAAAGCGACGAACGCTGGCTGTCAGGAGTTAGTTTCATGATAGAAAACAGTATTGTCAACAAGCTACAAAAACCTTCCAACAAGCTACAGAACCTCCGAGTGGTCACTCTGGCGGCCTGATGTCTCTTCGGCTTCCACTGAAGGACGACTGGTTTGAAACGCTCATTAGTGCCTACTTCCCTTCTCTCCAGGCAGACCGAACACGAAATTCGGCCAGTCCTTGAACGGTACGGAGAGGGCAATTCCAACAATGCTGCAAAGATCAAAGATGTGGACAACTATCTTGGCAAGGCTTACGAGTTACGACTCTTACGAGTGTCAACAAAGATCCAGGTGTACAGGACAGTAGTAGTCATCGCTCTTCTTTACGGTGCTGAGGCATGGGTCCTATACAGGAAGCCGGTTCAACTTTTGAAATGCTTTAAATAAATCAAGTATCAAATAACTGAGGTATCAAGTGAGTATCATCATTAGTGACAGAACTGTGTGACAATAACGAAGTCTTGTGGAGAGCCGATCTTCCCAACCTGGAGGCAATGCTCCAATGGGCTGGGCACTTGTCACGGATGGAGGACTCCAGAATTCCAAAAGCTGTCTTCTACGGTGAACTGTGTCAGGGCAAGCGTGGCAGAGGAGCTACTAAACGCTACCAACTTAAACGGCAACTCAGCTGGCATCCCACTGAAACAATGGGAAAACATTGCTATCGCCTGAATCCAGAATTAATACGCTTAAATGAATAGCGGTGAACTGCTAAACACTGTAACCGGACTGTAGAGCGCCTCCATAGAGGATTTTAATCGAGGCATTATTAGAAAAAGTTCGGAGTAGTTATCAATGTTTGTTGGTCTGTATTGTGTTTAGGTCTGTCGTGATATTTTTCATGATAGATTTAACCCTATCTTGACTAGGCTTTTTCGGATTCGTGGGACGGGGACTCGAGAACGGTATATTGTATGACCACCAGTTTTTCAGAGGATGGTGTACTAGTGAATATAAATCATAACAATAATTTTAATGTCGTTAAGACGTAATATGACGTCAAAATGACGTCATTCATATGATTTTATTGGCCAAAACCGTCTAGATAGGCTATTATCTTAAAACACAACTTCAACAAAGTGTTTATGATAGTGTTTTTACCTTCGTGGATTATGTAAAGGCCTTTGACTCTATTAAAATCCAACCGACGTTTGCAGCATTAGACTACCAAGGTGTCGACCCTGCAATCATAACCCTTCTGCGAGACTTGTACCGTGGAGCAACATCAACCCCTAGACTACATAAGGACAGTGAGAAAATCAGATTAGAAAGGGGGACATGGCAAGGCGATAAAATTACAGCCAAGCTCTTCACAGCCTGCCCCCAGGATGCGGTCATCAACAAGATCAACTAGGACAAAAAAAGGAATCAACATTGATGGAGAGTACCTCTCACATCTCCTATTTGCAGATGGCATCATCTTAGTGGCGACTTCACCACAGGAGTTGGAAGAGATGTTACAAGACATATACAATGCCAGCAAACCAGTAGGTCTTAACATACACCTGGGGAAGAACAAGGTGATGTTCAACAAACATGTAGACAAAGCACCAGTTATGGTAAATAGAGAGAAAATAGAAGCAGTAGACAGCTACATTTACCTGGGCAGAAAAGTGACACACGGTGGAAATCTCCTGCCTGGAATCAAGAGGGGCATCACATTGGGATGGGCAGCGTTCGGTAAAGTGGACAATATCATGAGAAGTAAGAAGTCCAGTGTTAGACTAAAGAGGAATGTCTTCAATTAGTACATTCTCCCTGTGATGACTTACGACAGTGAGACATGGGCACTAACCAGCACCCTGATGGAAATACTCAGTGTAGCAAAGCAGAAGATGGAGAGGATCATGCTTGGCATAACACTCAGAGACAGGAAAAGAAACTCATGGATCCGACTCCAGAGAGGAGTAACTGACATCATCACTGCTATCAACACAGCCAAACACCGCTAGGCAGGTCATGTAGCGAGGCTACATGACAACAGGTGGACGCTAAGAGCCACTGAGTGGACACCCCGGGAATGGAGAAGACGTAGAGGACGGCCCTGTACGAGGTGGAGAGACAGTCTTGTGCAACACCTGGGCCCTGCTTGGCCCAGGAATGCCAGACAAAGGCGAGAGGGGAGCGAGTCAAGGGAGGGGTTCCTCAGTGCGAGTGACAACACCATGGATTGATGATGATGATTAAGGTCTACTAAGACTTATGTTGCCCATAGCAACACCAGTGACGTCATACAATGTCGTGCTAATTTAATCTATCCGCCATCTTGGATCTTGAATTTTCGAAAATACTTATTTTTTCAAGATAAAGCCTAACAAGACTGACAATGTAAAAATACATTGCCATGGCGACGGTGGTTGTTGGTAGGGGTTTTGTTTAATGTATGGCACTGTTAGCAGAAATGTCATCGTCAGTAGACTTCATAAGTGAAATCGAGGCAGAACTAACATTGGGCATAACTGTACAGTGGAATTGCGCAAAGGAAACTCGCCCAGCTGGGGGCTCACATCGGTAAAGCACCAGGAACACAATCTGACAACACAGCAACTTGAACAAAACACAGGCAGCTACTACTCGGTACCCTACAGCAGCACATCTGGTCTAGGAGAAGGGAATCCGCAGGTACGAGCTGTGCAGATCAAGCCGGTCCCGATCGACATGCTTCAATTACCGGCAATGTTTTCGTTTTCACTTCTTATCATGGTAATAGCCACTCCAGCTGTGGCGATCATCATCAGGAATGTTAAATGGGCGCAGGGCAGCTTTTTAGTAAAAATTCCACAATGTCCCAAGGGTTTGCAGGACATTCACGGGGTAGGCATGTGAGGAATGTGGGCACTGCCGGCATTCCAGAAATTCCACAATGACTGGAATTTGGCTAAAAAGATGTGATAGGAATTCCAGTAATTTTCAGCGTAAGATACTTAGGGCACCTAAAATATTTCCATGAATTTTACAGGAAGACACCTTGGTTGGAAGGCACAATAGTTGGGAATTCTACATTGACTTCTTACAATGTACAATGTTACACAATTGATCTAGTGAAAGAATTTGGTTACGCTTACAACCTATCAACGTCAGTAGGCCGCATCTACTGTTACAGCACCAAACAAGTAAATGTCGATTTTAGCGTACAGCTTGATGTGGCAAATATTCAAAGACTGCTGCCGGCGATGCACATAAGATATTAAGGTTATACTTTATAATAACGATATACAAGTACCTGTTCAGATGCAATTAGTAATGAAGCTGATGACTATTCGTATACTGGTGCAGATGATGAAAATCATATTTACCTGCTATTTAAGTCTAATCAGATAAAGTGCAGTTCAGTAGTTTACTCCTACCCTCACTGAGTGTATAGTGAACGAGCCCCAGAACTTGGGGAATTTCTGGAATGTCTGCAATGCCCTCATTACTCACATGCCTACAGAGTGAATGTCCTGCAAAACCTTGGAAAATTGTGGAATTTTTACTTATAAAACCCGTTCTGAGGACATTCCTTTTGGTGATCGCTACAGTTGGATTTGAAAACGAAAACACTGCCAGTATCACACTTGAATTGTACAGGAAGGCACCTTGGTTGGATGACACAATAGTTGGGAATGCTACACAATTGGTCTAGGTTATTCGGTTATTTTCACTTCGACTCGCGGTTTAAGACTGGTAGTTGAAAGTGAACTACCATGATTTCAGTTTCCAGTGGAATTTGTGGACGAAAGAAATGCATTACCGTCCGGAGAGGGAATTACTATACAAGCCAGGATTGTGAGGCTCGGTTTGAGACCGTCATCACAAGCTAAGGCAGGGAGGTACAGACTGCCTGGGTTCAAGAATTCCTAGCCTGGTAACCAGTCTCAGCGGGTAGGCTTAGAAGTGTTCTCCGGCCCCATCGAGGAACCACGACGGTCTGGTTTACCACTACAAGGCCAGCTAGCAAGAGCCAGTTTTTTTGTTCTGCGTGATATTCTTAATGGGGGCCTTCCACATGTTTCTTAACTTGAAGGTAATGCAACAACCGATGTATTTATGAATGATAGGAGCTGTACAGAACACCTGAGTCTATCTAACAGAAATCAAAATCTCCCTCTCAGTCTGGTGTTAGAACAATGGGGAGCTCGGGGACCTGGCTTGCTCTTCCAGCAAGATGTTGGAAAGAGTGCACTATCAAGCCGGCTGCCTCATCACCAGAGCCTCGAGACGCACGCCCTCAAGCGCCGTCATGCTGGAGCTAGAATGGGACAGTCTGTCCACCAGGAGGCACTTTCATTCCATGGTTTTTATGTACAAACGCGTGAACGGACTAGCCACCCCCCTCACCTGCAGCCCTTGATACCTACCACACGAGGAGAACAAAGGGTCACACGTGTCCAGCTGCAGAACTCTACGCACCTTCACTTACCTCGGTGCCGCACACAGACGTACAGAACCAGCTTTCTGCCTTATGCGTCGCGGCTGTGGAACCAACTGCCTCAGCCTGAAAGAGGCCCGTAGCGTTAGTGTATTCAAGAACATGTGTAAGACCCACCTGCTCACACAGCAGAAGCACCAGTTGACCCGGAGAAGTGGCCCCAGACACGAGAACATTCTGCCGGCTAGGAAGCGCATGGACTGATAGATATTTAGGTTGATATGTTCTAATCTACGCTGATTTTAGATTGTAATTTTCATGTACTTACACTGTTTAGGACTAAATGTATGTTCAGTTTGTGTATATAATTCTGTCTTGTGTGTGTGCCACAACACCAGCCCCCGCTGCCTGTGGCCCACGAGTATTGTATTGTTTGCAATCCTAATAAATCAAATCAAACTGTGGCAGATCTGTTGTCATACATCATTTGAATCTTACGAGATACTTAGGATTGTTCAAAATGACTATGAATACCCAAGAGTTCTACATTGTCCTATAGCGAAATTTACCTAGTCGAAGGATTTGGTAATGCTTACCTAACAACCTATCAACATCAGTATCTACAGTTGCAGCACTTACCAAGCAAACCAATACCAGGTTGTCTGTGATGTACATGTCACAGGGCAGACTGGAATCCAGGACAATCTAAGATTGTCCTAGGACAAACTGGAATTCCAGTCTGCCCTAGCGCAGACTGGAATTCTAGTCTCTCCTAGGACAATCTTAGATTCTCCTAGGACAGGCTGGAATTCTAGTCTGCCCTAGGGCAGACTGGAATTCTACTAGGAATTATATTTGAATTCCAGTCTGTCCTAGGGGAATCTGGAATTGTCCTAGGAGACTAGAATTCCAGTCTGCCCTAGGACAAATGGGAATTCTATCATGACTACAAGCAATAATGTATTGTTAAATCATTTCAGAAGCATACTAGTAGGTAAAACCTAGTATGCAGAGTACATTTATCATTACTATTGCTGGTTGACCTCTGACCCCCCAAGGCCGGGATATACCACTTGGCCTCTGGGGTGCTAGCTAGGTTATGGCTATTTACATCAGTTATGTTACAGATGGCCATTGTTACATTGTTACCTATGCTGAAATTGATTTGAATGTTAGTTGTGAAGATTCAGTATATTTTGATCAAGGAACGTCCTTGTTTTGATGTAATTTGAATTTGCCCTAGTAGACTAGAGATTGTCCTAAAATATGAATTCACCTAGAATTATAAGTAATGATAAATGTAGGATTTACCTAGGCTGAAATTATGGATACATGTATATTGAAATTGACTGAAATTTTAGTTCTGAAATGATTCAGTCTATTCATCAATACATTAATTGCTTGTAGCGTGATAGAATTCCCATTTGTCCTAGGGCAGACTGGAATTCTAGTCTCTCCTAGGACAGACTGGAATTCAAATATAATTCCTAGTAGAATTCCAGTCTACCCTAGGGCAGACTAGAATTCCAGTCTGTCCTAGGGCAGACTAGAATTCCAGTCTGTCCTAGGAGAATCTGGAATTGTCCTAGGAGAGACTAGAATTCCAGTCTGCCCTAGGGCAGACTAGAATTCCAGTTTGTCCTAGGACAAACTTAGATTGTCCTGGATTCCAGTCTGCCCTGTGACATACACATGATATACTTGATTATAGTATTAAAGGAGAGAAAGACATGCAAGTACCTGTTCAAATGCAGTGGAGTTGAAGACTGCTGATGATAAACTAATCCATAACGTTACAACTTAATAAATTATAACTACGTGGGGGCAAGGACATTACACGTGTGTGGGGAAAAACGTTCTACACTAATTCATAAAACTCAATAGCTCACTGCTTACTTTAAGAACATCATGGAAGACTGAGCTAGCTATAATGCTATGCTGCATGTAAGTGGACAGAGATGTGAATCAGCATGTGTCTGCTCAGTTGTGAGTCTGTACAAATTGAACAATGTCCCAAGGGTTTCCAGGAATTTCACCAAGTAGGAATGCGGGCATAGATGCGGGTCAACAAAATTCCAGAGCTGTCAGACATGCCTGTGGACATTCCATACCTGTGGATAAAATTCCTGTACAATTCCTAGAATTCTTGCAAACTGCACACAATACAGTACAATTAGGCTCCCCCTAGGGCGTCGCCAAAATTACAATAGAAATATACTATAGAGGTACATAAGAGCCTTTTTTTTTAAACAGAAATCAAAGTAGTGATGAAATTGTACGAAAAATTGTCGGGATATACCTGACACGGTTGTCTGTTGCTAGGGTATTCTTTCCCGTTGCTATGCACGAAAAAGTATCGGGTTACAAGACGCAGTATTTCAGCTAACCGTAAAACATTTGAAAATAAACAAATAGTATGAAAGGGAAGATTTCATTAAAATTAAGTAAAATTGTCGTCATAACCTGCTTATAATGATAACTTTTTACTTTGAATGGCTTATTTTTAGAAATTTTGGTAGGAAATGCGATTATTCTAGGGATTCCCGAGCGCCACATTTTTAGCCAAACATTGTTAAGGATTGGGTACATATATTACTGAAAATTCCAGATTTTAACTTTTTCCGACGACTAGGAATAAGACCAAAAATCGTGTTTTAGGGATTTTTTAATTTCTGATTTTAAGTGTAGTTTTTGTCGACAAATAGGTGAAAAAATGGCATTTTTTGACATTTTTCGCACTGAATCATCCATAATTTAAAATGAAGGACATGTTTCAAAAATCCCTAAAACACGATTCTGGGGAAAACCGTTACGGTCATTTTGAGCCATCAACGAGGTAAGTTGGACGTTTCTTTCTTGAGATCCTTAACGATGTTTGCACGCATGTCATGCGGCACGGATATGGGGACGGGGTATTTGTTACCGCCTAAACAACTACTGCAATATTCAAGGTCACCCACTATAACGGCAGTAGCTTCGCTACATGTTACATGTCCACTACAAAATGATGGCATAGATGTACTGTCCAAAAAATGGTTTATATTTGTAATAAGGTGATTTTTTTCCTGCTAGGAGGTACCCATGTAAAAAGAGGCCTGAAAACCCAGGTTTACCGCAAATGACCGCGAATAACCCCGGATCGAACACCGTTCGGTTCGAATTACGTCAGATCGAACGCGGTTCGGGTTCTAAAAAATAGATTGGTGGGCCGGCTTACTCTCTCCTTGCAGCCAAGGGTTCTAAAGCAGGTGGGGAGATCGGGGCCCAAATTTTACCACCGTGTGATCTTATGATATGGTCCGCCATTTTAGATTTGACCTATGGCGTCATCAAATTAGCATAAATTATGCATAAATCATACATAAAGTTTAAAGTACGTAACGTTTATAGTGCGTTGAGCTTCCAAATACTTCATAACGGTTGTGCCTTCCGAGTGCCTCCTAAAATATATTGCACGACTTTAGACTAAAAATACTTTTCAATTAGTTACCCTTAAAAGTATATGGTTTAAAATTTCACAAAACGGAGTTGATAATGTTCTAGATTTTTAATGTCATAGCTATAAATGTAGTAAACTTTGGTGACAAATACATTTTCTAACGCAATAGATTTTCAAAATGGTGAAATGGAGAACTTTTTCCCCAACTTTTCCGTTTCCGCCACGGCACTTTAGTCTTAAATATAGTTATTACAACAATAACTAGTTACAATGTCATATTTTGGAGTATAGATTGCATGACCTGAAATACATCATGTTTTGCTAGCTTTCTGCTGTCATCTTTGAATTTCACCAAGATATATATATTGCATATTCAACGATTGTTATTAAGCTGATACCACAAGTTTTGGCTCCTAATAACACTTCTTGTTGAGTAACATCAATAAATATTTCATTTTCGAGAAGTACATTTTTCATCCTATCCCAAAAGAGATAATCGGATTACACCAGGCACCAGCTTGATATGATATCAATATATGTTTACATATTGTCTGTCATTCGTCAGTGACACTAAAGGACTGCAGGAGAGTTGCTGGTTTATAAGCAGAAACCATTGATTGATATGCAAATAAGTAAAGACAATTTTTTTGTGAAAGGCCAAAAGGAAACAAAAGTCAAGACAATTTTTGTTAAAGGCCAAAAGGAAATACAAGTTAGACAAGTCAAGACAAGGATAATGCAAATTAGTGAAGAAGCTCCTGTTGTTTCAGAACAGGAGCTTAAGTGTTGTCTGTCCTTGGGGCTGGGAGCGCCAAATCCCAAGTTCCCGAGAGGTCTACCCGTAGCCCCCCCTCCCTGTTGAGGGTGGGGCTGTACATCCTTTCATAGATAGCTTCTCTAACTCCTCGTTGCCACCAGCGGGTTTCGCGGTCTAAGATATCCGTGGACTCAAGTTTGAAAGAGTACCCCTGGTTGTGTTGTAGGTGGTGGAAAATGGCTGAGGAGTAGCCGTTAGCGCTAGGTCTGCAATGTTCCTTGTATCTTACTTTCAGTGGTCGACTGGTCTCTCCAATGTAGGTGTTATTACAATTAGGCTCTTCACATTTGAGTCTGTAGATTACATTAGCCTTGGTACCTTTGTGAGGTCGGTCCTTGGGGTGTTCCAGTGCACGACAGGAAGGTACAGGACATCTTAGGGGACAAAGACACCTACATGCCCTTGAAAAAGGACCCCACTAGTAAGTTTAAAGGGAAAATCAGTGCAGCTCTCAAGAAATTGCAAACCGAAGGAGTTCTGGACCGTGTCACCTACCTAAAACTCAATCCTACCACGGAGCAAACCCCTGCTTTCTACGGCCTTCCCAAAATCCACAAACAGGATGTCCCCCTACGACCCATAGTCTCCAGTATAGGCTTATAGTAAGATTTTGGGGCCACTAGTGGGAAAGTCTCAGCATCACGTACAGAATAGTTCAGACTTTGTCAACAAAATCAAAGACATCCATGTAGAGGACGATGAAATCATCACTTCTTATGACGTGTGCTCTCTTTTCACCTCCATACCACCTAAGGATGCAGTGTCAGTAGTCAGAGAAGCTTTGGAAGCCGACACCACATTAGCAGATAGAACCAACCTATCCATTGACCAAGTATGCGAACTACTAGAACTCTGCCTAGGATGTACTTACTTCACTTACCAAGGACAGTTCTTCCAACAAGTGCACGGCTGTGCTATGGGATCACCAGTTTCACCGATTGTTGTAAACCTGTACATGGAGAAGTTTGAAAACAAAGCCCTCAGTACTTTCAATGAGACTCCCCCAGCCAACTGGTTCCGCTATGTAGACGACACTTGGTGTAGACTAAAAAAGAGGGTAGCTGATGACTTCTTTGACCACATCAACCAGATAGATGACAAATCAAGTTCACACAAGAGCCGAGTCATGACAACATGCTCCCCTTCCTTGACACCAAAACTATCGTAGAGAAAGATGGCAACCTCCGTTTTGAGGTATACAGGAAACCTACCCACACTGATCAGTATTTGGCCTTCGATTCCCACCACCCTCTGGAACACAAATTAGCAGTGATCAAAACTCTTTTCCATCGGGCAGACAGCATCATCACCTCAGACAAAGCCAAAACAGACGAACATAAACACCTCCGAGGTGCCCTGGCCAAGTGTGGCTACCAGAAATGGACCTTCAACAAAGCTCTCAAACCTTCGGATCAGTCTAGAAAAACACAAAAGTGCAAACCACTGACCAACAAAAACATCACCATTCCGTATGTCCAAGGGGTATCCGAAAAACTCCGACGGATCTTCCAAAACTTCAACATTGCCACAAATTTCAAACCTCACTCAACCCTCAGACAAAAACGGGTACACCCCAAGGACCGACCTCACAAAGGTACCAAGGCTAATGTAATCTACAGACTCAAATGTGAAGAGCCTAATTGTAATAACACCTACATTGGAGAGACCAGTCGACCACTGAAAGTAAGATACAAGGAACATTGCAGACCTAGCGCTAACGGCTACTCCTCAGCCATTTTCCACCACCTACAACACAACCAGGGGCACTCTTTCAAACTTGAGTCCACGGATATCTTAGACCGCGAAACCCGCTGGTGGGAACGAGGAGTTAGAGAAGCTATCTATGAAAGGATGTACAACCCCACCCTCAACAGGGAGGGGGGGCTACGGGTAGACCTCTCGGGAACTTGGGATTTGGCGCTCCCAGCCCCAAGGACAGACAACACTTAAGCTCCTGTTCTGAAACAACAGGAGCTTCTTCACTAATTTGCATTATCCTTGTCTTGACTTGTCTAACTTGTATTTCCTTTTGACCTTTCACAAAACTTGTCTTGACTTTTGTTTCCTTTTGGCCTTTCACAAAAAAATGTCTTTACTTATTTGCATATTAATCAATGGTTTCTGCTTATAAACCAGCAATTCTCCTGCAGTCCTTTAGTGTACGAAAGGTAGTGGATGCTACCTGAAACGTCTGACCGTTTCCAAAACCATATCCAGTTGCTTGAGTAACTGTTTTTGGCGTATCTTATCACCTGGATGTCTAACCTTCACCGACGTATTGTCTGTCAGTGTACAATAGCCAGTTTGGCAGGTTGGTGTAGTTTCCACCAAGGAAACAGGGTCAGATACGGCTTTTTTTTAATTTCAGTTTTTAAATGTTTGTATAATTATTATAAAGAATATTAATAAGTTAAATTTTTAATCTATATTGGGTTTGAGAACACTTGTTACTGAAAAGCACCTGATGCGGGCAGCTAGAACACGTTTACCACAATGCACTGCATGGGGTTTCGAGAATATTTATTTACCGAAAAACACTGTTCTGGGTTTCAACTTTTACAAAAAAAAATGTATGGGGATTTTATAACAACCGGTACTGTTTTTTTTTGCTTCAAGCAACACTGTGCTCTATATGCCTAAACACCACCAAGGATTTACAGTGAAAAAAATTGTAGTAATTTTGGCAACATTTTAGTCTAAATGTAACTGCATTAGTTATACAATTGTGAGGAAAATATACTTGGGAGAAAATATAACAGCCAATGATGGTGTATAAAATTTTTCAAAGCCCTAGTTTTATGTAGAGTATTCTTTAGTAACTAAAAAAATGCGATTCTGAAATGACTAAAAAATCATTTTTAAGCAAATCATTTAAAAATATAGTAAAATTCTCACAATCGACACCTGCCATATTACTCGAGTGACGTGTCTCTAAGGTCACTGGCTCAGAGTAATTGAATCACTTCACTCCTGAAGAAGGCCGACGGATGTGCGTGTGAAAGTTCGAGGTGAGCAACGGTCTATTGTGTTGAACCAATGTACAAACTTCATTATGGAATGTACCAACACAGATGAGCTGACATGCTAAGATAGGTAATTCATAGAGGTCTAACAATAAATATTCTGAAAAAAATGTCAAAACGCTAAACGTTAATGTATTTTTAAAACAAATATTTTTGAGGTAAGTAATTTGCGGAAGGTGGAAGCAATGCAGTACTTTTGAAATCACCTCATCTTTTAAATATCTTTTTCTAGCAACAATATAGTTAAAAAATACTAAAAAGATAGCCAATATGGATAGTACCAAATCCCTTGTCGCTCTGCCCTCTGTTCGGGTTAAGATATGGCTGGTAAAAGATGGGGCATAAGGCCCAGGCCCGAACAGGAGCAAAGCGGTATGCGCGGATGTCACCCCGGGCTGTAGCTTTTAAAACCTTCGGGAATGAGACGCCCCCCGCGGCCGACAGCACACACAGTCCGGAAATGGTCCCTGTTGGTTTCCGGCCGAGCCCGGAACTTGAACTTGAGAATTAACTTCGCGGATCTTCGGATCCCCCGAGACCTGTTCGTACTACACCCCGTTCTTGGTCAGTATTGAGGCATTTCAATCAAAGTACATTTGACCCCGGGGTAAACAAATGCTGTCCATTGTGTACCAGCAATCCACTGAAAGAAAGCCTTTCGACTCCTGCCGGTGTTTTTTTTTTTTTTTTTTTTTAAACTCCTAGAATCCCAAAACCCCTTCATCGCGCCATGGCTCACCTTTCTCATCCCTGCCCCGCTACACCAGAATGACATGTGGGGGTGTGTTATCTCTTACCCCTCCCATAGTGCATTGCAACTCGGGATAGTACCAAATCCCTTGTCGCTCTGCCCTCTGTTCGGGTTAAGATATGGCTGGTAAAAGACGGGGCTCCACCCTTTAACCCTTATTTCCGCCCTTAGGAATCATATTCCGTACTCCAATACTTACTTCCACTACTCACAATACTTACTCTTTCTCTTCTACATACCCATCTTCCTACCCCTTCTCAATCCTCCTCCCTCGTCTCTCGCTGATCAACTTTGGGAACTGACTCCGCTTATAAGCCAGTGTGCTGACTCATGATTCTTTGTGATGTTAAATGTCTTCCGTCCAAATGTCTTCCGTCCTATTCCTCCATACGTCTATCTTTACGTCCAGGCCATGTGGCGAAGGCATTCTTACCTGCATGTAGTTCTTCTGACCGTTACTCTGGAGCATCATGCTGGCACTTGTACATTGTGATGAGGGGTCCCACATCTTGCCCTTGGAAATGGTTGTCAGCCCATCCTGGTTAGCTTGGCTTTGGAAGGTCTACTAGTAATATGTTGAAAATCAGATGTCGACTTGTTCCAGTCGAGAGCTGACAAAGGCTTTTGGTGGTCGGACTAGTGTTAAGTCCGCATTTGACCTGAATATTATGCACTTGGAACGCAGGATCCCGCCTACTCAACACTTCAATCCCAGGTGGACGAACCTGGTACATGTATCTGAAGGTAGATCATCTCCTGTTCTTTTCTGTGTAGGTATAGGTGCTTGGAAAATGTTGTGGGCACCAGCTACGTAGTCATTTTATACATCATGTATAGGTTGGACATTTTATTCTGTCTCCCAGTGACACCTATTGTAGGAACTGTTTTATATACATGGTACCTGCACCATTTCATAGTTTCCTGAATTACTTACTTTTAATTACCTGCTGCTTTTCATTTTTTATTTTTCTTTATTTTTCTTATTCTGCATGGGTCCTATACTTATTCTGGCACCTCAAGCTCAGTCTGCAACCTTTGACGTTGCGACCTTTGTTGATCTCTCACGTCTCTAGAGCTCATAAACATGTGTGTTACCTGTACTCTGAGGCGCAGCAGCGGCAGATTTTGTGATTGCCGCCTGTCACTGGGGTGCTGACGGACGCCGTCTTTCTAGCAGAGTCGGGTGTCAATCCAGCAATCAACCTTCCGTAAGCGTCATCGCTGTATCTGGGTCTGGGTCTCCTTGGTTTTGAGCCTCGACATCGGTACCGCCGGGCGCCCACTTTTGACTCCTTCCTGCATGGTTAATCTGTTGATCATATGTGATGAATATGTCGAAGAAAACGCACCAGCGAATTTCGGCTGCCTACGAGCGCGCTACCCATAATAAGAACGACCGAATTGCGCTCCCCGAGTGTTGTACCACAGTTAATGTTACAATGTATGTCGGGTCGGTCGTGGCAGGATACGTGGTCTATTATATGCCTTATAGAAAACGTGTGCTGACCTTTACACACCTGTACTTTGATGCCTGATTATGTGTCGGGCAATCAGCAGGATGTCTTAGCTCAGTAATATGATAAGATAAGAATCAGTGCATCGGTCTGTAACTTTTCGTTTGTCTGTTCTGGAACTTTGTCCGGTTTGGGTGTCATGGTGTGTTCAGGCGCCTTGCTCTCTTTGGGAACCGCCCTAGTGTTTGTCACTTTCCCTGCTACGTGACAGATTATTGCCGCTACTGCTTTTTTTTTTTCTTTTTTTTTTTTTTTTTTTCTCTACTGTAGTATTGCCTACTGCTGTGGATAATACTGTTCCACACCTTCCTTTACCCTGTTGCCCCAGGATATAACCTCTGTCATGTGTTATATATTGCTTACCCCTCCATCGTGCGGTCGTGGTTCCCATGAGCCACCCTAGCCTGTGTATACAAGCTCTCGGTCGGGGGTTAATGGGGGCGGCAACCTAGGGCGGCGACCGCCAGGAGCGCGGTTTAGTCAGGCTAGAGCCACCTGATGTCGCTTGACAACCTGTGACCAAATCCTATCTGTTGGTTATCTCCGATAAACTTCGGTAGCCTCCACCAGGCTTTCCTACGGATCGTAGAGAGTTGGTCCGCGGGAGAGTTAATTTTCCCTCCTGCGCGGCCAGTCAAACTACAAGGCGGCCAAACTCTCCTGGCAAATATTCTCCCTATTATGGCCAACGTAGTTGGTCTGGTAGACACTAAAACTTCGGGTGCATAGCCACATTATTATGTGCAAGGTGGGCGGTTGGTTGCACCTATTCCTTAGTAATGAATCAGTACACCTGTTGGACTAGTCGAATTCCTTTGTCGCTGTCCCTGAATGGTGTCATGCAATTCATAAAACGTAAACTGGAAACGGCGGATGTGTGGCTCTTCCATCTTGGACTAGTATAGTAATGAATGACACAGTGATGCTGGCCACATGTCTTTGTCTGCAAACAAGGGGGTTTCCTGATGAACACTGACAGATGATCCATATCGTGTTGCCTTGGGGTGGGTCTTTCAGTTGCTGTCATAAGGACCCGTTTCTTATGCAAACCTCTTTGCATGGACCCCGAAAAATGGTTATCTGTCCCCATATTGTAGACCTGAACCGCAGGTAGAGGGCTGAAAACGTAAAATGCCCCAACACGTGCTAATGGGCCTGTCTGGGCGGGTAGTGTAGCCCGTCCCGTGGAGGCACCGGGGGCCACGGCGGTCGATAAGCCTATATCTGGGTACCAGGCCCCGCTGCAATACAATCGAGCCTGAGATCAGATACCATCCAGCCTGTGGTGTGATGAAATCACAGGTCCCAGTTCCCAAGTTGGCCTCGCTGGGGCTGATTTTGCCCTCGAGTTACATCTCCCAAGGTTATAGTCTCAGCCGAGGGACAAGCCGAAGAGTTTGCCTGTATAACGGATCCGGCGACAGATTGGCACCCGAGTTACGATGGCCTGGCTAGTGTATGTTCTTCTAGATGCTCCTGTCATATATACTCCGTGCTTAAGTCTGTTTTCTCCATGAATCAATGCATTTTCTAGTCCCAAAGGGGGGAAATGTATATATGCCTGCTTGACCAATAAAATTGAAAATGCCTAGGGTCAAGACCACGCGCGACATCCATCGTGAAGTTGTATAGCTCGGCTTATACTTTTCTGTACTCATTGCTCGGGAAACATTTCAGTAAACTCATCAATGCACTTCCAGTTTGTAGGAACCTTAGGCCCGGTCTCGAGTTACTCCAGTAATCGTATGAATTTCATTTCAGTCCCGGGGAAAGCTTGCCTGGTCTATGCGTCAAATGTGTTTCTTCACAATACTATATCGGCGCACCTGCAGGAACTGCCCGGTCCGGGTGTCATGCGTTATTTCAAATACTAACCGGGACACCTGCCCGGAACTGCCCGGTCCAGGTATCACATGTTTTATGTCAAATACTATGCCGGCACACCTGCGGGAACTGCCCGGTCCAGGTGTCACATGTTTTATGTCAAATACCGTGAAATACGATGCCAGCCCACCTGCGGGAACTACCCGGTCCAGGTATCACATGCTTTATTTCAAATAGTATGTCAGTACACCTGCAGAGCTGCCCGGTCCAGGGGTCACATGTTTTATGTCAAGTACTATGCTGGCACACCTGCGGGAACTGCCTGGTCCAGGTGTCACATAGTTTATGTCAAATACTATGCTGGCACACCTGCGGGAACTGCCCGGTCCAGGTGTCATATGTTTTATGTCAAATACGATGCCAGCCCACCTGCGGGGACTACCCGGTCCAGGTATCACATGCTTTATTTCAAATAGTATGTCAGTGCACCTGCGGGAGCTGCCCGGTTTAAGTGTCACACGCTTGATGCTCGTGTGTTACGCCGAAGGGCGGTTATACCGGCTATACAGATACAGATACAGTTACTGGTGTGTTACGCCCAAGGGTGGCTATACCGGCTATACAGATACAGAATGCCGCAATATACTACCCACACGCCCTTGCGGGGATTACCTGGTCTCGGTGCCCCGTCACTACACGAAAAACTAACATTCTTGCAGAAAACTTTTCATGCGGAAGACTTTTGAGTCAAGTGTACCGTGAAATTAGAAAGACGACCAAAGTTCGTATGTTGGGTCACCATATGGGACTGTCTATGATGGCTTCCTTGTCAGGATAATACATTCAAGGATAATACATACATACATTCATCCCTTGGGATGATCACCAGAAAAGACTGTAGGGTCAACGCCAAGGAGAATAAAGCAACCCGCACTTTTCCCCCTAGGCGGCCTGTCCCACCATCAGTCTAGGTTCTTGTAAAAGTGTCCACAGCTACCCTTTAGGTCAAGGTATGTTCTGGAGGAAAATGCTTAGTGTTACCAACGTGACGGCCAAACGCAAAGGAGAACAAGGCAACCCGCACATTTTCTCCTAAGCGACAGATTTTTTTTTTTTTTTCTTCTTGTCTCACCATCAATCTAGGTACTTGTAAACTACTCTATAGGTCACAATGTATTCTCTGGAGGAAAAATGATTAGTGTTACAACATTATCATTGCATGCTCCGGCCTATGATCATTAATGATAAACATGCATTCATGGAACCCACCTCACTCTGACCGTACTCAGAAATCGATACGAAATCAGCGAGAGGCGAGGGAAGGGTTAGGGGTAGGAAGATATCGGGCGACTTAAACAATGACGTATTATTGAATGCTTGTTACAATGTGTTCGCAAACGTTATACCGTGTCGAGATCTGCGTTAGTGGGTGTCTACATGTATCGTACGGGAGGGGGATGTCTTCCGTACCAAGCCCGTGCAAACAGCTCGTGGCTTCTGGCACCACACGGTCAAATCGAAGCCTGGGGCATGCAGCTTGCTATTACTAAGCGGCTTGCGGGGGGACATACTTCCCTCCCGTCCCAAGCCCATGCAAAACAGCTCGTGGTTCGTGGGACCACACAGTCAATGCTAGCGGCTTGCGGGGGGACATACTTCCCTCCCGTACCAAGCCCGTACAAAAAACAGCTTGTGGTTTGTGGCACCACACAATCAGACTTAGGTCACGGGAAGCATCCATACTTGCTCTTACCCGTCGGATTTCCCAAAATCAAACGTCTTTTTAGCCAGTCCGGGGAGCATCTCAACTTGCTCTTACCCGTCAGATTGCTGAAAAGTCTAAAGTTTTTTTAAACCGTTCCGGGGAGCATCCACACTTGCTCTTTCTTACCCGTCAGATTGCCGAAAAGTCGGTTTTTAAACCGTTCCGGGGAGCATCCACACTTGCTCTTTCTTACCCGTCAGATTGCCGAAAAATCGGTTATTAAACCGTTCCGGGGAGCATCCACACTTGCTCTTTCTTACCCGTCAGATTGCCGAAAAGTCGGTTTTTAAACCGTTCCGGGGAGCATCCACACTTGCTCTTTTTTACCCGTCAGATTGCCGAAAAGTCCAAAGGTTTTTAAACCGTTCCGGGGAGCATCCACACTTGCTCTTTCTTACCCGTCAGATTTTTCCAAGATCAATCACTTTTCAGCACGGGGAGCACATAGCTTCCACCCGTCAAATCATAAACATCACTTTTTAACACGGGGAGCCCATAGCTTCCACCCGTCAAATCATAAACATCACTGTAACACGGGGAGCACCAAGTTTCCTCCCGTCAAATCATAAACATCACTTTTTAACACGGGGAGCACATAGCTTCCACCCGTCAATTTCGTCAAATCATAAACATCACTTTTAAACAGGGGAGCACATAGCTTCCTCCTGTCAAATCATAAACATTGTCACTTTTCACCTTTCAGCACGGGGAGCACATAGTTTCTACCCGTCAAATCATAAGTTATAACTTTTCTATAATTTTCCACGATGGAGAGAAAACATATGGCTTTCAGAAGTTCCACCCGGCCATTTTCTCTATACATCTGGGGAGCATAAAGCCGGGCTTAACGGGGAAACTTCAAGACACATGTAAGCACATCCTTACCATACACTGTTGCCCTCTCAGCAGAAACCACTTGGGGCGTACAAATCAAAGTACGGGATAAATTAGTCTGAGATACATTGCTTTCTGGCCCCATGGAGATGTTGTGCTATATATGGATCCAAATGGACTCATCTCGGACCCTAAGCACCACAGAAATGAATCACCCCTGGTACATGGTATGACCACCCGCTTGGTTAACTCAAGCCAGATGTTCCAATCCAAATGCCATGGCATGAGAATCAAAGGATTTTTCTTTCTCAAAACAAACTGTTCAAATTGTCGGTGTTGTTTGCCTGTCCAACATGTTTGGTGAGATTTGCCCAAAGTAGATGGTACACAAAGTAGCGTAATAGTCAAACCGGAAGTCAATAAGTTAAGTTTACTAAGCCTCAAGATCGGTGGGGTGCCAGGCCCCCGGTTGAAGATGAAAACAACAAAATTCCACTCAAGACTGACGCATCTAGCCTCGAGCCTTACGTCGTGGTCCGTAATACAGAATCAAAGGTCAACCGGAATGAAAAACAGTACCTCATAGTCATACAGACACAAATGAATCGCTGCTCGGCAAAACTCAACTGGAATTTCCTTGTCCAAATTAGGCGGGAAAAATGCACAGGCACAGCCAGCATTCCATCCTCAATCCTCAATACCGAAGGAAAATGGAGATCATTTCTTGCCCAACAACTCGAAATGGCGTTCCTCCTGTGGTGGGATGAGTGCTCGGAGGCTACTCTTCTACTTCTACTTTCTGAGGTGACATCCGCGCACACTATGGCAAGAGCAGCCATAAGGGGTGGCCTTCTGTCACCATCCGCTACACCAGAATGACATGTGGGGGGTGTGTTATCTCTTACCCCTCCCATAGTGCATTGCAACTCGGGATAGTGCTGTTAAACACTGTTAACAGTCTGTAAAGCCCCTCAATGGAGTTTTTTTGTACTGATTAATCTGTCCACCTGGGGTCCGCACGGACCCCAAAACAGTTTTTTGCTAATTTTTAGAAATTATCAGTATGCTACCAGCTCAATTGTTTTGCTGAATCGATGTGTGAACCTCTGAGTCCACATTACGCAAAAAAATCATACATTTTTACCTTTTCCAATTTTTTGGTGAAGAAAAGAAGGAATCAAGAAATACCCGTTTTTTAAAGCTTTGGAGGTTCGTGGGACTGGGGGAGGGGGCTTATTGCCCCCCTCAGAACTCGGGAACGGTATATCGTATGGCCACTAAATTTTTAGAAGATGGTGAACTGGTAAAAATTAATCAATACAACAATTGTGATGTCGTTATGACGTAGTATGACGTCATTATTACGTCATTCATATTATTTTAATGGCTAAAACCGTTTTAAATAGGTTATTCTTTTAAAACTTAATGGTTTACAACGCAACTTTAACAAAAAGTGTTTATGATAAAATGATAAGGTCTGCTAAAGCTTATGTTGCTATATATATTTACGTCATACAATGACGTCATACATATTTAATTATCCGCCATCTTGGATCTTGGTTTTGACCAATGACGTCATTAAATTAGCATAAATTATTAATAAAAATCACATTAAATTATATAAAATGTTATTAATGTTTGAAAGCATGTGTCACCTATCATAAAAGCCTGAAAATAAAGTAAAGTATAAGAAAAAAAGTAAAGTATAAGAACGCCAGTGTATCTATTACGACCGAGAGCTGGCTAGGGTCCGCGCGGACCCCAAAAGAAAATCAGATACAACATTTTTAAAAAACGGGGGAAACGGAATTTTCTACACTGTGTTGAGGCACAACATTGTGGGTGACAATTACCTGAAATTTCAGAAAAAAATCTTTAGAAACAAAAAAACTATTACAGAATATATAGTGCTGGGGTCCACGCGGGTGTACTGTTTAGGGTTAAAGTGCCAATCCTTAACACTTTACACTTATCATAGTTCAGTGAAAGGCCAGATAAATGGGAGAAAGAATTAAAGTCCTCCAGGAGGGCATAAAAGGAAGATATATTGGGGGTAAAGGGAAAGTCAGAATCATCTGCATACTGTGAGGTTTTAGAAATTCTCCCATTTACAGAAAGTCCTGATAAATTATTATTATAACGAACCTTAATAGCCAACATTTCTATTGCTATGATAAATAAATAGGGGCTGAGGGGGCACCCTTGTCTCACGCCTCTGTGCAAAGTAAAAGGCTTTGATACATAACCATTATTTATAATTTAGCTTGTTATGTTATTATATAAAACTTTTACCCATTCGACGAATTGTTCTCCAAAGTTAAAAAATTCAAGTGCTTTTATAATAAAATCCCATCTTACAGTATCAAAAGCCTTTTTATAATCTGAAATAAATATTAAGCCGGGTTTGTTTTCTTTTCCATAATACTCAATTAAGTCTAATATCCGTCTTATGTTATCCCCAATGAATCTTCCTTTTATAAAACCTGTCTGGTCTTTGTGAATGATATCAGTTATAACTTTAACTCTAAGGACTAGACATTTTGAAAGAATTCTAGCATCACAACAAAGTAGTGTTAGGGTCTCCAGTTATCCAGAGTGGTGGGGTCTTTATGTTGGCCATATTTTCCTTCCTTCAACAGCAAGGAAATAAGGCCTTATTGAAAACTATTAATGAAGCTCCTCCGTAGAACTTCTTTATGAAGCTCCTGAGCAATTTCGTCCTTCTTAGGATTTCCAAAGAGCATTACTCGTAAGGTACAAAAACTGTCCGAATGAGGTATCCAAATTGCAATACAAACGCGTCTCAAGTTATTGATTTCATTTATTAGTGGCTAAAATATTTACCTACAAACAATCTTTTAGGAAATAAATAACGATAGCAAATTTGTCGATACTGTAATTTAGATAGAAAATTTTAATAGAAAACGCCCACCATCAGTAGTAGTAGTAGTAGTAGGAGACTTTTCTAGACCGCACAAAGACACAAGAAAAGCTTTCCCCGGATATGCTGTTTGCTTTCGACTGTACGTTTCTGGCTCACACAGAATAAGCCTTCAGCATCTGTCTCAGCATGTCTCAACGGAGGTGACGCACCGGAAAGCACCACGCGGATCCTACATGCCTGTACCGGAAGCAGGTGCAACTTCTGGACCGCTTCCTCCAGCGGTGCCTGTGGTACACCATGGGCATTAAGTGCCATGGCTATGTAATAAATGACGAAGTCTAGGGGAGAGCCGACCTGAGAAGCAATACTGCTGTCAAAACAGTCCAAATAACCTGGCTTTTTGTGACGGATGAAGGACTCCAGAATGTCCAAAGCTGTATTCTACGGTTAGGTATGTGTAAACGTTGCAGAGGAGCCCCCAAGAAAACGCTATAAAGAACAATTTACATGGCAACTCAGCTCAGCGACAGCCTGGGTGCAGCGTCCAGAAAAGGAGTACAGTAATCCACAGTGAGGACAAGCTACGAGTTACCCCTGAGATAAAGAGCCTCATATCCCTTCGCCAGCGGGCCCTCAACAATGAAAGAACGTCAGAATGGAAATCATTACGTAACAAAATCCGACACGTAAGACAGACTTTCTACAGCAGTAAAGTGCACGAACTAAGAAGACATGACCCAGCCAACTGGCATAATGACTTAAGACAATGGCTAATATTGGCAGAAAAAATAAACAGTAATCCATATCGACGGAATTGCCCCGGACAACAACAAAGCACCGGCCGATGCGATTAACACCTATGCGAACCTCAGCAAAATAACCCAGTCACTCCCACCGTTCAGTCTCCTGCCCGCCTTTCTCCCTGCACTACAGCCGTCACAAGTGAAAGTGTGGGAGGTGTACGACAGGTTACAGAAGGTACGTGTCTGCAAGGCGTCCGGTCCAGACAACATCACAGAACGACCGATAAGACACTTTGCATATGAACTAAGTCAACCACTGACATGTATCCTAAACACATCCCTATGTGAGGGCCTCGTCCCACGCGACTGGCAACCGTTATTCCGAACCCCCAAAACAAAACCTCTGTTCGTATAAGATCTCACACCAGCTTCACTTACCACACTGCTAGCCAAAGTATGTGAAGGCTTCGTCGCCAAGTGGGCGTTGTCAGACATCATTCTAAATATCAATCCCAAACAGTTTGGCGGATTACCTGTGAAATCAACAACACATTGTTGATCACATACCGCAACATCTCAGTTCTTTCGCGGAACGGAGATGTACACTTAGCAGCATGGTCCTTACTGATTTCTCTAAGGCATTTGGCCGAGTCGAGCACACAACGGCGATGTCAAGATTCAAACTACCTGTGTCTGACCTGGTGACTGTGTACATAAGTTACGTGCGCCCACTGTGTGAATATGCCTGCCCCGTCTAGAGTCCTGGACTTACATCTAGCCACAAACTGAACACGATCGCTGCCAGGACTGAACGCTTTAAAAACAGTGCAATACCGTACTTGTGATAAACTGAATTTATAATCACGGGTTTAATCCACGGTCTGCCCTCTCGATACACTGATCTCCTCCTGATACACGGTTGTAGGCCATTGTTTCTAGACTCGTTTATCATACTATATACATGTATTTAAAAATCTTATACGCTGATTTTATTAATGATTAATGATTTTAATTGTAATTGTTATCTTAAAATTGTATTGTAATTGTAAATTGCAGCAACATGTGTCAAAGTCAGAGCAATTCAGGACCCAATCGCCAGGGCCCTGCTAATCTGTACTATCAAGTACCAAATAAACCATTATTATTATGATTATACTGAAGGGAAAAAAAACGAAAAATGGAGAACTACCGACCCGCACAAAGGATTCACATACACAACCTGCAGCAGAATGTGCAGATCGATAATTTGGTTGCACAGCATATGTGATCATGAAGAGGAGAACAACTTCAACCATCCCTTAGGATAGAAGGAAACAGTCATCATCATCACACAACTGTAAATTCGGTGGTAATGTAGGTCTACATTGCAATGAATCTAAGACCGAGTTCATAAGTACATGTCCCCCCAATACTACCTTGGAACTTAAGTCATTATCTGGTATCTGCATAAAACAAGTCAAAGACTTCAAGTACCTGGGATCACACATTATGGACTCTGAAAGGGACTTCACAGTAAGAAAAGTTCTAGCTTGGGTAGCCTGCAACAAACTGGATAACATCTGGCATTCTAACATCAGTAATGGTCTTAAAGTACAAGTTTTCCGCGCCATAGTTGAACCCATTCTTCTCTACGGCGCCGAAACCTGGACTCTAACAACTCGCCTAGAAAAACGTCTCGATGGAACATACACAAAACTCCTCAGGAAGGCACAGAACATCAACTGGAAGCAACACCCAACTAGGAAGATTATATATTGAAGCCTCACTCTAGTATCACTCAGATTAAAACATAGACGTGTAAAATTTGCGGGACACTGCCATCGTGCAAAAGATGTTGTAGAAACCAAATGGCAAGACTCATTCCAGAAAACTCACATATCCAGCTACTCTTACAAGAGACACCGGATTACAACAACAAGACCTTCCAGCCGCAATGGATGATCGCAATATGTGGCGACGTGTTGTGCAGGGGCTTGCCCCGTCCCCCTGGCAGGGTGTCGACAGATGAAGATGAATGATAATTAGTTAAGTTGTTACAGGGGGCAGGCCTTAAAGTTGAAAGCCTCTCCCCCATTCTAGCATGAACAAAGCCGGAAAGAGGTTAAAGTAACAATCCACTAACACAAAGTACTAAAATGGCTACCACGTCGAACAGTTAAACACTGTACCGGGCTGTAGAGTGCCTTGATAATGTTCTATTTCATTTTTGCCTTCGTCAAGAAGGGTATGTTTTCATGGGCGTGCGTGTGTGCGTGAGTCTGTCAACAGTATAACTCGAGAAGGCTTAAATGGATTGTCTTCATATTTGGTAGGTGGGTAGGTCTTGATGAGGTCTAGAAGTGATAGGAATATGGGCCCCCTGGCGGCTCGTTATGGTACTGCAGCAGTACTTCTGGTTTTGAAATATGGTGATCTGGAGGAGCTAGGGTCATGATTTTTAGATGGTAGATAGGTCTTGTGCTCGGGAAGAAGTGACATAAGTTTGGGCCCCCTAGCGGCTTGCTCTGGAACTGCAGGAGCATTTGTATGAAAATGTTTAAAGTAGGATAACTCAATAACCGGTCGACGGATCATCCTGATATTTGGGGCATAGGTAGGGTAAGTGATGCTTGACATAATTAGATGACCAGTATGCAAATGATGATGTAATTTGCATAATTAATGAAGCAATTATATAATTCAGTTTCCTTCCATGATAGGGCTTCCATGATACTCTACCTTCATTGTGACACATGGGCTACAGGCTGTCCCAGAGGGAGAAAGTCCCAGAGGGGATAGTCCATGTAGCTGCAGGCGGTGTTGCCTTACAGCCTGCACAGATGTTTTTTCCCTTGCCCAATGCACGATTGCAGACTGCATCGGCAAGGGTAATTTTCACAATCCAACTTCCATATTTAGGGGGACTAATATATCACTTCTACCTTCTTAAGTTATATAACGATAACATCTTTTGACGAAGGCATGAGATAGTTGACCTCTAGTTTTGTTATGGAATTCTTGGAGAAAGTTGGGAGTAAGTATGAATGTTTATAATAGGAAAAGCAATTAAGCATTCTGAATTCTTTTAACCCTCAAACCACCGTAGGTTTTTTGCGACGAATCTTACCGTATGGGGTCAAAACTGACCCCATAATGTTTTGCATGAATACAGTTTTTGTGTGACTCTTTTTGTGATTTATATCTATGTATAGTTTCATTGATCTATGAGGGACGGTTTGACATAATTAGGTGTGAATAATTTTTGCTCATTATCAGAATTTAATTTGTTTTAAGAAGAGGCATATAGCCAGCCATGTTGATGACCTTTGACCCCAATTCCATAAGCAACTTTGTCAAGGGTTACAACTATTGAGTTTCCTGATTCATCATTTAGGCCATTCAAAGGACAGCATAAAATTCAAACAAAAATATCACATGGGAGAAATATTGGGGGCAACAAAAGACTCACATGTGTTAAATGCATAACATTTCTCTGGGGTCAGTTTTGACCCCACTGGACCACGCATAAACTTTCTGGGATAACTCAATCAATAATGAGCCAATTTTAGTAAAAACGTATGAGAAGTTAAAAGACATATATACGAACAAACTCATAAGAGGAATTTCGTTTTCGACAAGAAATGGCGAAATTGCACATATTTATATACGCCTGGGGTCATTTTGACCCCATACGGTGGTTTAAGGGTTAAAACATCTCAAAATAAATTGGGGGTTCAAAGAAAGATATTTTGGAACAAGAACTTCTAAACTTACATTCACTTCCAAAAATACTACAAAATGACTAAAATTGATAGGGTGTCGAACTAATAATGAACACTGTAACCTTAAATTAGAGCCCCTCCACAGAGGTTTTATTTTCAAGTTATTCGTGAAGGAAATTAGGAGTATGTATAGAATTTAACGTTTGTTGTCTATATTTTGTTTAGAACTGAGATTTTTTGTTACAGTAGGGTTAATGTAACGTCTGGCTTAGGGTTAATATTTTGCGACGATGTTCCGTTTACTCCGAGCTGTAAGTGTGCTCTATATGTCTAAACTATACGTAACCGTTGCTTTTAGAAAAAAAAAATTCTTGGGAATCATGATGCAGATAATTTGTTTAATTATGCTGTAGCATTTTTGTAAAGTCATAGTTGTTTACCTGACCATTAAAAGTAAATGGATGAAAATTGTTACGAAAAGGAGTGAATTATGCTCTATTTTTTAAAAGTCGTGGTTATAGGTTGAGCAATCTTTAAATTTGTAAACACGTAAGACGTCTATCCTACGAGTCATAGCAAAAAAAAATACTGTTAACCGAAAGCTTCTCTTCCCTTTAAATAAACATGATATACAAATATAACGTAATGATGTAGTTCGAATTATGTGTCCCGTTTGTGTAAAACATGCCAAAACCAAAACCGAGTACTTAATTTTTTTCAGGGGGACGAAATCGCTATAGAGGGGGCAAGGTGGGGTTAAACTCGCAGGGGTCAAAATCCCTGACAACTGTTATGTCTCCGGAGTGCCTCAGACTATCAATGAATTGTCCGCAGGCATCAGAAACTAATGTTTGTCGGCTGCAGACATGCACAGGGCCCGGCAGGTTGTTCTGTTCTCGGCGTGGACATTTCTGTCCGCTCTGGTCCCTCAATAGTGTGTGGAAGACTTGGTCCTCCCACCTCCCTCTTGGGCATTCCTCGTTTAGCGTTTCCAAGTAGTATCAGGTTTTGAAATTAAAAGTTTAATGACGTCCTGGGTAGGAGCAGCTTGGGAGGCGTATCCCAGGAAGGTCATCTGCTGTTTGACAATCCTGCAGGTAACTGGTGGTTGGCTCGTTCTGTATCGGACTGTTTCGTTGGAGATAAAGTCCTGCCAGCGGACAACTTTAATCTCTAATGAAATGTATCCAGTTTCTGAGCAAGTATCTTTGTAAGGGTCCACGTCTCTGCACTCTAAAGAAGGACAGAGAGAACCAGAGTGTTATAGGTCTTTAGCTTGGTCGATCTGGACAGGTGTTTACATCGCCACACACGATCTAGAATGGCAAATGCTGCCAAAGCTATTCCCAACCTACGCTTGATCTGGGTCAGATTTACAGTCTGGTGTGATGTACAGATTTACAGTCTGGTGTGATGTAACTACCTAGATAGTTGAAGCATTAGATAGCATCGACTGACTCTTCTCTGAGGGGAAGACATACTGGTTGGTACAAGTGACTGTCGCTGAGTGACTGTAGCTTTGTCTTCAGCCAGCTGGCCTCTAGTCACCAGACTTTGACTCTATTTAGAGAATATGTCAACTGTGATGACGAGGGCTTCAAATAGCTCTGCAAGCATAGATACGTCGTCAGCACAATCCATGTTGGTAAAGGTATTATCTGCGAATGTAGTTCTGAACATGCCCCGCCCAACTGTCCTGTTCATCACGTGGTCGGTGGCAGTATTGAAGAGTGTTGGAGCTAGGAAGCAGCCTTGGCGAACACCACTGTGAAGTTTAATCCAGTCAGTGTAGTTTGTTCCAGTTCTGACACAGCTTAAGGTGTCCGTGTATAGCTCCTGGATGAGGCAAATGATATTGTCTGGGATATCTCTGGCTTCTATGGACGGAATGAAAGGCAGCTTTCAGATCCACATACGCAACATACATGGCTTTTCTATAGTCCTCCTGTTCTCAACAAGTAACCTGAGAGCGATTATCCGATCTACCGTGGATCTGCTTGGAGTGAACCACTATCGTCAGAGTCTCTTCACTGATCCAGAGAGTTTGTTGTTTTCTTTCCTGGGTTGTTCTAGCAGCGTCTATATTGCCATCTTTAAGCTTAGGCCATAGTAAGGCCACACCAATTTAATTTGTTGTTTCTCGGATTTTTTCTTTGAAAAATTGGAGTGACAGGGTGAAAAAATTGCAAAACGGCTGAGGCGAAGATATAGGGCTTACATAACATCAATAATTACATGATTATGCAGCTTTTCATGGCGAAGTTGTAGGCATGGAATCCCTTCCTTTGATCTATTTACTGCGATTCTGAATAAAGGACATTGTTTTTCATCATCATAATCTTACCGCATTTTTGTTCTTAGCACCCCGGCGGGCACGCAGTCAGTGGCTTCCATAGTCTTTTTTTACACTGAATTTGTTTGTGTTGTATTTACTACTTTAATGGTAATTTGAAATTTGTAAAATGTCAACCCAAAGTTTAAAAAAAACAGTCTGAGGCAACATTTGTATTATTCATTACAAGTACTTTCCTGGTAAAACAGACTTTTCAAACTTCAGTACATTCTCCTCTGTCCTTTCTTACAAAAACAGTGCTTCTCCAGACATTCCAGCCTGGAGAAATAATGGGGTATTTGATCCATGTTTTGCTGTTGTGCAGGAGGTGGAGTTTGAGAAAGATTCCAGAGTATAATTTAAAAAAAAATGAGCATACAGTAATTTTTATACATTTTAAGATACATACATTCTTGCATACAAGCAGCAGTGTAATCCGAAATGTTAGTTATCCCAAATAAATGAATATGCAATGAAACATTGATGGAACAAATCTTAATTTTAGTCTTGGGTTTCATTCGATATAGATTAATTAAATGATATTATATTTTAGAATTAACACAAGCCTATTTCATTAGGATTTGTGAGGAGCAGAATTGTCTACTCCATAAAGACCTCATATCCTCCCATATTTTTTAAAGACCTTCCAGTTTAGAGTTTAGAGTGGCGCACGAACTAAGACTTCTAATAATGGCGCCACTTTGAAATTGGTTTGAAGGAAGAAAAGAAGCTTCCTGATTGGTTGTTTTTAGCGTGTGACCATAAAGAAGGTATCTGATTGGTTTACTGTTGTATGGCAATTTTGAATGGGGATTTTTATAGGTTTGCCATAGCCAAACATCTTTTGTGTTAGTTCTCTACAGTTTTTTTTTTTCAAAATGAAGAATGGAAGCGGCGAATCGGAGAAACAACAAATCGAATTGGTGTGGCCTATTCTATAACATGGGAGTCAGTTTGGCTGGTTGCGTATTTACTACTTTTTAATTCATGAAAAATTTGTAGGTAGACTGGATGTTGGAGTTTTTAGATGTCTGGTCTGTATGATGGCTGTCCGGATGGGCTGTACTTTTTAGAGAGGTTTAGACGTCTTTTTATCTCAATTCATATCCCTCAATAGTTATAAAGAAATCAGCACAATGCACACTTACAGCCCATATCTTAGCTCCCCTCCGACAGATGCCTATGGTGCATTGCACGCTCACCCCCAATTGGTAGTGTACTTCACGTCCGGCAGGCCTGCGGTGTAATGGTCGTAATTGCTGTAGTAGTCTGTGTGAAGAGGCCAGCGGGCAAGACGGTGCTCATTCACGGGCCGATTTAGCTTCATTGGCCGTTGAAGCAATGGTATTAGACTATAGGTTAATGTATCTGATAAGACAAAACCCTCTGAACGTATTGTAGTAGTTGCAGTAGCACTAGCAGGGAAACAAATGAAAAATCGACCTCAATACAGAGAAAATCCGATATAATGTGATACCCCATTTGAGTAAAAATATGTGAAACTAGAGTTCGGCGACCTTATACCTCCATGAAATGGTGATGGCCACCTGTAAATGGCTTACATTTACAATCCTGCTCATTAGCAAAATTTTCATGCAAAGTATTCACATGGCCCCTACCTAGTAACACGCGACACACTGCTGAAATCCTTATCATTTGGCATGGACAAGGTATGATATTGTTGGTTATTTGCAAATTATTACCTTATTTTCAGGTTTCATACACAGGAAGAGTTCCACGACCTCATACCTTCGCCAAATCATGTTAACCATTCAAACTAACTAATTACATGTATACATTTTTTATGGCGATTAGGCAAATTATAAGAGCCTTATTTGCATGGATTATATCAGTTGATCATAGCCTCCACCAAATAACAGTCTTATGTTCACAATAATGCTGTTCTAGCATTTCCTCATAAATTATGCAAATGAGGTCCTTCTTTAAATAAGTTATGTTTAGTGATGATTACCTTCACTGAACTTCCAAATACGACAGGTATTAAATTCCCAGCAGTAACCACTATACTTGTAGCACTTTCCCATTAATCATGCAAATCAGGTCTTCATTTACATAATCTATATCTGCCAATGTTCATTTCGTTCTCAATTACATATGTCAGAAGTGTCTCATAGCCCTATTATCGAACACAGCAGATTTAGAGACTTTCCTCATTAAGTATGCAAATTAGATCCTGATTTCCATAATTGTAATTTCATCATGTTAAGCATCACTTAAGCTACCTACATGTTAAAAATCACGACGATCCGTCAATCGGTTGTTTAGTTATGCTCTCTCGAAGATGTTTTTGTTTGTTATCTGGTCACGCCTTTTGATATTCAGCATAATACGGTAACATGAAGTAGCAAAGGAGTTGATCTTGTTCTCCATGTCCTTCTTGATTACCCAAGACTCGCAACCGTAGGACATCACTGATCGTTACTGCATGAGAGCCAAGATATCTGAAAAAATTCAAAATTCAAGATTCATGATCCCAAACGACGGATAGCTTAATTATGAATGACGCCATTTTATGACGTCACCGCTGTGGTGTGCTAGTAAAAATAAATAACAACTCTTAGGATGGTATGCTAGTAAAAATAAATAACAACTACAATTTTCATGGTGTTATGACGTATTATGACGTCATTATGACGTCATTAATGTGATTTTATTGGCCGAAACCGTCGAGATAGGTTAATCTCTTCAAAATCAATGGTACACAACATAGTTTTTTTAGCAAAAAGTGTTTATGATAGAATATTAGGGTATACTTAGACTTATGTTGCCCAAAGCAACACCGATGATGTCATAAAAGGACGTCATGCATAATTAAGCTATCCGCCATCTTGCATTTTTTTTTCAAGAAAAAGCCTAAAATACATTGGAAAGAGACTAAAGACCTTTATATTGACCTTTTGTAAAAAAGAAATCGAAGTAGTGATGAAATTTTCAGGAAAATTACCTGTATCAGCCGCCAAGTCACGTACTGAATCGAACGCATTTCAAACAAGTTTTCTTTGCAGAGCGTATCGCTCCTTAGCAACGCCGTTGCCAAGGACGGAATTTTCCCGCGCCAGGGGGATGAAATTTCATCCGACTTTGACAGCCGATTGCATCACTCGTGCCGGCCATTTCGTCGAGATGGCGGTAAGTGTTAGACGTGTGTACCATGAGCTCTGCATACAATCCATTTCCGTGGGGTTTTACAGCGATTTTAACTAGTTTACTAATCAAAGTTGGAACACAGTAAAATCAGCAAAATGGCGGCGCCGGAAAGACTTGAATTTTCGACGATTTTCAGATTGGGGGCATTTGCATTTCGCCCTCGATTCAGCATTCAATGAATATTGCGTCAGACTTGTTGAATCCTTATTTATACCTCATGTAAAGATCGTGTTGGTTTAATTGAAATCTGGGTAGGATTAAATTTTCGTATATCTCCTGGGGTCACGTTTTGAGTAATTTTTCACCGAAACCTTGGCGTTCGTAGTGTAAGTGCTATCGATTTTTTACTGGATCGGTGCGATCGATACTGTTTTATTTCTTCCAAACTTGTACACATGTGGTTTTAACGTCCTTGACACGATGTAAATGTCACCATATTTGATAGATTTACCACCCACGACCTACTTCGGACCTTTACCGGGCATTGGGAGGAGTTTTTAATTGAAAAGAGCAGAGAATATATTGTAAAAGCTTAAGGTAATGGGAAGATTTTTTGATCAATTTCAATGTGTTGTCAACAAAGTTTCCCACCAATACAGTCACGTGGCCGATGTTGTCACGCATTTTTTGAAGACAAACAAACTTGCATAACACCGCTGGTTCATGGGTAGAAGTGTGATTAGACTTGCAACAATTAAACATGGGTTCATGATTTACATACAGTAAGGGGCCAGGCACTTAATGCTATGTCATCATCATATATGGAACAATATATCATGTTACATGGAACATGCACACTATATTTATTGTACTAGGAATACATGAAATATTATGAATCAAATAAATCAAAAGGTTTACACATTTTATGTAGTATTTCATGCAGTATTTCATGTTGACATCTGAGATAGTCATACCATTGGCGACCTGTTAATCTTGAACCATACACATTTACTGAGACACCATCAACAGTGGAAAGCATTATCTATTGAAGCTAGAAGTGATTGAACAAAAAATAATGAGTTAATGAAATTTTCTAATATTACTTGTTTCAGATCATCCTTGCCTTCAGTGATTCTATATGTAAGTATGTCTCCAACCATGCCTCCTTCTCTCCTGACATTTTCTTTTCCCTTATTGCACACCCTGGAGCTTCTGTATATGATTCAACTTTGGATATCTCATGTCACCCTTTTGTTGAGCCTGACCTGGTGTTCGTGCATGTGGGGACCAACAACCTCCCCATGCATCGTCCACTCAGCCGGACTCTTGATGCTTTCAGTCCCCTTATTTCTGTTACCAAGTCTCGCTTCCCGTCAGCTTCAGTTATCATTTCCAATATTCTGCCTAGGTTTGACTCTAAGTTCCTTGACGGGAAGCGCTTTGAGTTGAACTCTCATTTGCTTCGCCTATGTTCACACCAGGGTGTGTTTTTCCTTGACAATGGCAGCCGGGCTCGGCGGGCCATGTTTTCCATCGATGGTCTGCATTTGAGTAGAGCTGGCAACGTCAGTTTTACTGATTACCTTTCCTTTTCTTTGAGCCGTTATCTCCAGCTGCACCGTCGCAGCTGTGAGCACTTTGTGTTGAGGGATGAGGAGTGGCCCAGCATGGAGGCGAGTGGAGGGAGCAGGAAGAATGGAGAAGAGACAGCAGCGGCTGTGGCTCAGGAGGAGTCAGGGAAGTACCAGGGACAGGGCGAGTGGGCGAGGGTAGTCCGAGGTGTTAGTGTTGGGAAGGTAGTAGGGAGTAGTGCTGGGAAGGTCGCGGGGGTTAGTGCTGGGAAGGTAGTGGGGGGTAGTGCTGGGAAGGTAGTGGGGGGGTAGTGCTGGGAAGGTAGCGGGGTTAGTGCTGGAAAGGTAGCGGGGGTTAGTGCTGGGAAGGTAGTGGGGGTAGTGCTGGGAAGGTAGCTGGGGTTAGTGCTAGGAAGGTAGCGGGGGTTAGTGCTGGGAAGGTAGCGGGGGTTAGTGCTGGGAAGGTAGCGGTGGTTAGTGCTGGGAAGATAGCGGGGGTTAGTGCTGGGAAGGTAGCGGGGGTTAGTGCTGGGAAGGTAGCGGGGGGTAGTGCTGGGAAGGTAGTGGGGGTAGTGCTGGGAAGGTAGCGGTGGTTAGTGCTGGGAAGGTAGTGGGGGTAGTGCTGTTAAGGTAGTGGGGGTAGTGCTGGGAAGGTAGCGGGGTTAGTGCTGGGAAGGTAGTGGGGGGTAGTGCTGGGAAGGTAACGAGGGGTTGTGCTGTACCTGTCCCCAAGCCTAGGTGTACCCTGGGGAAGGTAGAGGGGGTAGTGCTGGGAAGGGGGTTCCTGTCCCCAAGCCTAGGTGTACCCTGGGGAAGGTAGAGGGGGGTGCAGGGAAGGGTCCTTCCCGGGCAAGGGGGGTTCCTGTCCCTAAGCCTAGAGGGGTCCCAGGGAAGGTAGAGTGGGGTAGTGCAGGGAAGGGTCCTGCCCGAGCAAGGGGGGCAAGGACGGCGACGTTAGCGTCCGTTCGACGTCCGAACGGCTACGTTAGGAGAGAAGGGCTACGTTAGGATATATCTGATTCTTAGAATAAACCAACAGTTTTTTTAGTTGAAAGACTGGCGTCCGGTTGTGCTTATTTGTTGCTCCGGGTCTGTGTTTGTACTCCTACTCTCGCGAGGCGATAATTCTATGAGGAAGTACCATCTCCTCCAGCAGACGAACCCCTCTTACATTTTGGCGACGAGGATGGGATGGGATAACCGCCGCGAGAGATGAGACAGGAAGAACGACACGAGACGCGCACGGAATGGCAGGACTGTTGATTTACAGTGACTAGCAGGCGGACCACGATGCAAGGTCGCCGCGGGGGCCGTTGTTGGAGAGTCGAAGGAGGGCCGGGAGATCGAAATGGACAGGAACTGGGCGAAAGACTGCATGGTCGGGAGCGCTAAGACCACGAAGCATCGGGCCGTGACCTTGACAAGACCAGACGGACGGCAGGATCAGAGGAGCCGGGCGGATCGGAAAGAGCGAGCGTGTCTGTGTTGTGATGGGTGTGAGAACGCTACGCACAGTATGTCTGACCGCAAAAGTTTAAGTCTAGTTGTTTAAGTGACGGTGAAGTGTGTCAAGTTTTATGTAGTCTGTCCGAGTTAGGTATAAAATTATGGGTACGTGATCTCCGGGGAAACCCAGACCTCGGGGGTTGGACTTCGGTCCTTCAGGAGATTGCATCGCCCCGGAAAGGTAAAATCTTTGGAAGTTCTGCCGTGTTTTTCACCGATTGTTTGTCTGCAAGTCCATTGTTGTTCAAGATTTAAGGGAGCTGAAATTTATTTCGTAGCTAATCTTAGGACTAGTAGATTCCCAGGGACTAAGTCGAGGTGCTGTCAGGAAATTATCAACTGACTTTTTCGAGGTCTGTGCCTCTCACAGCCACCTGTACAGTGTCTGAAGGACCGGTTACTAGACACTTTGTCTTCTCGAGGCTGACTTCCATGCCAAATCTCCTGCTGGTAGAGTCCAGGCTGCTAAAGTGGGCCTGTTGGTCTCGTTTTGAGCCATCGATCAAATCCACGTCGTCGGCAAACTGAAGGTGGTTTATAGTGTGCCCTGCAAGTTTAACCGATGATTTTAAAGGTAACAGAGCTTCTCTCATGATGTTCTCCTAGAAGATGTTACAAAGTGTTGGTGACAGGAGACATCCCTGGCGGACTCCCACTGAGGTAGGGAAGCACTCACTGAACCGTCATCAAAATACATAGTGAACACTTGTATAATGTTTTGATTGAGTTAATGATTCCCCGGCTGATGTTAAAGCGACGCATTACTGCCCACAGTCCATTTTGCCATATCCTATTGAAGCATTTTTTTGTAGTTTACAAATGTGTGATACACTGACTTCCCCAGTTCCCTGTATTTCTCACAAATCATACGCAGGTTGAAGATATGCTCAGCACAGGACCTTCCCTTCCTGAGTCCAGCCTGTTCTTCTGCCAGGATTTGTTCAGCTTGCGGTTGAAGGCGATTCAAGATGACCTTCAAAAGGATTTTGCTTGGGTGCGAGAGGATATTAGCTGAAAAAGCTTTATTAGCCCTTTTGGTATTCATCACTTCAAAATTTAGAACATTTTGGCTATTTCTAGACGTAATTCCTATTTTACCAGCATTGTAGCCTAATGAAAAGATATAATTCATGCATGTGACTAAAGCACTATTTAACTATATTCAGACCTGATTCCAAATAATCATACAGTAATTAGCTCTGGTCATTGCCCATCATGCTTCACGACATTGCTTTTTTACTAAAAAGGCATCAGTGTTAATTACACATTTGAATGTCGTAGCACATTAAATTACATAAAGGATGTCATAATGTCATCTCGATACACAATAAATACACAAACGTCGTTGTAATGTGTTTTTTTTTTTGGTTAGTAAGTGCATAAACATACATGTACATTATCCACTAAAATGTGGTTGCCATCCAAAAAATCAATGTTTCCATGGGACAGGCCTCACTATTAAAAATGTGAGATGGAGGAAGGGTGTGCAATTACTCGCAGCCTTATTGAAAAAAAAATATATATCATATAGACTTTTAAAATTAGACTATTGTAAATTGTCTGTACATTTTCCGAGCAAAATGTATGTTTCGGGCTCCTATTGACCCGAATGACCTGCAATTCTGCATAGATGTCTCTTCACCAAATTCCAACAGAATGTCATTAACAATTAACCAACAATTTTGGCACTGGCCTCTTGGAAAATCGTCCCGCCCCAAGAAAAGTTCGCCAGCGATTTCGCCCTAATTTCTCTTATGGCGTCACAAATACAGCGGCGATAATGAACAAAGATTAGATATAGATATAGTATAGATTTAAACTCATAAATCAGATTATTACAGATAAGCGATTCCTGTGAAAGCTACTAAAGAACTATGGCATACTCAAATGATCATCAGGAACTCCTATGAAGGGATGGTGTGCTGAGTAACTCCACACACCTAGGAGGTGTCATTGACAACACCATATGCAGATGTAAGGACATGGATAGTTAAGGCAAAATCAGTTTTTAATAGTTGAATAAAGTACGTCTGGAGATCAACAGAATTGACCACCAGCACCAACATTTCTATGTTTAACACAATAGTAAAACATTTCCTACTGTATTGCGTAGAGACCTAGTGAACACCAACCGGCACAAGAAGAAAAATATAAACTCCCGTTAGCACCTACCTGGCCCAAGACTATCAGGAATAAAGAACTGTGGCAACAAACTGGGCAGAGACCATTGGGGACTGACATCCTGCGCAAGACATAGACCTGGCTGGACCAGACCATGCGGTAGCGGAAGAGGGGGGAGGGTAGGCTCACGTGAAGGCATCTGGACACACATGGGAGCAGTTGGAACACAGGGCTCAGGACCGTACCAAACGGAGAAACCTAATCGGCGACGCGGGTTTCCGTCTCGTAAACGGTCGTTGCCATTTGAAACGGTCGATGCCATATGCGAGTGTATCTTAACTTTTGAGAGGGGCAAAAACATTTGAAACGTATAAAAAGCAACATTTCTATTGCAAATGCAGGACACCATCGTAAAAAAAAGTAAATATATCATTGAAAAAAAAAAAAGAGCACAAGCTTGGATTCGAACCCGGGGCAAAAAGCCTAACCCTAACCCTAACCTCTACGCCACGAAACATCACGGTGTTGACTGCGCGTCCTAATACATTTAAAGTGCGGTATTCTGCGATATGGCATCGACCGTTTCAAATGGCATCGACCGTTTACGAGACGGAAATTAGCATCGGCGACCCATTCCCAAGGATGGGCAGTAGGTTTTAAGACACAACGGAGAATACTAATGAAATGTCTGTGTGGTGCTTAGTCTCTTGTGACACTAAAAAAAGCATATAAATTTATAAACTAGGTGGATATCCCGTGACCTACCTTAACCCTAAAACCACCGTATGGGGTAAAAACTGACCCCAGGCGTATTTGAATATGCGCCATTTTTACATTTCTTGTCGAAAACGAAATTCCTCCGATGAGTTTGTTAGTATATATATCTTGTAACTTCTTATACGGTTTTACTTAGATTGGCTCATTTTTGATTGACTTATCCTAGAAAGTTTATGCGTTGTCCAGTGGGGTCACAATTGACCCCAGAAAAATGTTATGCATTTTTTAACACATCTGCGTCTTTTGTTGTCCCCGAAATTTCTTCGAGATGATATGTTTGCTTGAGCTTTATAATGTCATGACCTCATGCTTTGAATGAACGCAATATTGAATCAGGAAACTCAATAGTTGTGAATCTTGACTAAGTTGCCTATGGAATTGGGGTCAAAGGTCATCCACATTGCTGCCTGTGGATCTCTAGTGAAATTAAATTAAATTATGATAATGAGCAGACATTATTCACACCTAATCATGTCAAACTATCCCTCATAGATTAATAAAACTATCTCTCTCTCTCTCTCTGGTTGTCCATCGTTTCCGATGATGACTTCTGTGCACAGCCCGTCAGGTGGGGTGGATCCTCTGGTGGCTTCTTAGCCCAAAGGCTGAGGCACACAGCTTCCCGCACCTGCTGCACTGGTATTCTGAAGTACTAGTAGTTGTTGTCCTATGACGCTTCTCCCTCGCGGCTTCGAGACGTCTCCCCCTTTCCTCCTCGAACGCAGATGTGGCCTTTGTCACGAGAGCCCTCCAGGCTGGCCGATCAGCGGCAGCTGCCTCTGCCTATACAAACTATACATACATACGAATCGCAAAAAGAGTCACACTAAAAACCGTATTCGTGCAAAACATTATGGGGTCAGTTTTGACCCCATGCGGTAAGATTCGTCGCAAAAAACTTACGGAGGTTTGAGGGTTAAGAATACTTACCAACTTGCAACTAGCCAACGTTTGTGTAAATTTACCACCATTATGCTACTTCGAAATATATATGTTTTGTTTCAAAATCGTGTTTAGGTTACTTGCATGTGTAGTGTTAAAGTAAAAGCAAAGTAATAAGTAATATACAACTGTCTCTACAACTTTGAAAAAACTTAAAATCCAGGGTCACATGAGGTCAAAGCGTGAGAAGTATAATGAATGACGTCACATCTGGACACATTCAGAAGAAGACTTCAAGTCCTTCATACAAGACCTCAACACAGCACACCCCACCATCAAATTCACAGTAGAAACATCCACTACCTCAATCAACTTCCTGGACGTCACCATCAGCATCTCAGAGGGAACCTTCACGACTGATCTCTACACAAAACCCACAGACAAGCACCAATACCTCCTAAGGAGCTCCTCCCACCCCACCCACTGCAAACGGGGAATCCCCTTCGGGCAATTCCTGCGCGCACGAAGATTTTGCTCTGACGAACCTAAATACAGGGAACGAGCACAGCAGCTTAAAGAACACTTCCAGAAAAGAGGTTATGAAGACACCCTCCTGAAGCTGTACAACGCGCACTGAGACGCCCAAGGAAAGAACTCCTAGGACCCAAGAAGACACAGCCAACTCCACAAGACCGACCAGTACTAATCACCACCTACAACCCACACCTACCACCTATCAACAACATCCTCAGAAAATATTGGAACATCCTGCAATTATCACCCCGAACACGAGACATCTTCAAAGACCAACCACTCATCGCCTACCACCGCAACAAAAACATGAAAGATACACCCAGATTCCGAAGGAGAACAAGAATTTCATCACGTAAAACATCCCTTCGGGATCCTACCCGTGTGTGGAAGAAAGTGCCTCACCTGCGCATATGTCAGGAAGACCAAGGAATTCCAAAGCCATCGCACTTCGAGACGCTGCACCATCAGGGCCCACATCACATGCTGCACCAAGAATATCATCTACATGATACAATGCAAGAAAATAAACGGGCACTAATCTCTCATCAAGACGGACAAAGACACCCCCATCTCAGCCCACTTCAACCAACCTAGCCATAGCGTCGCGGACATGGAGGTTGTCGGACTCGAGAAGCTCACATACAGCAAGACCGAAGATCTTACACGATAACGGCGACTCCACAGAGAATCGTACTGGATACATCAACTCTGAACACTTCACCCAGAAGGACTCAACTTAGAATCGCTCGAAATAACTAGGGTATGAAGGGTGAAGAAGTAAAGTACTCGTCGTAACAAGCGCTAACTTCTGTGGTCTTACCTTTAATTGTATTTGCTTGTTACTAGTATCCTATGGATCCGAGCACTTAGACATGCATGGCGTCATTTTATGACGGCTATTTGTTTGGAATAAAACAAAACAGTCCAGAATTATTGATTCAATCGAAATTATCAAATTTTATAAAATCTAGAAACTCTTTTCCATAGCAACACGGAAAAAAACATTATCCTAAGTTAGTAGTAAATGATTTCACGGTATATTTTTAAAAAAAATAACCAAATTTGGTGGATCTAGTGCAAGCTGTTCAGAAGTTATCCGATATGAAATGTCACGGGTTTAATAATCTCTCCTCGTCAGTATAGTGTTTATATTTATATCCAGCAATATAGTTTGTATTGAGAATTTAATGGTAATTACGTAAAACCTTGAAAATGTAAACAATGCTACATTTACTGATAGTTTCATTTTTTAGATTTTTTCAAAGAAAGCAAAAACTTCAATTATCTAAAACAATGCTACCGTGGTCTCAACACTATAACTATTTGTTTCAACATCTACACAAAGACAAACTTATCGTTTGACAATATATAAGGTCCATATTCAAATTGGAAAGAAAAATACCTTTAGCGTACGTAAATGTTCTTGTCGCCAAAATATAGGAGTGTAAATAAACCGCGCCTCTCTATAATAGCCGATGGAGGCAATGGCAAAAAGGAAGAAGACTATGACTAGTTTCGCTTCGCGTTGTCTGTCTTTGCAGATGTTGAAAAAGTAACAGGGATGAAAGCCCAAAGTCTTTCTAAACCTTCTCCACATTTTGAAATCTTTCTGCTGTGACCAGTTTTCAAACCTGAAAAAAAAGTACAGAAGACATTTATATAAATAATCTTCGCTATTTATTAAACAGACACTTATTACTGTATTGGGCAAAAACGATTTTTTTCTGTAGGCTGCAGTCCCACTCTTTGTAAACAACATGCTTTATTATAATCAACATATAAAAAGAGAACTAAATTCCAAAATTATTATATATTCGCAAAAAAATAGTTTAAACACATGGCTCATACCGTGCTTCGACAAGTAAGGTTTTTGCAGGTAAGCGTATATCCACAGATAATTTCCTGCTTCAGATTAGTATACCTAACAATAGGCGGGATACAATAAAATTGGATAGGGATGCGTACTAATCCTGCATTTGGGCATATACATATACAGTATACAAGTACACTAAAATGTTTACAAAATTGATACTTACTATAGTTGTCTATTCTTCATGTCCACTATAGTTAAAACTATGGCAACGTTACTTTACATTGATGTGTTTGGTAATGTTTTTGTTCTGATTCTTTTCGGACGACAGAACAAAGCTATATGCAAAACAGACCGGAAGTTCTGTGATTTTGTGCGATTGCACTGACAGAAAAAAAATCAAGCTCACCGTATAGGCTGTGATTGGTTTCAATGTAAGGCTAGGACCGCCTCTGGAAATACTTCATTATATTACTTCAGCTATTCAGACCGAGCAATTTGGGCCATGCTGGGAGGTCGTTTGATGCTGTCCCCTGTAACTACGTTTCGTATGAACACAAAATTTGATTAAGTAATCTTCAGTCATAACAGCTTTTATGTCATAATGGCGTAATAACAGCATTTATGTGAATCCATAGGCTAAACTGTATAACTAGGCTACTTCCGTAAAACTCAAAGGTATTAAACAAAACTACCAAAAGTGTAAATATAAGAATTGAAATCTGCTAAAACTCTAATTTGGAATGCTTACAACAGCGAAGTCAAGATAAACGTCATAAAATAAATTCAAACATATCAAATTTATCTTGGATCAGCAATCAAATCGATTTTTTAAAGTGAATTTTTCACGTACAGCTAAAACTTTTATATGAATGATTTAGGTGAAAAAAAAAAACAAGGTAGCGATGAAATGTTAGTAAAAAGAACTAGATGCACCTAAGGTAAATATATATTGTCTGGTGGCTCGGATATTGACAAATGACGTTATCAAATCAGTATGCATTACCTATAATGATATTATTAGTGTGAGAGAGAATTCATGATTTAATATTAAACTTCTAAAACTATGTTTGAACAGAGATTACTAAATTTAGGCGAAAATATCTGTTAGATACTAGTTGCCATGGCAACACGAAAAATTGCACGCAGCCCCCCCCCCCCCCCGTGTACACTATATGATGCCAAGTAGTTTCTAGCGGGGACCAATCAAATGTCTGCTAGTGGCTGGTCACCGACCGTAACTAACAATTAGCCAATAACGGCGGAGTTATCAGCTATTCGCACCCTTAGTTTCATGTAGCCTGATGTAAATGCAACGAACACAAACCAAGTACAATTTTAATTGTCTGTGTTTTTTTCACTGAGAGTTTTACGTCTTCACTACAGTACTTCCTTATCAGTTTGAAAAGTAATTTGATGACAAAACCCACCGTAACAAAACTGTGGAGATGAAAATTTACATCTTGACTGGTTTTGTACTCAATACCAAAAGGAACCTGTCCCGGCGAAGCTGAGGTTTGTCAAGTGGAGCCGGCCGGCATTACCCACCAAGAGCAAGCCATAGCTCGCTCTCCCAGACGAGCCGGGTATACGTACAACATTTGGAATTAAGTAAAGCAAACCCGTTTAGAGTGAGGATTTTGTGGCTCACGGTGCACTATGAGGCCTTGAATTACTCAACCGGGAGAGAAGATATTGAACGCATATTTTTCGAAAAAGCCACAGAACGGATCCTTGCTGGGACCCTGGTCATTACGGGAGACTTGGAAATCGGTAAACAAAACTGGTGTGAAAGATATCCGGCAAAAATCATGAAAATGTTATCTTTTAAGTTGCGATGGTATCAACAAGGAGGTTAGAGGGAGCACCTGCTCCCTCCTTAGTATTACAAACTGTTTTATTGTGTCGTTCTACTACAAATACTGGTAGCCAGCATATAAAGGAACCTGCACTCGAAACACATGCTGCAAACTATAGTAATCCAGTGAGCCCTTCGAAAATTCTCCTTGCAATGCTTGGCGCTTTGAGCAGTCATCGACGGATAAAAAGGGTGCGAAAAACTTCTTCCTTCGCGTGCCTCCAGATCAGTGTTCATTGTAAACTTTGCAAGTGAAAGAACTGGGTTCGTGGGCCTTGATAAATTATTCATAAATCGGTCGCCGCTAGAAATCCACTTGGCATCATTCAGTGACGACCCCCCCCCCAAGATGAGAGAAGGGTGAATGCTTTTACAATGGAGATGGTTTCATCTAGACTTGTTTAGACCAGGGATTTTTGCCCCCGTCCCCCCCCCCCAAAAAATACTCATGTCTGTCGAGAATGTGCCTTACCCAATTAATGACAACACCGGCGACGTCAAAATGTTGTCATTAATTGACGCTTTACATCTTAAGGCTACGATTTAAGATCCGCCATGTTGAATTAACAATCGTTTCTTAAATCCATTTTCAACATACAGCCTAAAATACAAATGAACGGAAAAACATACATACGAATTTAAAAAAAAAAGTACAGAGTGGAAACCAGGATAAAACTTAGTATACATCAGTAAACGATTTTTTTTTCATTTTTATACGTAAACGTTGCCCCTTTTTGGCAAGAATTTTTCGTGATAAGGCCACACAAATTTAATTGGTTCTTGGAATTGCCGCTTCAAAAAGGCGCAAAATACACAAAATAATAATTTCCCCACATACTATACTTCACGTTGTTTGCACGCCCTTGGACTTAAGATACATTAAATTGGACGGCCCTGACTTTTAAAAAGGCGTTAAAAGACGCCCTATTATTTTCATCTCGTTTTTACCGGTAAATTCGCTTCTCTTCTTCGTGAACTCCGAAGAGAACTAAGTTTCCTGTCTTTTAACAAACTGGACAGACACGGGTATGGGATAGTCGTGCGCACGCCACGGTTGAGTGTTTAATGACGTAAGAAGAGTACTTGTACAAGGTTCCACATCAAGAGACACATGCATTGTTGTAAGGTTAAGCGACGGTTGCTGAGAAGTTAACAAAATCACAACAGAGCTTAGAACCAACTTGTTGTCAAGGCGAGAAGGCTAACATAAACTAGTGGTTTACAATAAGAGCGTAGTTTACAATATCTTTAGGGCTGATAGAGTGGGCCATGGTGTGGAAGGCTTAACATAAACAAATAGTTTACAATAAGAACGGGGTGACAAGAACGGTGGGTCGACAAGGTCCTAACATAAACTAACAAGTTGCAATGGACGAAGTTTAAAAACATAAGTGTTGACATGGCGTAACGGGAAAAATATATAAACTAATAGCGTACAAGAAGAGCAGTTTACAATCGTACTGGATTAATTTGGCGTGGAGGGTGTAGCAAAATCAAGGGTTTACAGCAACGGTGCAGTACATAATCACGTACATAACAGCGTACTACGAAGTAAACGCAACGAGTCTACGTACTGGACACAATATTCTAGTCGGCTATATGGTGTGAAGAATTTAACAACGTGGAACGAAAATAGTAGGTAATAAAACATGAGATCAAATAACAGGGGGCACTAAGGTAAGGGGCTCAAAACTCGTTACTATGTTCAACAAGTGAAGATGGCAGCGCTAGAAGGCAATCAAAAACGGTCCGGCTTGATTAGTGTAGAACAGGGGGGGTAGGAGGGGTACTCAACCGTACTCAAGAAGTGGCAACGACGAATGAGGGATATAGTGGGGGGTAGAAGGGATGGCCAATAGGGGAGGTCGTTAAGGAAGGGGCACAGCCGTCCAATTTGTGAGCCGACAGGAAGCAGCCTCGATTAGCCTGAAACTTTTTTTAGTTTTTCACGATGTTTACAAAGCTGACAGAAAGCCCGATTACTATGTGGGTATTTCAGAGGGATTTCGGAATTTTCAGGATTCGTTAGTGGTAAGAACCGACAGTAAACCGGGAGAATCACGGCATTAAGAACGTCACCATGCAAAGGGGTCATATGCCGCCGAATTTGTTCCTTTGACAAATAGGAAGTCTTTAACACTCAAAAACCCGACCTTTTTTTGCGACTAATATGACCGAACGGGGTCGAGTTGTCTCATTCAAAAATATATTCTGTAGTCCGAGAGGTCTGGTTTCTGAGTTCATTATGTGGAGTGCAAGGTGTAGGGCCTGCATGATCTCTGCAATGATGGCCACATCATCAGCATAGTCAAGGTCCGTTATAGTGACGTTCCCAAAGCTTGCACCAAGCTTGCATGGTCCTTCCCATGACAAAATCTATGGCAGTGTTAATGGTGGGGGCAAGAACACAACCCTGTCTCACACCGCTGTTGATGTTGAAGCTGGCGGAGGTCTGCCCATTTACCCTCACACTGGAGGTTATGGAGGAGTAGAGAAGGGAAAGAAGGTTCAGGAGCTTTGTGGGTGCTCCCAAGATCTTAAGGATTTTCCACAGAGCTGAAAGATCCACAGTCGAAGGCCTGTTTCAGGTCAACGTACGCAACAAAGAAAGGCTTACCGTACTCCCTTCTCAGCTCTGCGAGTATCCTAAGAGTAATGATCCTATCCGCCTTGGATCTGCCTGGAGTGAAGCCGCTCTGCTCTCGGCGTTGTCTGCTTAGGAGCAGTGGCCGCAGTCTCGCCAGGATGATGTGGGCAAGCACCTTCCCTGGGACGCTGAGGAGAGTTATGCCTCTGTAGTTGCCGCAGTTGTCCTTGGGGCCCTTCTTCCAAAAATGAAGAATGATCCCATGCAGCCAGTCTGTGGAGACGGTCTCTGTTCTCCATGTGGCGGAAATCAGGCCGTGAAGCTGGGCTGCTACCGCAGGACCACCTTTCGGCAACAACTCTGGTGGGATGCCGTATACCCCTGCTGCTCGACCAGGCTTGAGCTTGTCGATCGCCTCCAGCAATTTCTCCTGAGTAGGGGGGTCAATGGAGATGGAAGCGTCCCCTGAAGCCTTGGCTGCTAGGGATTCCAACTGTGGTGAGGGTGGGGGAGGAGGTCGATTACGCATGTTGCAGAAGTGTTCTCTCCAGCGGTCCAGCTGCTGTTCTGAAGTATCCAAATCAGACCCATCCATGGCCTTTACACACGCTGTCAGAGTGGGGTTACCTTCCCAGAGAGAGTTCTGAGGGTTTTGTAGAGGGTGCCTTGGTTGCCTGTGCGTGCAGCAGTCTCAGCTGTGTTCGCCAGGTCGTCAAGCAACCGTTGCTTGCTGAGAAGCTGATTCCTTCTTGAGTTCAGTCCCCTGTACTCCTCGCGGTTTCCTCGAAGACGGGCTTCTCTTCCTGCCTCAACTACTTGTAGCGTCTCTTCTGACAGAATGACCTTCTTTCTGTTTTTTGCACCTTGGTTGCTGGGTTACAAAGTCGGTCGAGTGACGAGGTAGGTGGATAGGTAGGTACCTTGGTTGCAGAGCTTGTTAGACCTTCCTTGAGATCTTCCAGACTTTCTCTGTGTCCTCGTCTGCATCAGCCAACACCGAGAAGCGGTTCTGGAGATCCAGCTGAAAGCGGTCTACCCCTTACCTACCAGATCAGCTGACAGAAAAGCGAAGGTCCAGAGTCTGAGTGACTACCAACCTTCACCTGCCAACATCAACAATTCCGCCAAGAAAAGTAGGCCGGAAAATCTTATTATACCAGTGAACAGGGGTTTCCTGCCGGCTTCCGATAGGTATTTGGGCATAGTCTGCTGACTCTTTATTTTGGGTCGAAACTGTTGTGAAATTTTGGACCTGAAAAATACCGTTTTTTACACTTTTTTCAGCGGAGCTGTAGAGAAAAAAACAAATTTACTTGGGTAACGGCTTATATGACAAAAAAGCTCACTCCATCCTGTTTCTGAAAAACAGAAAAAAAATATAGGTTGTTGCGATAAGTTTTCCGCAATTTTTGGTGACGCACATCCCTTGAAAATGCATATAGGACGCAGCTATTTGGGCCATCAGGCGACAAAACCGCGTAACCCTTGCTCGCGGACTAATACCAAAAACGCTTTGCTGGCTGCGCCACTTTACCAAGCCCGAAAATACTACAAACCACGGGTTTTTCGTTAAATACGAAAACTATTTGATTATCTATAACCATCACCGAGCAAGGGAGACAAACTTAGCGTGACAATCACCCACATCCGGCGATTTACTGCCGCACTTACTTAGATTCTGGTCAGATTTGAACTCCGACACGCAACGTATATGTAAAAAAATGGAATTACGGAATTTCCTCATAAATTAATTATGCAAATGAGGTCTCTATTTGCATAATTTGTATTTCATAATGTACATCTCTGTCTAAGCTACCTCCATACTAAAAATGATAAAAAAATACGTTGTTCTTATCCACTTTGAAAGATTTCACCGGAAACTCCCCTGCAGTTCCAGAACAAGCTGCTAGGAGGACCAAACCCACGCCACTTATTTCTGACAGGACAAGCTATCTGTCACCAAAAAATCAAGACCATACCATGTCCAGGACAAAAGATACGAAAACCGGAAGTTCAACGGCAGTACCAAGGTTAGCCACCAGGAGGCCCATATTTTACATTGACCTTTGTCTTTCTATGACCTACCAACACACCAAATATAATCACATTGAATTCTATAAATTCCTTCACAAGTTATGTTGACCACAAATATGCGGAAACACAGACAGACATACACACAGACCACAGACAGACATAACCAAAACAATATCTCCATTTTACATGGAGATAATAACATCACCGAAAAGTACAACATGGATTTTTGTTGCCTATCAGGATAAGCGACTAGGCAGTTAATGGATATTGCAAACTGAAAGTTTCATTATATTAAATCATTCAATAAAAAAATCCGGAGCATCGACACCATCGCTCTCCTAGTGAATAAAGTTTCACAATCGAACGGAAATTGAAAATAAATAAAAAGTTCTAACCCTTGTAAGAGTATTTCGTGAAATCCAATTGCAGATGTCTTCAATATCACTTTCATTGGCACGCCTCCGGACATTTTGTTGTATTTTATGAATAAAAAATCAAGATATATAAACGTAAATAAACTGTTTTAAAACTGCATTAAACAAAATAAAATAAAACAAGAATTCGTAGACCATATATCTCCATGAAATATGGATTCCTCAACAAAACATAACGTTATATTTGATATGTAAAAATCCAGTCCTTTGGCAATGTTTCATTTCAATATGCCGTCACTTATTATGCAAATAGCCTCAACATTAACATAATATATGCATAGTGATGTTAACATTTAACCACCTTACACAAGTCACAACTATAAAATTCCCATCATTTTCCACTAAAGAATCATAGAAGTTTTACATTTATTATGCAAATTAGGTCCTTATTTGCATAATTGGTATCTGTTGATTTTCCACCTGCCATAGGTTATACATATTACATGTATGAAAGTCCTATATGTAAAACCTTATAATTACCGAATATCCTCCTTAACCCTATCTAGACCGGGCTTTTTTGGCATTCGTGGGGCCGGGGGGGGGGGGCTCATTCGGCCCCCCCCTCAGAACTCATGAACGGTATATCGTATGATCACCAAATTTTCAGAGGATGGTGTGCTACTAAAAATAAATCATAACAACAATTTTCATGTCGTTATGACGTAATATGACGTCATTATGACGTCATTATTGTGATTTTATTGGCCAAAACCGCCTAGATAGGTTATTCTCCTAAAACGCAATGGTGCACAACATAACTTTAACAAAAAGTGTTTATGATAGAATATTAGGGTGTATTGAGACTTATGTTGCCCATAGCAACACCGGTGACGTCATAAAATAACGTCATGCATATTTAAGCTATCCGCCATCTTGGATCAGAATCTTGAATTTTGAAAAATAGTTTTTTTTCAAGATAAAGTCTAAAAATACATTGGAAATAGACTTAAGACGTTCATATGAACCTTTTTTGTAAAAAGAAATCGAAGTAGTGATGAAATTTTAAGGAAAATTACCCGTATATACCTAATGTAATGATATGGTCCGCCATCTTGGATTTTGACCAATGACGTCATCAAATTAGCATAATTTATGCACTTTTATGGATAAAAATTACATACAATTACATTAAATGTTATTAATATTAGAAAGCATGTGTAACTTGACATAAAACCCTGAAAAGTCTATTGTTGAAACGAAAATTACTGAATTTCGCAAAAAATGCCTTTTTTAAACCCGTTGCCATGGCAACACAAAAAATTATGAACTTATCTCACTGATATGAAATTGTTGCCAACTATATTTTAGGAAAAGTCACCAAGTTTGGTGGTTCTAGCGCAAGCCGTTCAGACGTTACCCGACGTCAAAGTTGGCGCGGGCACTTTTAGCCCCCCCCCGGTCTAGATAGGGTTAATTATGCAAATTTAGTCTTCATTTGCATAATTTGTATTTCATTATATACATTTCTGTCTAATCTACCTCCATACCAAAAATGATAAAAATTTGTCGTTCCTTTCTGAATTTAACCGCTTTGAAATATTTCACCAGAAACTCCCCTGCAGTTTCGTAACGAGCTGGGGGACCAATCCCATGCCACTTATTCCTGACAAGACAAGCTATCTGACAAGCTATCTATCTACTAAGACATCAAGACCATAACATATCCAGGAAAAAAGATACAAAAACCAGAAGTTCAGCTGCAGTACCAAGGTCAGCCACCAGGAGGCCCATATTTGACCTTGAACTTTGCCTTTCTATGACATACCAATATACCAAATATCATCACAATCTATAAATGCCTTCATAAGTTATGTTGACCACAAATATGCGGAAACACACACACACACACACACGCAGACAGACAGACAGACAGACCAAAAACAATATTTCCATTTTCATGGAGATAATAACCACTACCCCATTACAAGTTGCACATGTTTAAGTATCGTGAAGTATTTTAATTTTATTGTGCATCGTCGGAACCGACAAATGCATTTTGGGAAGAGGTAACTTTAAGTCATGGCAACCGAAAATCTCCAAACTCCGCAATAACATTGTCCCAAACAGGGAACACAGGACAACAACATAAACAACAAAACGTGTTTGAGGTGCACGTTGAAGATCCCACCAGACTTATTAAGAATACTAGGGGCACCAATCCCCAGGGTGTTTGTAAATGAAACCATGCAGATTGTATATACTGTACGACACTGGTGTTTTACAACTAAAAGTTCACCCGTTAAAAGAGATAAAGAAACAAACAAACAAACAAACAAACAAACGCTGTCTTCCTTTATGACCATCGCAACCTCGAGACTGATCCATACTATTAGGACTCTATCCATCAGATTTTATTTGTGGTATAAGATATTACATGTAGTCTATTTTGCGTAAATCATGATAATGAGAATGGACAATTTACACTTTTGTGTGACAAAATGGCCCTTATAGAACATTATATTGATGCTTTTCATTAAAAATCGTCGTCGAAAACACCGTATGAAACAAGACAACATATATACTAGCAGAAACATTAAGTAACTAACTATAAAGAACATTGTAAAAGGTTTGACTTTATTCCAACACACAATTATACAGGGATCAAATTTTCAGCGACCACTGTCACTTTTGATCAATTACTTACGTCACGTATCAGTAAAATCTCGTGTGAATAAGGTCGCGTGTTTACACAGTGGTCGCTGAAAATTTGACCCCTGTATAATTGTGTGTTGGAATAAAGTTCAACCTTTTACTATGATTACTACCAACACAGATGAACTTTCATGATAACTATAAAGAACATTATTACTCCGTGAAGGAGGTCAGGACCTCCGGACGGAGTGTTGTAATCGGCTGATTTTTCATGTTCGCAGTCAAAACACTGGGTTCTCTTTGTGTAATCGGCACGCAATTTTATACGCCATCTGCGGGCATGCCCGTGTTGATGCACGAATGTGTATGTTTGCCGTTGCTGCTTTCGCGGTCAATGTAATATTGCAAACGCACCCCTACAATTACGAGGCGAATTGGAATGGTCCAGAAAAACGCGTTGTTTGGAATAGCAGTGGGGGGGGGGGGGGTGGAACTTCATGCAGATACGGGGTGGTTTTTATAAGTGGTTCCAGATGTTTTTGCCCATGGTTAAGAGATGCCAAGTTTTTTGGAAGATGTTCGCAGCCAAAACGCATTCTTCCGTACGTCGCATTTCTGTGTAATTTCGCATGTGGTGTTGCATTATGTCCGGGATGATGCACGTCTTTTTATTTTTACCGTAGCTGTTTTGATATTGGAGTAAATGGTTATTTTCGAAACATCCCCATGTCGTTGAAATGTTGTCGTCCGTTTATGTCACCGGTAGTAAGTCGGGGCGGGGCTGATGGGGACGGATATGTGGGGTGGTCAGAGGTCAACATTAGGAAAAATTTAATGTTAATACCGATGACCGAGTCCAAAAAACTGAAACGTGAAAATCGGATGATTGGACCTGATGTACATTTCTGTAGATTGTACACAGAATACACACATCTTTAGATAATCTGGCCATGGCAGGTATACTAGATTAGCGTACATCTATGTTTATGCGTTCAAAACAAGAAAAGTAATCGTTTCCCGGTATTATTCTCTCGAAACACGGCGCTGAATATAGGAAGAAGTAGCCTGTGTTACGCAATGCTTTCGGCCGGATTGATGTGCAACTGTTACTAATTGCAGGGTCTGGGCTTGGCCAGTCACGGTGTATGGCCAGTCGCGCCAATATGCGAGTGTTCCCTGTAGACAGTCCTGGAGTCATTTTATCGCACATTCGCACATTCCAGGAGCCTGATGTGCATCTAAGGGTGGGTACTGGTTCAGTCGGACCGGTTTGGACTGGAACAACGGACGGAGTGTTGTAATCGGCTGATTTTTTATATTGTGGTGATTGCCATATTTGTGACTCCCCCCTATTTTTCCTGTTGTGTATGAAATGTTGTCGCCCGGCCGGTGAGCGGCAAGTGTTAAAATTGTTGACGTGGTTTTAGACTGACCGCCAGTTGCGCAGTTAACTTTGTGCACGTGTCTTTGTTTTTACCGTAGCGGTTATGTAGGGCGGTGTTTTCCGTGTGCAACGTTGCTGTTGTGATCATGTTGTTTCGTTAAGCAGTTGACTTGAGCGGTACCCGTTTTTCCGTGTTCGCAGCTAAAACCCACGGTCCCCTTTGTTCAATCGGAATGTAATTTTATACGTCGTCTGCAGGAATGCCAGTGCCAATACCACCTCCCAATCTGCAAATTATAAAATTTCACGGAGAATTGTCGCCTATGGCTTCTTGTTTTTAATTTCACTTTGCATCTACATTGCCATTTTAACCCACTTGGATGAAAATGTTGCTCGTGGATCTCTCACCAAGTGGACTATCTTTAGCTGAACGGTCGCGTTAGTAAGGCAGTATTCTAAGGAATCAATATTTTGTAGCCGTATTGTCTTCACTGCAGAGTATGGTATCCTTTTACAGTATGTCATTAACTTGGGGACGATCTGTGGCTGCAGCACCGAACCACACTCTCCAGTCGGCTAGTGAAGGACTTCATCAAAAATTGCATTATGTGCCGGTTGGAATGGAAACATATAGCAAGTTTTGGAAACTCAATTGAACGTGCATTCCACTTTGTAATATTCACGTTTTAAGATGGACTACGTTTTGGAATTTGCCTTTGACGAGGAACGGCGGGCTCGGGCTAAGTCGGTCATTCTGGCTGAGAGGTATTCCAGTAAGCCTAATATAGTTATTCGAGGAATACCATACAAGAAGAACGAAGATTGTACACATATACTCAGTGATTTCTTGACGGCGGTACTACACTTGGATAGGGCAAGGGCTAAACTGGTCTCTGAAAGTGTTAGAGACTAGGCAATTAGAGTATTACAGAGGTCAAGATATGAAAGGCGACCTGAGATTTAAACACCTGATGTAGACTTGGTAAACCGGTATAATCAGTACTGGGGTAACACCCAGTCGTTACAGTATTACTTGACTTACTTGTTCAGCTGTATGATATTATGCAGTTAGGACTACTCAGTTGTTACTACATTGTAGCTAAATAAATGTTAAAAGACTTAGCATGAAAGTTTATCTGTGTTGATACAAGTCATGAAAAAGTAAAAAAAAAAATGGACTTCTAAAAACGTCATCTCTATGGGTAAGTATTGGCATGCATTTTTTTTATTTTCAAATTCCGTTTGCCCCATAAATCAAAGCAAGTAACTATTTTAAAGTACACAATTAATGTTTTATACACGTCGCAGTATACATCAGACAATTGTTTTATTTAGTTTTTTAGCCACTTTTTTTACCTCTGGAGCCCTGCTTTTAAACTCAAATGACCTAAAATTTAGTATGGCGGCACCATAAAGACATCCCCACAGAGCGTTATCCACACTTTTTGCATACATCACTTCAAAATCGTGTAAAATGGGATGTGTTTGCTACTTTTAGACAAAACAATGTACATTTTTTACCTCCTAAGCCCTGATATTAAAATGGGGGGTTGGAGAATATTTGTTACTGAACTACATGAGGGTTTAAAAACACTGAAAAGCACTGTATGGGAGTTTCAAGAACAATTGTTACGATCTTAGGAGAATTGAAACACTTGAAACTGGATGGAAAATGTTAATATGGAAAATTCCATTTTAAAATGGAAAGTTTAATGGACTAGAATATGTTGCATTTGCTCCCGAGTAAATGTCGGCCTTATAGTTCAATACTGTAATAGCCTATTAACACGGTAATAGGAACAAGACTGACGTTAAAATTATAAATTAGCCACATAATTGGGTTATACAAATGTAATCTAGCCGTCATCTTGGATCGGTAGTCTTGAAATTTTAAAAATACCTTTAATTCAATGTACAGCCTAAAATAAAATACAAATGGGTTATTATGCATATTAAAGTTTTAGGTAAAAATACACAGCTTTTCTTAAAGTTTCGGCAAAATAACCTGATTGTACTGGGGCAAATGGTACTTGCATCCATGTTATATTTTGATCAATGCTGTCATCAAATTAGAAAAAAATATTTTAAATTACAAAAATTACATTAGATTACATCAATGCATTGAATGAAAAACTGTGTGCTCGAACTTGGAACATGAAAACTAAAGTTTTGTAGGTGCTGTAAACATGTAAAATCTGTTACTGAGAAAGAGACTAGCCTTTTATTTAATGTATCCCCATAAATGTGTCTGATGAATCCTCATTTGTAAAGTCAATAAGATACTGTTTAAAAATGTTTTATACAAATACAGCTTTTAAGTGACTCTTTCTTTGATTTGTTTAATGTACTGTTTAATAAATCTATGAGGGAAATTTTTACAAATATGCCGAAATACATCTCTTCTTTATTTTCTCCAACTTTCTGAAATCCCTTTGTGGCAAATCTTTGAAACCAAAACTAAAGTACTTTGAAGTGATATTCCTAAAAGTATTCCTTACGTGTTGTGTAATAATGTAATAGGCACCCCCATACCGATTCTAAGGTCATCTGGTTTCAATACAAGGTCACCGAGGAGTCAAAAATATACATTTTGCTCAATAATATACATTTTTATGTATCAAAATAGCACAAAAATAGAGTAATCACTGTGAGAGACTGGAACAGTCTACCACAAGCCACAACAGATATGACAGAGCCTTAGACGTTCAAGGAGGCTGTACTGCAACATCTAAGACAGCAATAGCACAGCGCACTCCCCCTGCACGTGTGGCCCCAACTGAGGGGCGTTGTGCAGTACTCTATCAAGACAAGACAAGAAGTAGAACATCGCAGTGGAAAAATCAGACAGACATGACTATGAGTGGACATATGCCTAAAGCATCCTCATGCAAGTTCCAAACCTTACCAATTTACCATCCTCATACCAAACATCCGGCAATGTTTCAATACAACTGCACTGGAGCCCCCCCCCCCAAAAAAAGTACCAAATCTTACCATTTTAAAGTAGTGTATGCCAAGGGTAAGAATGCAGTTCACTGGGCAAGCATATAAAGCACGTCAATACCAGATGTCATGTCATTTGGGTTTGCTACAAGGGTTCAGAAACGAAACCTAGAATATGTATATATATATATAATTGCTAAATAATACAAAACTAAATAAAATGATTTTAGATGCATGTTCCAAGAAAAAAAATAGTCTATTTCGGGTAATTTGCATTGAAGACCGAAGTTATTCCATTGGACCAAATGACATTCTTAAAAAATCGTTTCTAAATATTTGCTGCAAAAAAACATATAAAACAAGAGTTCCACGACCTCATATCTCCATGAAACAAAAATTACATATATATTTGATATGTGAAAGTCCTTTCCTTTGGCAATGTTTCATTTCAATATGTCATCATTTATTATGCAAATGACCCCACATTAACATAATATATGCATGGTGATGTTAACCTTTAACTAACTCATACATGTCACAACTATGAAATTCCCATCATTTACCACTAAGGAATCATATAATTTTACATTAATTATGCAAACCAGGTCCTTATTTGCATAATTGGTATCTGTTGATTATCCACCTGCCATAGGTTATACACATTACATATATGAAAGTCATATTATGTAAAACATTGGAAATACACAATTTCCTCCTTAATTATGCAAATAAAGTCTTCATTTGCATAATTTGTATTTCGTTATATTTTTATGTCTGCCTAAGCTACCTACCTACCAAAAATGATGAAAATACGTTGTTCCTTTCTGGATTTATCCGCTTTGAAAGATTTCACCGGAAACTCCCCTGCTGTTCCAGAACAAGCTGCTAGGGGGACCAAACCTATACCACTTATTCCTGACAGGACAAGCTATCTGCCACCAAGAAATCAAGACCATAGCATGTCCATGACAAAAGATACAAAAACCGGAAGTTCAACTGCAGTACCAAGGTCAGCCACAAGGAGGCCCATATTTGACCTTGACCTTTGTCTTTCTATGACCTACCAACATACTAAATATCATTACCATCTATGAAGGCCTTCATAAGTTATGTTGACCACAAATATGCGGAAACACAGACAGACACACACACAGACAGACAGACAGACAGACAGATCCAAAACAATATCTCCATTTTCATGGAATTAAAAATCTTGACATCATTATTTGTGTTAAGATATGAATTAAAAATACTTGCTTTTCTGTGGGAGCTACCAAAGGTCAAAGATGGTCTATTTCGGCCGACACTAAGGCTGAGATATAATGGTTCAATTCTCCATTTTAGAAAATGGCCGTTGTCATGGCAACCAGTACCTATGTAAGTTTATGCTAAGCATCTACATTTACACAAAGTTTGAGAAAACACCATTTTTTCTTTGTCATTCTCCCCTAGTGTAAGGCCTGGTCCAAGTTACCCCCAGCAAAGCCTCATTTTACTATTATAATGACCTACTTTAATAATATAATGAGCAATGGTGCCAGGGAAAACTCTTGAATATGCATCAGGCCAGGCGATAATTGCACTGGTTTGAACGCGCAATGCCCCGCCCGGTGTTTTGCATTTGTTTGTCGCTTAATTTCACACCCCCCTCCCCAATGCCTTTGACTTGGACCCTCTATGGTTGAAACATTCTTTTTCGAAACAAAGGAAAATTGATGCGCGAGCGGATATCACCCATACAATCAAGGACATTATACAACACGGCCTAATGGTTAGAAAAGCCATGATAGTTTAAATGTTCGTACATGATTCTGTAAGACACTTATGCGCTGGTATGTTGTTGTTTGGAAAAAGCATGGAGGTACCTGCATGGAAAAATTGATACAAAAACTGCAGCTGGGTCCCTGAGTTCAGTAAGACACTTGTGTGCTGGTATGTTGTTTGGAAAAAGTGATACAAGAACTGTACATTCTGAAGCTACCATGCTGGCTAATATTTGACATATGTAACTTTTTAAAAATGCTGTTACAAGAAAAACTCAGAAACATGAAGAGAAATAATCAATTCCTTCCACCCATAATGGGACATGAAAATGTAACAATAGATCGGATTGGAGCATGTCTGCCAGCAGGGATGATGCCGGGCTGCACAATACACATCTTTTCGTCTCGCTTTGCCTTTGGAAGTCATTAGGGATCATGTTAGATTTACTAATCTTTTCTTCAGGGGAAGTGTAGAAATATCTGTTATCTGTCCTACAGTTTAGGAGCAAATTGGTTCAGCTACGATACCAACACACTAATCTAACTAAAGGCCCAATTTATACACAGGTTTTCCCGACGTTTCCAATATCTGCCGCTGTCGGGGCTTTATACACATGTACACCGCCCCTAATCTAAAAGGTCCATAGCCGTTCAAATCGGACTGGTCAGTTGGTGGCGCTGTTTGTAGTGTTACAGCTACATCTGCAGCTGTTATCTATAAAATGCACAATACCATTTTCGTTAAAAAAATGCACAGGTTGAGGTATGTGTATAGCGACTATCCCCAATGTGTGACTTGTGATCTACAGACTGCATGAATCGATCGGATTTTTTTCCGTTGCCTCGTGAGACCTTTTCAACGTTTTTATGGAGAGTTGATACCCCAAGAAAACACGGACCCTAGAAAAAGCCATAGAAACACAGAAGAGGCCACAAAACACTCTCAAAATAACCAGGGCAGTAAATTTTATGTGGCTTGTACTTATCCGGGAAATAACTCCTCCCAAGCAAGTGTTCGGCTCCTTTCTCAACCAGCAATGTTCACTTTCAACATTATTTGGATCAAGGAGGTTTAAACTTCCCTGTTTGGATGGATAATGGCCGCGTCCAGTATGTTGGCATGGCCTACCAGTATCAGAGAGCCACTGTCTGCACTCTATGCATAATTAAAGATAATTGCAAATAATTACTTCGAAAGAGGGTGCTAAAAACAATTAATCTATACAGCTGTCAAGTTGATTGATTGTGCAGGATTAGCCAGGGACAGAAACTTTCCAGAATTCACATATCCAAACTTTAAAGCTTGAGACCCCACCTTTCCGCACTACCTACAAAGTTGATATTATGTGCAAACAAGCCGCGCCGAGTTGGTGTATATGAATCGGTTTCCGGAAAACTCATTTATCCACCGCATATTTAGCTATCAATCAATAATGTCATGGCTACCCCCTAAAATGCTGTCCAAGTGAGCAAAATTTTGATATTACTTTAGATTCAAACAATATTCTTATTTTCCGGCAACCGATTCTTATACTAAGCGACTGTCCCTATATCCTCTGAAAAAATCAGTATTCCAGGCCATCGGCAAAGGTGGGGTCTCAGCCTATCATTGTAAAATCGTATACTAGATTTCCTAATTAATTATGAAAATATTATGCATATTTTCTAGATTTATTAAACATTTTTGAAACGAATGGTCTCTTGTCTAAGTGTCTGCCAAATTTCAAGTTATTTTGTCGCTTCAAACTCGAGATATTTGCGATTTTCCTTGTACCCCCGAATAGGCCATATTGCCCCTATTCTCCCTGGCACCAGGCCTTACGGTAGGAGAGTTTTCTGATTTGCCTGGTTTCCACAGACATGCTCTTAAATATTAAGAAAGCTAATGGATGAATTGAACATCGTTTGAATTGTGATAAATTGTATTATGTACTGTTTTTTAAGACGATGAATACTAAAAAGTATTAGACGTGTACATCCGAAGCATCAAGTATCTGCTTTGACGTAATCCTAGTGTATTTATCTTTTATCCAGACCACACGGAAGTTATTGCGACTCGTTCAAAGTGGAGATGGTCAAGGGCAGTTAAACCTGGAGACATGGGAAACGTAGATACTTTATCACCTGATTATCAGCGTTACGAATTCAACATGTCTCGGTCACTAAGACGGTACTTTAATCTATACATGTGGACAGTCGCCTTGGCTTTTTTTACGTTTCTTACATTCTATTGGTCAAGCATCTGGGATATCCATTTTTAGAAAGCAGCAAATGCTACTTATTCCGAGAAAGAAGCAAATGCTAGGACCGAGCTTGTCAGTGACAAGCATGTATTATTTACCGTTGAACAACGAAATTTAAACTGTGGCGTATGGCACGAAGAGAAACATAAGATTGATATTGTTAGCCAAGGCAAGATGAACATTCTGTTTTGGACAGAGTTTGATCTAAAGATATTAGATACGGAAATATTACTGAACGGAACGAGGCACCTGTGTCCTCATATGCCCCAATGCACTTTTTCTAGATACCGGGAGGATATTCATAACGCCGATGCCGTCTTTTTTGAAAACAGCAACTTGCCACGTGTTTACAACGTCACTATGATGCCCCAAATCCGCTATTCTCATCAGCACTGGATATGGTTCAATCCTGAATGTCCGAATTTTCCTTCAATTGATTTCGACTCATATAGAAGTATTTTTAACTGGACTATAACCTATAGAGAAGACTCTGATTCGACAAGTACATATGGGTCATTATTCAAAATTTATAAAAGAATACGCGGTGAAGCTGTCAATCCGAACATAAACTATGCAGCAAAAAAGAAGAAGCTGGTGGTTTGGTTTATAACCAAATGCAATACGCCGTCCAACCGAATCGCTTATGCCACGGAGCTCGTAAAATACATACATATCGATGTCTTTGGCGGTTGTGGAAAAGCCGTTTGTAAGAAGTTTAATGTGACATGCATGCATGCCATTATTAAAAACTACAAGTTTTATTTGGCTTTCGAAAACAACAAGTGCAAGGAGTATATTACTGAAAAGATCTGGAGAAATGCTCTTGCAAACCATGCTGTTCCTGTTGTACTGGGAGCCAGCAGGTCTGATTTCAAAAGGCTGGCACCTCCCAACTCATACATACACGTGGACGACTTTACATCACCAAAAGAATTAGCAGAATACTTAAAGGTTCTTGACAAAGACAACGATAAATACAATTCATATTTTACATGGAAGACTAATGTACCTAAACACATCCCATTAGATGAGGGGATATGGTGTAACCTTTGCAGGAAGCTTTTACAGACATGCCCAACTAGACAGAAAGTATACACAGACTTGAAAACGTGGTTTAAAGGTGAAAATCTTTACATGTGTAAACCTATAGGGCCTATTCAGTCACGTAACCCCGATTCCCAGTAACCAATCGCAGGCCATAGCAACGAGGTCTGGCCGCCATGCTGAGGTTTTATGCAGCCTGCACACGCATTCTTTGTTCTTTGTTGCGCAGTGGTCATGAGAAAATGACCAATATTCCCTGGTTGATCCAGAATTTTAGTTCAGAACTGCGTGCTTTTATCATGCTGTTTTGTGTAATTGTCGGGTATATCTCTAAGACGGGAACAGCACACAGATGAGAAAAGGTGAGATTGTTTCGCGTTCCTCGTGTGATAAAGAACCAAGGTAAAGAAGTCGAGGAACTGACATTAGCAAGGCGAAGACAGTGGATTTCTGCCATTAGTAAAGCCGACCTAACAGAAACACTACAAAATAAACGTGTGTGCGGTAAACACTTTGTCTCGGGACAGGCGAGTAAAGACCAGGGATCGCTTTAATGTGAGTACCCACTCTCCACCTCGGGCATAACAAGAAAGAAGAGGCGGGGACAGTGGCCGGGCGAGCCGAACGAGCCCAACGAACAGCTCGGCGCCGGAAACCCTGAGAGGAACATGGCCATCCAGAAGTTTGCAAGAACGTGAAAAGGTCAGGCAAATCAGTTGTTGTAGAACGTAATTTGTGAAAATTGTCCCGACGAATCTGTATTTGCTCCAACTGAGGATCTGTCTGGTCCTGAGGGCTTAATTAGGTGAAAAAGACCCACCTAAAAACTTTCAAGATGAGCCTGTGGACGTATTAGCTCCAACTGAGGATGTGTTTGCTCCTGAGGACTTAGGTGAACAAGACTCACCTGAAAACTCTCAAGATGAGCTTGTGGACGTATTTGCTGTCGAATCGCGGTTCCACCGCATCCGTTTGAACGGGGCCTGACCTGAATAGTCAAACATGTGAGGTTGATGACAGTATAATGAGTATTGCGGACATGGATGAAATTCCACAACGTGACACACTTGACAATACTGTAAACAATCATGGTGCCAGGCTAATTGAATTTTTGGAGATCTCAAAGATTATTATGTATTATGTACTATGTGGGAAAATTTCTCCAGAAAATAATAATTTCACTTGTGATTGGACGATTCGGGTAAACCGCATTCCTCACATCTGGTCAACCTGCCACACGTTCCTTCTAAACCGTGCCCGAGCACGACTCGCCTAAACTTCATTCATTGTTGCTTGATGAAAACACGCAAGGTAGCGTGTTACCAATGTCAGAGGTCAACGACCTTGCTATGCCCCCCCCCCCCCCCCCCCTCTTAGCGTACGTTGGCCGAATGCCGACGTAGTTCCGCCAGAGGCAGTGAATTGACACATTCAGTAGTGGCCAAAAATCAGACATAGAAAAACATGGCACATTTTGGAATCTTACAAGAAATCTTACAAACCAAAAAACCTAGCGCAATTCGGAATCTTATTACTAAGCAATACTAAGCAAGCCTACGCCAACTCTTAAATCTTACACGCGCTAATGAAAGACGATCACTATTTAGTGTTAAATCTTACACGCACGGGTGAATGATCCCTGTGAAACAGGAAAAAAAATCAACGACTCTTTCCAAATCTTACATCTTACATCTTGAGACACGGGACATTAACCACTGTGTGATGATCCCTTTACGGTGGTCAAAATGCTGGTCAAAAATCCTAACACGTAGCTCATACATATTGATGAGACTTCGATGTCAATCACTTCATTCACTATTGGCAACAATAGCTGATTGGTTTCACGCTTTTACAGGCGCGCACTAGAAATGTTTTGGTCACACCTCAGCGGCAGATTTTTTCCCGCGAACTTGTCTTTTCATATGCGCGGTTTTCCCCGCCCCTATTGTTCTATATTACGCACAATTAACAATACCCATGCCCTCATACGAGTCGTTTTCACTACAAGTTCGTTATGCCACCAACAGTAAAACCGCAACTGTGCTACAATTTTATCGATTCCGTAACTCAAACTGCCAAAAACTTCCACAGGGAATCAAAATTCCCGGGTCCAGTCGCCCTCGATCGCGCGATTGTGGAATTCAGACGACGTGGAATCCGTCGTAAACAGCATAGATCATCTAACGTTAACGTTACCATTTGCAACGTTCTTAGGCACATAAAAACAGTCCTTGTACTTGCAGTATGTTGATATCGATGAAGATAAATATTTGTATCTAATACACATTCTTTGGAGCTCAGTACGCACTGGTAAGGTTACCCGCTAAGTCTTCGATCAAAAACAGTACTAGTACCGGCGTGTCATCCTAAATCTACTACGACAAATACACACCGTATATTATTCTTCCTACTCTCTAAAAACCTACCTTATAAATTTCTGTATTCTTGTTGTAATAGTTACTGAACGAGGTCTATAAGTTGGGAACACTGCGGCGCACAGTACAGACATGACATGACAGACGCCATTGTTTGACCGGCGTGTCGAATTTTTGGGCGTACGCTGGACATACGTTTTGCAAAATTGTAACGTTCTAGAGTCCATGATAGAAAAGAAATAACCTGACAAGGAAAATTAAAGATATTACTAGTAAATCCTTGGAGTTGAGAGAAGGAAGAAGTTGTTTTTACAACAATAGAAGTATAGTAATAGGATTAGACTATTAGAGTTAGGCCGGTTCTTTGTTTACAAACCGACGCCATTTTACTTTCACGGTTCTTGTTGAAGCTCATGTACGTCCATCGTCCACGTGTATTCCAAGGCGTGTTATTTAAAAACTTGTTTAACTTTCTATACCTATCAACCGAAGTTGCCGGTCAATGCAATGTTTCAGTTTCTTGCTCGTGCCGACACAATTTATGTGATTTTTTTTTTCAAATGCTTCCAACCCGCAATTTTGGTTCGGTTGTACCGTGCGAATCGTCACGCAGATAAATATATGTACTACCAATACCCCGTTAAAAAACACATGTACAGTGCTTTCAAAGCTGTCGTTTGTGGGGAAGATTTTCTTCAGGCAGGAAAATATGCTGAACTGTTAAAGAAAATCCTTCTCGTCGGACCAGTACCTCGGTCAGTTCGCACATTTGAAATTGCCCGCTCGGCTTGGAAAACAAAAGCGGCGCGGTAGTCGATTTGCATGTAATTGCACTACTAAACAATAAAGTGCGATAATAAGTCTCTTTGAGTGAGACCGCCGAACTGATTATAGATCGAAAACAAACCCTACTGCCACGTGAAAATTTTGAATAAAGGGTACATTTGATATTTTGCCCCATAACTTTTGATTTACAAAGGATTTTTTCACAAAGACACCAGCAATCGGAAGGGTAGAGTCCCGCCGCCATCTTGGTGACGCGTTCGTGTTGTTCTATAGAGGCTCATGGGAATTATACCCTAATTTAGGCCGAAATTTACCCAGAAAATTAAGAAAACGATTTTAGATTTCGCAGACATCGAGTTTAATACAATAAAAAAAATATATATATATTAGTAGTATTATAAAGCAGGACTGCAACTAATGTTTAGTGCATGAATTTGAAAAAAATCCTTTGTGGGAAGGTCACAAGGTTCAAAGTTCAGTGACCGAAAGTTGCCTGTACTATACCCCAGCGAAAGAAGGATTTTTTGAACGCTGCATTTTGCTGTCACGTTTTTACTTCTGCTTATCAAAAAAATCAACCTGTCTACTTTTCAATTCTTTCTGTTGTTTCTTGACATGAATATCCAACCATGCGCTATTTTGAGAGATATTTGCAGTGTTTACGGGGCATAGGGCTTGGGTACAGGGACGCGGGAGGCACCCCGCTGTGAGTGGGAGGCGCACTTATGCATGGCAACGCGGACAGATGGGATAGCAACCGACCACCGTGCCTTGGGGTCTGCAAGATGTAAGATGTAAGATTTGGAAAATGCCGTGTCCCTGCTGCTATACTATAAGGACACAGGTAAAATGGAAAAAAAAAAGTACATCTTATAGACAGAGGTCATCAAACACCATGCTGAATTAGCAAACTGGCAAAACGAAGAGATCTAACAGACACTGCGGGCAAATCGGGAAGAGAAAAATTTGGATGGACTTTTTGTAAGATCTTACATCTTACACTGGCACGGGTCATTAACCACTGTGCTGAATTTACAAAGTCCTGCGGGCGTGGTGATCTGTAATTGAAGGTACGTGGCCCTGCTACTATAATATAAACAAACAAACAGGCAAGTCGAGAGGAGAAAAATTTGGATCGACTTTTTGTAAGATCTTACATTTTACACTGGCACGGGTCTTTAACACTGATGAATTTACAAAGTCCTGCGGGCGTAATGATCCGTAATTGAAGGCACGTGGCCCTGCTACTATAATATAAACAAACAGGCAAATCGGGAAGACAAAAATTTGTCGTTGAGGTTAGTCTTAAAGAGCCTGTGCAAGGAGGTTGCTTTTAGTTGAGTTAGAAGTTCTTTGCCTTGTGATTAAAATGAGATATCGTTTGTGTGATAATTCAGTCGGGAAGTCATGTTAAAACGTGTTCAAAGAGCGCCATATTTTCTGTTTTTGTGCGAATTCAAATTATATGCAAATGATATGCGTGACGCGAGGAGTTTAACTCAGTCGAACTGTCATGGCGACGCCAGCTAGTAAGCCAAAACGCGGAGGAAAATACTGTGTAGCAGGAGGGCCGAATGGGGCTAGCTGCAAAAACAGCAGCTTCACGGAAGGCATATCTATGCACTTGTTCCCTAAAGTAAAGAACAAGGGAGCTGAGGCAGACAAAGAGAAGGCGAAAACAAGAAGAGTGTGGATCCAGTTTGTGCAAAGACATCGGCGTGATTTTCAAGCTTCCGCGACATCAGTCTTGTGCTCCGCACACTTCGAGCCCTCATGCTTCAGCCAAAATCTGGAGATTGCAGGGAGCTTGGGATTCAGGAAGAGACTAGAACCAGGAGCAGTTCCAACCATAGACATCGCTGGTCTGCCGACGCAAACTGCCCCTGCTACGACTGAACGGGAGCATAGACGGGTGAGTTTGACCGCCACATGTAACGCCGCATTGTTATTCTCTGTAACTTACGTACATTGTTTACTGAGACTTTCATACCGCGCCTTTTACCAATTTCTGACTTGACATCATAGTAGTACGTGCATATTTGGTCTCTGAGAACAAATTCGTGAATCCTATGGTACTTTTAGCATTAAATCCTACTAGTATTTGTCAGCGGCGTCGCAAACCAAGCGCACATAAATTTTCGAACTTGTGAGAAACAAGATGGCGACGCCGCCCAAGTGAGATTTCCTGTCACGATATTTTTTGTCCATATTCCTAGTACGTTTCTCGCCATTTTACTATGGCTACATAGGTTCTCAGTGTTCTCAGTGAGGTCTTAGTTTCCATGAGTCTCCGAAAACAGACTGTACGGAGCAAACTTCTTTGTCGGCGGTGTCTGAACCCAAGTGTACATTTCAATAACAAACAACTTGTGAGAATCAAAATGGCGCCGCCGCCCGAGTGGATTTTGTGTCACGCACTTTTCTGTCTGAATTTCATAATTTCAAGGACTGGGGGCTCACGAAATTCATACTAAAACAAAGAAAAAAATGCAACACACCGAATACACAATTTGTTTCGGTGATATACAGGAGCTACAATTAACTGATGTTGAAAACTTCTGCGCGTCACCCGCAAGCAAACAAAATCATGGAACAATTGGGTCATGGCGGGAGTCGGACCGCATGTAGTATGTGCTAGCAAGGTTTCTTGGCGCTAGTATTGCTTCGATGAAGCGATCTTTTGTTAATGTAGATATTAATTTTGACATAACAAGCAACTCAAACGATCTAACTGTAACTACACAGGTTCTCCGCGAGGCTCTCCGCGAGGTCTCTGCCTCTCAGTCTGTTGAGTCACCAAGTGTTGAAGATGGCAACGAGCACGCCTCAGAACAGCAAGGTGGAGAAAGTTGCCATGAGATGGTGGGCGAGACTGAGCTCGATCCACCAACAAGGAACTGTGATGGTTGTGAAGATTTGAAGAGGAAAATCCGCGGTCTCCAGAAAACTATCAGTCGACTGAAGAAGAGAACCAGAGACCAAGATAACCAGACTGATAAAGTGAGTTGTAAAGCGTTGTTGCTCCCTCGAATTTTCCTGTCTTGTGAGGCTAGATAAAATGCATGTGCTCAATGCAAAAATAATCGAATAAAATTGTTGTTGCAGCAACTTTGCTTCAGTGTTATATTTTTCCCAAATTCCATTATTCTTGTAAGGTATAAGGCATGATGCTGTGTACCTAAATTTTAGGTACATGTGGAAGTGCACCAGCCTTGGTATCCAAACTGATTGTAGCTGTCTCTTTGGTCCACAAATACAGTAGGTCAGATGACTGTTAGACATTTGAATACTAGTAGTCATATTCTGTCTGAAAAGAGAATCAGAAGCTATAAATAGGTTTGGATACCAGGCTACAGTCACAGGGTCTAGGTAAGGTCCCAATCTGTAACGAAACAAGTTTGGTAAATCACCTGTAACTTTTAGTAACTTTTACTTGTAAACTTTAGCGAACTGTTTTTTTTTTGTGTGTGGTGAATTGCTGTCTTTGTCTGAGGGTTTACATTCAATCCAAAATTGATAGTTTTTACAAGTTTTCCTGATTTTCATGTGCTAAATTATCAAAATTGCCATCTTTCAGATCTAATTTACCTTTCTGACACTGTAAACAATTGTGTCCACTAGAACTTAGAAGTGTTTATTTTGTCAAGGTAGAGGTACAGGTACACCAGATGTTCAGATCTGTAACATTAGTACCTAGATAATTTGTAAAATGTACAACTACAAGCAACAGCCCAAATAAAACATACTGTAATTTTAATACTTCATGTGAACTAACTTGAAAATAACTTCTCACATGCTCACTCAGGATGATTCTGAGATGGAGGATGACCCCGAGGACACTGACTCTCCCTTGGATGCGCCATCAAGTCCTTGTGAGGAAGAGGAGGAGGAAGAGGAGCTTTTGGAGACTGATGACGAGGAGTATGAAGTGGACACGGACTACTCACATGAGGAGTCATCAGCAGCAGACTCCCCATCAGATGAAGATGAAGTGGATGACGGAGGCTCACGTGCCAACATAGTGACGTAAGTGACAGTTTTATTGATCCAAAATGCAAATTTTGAAGGTGGCTGTATATGATGCATGCAAGGAAACCTTTATACTAGATATTTACTAGTATTTAGTGAGGTAAATTAGTTTCCTGGGACCCAAGTAGGCAGGTATTACCTTCAGCTTTTTGTCAAAATTCGTGACTTCAGGTAATATGTCAGTTTTCCTGTCATAGTTTGTGTCATACATGTACTTGGCTGATAGAAGATAACTATTCTCAGTATTGTAAAGGATAAGCTGTGATTTTTTTGTTTATTGTCATATTTTACAGTGTTGAACCTGGAACACACTGCCTTGATGAGCCAAAGTTCCTGGTCTTCTTTAGGATGCTTACAACTATCTTCAGCCTCTTCTGCTTTAACTGCAAACGGGACAATCCCACTGTGACGGTGAAGAAGAATGGAACAATGGCCATTGTGACGCAAAACTGCACATCATGTGGTGAGGACAGCTTCACCTGGAGGTCTCAACCCTACATCTTAGGGACATATCCTGCTGGAAACATTCTCATCAGCTTCGGTATGCTGATGGCAGGAGTTAGCATTTCGAAAACAATGCTTTTCTTCAGGCATATAGGAATGACCATCTTTGCACCCAGAACATTTTTCTACCACCAGACAAGATTCCTGATTCCAGCCATACTCCGCCACTGGGAAGCATACCGCCAAGGTCTGATCAACATACTCAAGGGAAAGAACAATGCAGTCTGGAGTGGGGATGGCAGATATGATTCCATGGGACACAGTGCAAAGTATGGAACATATACTATGTTCTGCAACACCATCGCCAAGCTGGTCCACTTTGAATTGCTGCAATCAAACCAGTCTGGAAGCAGCAGTGCAATGGAGTTAGACGGTGCTAAACGCAGCTTTTCCTTCCTATCTGCAGCGGGGTTAAAGGTCACAACATTCATCTCAGACAGACACAAAGGTATCGACAAATGGATTCGAGAAGAGCAGAAAGACACTACACATTACTACGACTTGTGGCACGTGTGCAAGAGCTTGGTCAAGGACCTGCGGAAGGCATGGAAAGAGAAGGGCTGCGAGGTGATCAAGGACTGGATGAAAAGCATCAAGAAACACCTATACTGGTGCGCGCTGTCCACCTCACAGGGGTTTGGAGAACTCATCGTTGCCAAGTGGAAGTCCATAGTGAGGCACGTCGCAGACAAGCACGATGGCCACCCTGACCAGTCCTTTCCCACCTGTGCACATGGACAACTGGAGCAGGAGAGGAAGTGGATTTACAGTGGTAAAATCATGCTCACATTTCTTTCAGCCAAATAAGCCTTATAATAAATACTAGTATGTACATAATTTCTGTATAGACTACCTGTAGTTTGGAGCTATATCTTGAAATTTGACACCAACACAATGTAACATTTTTGCACCTTCACTCCCTGAATGTACTATGCAGTAGGATAGGGTTGATTCAACTTTCTCATCAAAATATTATGCAGAAATTGATGTTTTGTGTGATTTTGGATTATGTCACATAACGCAGCCTCTAAACAATCTTATCACCATGAACTTTATGTTACACAGGAAGCAAGGCCCATGACAAGCTGTCTGCAATTCTTCTGAAGAAGGCAAGACTGGCAGACATCAAAAGGCTGTCTTCAGAGGGTCAGACTAGCTGCCTTGAGGGCTTTCACTCCACTCTCAACCATTGGCACCCAAAAATGACGCACTACTCATGGCTGGGCAGCTTTTGCAGGTAACGTTTCCCTTTCCTTGATTTATCAGCCAGCAAAAGTGTTGTTTTCATAGTGAGGTGTCTTGTCACTGTATAACTATCATAAGTTTTTAATTATATTCTGTATCTTTTACCTCAGGCACATCTTAGCTGTCCTGCACTTCAATGAAAACCTGAAGAGACAACCCCAACTCACCAAGGATGGCAAGACGTACTACAAGGTCACCTACCCGAAGTACAAGCTTGGTGAAGAAGTTGTGAAACAGGTATCAACACCACCAACATATGGTAAGTATAATCAGCATGGTACATACATGGTGTATTGATTTGGTTAAAGGGGCTCAGGGAGTTGCCACCACTTTTTCTACCTTGTGTGACTTACGTTTTACCTTGATTACAATTTCATCTTTTGAAATACAATTGTAGTAATGTTTACCTTTATAAGGAAGGTAAACATTGACTTAGACCTGTCCCCCCTTCCTCCATTCCAAACAAATAAGGTCAATCACCTGGACAGTGACTGACATTGTTTATTTGTTTATTTTCATATTGTAGCATGTGGCAAGACAGAGGGGTTGGTCAGCATATAAATAAATGTGTTTTGAGTATGAATAAATAGAGCACAATTTTGTTTATATTTTCATGTATTTATTTATATACATACATACAGTACAAATGTACATATTTACTGGCCTTATGGCTGACAAAGGTACAAGACTAATGATGGAATACCTTGCTACATTGTTAGAATACCTTGCTATTTTGTGGTGAATACATGTATTATCATAATTATGTATCCACTTGTAAATGTTCCCTTGCTAGTTGTCATCTTTATTTACTAGTAGGTAACAATGCATGCTATGGAGAATCCATGTCATTGTAAGATTTAGAATTAGATATTAAAGGAACTATTCTGTTCTTTTAATTTCTGCAGAATACGTCAGTGACATCAAAAATGTCATGTTGAACACACCAAAGGAGAAGCTAAAGGAGACACGTGAGAAGTACTCAAAGCTGGTTCCGGCACCTCTCTGCAGTCAATTCACAGAGAAGCGGTCCAGAGCGGCAGCCATCCAGCGCCATGAAGATAGGAATCAAGCACGTACACAGCTGTATCCACCAGGTAAGTTACTATACGTATACAACATCAAATTTTGCAAAGCCACACTTAGAAAACGAGAATGCTGCTTTTGTCGCTAATTCACTTTTTTACTAACAGCTTTCCTGTATTTTCTACAGAGCAAGAGCAGGACAACATGAGGTCACAGCTTGAAGCGGAGGCAGAGGCAAGTACCACTTCGGGGGGAAGCAACGCCAAGAAAACACGAGCCTGCAGGAAGTGCAAGAAGCCCATGAAAGGCCACCCCCGAGGGGCTTGCCCTAGTACTTAGATACTGCCTGTACCTGTAAGACCTCTTGCTAGACCTTTTGTTTTAGTCAGATCCACTATTGTTACCATTGACATTATGTTTTTCTTTTGATTGAAAAAATGACAGTCTTTCCATTGGTATCATTCTCTTTCCTGAGATGAACTGTATCCCCGGGCTTGACCTGCACTGAACTCGGTTCTCACTTTGTGGTACACACATGCCGAGAGGGGTCTGGAATGGCCCCAGCCAAGGTACCCGCACATCCATCTCACCAGCCACCTGTAGGCCACTGCTCTCAGAAACCTGTAACAGTTTGAAATATTTTGTAAATTAAAGTACAGAGTAGGGTAGAGTAGAGCAGGACAGGGTCCAGTTGAGTCTAGGTTACTTAGTGTAGGAATTCAGATTATTCTGATGTTACTTGGTGAAATATTTTGTAAATTAAAGCACAGAATAGAGTAGAGCAGAGCAGAGCAGGACAGAGTCCAGCTGAGTCCAGGTAGGAAGTCGGATTTTTCCGTTACTTGATGAATAAAGAATGATGCTTCAAGTCATGTGAAAGTGATAATTTATTATCAAGGATATCTTACACATTGATATCCTGTTCACCTCGTCGGCGGTAGGGCCGACCCTGCTTGTCCCGCAGCAGTGGACCGACTTGTTCCAGCACTACCCTTTTGGTAAGGTCGATGTAGTCCTGGTGCTGCGTAATACAGAGTGTGTGTTCGATACTTGCATCGTACATAAGCCTGCCAATGGTTGGGCCGACTTCATGGCAGCACCTGTACTCTCTAGCACCCTCCAACAAATCAGTTGAGCACTGATTACACTTGCACCTAGTAACACGAGAAAACTGAATAAATAAAATGTCTTTGACCAGCAGACCTTCTCCCTCCCCCAGAACCAAAATGGATGCAAAACATTTAATTTAGAAATCAATACTAAGTGATCATAGTAATGATCAGTAATGTTATGGTGTGCAAAACAAATACTGTAGTTTTGTTGCCTTATTCAAGTACACAAATGTGTAACACATGCCTTTCATGCCATTTCAAACTTGAGTTTTTTGAAAGTGAGCAAATGACAAGATAAAATGTGGAGGGGGTGGGGTGGAAGAGCCTGGATTGGGGGGAGGGTAGGATTTGAGCAAATCTGGATTGGAACTAGGGAGCTAGGGTATAACAAATTTGGACCAGGCACTAAGGAGGGTGGGTGAGCAAATCTGGACTAAGAACTAGGGAGGGTTCGAGAAAAATATGTATTGGAATAAGGGTAGGATTCAAAGTTGATTTTTGACCTCTTCCACCACCCCCCTCAACATTTATTTTTTTTGAACAGCCCAATACAATTGTAGCTACTGTATCTACAAGGGTATTACTAGTATATCCATGAACTGTCAAACTTGAGTTCCACTAGACAGCTTCACGCACACGCACGATCAACTTACTAGATGATCGTAATGACTGATTTATTCACGGAACTGTGGCATTCACGGACATTTCTGCTTCGGCGAACTTTTATAAATATACCGGTAAATACAGCCACGAGTCGTCTGTAAGCCCCCTCCCTTAGTAATGGTAGTTCAAACGCCGAACCCACGCCGACACGCACAAACACCATATTTTTTCCGAGTTTACTGTTTTCCACAAATCACGCAAGTAACGCACGATTATAACTCAAATACTCTGCACGAAATAAAACATTATGTGTTCAATCATCAGTACAGAATTTCGGCGTCAGTTCCAAATAACAAACAATATGGCCGACTTTGTTTACAACCGGGAACATGACCACTGGGCAAGTTGCGACTCGCCAAAGAATAATTTCAAGCGAGCGCGGCTATCATTGTTTCTGCAATATATCAAAGAAGGATACTAGTAGCTTTCTTACCATTCATTTAGGGGAATTCTTCCCTCCAGCCGCGCATCCAAAGTGGCTGACGGAAGGCCATCCTCGTCCGGTTCTTGTGCCCGGAGTTCGTTCTCTCCTGGCATCGCTAACGGCTCGTCTTGATAGGCGTCCACAAACTGTCCAGCCACAATTTCATCGCCGCTGTCTGCACTACTATCTGTATCTGTAGTGTCTGCTTCGCTTCTTATGTCGGAAATCTGGCTTTCGAGATCCTCTTCCTCCGACATGACTGGACTTTCAATGTGACAACTCAGTGTTTCAAAGACTTTGCTATAGATTCAACGCGTTGGAAGAGTGAACAGAAACTGGTGTTGATTGCGCCGTGAATGGAGTCGTATATGAAGAAATCCAGTCGTAACCCATTACTTGTGAAATATTTGTGAAAGACAATGACCGACTTCAAAGCATGTTGTTCCTTTTGAATAAATTCGCATGTGTGTGATATCCTCACGCTTCGCCGTGAAGTGCATTTATTGTGGCCCAACAAAAGTTATTCAAAAATACTATAATATTTGAATGTCCCCGACGAACAATCCATCCGAAATAAGTATCCATGTGTGAAAACAAACAGACATGCCTTTGCGAAGATCATGATGTACTAAAGTTGCATTTCTTATGGAAGTCCTGGTAAACAGTGCCGTAGTTGCAGCAGTGACCCAGTGTACATTTTGTAAACAACGCGCGGGGCTTCCCCTGGGTTTCGCATCGCGTCAAGCATTTTGCCAACACGAGGAACGCAAGCTTCCGCACTCCCGTTCTTGGAACAAATATCTTTAAAGAAATCCACAGTATAAGCTCCTAACCCTAGGAATATGCAAGTTAATACTATAAGTGGTGTATATTAGAAGCGATGACTGATTTGTGTCTCGCCGATTCTATGCGAAGCGGTCAACTTTCTTCAGTATACCCACGCCGCCCACCCGGGAGTTACATCATCCTCAAGAGCCCGTAATATAGCTTTTTGTGTGTGAATTCGATTGAAATTTTTTTTACGTCAAGTTAAATGTGTGTTCTTTCGACATACCGATTTCTGTACCAGAATTTTGTTTCCTTCATGAGATATGGGTCCAGGAAATGTATGTTATTTTCACAGTCAGCCATACTGGGCGGGGGGGGAGTCCAACCCCTTACGTCACAGCCTGTGGCTAATTAGTCGCACCAAATGCCACATTACACACATTTTTAGGTTGCCGTTTTAGCAAGTTGTTCTCGGACAATTGATTCAAAACTTGCATTGGTGATTTCAGAAAAGACTAAATTTTTATGTGAATGATTTTCAAGCTCCTTGCACAGGCTCTTTAAATCTACTCTTGCTTTATGTATTTTTGCCACCCCTTTTATACTGTTTTGAGTAACGAGTGCAGAGCCCCGTTACAAACGGATGACACTCAGGCTACGACCCAATGGGTACAAAGAAGTACGGACAAAATTCTTTAAAGCCTTGCCACCCTGGGTGCAGTTTTAGGACAGTTTTACAGTTTTAGTCAATGTAAGATTTCTTGTAAGATTGCAAAACGTGCCTTAGTTTTTTATGTCCGATTTCTTGCCATATATAGACACATTATTCGGTCATTACTGCTCTTTAACCTGCTGCCACGTAGATTCTGATATGACATATAATTGAAGAAATATTACCCCGTAATCCATGACCGGGTCAACATGCAAAGTAAACCGATGAAACCACATTGCATTCAGACGTTCATTTTGATCCGGTAAAGACGGTTTGAAACTACCTCTAGATGTGGTTTCGGATCGAGGCGCTTTCAATGCAAATTGGAGCATTCAGATAGGGCCTGATTCGGGGAAAACCACATCGAAAGTGGTTTCACCGGCTTCGTTTAAACGGGGCTTTATCCACGCCTTTAACGCATACATCTGACCCAATAGGTGACTTAGGATTTAATATAAGCACCCAATAAATTGGGCTAAATGTAAAATTTCTCTGTTAATTCTGTAACTGTCAGCCGTAGTGAACACATGGGGGAAGGTTGCGTACCAAGGACACACTATTTAACACTATGTGGAGACAACATATACGACATGGATAGGTACATGAAAAATAGATGTCATCTTTAACTAAACAACAAGAATACAGAGTAATTAACACAGGTACTATGTCAATCCTGGTAAATTGGGACTTCGGCTAGTCATAAGTTCAGTTCAGTTTTATTTTAAAACTAACTGGCATGTCACATACACGATTATTATGTCACATAAAATACGTCGGTTTTTCACAGTCACTGAAACGCGTACAAAAAGTGTCCATTAATTTAGAATAACAGCGATCCTTTATACAACTTTAAAATCTTGACATTGAACATCAATTTTACAGAAGTATTCAACAATTTAGAGCTAGTTTCTGATATTGCAAGAAGCCAACAAAAGTGTTTTTACATGTACATGTCTAGACACATAACTATGAATAAAAATCTAGTTCAGCTGTGGATAAGATGCTTGCAATTTGTGATATACAAATATGAGTTTTTGGAACAAACGTTCAAGCTTGAAAGAAGCTAGTCACTGCTGAAATAGTTGAAATTGGAAGTTGAAGGACCTTATCTTGCATAACGCCTGTCAGGTCTTGTGACCTACATGACATTTTCATGTTTTTAGGTTTGCTGCAACTATCTGGGTCACAAGTTGTGTGACAATGTTTTGTTGAAAAAACTGTATAAAGTGTGGATAAATACAACATTTTTCAAAACTCCGTGCATGAGTAAATATGCAAAATAACTCCTGTCGTCTGCTGTCATCGTTTCAAGTACCAGTCTGCTATAGACTCCCTACGAATTATAATCCATTTATGATGTTGGAAGGATGTTTCTCCAGGCAGGAGAAGAGGCTCCTTAAATTCATTACTAACATCTGAAGAGAGCATAATTACGAAAGCGTGCGGAGTTAGGGCACACTGTGTAGCGTAGCACATTCACAAATGTACATCCACAAAAACGTCTGACAAAGTTTGCCACTTGTCACGCGAAGTGTTAAAGGCTCATGAACAGAATAAATGCATTTCGTATCCAATCATCTTATTAACATGAATGTTTTATAATATTCATTCATCAAAACCCTACCACCCTATTAAATTATATATCATAACATTTACCGATGCGTTGTCTCAATGAACTTTTTAATAAAAACCCAGCTTGATTAGATTTTGCAAATCGTCTTCCAAAGAGTAACCGAAAAACGAATATTCATCTTTGTATCTTTTACCAATTTGGTAAATGTCTTCAAGTGACACTTTCTTAAAAACCTCCCAAAGCATTTTGTTACCGGTCCTTGTGTGCTTTTGGGGAAATATGCTGTCCCTTCCTACAACCCCAACATTCCGGAAGAAGGTGTGCAGGTCTTCAGGAAGATTGTCGGTGTGCGCAACAAAGTCGTAGTTAAGCTGAAAAAAAGTTAACAAAGATTAATCCTGACTCACATTCAGATCACATCTATTCAAAAGTCTATGTCTTTTGCTAATTGCTTTAAAGTTTCCATGAACATTGTTATAAGGCAGACGCCACTTTTGTTAAAAAGGTCAATTCTAAAGCTGAGATGAGGGAACCAACACCGCCTGCTTCAGTAACAATTCTCATTCAATGACATCAACATCAGCAAATTTGCGTTTGCCTTCCTTCCAGTTAATAAGGGGCATGTCGATGTTCCCGAAGGTTCCACCGAGTAGACGTATAGACTCTGATGTCCATTGGATATTAACAGGACTATCGGATCTATGTCCCCATTTACCCAGCCACAATCCCTCACACTTATCTAGGTTTAACTTAGAGCCAGAGCCTTTGTTATAAAGTTCGACCAGCTCAAAGACTTTTACGATAGAATTATCCGATGTGGGGAAGACAGAGTTATCAACCGCGTACATGGATACTTTCGCTTCGTAACCGCCTGCCAGTTTAACCCCGTGCATCTCCGGGTCTTTACGTACTGTCGCCGCGGCTCGAGCGAGATCGCATATAAGACAGGAGAGAGGGGACATCCCTGCCGTACACCCCTTGTCAAAGCAAAGGGTGACGACAGGGAACCATTTACTAATACGGAACTACAGATGTTGTGGTAAAGAATTGAAACCCACTTTTGAAAGAAGGGGCCGAAACCCATCTTTGTGAGGGTCTTGTGTAGAAATGAGATGTTAACACGATCAAAAGCTTCTGCTTGGTCCAGCGAGACGATGGCACAGTCAATGTTGTTGTTATTTGCATAGACAACAATGTCTCGGAGTAGTCGAAGATTACATTGAATTGATCTGCCAGGTACACCACAGGTTTGATACGGGTATAATACCGATGCTACTACAGACTGAAGGCGGTTGTTGAGAACCTTGGTCAGTATTTTATAGTCGATGTTTACGAGGGATATTGGTCTCCTGTTCTTAGGGTCCAATTCGTCCCCCTTCTTAGGTAGCAGAATAACGACACCGAATTTCTGGCTGGGGGAAGTTCTCCGGCTTAAAAAACTTCGTTGAACACCTTCAGTAGATCATCGGCTAACAAATGCCAAAAGGTATTGTAGAACTCTTTGGGGAGCCCATTACTGCCCGGGCATTTGTTGTTCGCCATACTATGTACAGAGTTGAAAAGTTCTTCGGGAGAGAGGGGGTTCTCCAGTAACTGGACCTGCTCTGTGTTCAAAGTGTTATCGAGGTTGCTACATAGCTGGTCATCTTCTATTGAATTGTTGTGAATTCTCTTCGGAGTAGTAGACCAGACTATAGTAACTACTGATTGAGAGTTGTCAATAGACAGAGCCCTGTGAAATTTGATAGTAGGTAGGTATACTGGCACACTGCTGTACAAGGCCCCAGGCACTGTGTATGAGCCATGCTCTCGATTCCCAAGGGAACTATTAATGAACTTCACCTTCAGGAAACATGATCACACACCCCTAGTGTATAAGAGGGGGGATAGTTTGTCTCAACTCTTATTTCCTGTATCCCAGAATCTAGGCATCAACATATGTGACCCTTGACCTCAAATGATGGTCAAAGGTCATGACCTCTAATAACCTAATGACCAACCCCTGAAGCTAAGGTCACTTGGCAAACCGCATTATAATATTGAAGCAATTATGCTTCCTGGAAGATATATTGTGGACAGCCAAAGCCTTTCGTGTGTTAAAAAAATGCCCATATTCCTGGGGTCAGATTTGACCGCAGTCGGACTAAGTTCAGACGTTCATTTATAATTTTTACGAAATTGTGCCGATCTCCGAAAAAAAATTAGGATAAGTTAAAGAAGAGGTTTACTGACAAATTCACGGAAGTAATTTTTTATCTGTACAAAACTTTTCAAATGGCACATCGAAATGTACGCCTGGGGTTAAATTTGACCCCGTTCGGGTGTTTGAGGGTTAAGTTGATTGGTAAGGTCTTCTAACCTGTTATTGAGTTGGTATCGAGCGTCTCTTTTTTCTTTGGGTATTTTGCAGGAGTGTTCGATGAATAGAGAGCGGGTTCTTTGCTTGACGTCATCTCACCAAGCTCGTAAGGTTGGAAAGCCTGGTTTTAACGTCTGCCAGTCCTTGTAGGACGCTGTAAAGTCGGACTGGACCTCTTGGTTCTTTAGAATAAAGACATTGCACTTCCACATGGACGACTTCTTTTTCATTGTTGGTAGGACTTCGATCCCCACACAGTCGTGATCAGTAAAGTATGCTGGCCGACATGTGTGGTTAGAGATAGGTAGACTTTTAGATGAGTAGAATCTGTCTAGGCGACATGCTCGGCATGGGGCTTACACCCGAGCGCCAGGTATATACCCGAGCGTCCGGGTTTAGCTGCCGCCACAAGTCGTGTAAGTTATAATTGTCACAAAGGTGTTTTAGAACTTTGGAGCCTCCAGAACTACGGTTCTGGTTTCCTCCTCTTTTGTCCAGGTTGAGGCATTCTATGCAATTAAAATCCCACGTAGAATTGCGGGGCCAGTGTTGGTTATAAAGTTGTTTAGATTGCGGAAAATGTGGATCTTTCCGCAGCGTCGTTCGGGGCGGATATATTACAGATCCTTAGGGATCGTGTACAGTTAGACAGGACAGCGCGTACCACGCGGCCATTTTCGCCTCAGAATGTTTTAACAACCTTAAAATCTAGAGATGACGAAAGTAGAATTCCTATCCCTTTAGCATTGGTCGTAACCAAGCTCCAAAGAGCTTGGCCTCCCCACTCCTTTTCCCACCCGGTCGTTTCGTCCACATGTGATATGTGGCACTCTTGTAAGCAGACAACGTCAAATTGTTGTTGTCTACAGAAGTTATACACTTGCTTACGTTTGTTGGGATTGCGCATCCCACAGACTTTAAGGTTGCAATTACTACCATTGTCAAAATAAATGAGGCATACAGCCTATAAGTGTTTCGAGTCATCATTATAAGGATTCTGAAGAGGATTCATACTAGTCGATTTGGAGGTCCTCAGATAAAGGAAGGTCGTAACCGATTGGAGGCCTTGTCTTCGAGGAGGGTTCAGCATTCCGTTTTGGGCTGGCGTCGTCATCTGAGGGGTTTAATGGTGCCGGCTTCTTGGATGTCTGTTTGTCAACGTCCATTCCGTAAACTCAGTTGCATTCTGAGTTTCATCGAATGACGTGGCTTCAGTAACCAGGGTCGTATTGACACTCGCCCCAGACGCTTCTTTTACCGTAAGTTCATGGGTTAAAGCCTGTTCGATGTCATGGTTCTGACTAGGGGGGTCGTTGGGCTTTCCCTTGACCTTGTTCCGTCGGGGAGAATTACTCTGATCCCCAGCTTGGTGCTGGGTGCTCTCGCTTTTGTTTCCAGGGGATGGAGGGAGGACTAACTCCATTTTCTCCTTTGGGGACTTCTCAGAGGAGTCTGTTGACTCCTCTTCAGAGCTATCCTGGTCATCAGGGTCTTGCCCCTGCAACATAGGGTCGTCACAAACCACCGGTTTAGACTTAGACTGCTCCACCTGTGGAGGGACTCCAGAGCTAGAAATGTCTACCACAACCTTGGGACCCTTGGTCCATTTGTTTTCCAGCTGGAGCTTATTCGCATAGGACGTCGGGCACCGTAGCGCGGTGTGGCCCTCCTTGTTGCAATTGTTGCAGACAATATCGTTAGTACAGTTAGAAGCGGTGTGACTCACCGTTTGGCACTTCTTGCAAAAGCGGACAGTCCAGTTTGCCGCTTCATGACCTTCCTGGTAGCATTTCAGGCATGTTCTCACTTGGCCGGTATAAAGGAAGAAGATCAGGCAACCATCCGTAATCCTCCAAGATTACGGGACGTTAACGCCTGGCTTAAGGATAACCTTATACTGTCTGTTACCGTTTCTAATGGTTGGCCTATCCCTGTACTTCACCATACGGGATGCGAGGACTTGTCCGAAACGGGACAACCAGTTCCTGACATAATAATAATGTCATCGAATTCGTCAGGAATGCGGGAGGCTGTTATGATTGTCTCAGTACTCCCCTAGACACGGACATCTACAGAGTCCAGCTGTGCTAGCTTACCAGCATATAGTTTCCTGTCTCGTAAGGTGCGGAACGTTACACCGAACGATAACCCGTTTTTAATTGGGGTATAACAATATCATAAAAGAGTGAAAACTAGACAAGAGAGACAGGAGGCTTTTCGACGTTACTGAGACATAGACAAAGGAAAGGGGACAGAAAAAAGATGTGCCAAGCTACCCACGACAGGTTACTGTCCAAGTGCTCCCACCAACCCACTCCTGCCAACTTGACACCGAACGATAACCTTTGTAATTTACTTGTGTCCAGATTTAGTCGAACTCAGGTTACTTTTCAGTAGCAGCTTTAACCCTATCTAGATCGGACTTTTTGGCATTCGTGGGACGGGGAGGGGGGGCGTCATTTTATTGGGCCTCACCGTAATTTAAGTAATGTTACATCGATACAAGCCCCCCCTCCGTGTGCTAGTGTGCTAGTAAAAATAAATCATAGTATCAATTTTTATATCTTTATGGCATAATAATATCATTATATAATATCATTTATGTGACGTCATCATGACGTCATTAATGTAATTTTATTGGCCAAAACCATATACTTTATAGGCCATTCTCTTAAACTCAATGGTACACAACATTACTTAAGGTCTCATTCCGGTATTCTTCCGCGTGGGTACTCTAAAGTAGATCGTACTAAAAATTAAATGCGTGTATGGATGTGTGTTTATATCCGCCAGAAATTGCATTTTAGCTAAGTCAGTTGGCGTCAACCGCTTGTGATATGAGAGGTTGTTTGTATGTGCTAAAATTAGTGGGTAAGTGTTGACATCCGCGGGACAGGTCGGATGTTTACACGCTGTTGTGATGGGTAATGCGGTCAGGAGGTAGCAGCGCTGGAGGACCTCTGGCGGAGAGTGGCCAAGTGCAGTTTATAAATAAATAAAAAGGGATTGTTGGGTTAGATTTGGTTGGGAATTTTTTGACGTAATGTAGGGCCATTGTGCTCAAAATTGATTGGATAGACTAGATGGTTGTCATTCAAATTATTGGGTTTTGGCCTATGTAAAGTTACGTATTTTGCCATAGGCGGCTATAGTTAACAAAAACTCACGAATGAGACCTTAATAGAAATGAAAAATATTCACCAAAAATCAACGATCAGTGCCAAGGTCGCGATTTTTGAACGATGTTAGCCCAGGATTTAATCTCCGATTTTTCAGCGCAAGTTGCATTGCGTAACCATGCCCGTTGCCATGGTAACGGACGAGGCCATTTCTACGGGGGTTGACTGACGTCTCCCTTTCATACTACCCCGTTTTACAAAGATTTACAGCCATATTACGTTTCGGAAAACTGACATAGTCAATGATACATACACAACAGATAATCGTCTGACTATAAGCATCGTGTAAAACGTCTATAAAGCAAGGAATGACAAGCACACGCGCCCCAATTATATAGAAATCGTATAAACCCAAATTCACGGACAACACATGTAAACGCTAGAAGCGTCAATTACGGAAATGAGATGTTTATATGAAATTGTGGCTACAGCTAAGGAGCCACAGAACAGGAAAGTAATCAAATACTAAAGATGTGTGCGTTCTACTGTCAGGAAAAGTGTCAAATGTAAGGCAGTACGACGCGATATGAATCGATTAAACCACCTTGCCCGCAGCAGACTGTGCCTCTGCCTAAAATCGCATGCCTGACAAGTAGGGTTACCTGATTGCATCACAAAACAATAGCCATTACGTTGCTTGCTTACTCTTGCCGAAATTTGTGTCATTGCTACCGGTATACCCCCCCCCCCCCCCCCAACACACGAATGGATACACGCACTGAGTCCCCGTCCACACAGTCAGGGCGTTGAATCTTATACCGCTACCCCCCCCCCCCATTACAAACGGAAAACCGCCCGACACGCTACAGGTGACGTGAATTTGTATCCCCAGACTTCCAGGTTGTAAAATCATAATGAATTTAGCGAATTTCTAGTGAGGTGTGATGAAAGATATCAGGGAAAAGCATTACTGTAACTTTCAGTGGAAAAGTTTCTGTTTTACTCTGTGCGAAGAACGCTGTCTTCATGTCCCCTTCCTTTCTGAGTGATAGTTTTTGGGTCAATTTGGCTTCTTTTGCCTTTATCCTACTCAACTAGGAGGAAAAGTGACTTTTGACCGAAGTTGCCTCGAATTGTGTAAGCAGGATCTTGCGTTATCTCCATAAATCACTCCTCATCCCTCCCTAGGCTGACTTCTAGAGTGCGCTAGATGCAGTATCAGCAGCATGTCGCTTATTTATTCTTACCTCGGGTTCAAATTTTAGCAAGTTTACATGCATGTCTTAACTTTTGTCTGTGAAATATGGATGCCTTTGCTTTTTGGGGGCTTGTCCAGATGCGACTTGCATCTGAATGTTGTCACTTATCGTACAGCATACACGAAATGATCAGTATCGTTCAGATCTATCTGTTGCTTTCTATTCAGGTTTACACGCAAACAATCATGCAGAGAGCACATTAATCTAACCAAATGCACGAAGAAAGCAATTAATTATCGTTTCCGACACGTCATAAGGGTAATTAAAGATATCTGTTGTAGTTTTACTCAAATCTGGCAGGTGGCGCTGCTCATACCCAAAATTAGACGCAAGTTCATTGACCCGTTGTGGCGTGACGGAGTGACGTGAGACAAAATCTCTTTTAGAGGTTGTTGGAGGATGCACATTCTTTCGATTAAGAAAGAATCTTAATAATCAATGGTAATTAAGGTCTCATTCCGGTATTCTTCCGCGTGGGTACTCTAAAGTAGATCGTACTAAAAATTAAATGCGTGTATGGATGTGTGTTTATATCCGCCAGAAATTGCATTTTAGCTAAGTCAGTTGGCGTCAACCGCTTGTGATATGAGAGGTTGTTTGTATGTGCTAAAATTAGTGGGTAAGTGTTGACATCCGCGCGACAGGTCGGATGTTTACACGCTGTTGTGATGGGTAATGCGGTCAGGAGGTAGCAGCGCTGGAGGACCTCTGGCGGAGAGTGGCCAAGTGCAGTTTATAAATAAATAAAAAGGGATTGTTGGGTTAGATTTGGTTGGGAATTTTTTGACGTAATGTAGGGCCATTGTGCTCAAAATTGATTGGATAGACTAGATGGTTGTCATTCAAATTATTGGGTTTTGGCCTATGTAAAGTTACGTATTTTGCCATAGGCGGCTATAGTTAACAAAAACTCACGAATGAGACCTTAAGCTGCCGGTCCCGGATATATCCGGGATCACCCATACATCCCCTGTGTGCCATGCCCGGATATATCCGGGATAGGGTATTCCCCGGGAGAACATAGCATTGCTGCGTGTTTAGCGCGCCAACCCGGAAGTTGACTGGCGGCACTAAGTGAGGGCAGGTCAGAGGTCAAAGTGGGTTACGTAATCACCAATTACGTCATCCCACAATGCTTTGCGGCCTATAATTGCCACAAAATGGCGGATGTCGTCTGCCGAGGCTTTTGTTGTTTTGTTTACGTGTTTTGAGCGGTGAATTCGGACTGTTAGCGGCAAAATGCTGATGTTTACCCTCGAAGAACTGTTGGAGGAGGTCGCTACTGTTGATTTAGCCGATTGATAACGTATATCAGACGCCGATTCCACCGAGAGTAGGGAAAGTGAGACGGATTCTGAAGATTGTGTTGGCAGACAGGGGAGGAAGCGTGCTCGCTGGGCCATGGGAACCAAATAGTAGTGGTGAATGTGACATCGGCCGTGGAGCTACTAATGGCCGTGGTCGTGCTAGGTTTAGAGGTCGGGGCCAAGGTCGCGGAAGTAGAAGAGGCCAGGCAACAAGGGGACGTGGCACTGACAGGGGAGGTGGCAGCTGGCCTGCTGACGGGATTTAAATCCCAGAGCCGCCCCTCAAGCTGTAACTTATACAAGACTTGATGACATGAACTGGCAGAGGGTGGATGTAAACAGCCTGCCCACTGCACAAAGTGGATTTAGTGGCAAGTTTTTACTTTTTATTTTATAGAAGCTTTTATGTAAAATTTTCCTTGGTATAAAGTATAATATTATATTTTTATTGCTTTTTATACCTGTTTATTGCCTTTGTTGTTTTATAAATTATATTGTCAAGTTGATATATGTTCCTAGACATAGTATGTACAATAAGCTTTCATATGATATGTAACAAGTATATGTACCATCAATTACATAGGTACAGGAAGGAATGTAATATACTGTATACGTAACTCGGTTCAGCACCAAGGACAATATCAGATCATAAACTTACCTGTAATGATACCTGAGTGCTGTATTTTTACATGTATGTAGTTCTCATAGTGTCAGGACATGTCAGGATCTCTTAAGTCAAGGTCCAAGTCATCCTGTGGTGCTTATTGCTGATTGTATAGAAACAATATGGAAATTGTACCTTTTATTGCTTTTTACCTGTTTATGACCCTTACGGTCTATGTTATCAAGTTGATATACATTCCTGGATCTACTATATGCTTTCATATGATATGTAAAAACTCTATGTACCATTTTTGTAAAGGTACAGAAAGAAGTGTGATATGTTGTAATGAATCAGTGTCTTAGCTGAATAGTGTGTTCAGCACCTAGGACAATATCTGATCATAAACTTACCTGTAATGATACCTGATTGCTGTATTTTTACGTGTATGTAGTTATGATAGTATCAGAACTTCTCAGGATCTCTTAAGTCAAAGCCCAAGTCATTCTTTGGGTGCTTATTGCTGATTGTATGGAAAATATATGGAAATTGTACCTTTTATTGCCTCTTTACCTGTTTATGACCCTTGTAGTCTATGTTATCAGGTTGATATACATGCCTAGTTATAGTATCTTCTATATGCTTTCATATGATATGTAACAAGTCTATGTACCATCTTTTATAAAGGTACAGAAAGAAGTGTAATATGTTGTAATGAATCAGTGTCTTAGCTGAATAGTCAGTTCAGTACCTAGGACAACAACTGATCATAAACTTACCTGTAATGATACCTGAGTGCTGTATTTTTACGTGTATGTGGTTCTCATAGTGTCAGGATATGTCAGGAATGTTGTAGGTTTGATACTTATACTTTTTATATAGTTTAGCTACTGTAATACAAAAAAAAGTATGAAAATGACTATTTTATTGTATTATTGCCCTTGTAATTGATTACTATTGATACTAGGCTACATTTAAAACATTTCTCTGTAAAGTAGACACTCTTAGCTTTCCAATGATGTATGGCATGATATGTTCAATTGGGAGGAAACTATCAAAAAGACAGTAAAACAAAGGTAGTACCCCCTATTTCAAAAGGGCCTGGAAACCCTGGCACAGAGGGGATATACTGGTGAGAAACACTGGCAGCCAAAGGGTTAACAAAAAGTGTTTATAATAGAATATTGGGGTGCACTGAGACTTATGTTGCCTATAGTAACACCGGTGACGTTAAAAAATGGCGTCATGCATATTTCATCTATCTACCATCTAGCCATACTAGACGCTGCACACGGCCACAACACCAGACTTAGAGTGCTACTATCATCTCCCGAGAATGAAGGATGCCTACTACATCTTGGATCATGAATCTTGAATTTCTAAAAAATTGTTTTTTTATCCAGTCTGAAAATGTACCTTTTTTTAACAAAATGATGTAGTAGTGATGAAATTTTATGGAAAATTATCCGTATATGCCTAATCTAATGGCATGGTCGACCATCTTGGAATTTGCACTATGACGTCATTAAATTAGCAAAATTTATGCATTATATAGATAAGAATTACAACAGTTACATTTAATGTTATTAATACTAGAAAGCATATCATAAAACCCTATTGATGAAACGAAAATTACTGAATTTCGCAAAAAATGCTTGTCAGAAACACGTTGCAATGGCAACACAAAAAATCATGAACTTATCAAACTGTACGAAAACGTTGCCAACTATATTTTAGGAAACGTCAGCAAATTAGGTGGTTCTAACCCAAGCCGTTCAGACGTTATCCGACGTCAATGTTGTTTTGGGTCCCCCCCCCCCGTCTAGGTAGGGTTAACACGATGTGTGCTGGATATATCTTTTAAAAAGTCTTGAAAAGCCACTTTTCTGTAGCTGTTCAGTTCCTAAAAGAATTAGTAGCATGTATTCCGCACGAAAGCAAGGAGTTTCAATGAAAGTAGATTTGTTACCATAATAGTGTTACTCTTTGAATATATTATCGCGCTTAAACATCAAGGAATTCTGAAAAAATTAACCGTGAGTGGCAGGCGTATTCAAATTCTAGAGATATATTTGCATTACATATAATGAAGCAAGGTCAGGTTAACCTCTCCGAACATGTTTTTCACACTACACGAATATGTCACAGATAAAATAGATCAAATAAAGCCGATGGTGCGTAATTTACAATATTAACATTATGCATAACAAAAGTCAATTCTCAATTAAATATTAAAGCCGCTGACGAAACGCTATTTGGGACACCCTTTCTTTGATGAGTTTGTACTTGATTTCCCTTCACTTTTGGTACCCAGCCAGTCTTGGAGCACTTGGTCTTGGAATTATGTTGGGTCTGCCCTGGTCTGCTCAATGACTCCTTCACAAATCCCTGCTTCACTATAATCCGTTACTTCCCGTACCAACCGCTCTTTAAGCGAGAGGGCAGGAACATAAAAAAAATAAGATGTAAAATTTCATGTTTCGCCCATTCTTCGTAAACGTGTGCAATTGCTGTCGCATGATAGTAGCGGCCCACAAAATTTAAAAAAAAACACGCAATAACTGCGTATCTTGTGCTTTCCTGTTATCAGTACATGATAGTAATATACTAAGGTATATTTTACCGCAACTGCCAGCTGCCTTCGGGTTGTCCAGGCGAAGATTTTGCTAAGAAACACGCTAAAATCACCTGTCGCAACCACTAGTAACGCACAAAACGTCGGGTTCAAACAATGAAAACGTGTGAGTTGACTTAATTTTCAGTCATAATTTACACCTATCCACCAAAACGTCTTGCCACAGGTGGATGAACTTGTCCAGCTGGCGTCCATACTAAATCTGATGCCGTTTTATTTTTGTCGCAAGGTTTTGTCTAACTTATGTTACCGAAAGATAGACGGGTATAATTCGCCCACGAAAAGACATTTCACAATAATTTTCACACTGTCTTATCCATTAGACTGTGTTTTTGCGAAACAAATCCATGACAGGGAGAACAAAACACGAGTATCGGAAAAATGACAACAAAAAACACGGTCAGGCCGTTTGTCAATTTTTAATTCTAACCTACGTTATCATGGTTATTCCATTGAGATAGAGACAGATACTTGAACTTCCATTCATCAGAAAGAGGGTCATCAGATATACATTTGCATGTAAAATTTATAGTGTAAGGGCTGGCGGCTTAGATTGTATTGATCATCATAAGCATAATTCTAACTTACGTTACCGTCTAACTTACGTTACTATTTTTGTCTTCACTGTGTTATCGAATTTACAGGAAAAGGATACGATGCAAAGTTCGATTAACAGCATTTTATCAACTGTAACAATACTGTAGTTGGCCTTGTCTTGCTAGAAAATCATAGTACAGAAGCTTTAATCTCCAAGCAGATGTAGCACGTGAGCTTGTTCTTGCTATTTGGTGGTGTCTATGGTGGTTTGTTCCGGAGATTACCATTTCTACAGACAAAAAACTTAATATCTCGAAAAGTATAGGTGGTAGCACCGTACAAAATTGGCAAAAGATAGTCGACAATACTGGTAACAGGTTCAGCACATTTTTAGGCATTTGGAAGAACTTTATTTTTCACTATTTTCTACCCCCAATTGCACACGTTAACGGAGAATGGGCGGTTTACAGTCTCTTCTCGTTTCCTTCATCAAACCCGACTTTTCAAAATGAAAGTAAAAATATTGTAGTGAACATGTAACATATCTGTGCAAAGCGACAATCATGCGCTTGGGTTTGACTTCATGACATTTACATGAAACTGGGTGCGAATAGCATGCGTGTCGGCCGTCATTGGTTAATAGTCACACTGTATTCTATTGGCTGTCATCTAGTGTACACGGAGGGGGGGGGGGGGTAAAAGTTTCCCCGAAATTGGTGACTTTTCCTAAAGTATATCTGGCGTTGATTTCACGATACCGACTTGAAATAATAATTCCTCATGGTGCCATGGCAACGGGTTTCTGACAGGCATTTTTTTACAAAATTTAGTAATTTTTGTTTTAACAACAAACTTTTTTATGTTAAGATTAACATGCTTTGTAACATTAACAGCATCTAAGGTAATATTATATACATTTATTATTATAATTTTAAATAGTGCTAATTTGATGACGACATTGGTCAAAATCTAAGATTGCGGACCACATCATTAGATATTTTTGAAATTGTTCATAAAGTCGTTTTTAGTCTACATGTATTTTAGGCTGCATCCTGAAAAAAGTATTTAATAAAATTCAAGATGGTCGATCCAAGATGGCAGATAGCTTTAATATTAATGACGTCAAGACTTTAGTGCTTTTGCTATGTATAACATAGGTGTTACAAGACATTAATATTCCATCATGCACACGTTTCGTTAATGTTTGATCTATATCATTGGGTTTTACAAGAGTGACTCTAGACGGTTTCAGCCATATAATATAAGATTACATAAATTACGTCGTATTTGACGTCTTATTTGTTAGTGAAGTACTACTAATGGATACAATGGCACCGTTTCTGTTTCTCATTTGCTTAGATTAACTGCTGGAAGTATTTGTGGATCAAATGCAAGAAAATGGTCTCAATCTAGAGAATACAAAATCTCGAAAATGCCCTGCTAAATATATTACCAATACGGACTATGCTGATGATCTTGGGCTTTTGAAAAAAAAAAAACAGTATACATGTCTTTCAACCAGAAAGTTGGTGATATCTCCTCCCTTAATGGGAAGCCCATAAAACAGGTAAAAGACTTTACATATTTTGCCAGCAACATATTGATTGAAAAGTGCACATCGGAAAAGCCTAGGTAGCAATTGACAAGCTCTAAGTAATCGAGATTTTCTCTTCAAAACCAGATAAAACGGGAATTTTTTCAAGCAACTGTAGTTTCTGTGTTGTTCTATGGAAGCAACACATGGACACTTACTACGCGACTTGGGAGATTGGATGGCACCTACACAAAGCTACTGCGAGCTGTTCTGACCATCTCCTGCAAAAATTGTACAACAAAGAACCTGCTATATGGGGACCTACCCCCATATCTCAAGCCATCCGTGAGAGGAGACAGCATTTTGCTGGGCATTTTTGGAGGAGAGATTATCAGCGACATTCTTTTATGGGTACCACAACACTTGCGCGAGAACTCATACATTAATGAAATTTATAGAGCTTTTGTAAATCACATACATTCCATATCTTAAGAAATTTATTAAGATAACGGACGTCCTATCTATTCGTTTCGACATCTCATTATAATTTATGTAATTAAACTCCAAATGAACACATTTTATGCATAATAATGTAAACTTTTAACTCATACGTGTCAAATGTATCAAATGGCCATCACTTACCACCAACTTTAACATTTTCGTCATTAATATGCAAAAAGTCCTTATCTTATAATACGATGCTTGTATTTGTTCCAATACGAAAAGTAATCAAGGATAATGTCACCTTAATCACATTGATTAACAATCGCTTCCGAATGTAACCTCGCGTTAGGGTTACAGGCATGTGACCTTATTCACACGGGATTTTACGGATGTGTGATGTCAGCATTTTATCAAACGTGCCTGGAGGTTTATATCACCCGTGTAAGTGTCGTATAAATAAGGTCACGTGTCTGAAACCATGAGTCTCGCGAGTTTACGTTCAGAAGCGATTAGTCATTAAAGGACAATGATCTAATTTCAGTTTTGGACTTTTAACCAAAACCCTATTTGTAAAAGTTTATTCTTTGGTTTCTATAAGTCCCACCCATATGGGGATGGCATTTGACTCAAATCCAAGTTTACGTTTGATGCCTGCCTACTCTACCAGGCGGCGGCGGTGACGTAGGCTGTCGACATAATATAATTTAATTGGCAATGGAATCATTACTCTGTTAACGGTAATACATAAAGGAACATCTCTACGAAAATAAGAAAGCTTTTCAAAAGGTGTTTTTGTACAACAAAATCGTAATATTATGCAACAAATTGATTGACTGATTAATCTGTCCACCTGGGGTCCGCACGGACCCCAGAACAGTTTTTGCTAATTTTTTTAGAAATTATCAGTATTCTACCAGCTCGATTGTTTGGCCGAATCGATGTGTGAACCTCTGAGTGCACATTACGTACAAAAATCATACATTTTGACCTTTTCCATTTTTTTGGTGAAGAAAATAAGGAATCAAGAAATACCCGTTTTTTTTAGTTTTTAAAGCTTTGGGGGTTCGTGGGACTGGGGAGGGGGGCTTATTGCCCCCCTCAGAACTCGGGAACGGTATATCGTATGGCCACCAAATTTTCAGAAGATGCTGTACTAGTAAAAAAAAAATCTTTACGACAATTTTGATTTCGTTATGACGTAGTATGACGTCATTATGACGTCATTCATATGATTTTAATGGCTAAAACCGTTATAAATAGGTTATTCTCTTAAAACTTAATAGTATACAATGCAACTTTAGCAAAAAATGTTTGTAATAAAATAATAAGGTCTACTAAAGCTGATTTTGCCCTTAGCAACACCAGTGACGTCATACAATGACGTCATACATATTTAATTATCCGCCATCTTGGATCTTGGTTTTGACCAATGACGTCATCAAATTAGCATAAATGATTAATTAAAATCACATTAAATTACATAAGATGTTATTAATGTTAGAAAGCATGTGTAACTTATCATAAAAGCCTGAAAATAAAGTAACGTATAAGAACATAAAGTAAAGTATAAGAACGCCAGTGTATCCATTACGATCGAAAGCGGGTGGGGTCCGCGCGGACCCCAAAAGAAAATCAGATACAATTTTTTTTTTAATGGGGAATTTTCTGCACTGTGTTGAGGCACAACTTTGTGTGTGACAATTACCTGTAATTTCAGAAAAAAAAATCTTTAGAAACAAAAAAAATCTTACAGAATATATAGTGCTGGGGTCCGCACGGACCCCAGGTGTACTGTTTAGGGTTAATGGATACTCTACACCTAAAACAAATAAATATGGCGAGATAAGACAGCCCTGCCGAACTCCGCGGTGTACGGGAAATGCTTCCGAAATGTATCCATTATTTATAACTTTGCTTAATATATTTTTTATAAAGAACCTTTATCCAGGTAATAAATGAATTCCCGAAACCGAAATACCCCATAACTTTAAAAATAAAGGCTTGTCTAATCTTTTTGGAAGCTTTTTTCAAAATCTGCACAAAACTTCAATCCCAGCATTTCATTTCGGTCGTAAAATTCTATTATTTCTAAAAGTCTCAGTATAGTGCCCTTTGATAAAACCGGTCTTATCATACGAAACAAGGTTTAAAATTATACGGGTATACGGGTATCTCAATTTAGTAAGGTCAGAGGCCGCCAATTTTTGATGTATGATGGGTCCTTGTCTTTTCCCGTGGAGTCTTTTTTAATTAATAAAGTAATAAGTCCCATTTTCTGTGTTTCAGATTGATGACCTTCCTGAACCGATTAACAACACTATAAAAAAACATTGTAAAATTCTATAGGGAGGCAATCTAAACAGGGCGACTTCCTAGGAGAAAATGATTTATTTCTAATTCCCCTTCCATAACTAACCCTTCACTACTGTAACACTTGTCTCGTCATAAGACAGGGATACTGGAGATGGTTCCGGAAAGAACGGTACAAAAACGTCGCTGGCTTTAGACATGGGGGGGGGGGTCTTTGAAGTTGTACAGATCGGCATAAAATTTGCTTGTTGTCCTAATAATTTTAGAATAAATAACAACTGAACCATCTAACTAACTAATGCAGGGTGTAAACGTCTTGGTGTTTGAATCTTCAAAATGAACAATTTGCCTTATATGTCAATAAAAATCCTTACCAATAATGTATGGGATGTTACCAATCCAACTGTTAGTTATATGTCTCTTCATACCATAAGTATATGGATAAAAAAACATTTTTTTCGTCATGTGCCTCCTTCTTCACTTGCCATTCGTTAAATGCACTAAACCTCTGGGGCCAAATGACCTGATATTTGCAATCTCCAACCAGATACAGTTAGTATAGGTAGGTAATGTAACTCCTACCTAGACAAAGGGGGGGGGGGGGGTTGCCCGCGCCAAATTTGATGTCAGATAACGTATCAACAGCTTGCGCTAGAATCACCAAACTTGGTGGCTTTTCCTAAAATATAGTTGGCAACAATTTCGTATTGGAGTTGTAAGTTCATGATTTTTTGTTACCATGGCAACGGGTTTCTGATAGGCATTTTTTGCGAAATTCGGTTATTTTGTTTTAATAATAGACTCTTCAGGGTTTTATGTCAATTTACACATGCTTTCTAATATTAATGAGATCTAATGTAATTTTATGTAATTTTATCAATAAAGGTACATAATTTAGGATGATTTGATGACGTCATTAGTCAAAATCCAAGATGGCAGCCCATATCGTTAGATTAAGTATATACAGGTAATTTTCCTTAAAATTTCATCACTACTTCGATTTTTTTTTACAAACAAGGTTCAAAAACTCAAAACTTTCTGTCTATTCTGTGTTAAAGAAGAGATACGGACAAGAAAACTACCTATCTGAAATGCATAATTTCGATGTTCGTAGAGCAATTGCAAAAATGAGAATTTGTAGTTATAAACTGAATTTAGAACTAGGAAGATATAAAAAAAATCTCTCGTGACCAAAGGTTTTGTCTATTCTGCCCTAATGAGATTGAAGATGAACAACATTTTAATATGGATTGTCCACTACATGGTGAAAAACGTACAGAGCTGTTCAACCTTCTTTCCGCTTGCTCAACAGATTTTGTCACATTACATACTATAGATGAATTTAATTTCATTCTAGAAGGTAATAACACTTACTGTGTACAAATAGGTAAATATATCAAAGAATGTCTAGAACTTGGGACAAGTAGTTTAAGTTGATCGATATATTGTATTGTACGTAGGTCAATTCTATTGTACTCACGTGTCTGTCTATATGTTTAGTTTAAGACCTTACGAAAGTCGCTGTACTTTTGTTGTGTCTATAAAGTCCTTCTATGAACGTCTTTAGTCAAGTCCCACGCTGGTAAAATTTGGGCCCAAATGTTCCAATTTTTTTTTTAACCGAATCATGTTCAAGCTCACGTAATTGGAACAGAACGTGTGTTCGATTTTGGAGTCACCTGCGGTCATTTACAGTTAAGGCCCGACTTCGAACCAATAGGGGCTGCACGAGCAACCTCCATGGAGGAGCTCTGCAGAGCTCCTCCATGGAGGTTGCTCGTACAGCCCTCAGCTCTGCAGAGCTCCTCCATGGAGGTTGCTCGTACAGCTCTCAGTGATACCCCCGCAGAGCTCCGCGACAAAACAAGTGGATTCGCTGGTTGTCGTCACGGTTGAGTTTTGCTTTCAAATCTTTGAGCTCTGCGTTCAAATCAAGCCAATTCGATGGCTGGTGTCACAGGTTCAGTTTTGTATAAAGCTTTTAAGCCAGTTCAATGTGACTACTAGGCTTTGTAACGTACCAGGGGCTCTCCCAAACAAACAAGAGTTCGCAGAGCTGCTCGCTCAGCCCTACCTCCGTCGGTTATAAAGCATAGAGAGCTCCGCGACAAAACAAGTCAATTCGCTGGTTGTCTTCACGGTTGAGTTTTGCTTTCAAATCTTTGAGCTCTGCATTCAAAACAAGCCAATTCGATGGCTGGCGTCACAGGTTCAGTTTTGTATAGAGCTTTTAAGCCAATTCAATGTGACTACTAGGCTTTGTAACGAACAAGGGGCTCTCCCAAACAAACAAGACTTCGCAGAGTTCGCAGAGCTGCTCGCTCAGCCCTAGCTCCGTCGGTTACAAAGCATAGGGAGCTCCGCGACAAAACAAGTGAATTCGCTGGTTGTCGTCACGGTTGAGTTTTGCTTTCAAATCTTTGAGCTCTGCGTTCAAATCAAGCCAATTCGATGGCTGGCGTCACAGGTTCAGTTTTGTATAAAGCTTTTAAGCCAGTTCAATGTGACTACTAGGCTCTGTAACGTACCAGGGGCTTTCCCAAACAAACAAGAGTTCGCAGAGCTGCTCGCTCAGCCCTACCTCCGTCGGTTATAAAGCATAGAGAGCTCCGCGACAAAACAAGTCAATTCGCTGGTTGTCGTCACGGTTGAGTTTTGCTTTCAAATCTTTGAGCTCTGCGTTCAAAACAAGCCAATTCGATGGCTGGCGTCACAGGTTCAGTTTTGTATAGAGCTTTTAAGCCAATTCAATGTGACTACTAGGCTTTGTAACGAACAAGGGGCTCTCCCAAACAAACAAGACTTCGCAGAGTTCGCAGAGCTGCTCGCTCAGCCCTAGCTCCGTCGGTTACAAAGCATAGGGAGCTCCGCGACAAAACAAGTGAATTCGCTGGTTGTCGTCACGGTTGAGTTTTGCTTTCAAATAATAATAATAATACTGGTTTATTGTTCTCGCACTTGTTACATATCGCAGGGCATGGGCCCTGAATTGGCCGTAACCACAGAGTGTGCTAATTAGTTAAAACATCATTAAAACCTCATTAAAAATGCCAAATTTACAAAGTCACCATCGGGCGGTACCACGGGAATTACTGATTTACACATTAAAATTGCTATTTGAACAAACAATGGTTAAAATGCGAAAAGAGTCATTAAAAATATTTCAGAGCGTAGAATGCATATATTGTCTTGCGGCTACATAGGCATACACACGTACAAGTTGAGACTGACAAATGATAGAAACTATTAGACACATGTGTTTAGCAGTCGTATCAAGTATGGGATGCAGCTGTTACGGAATCTTTCAGTTTTTGTGAGGATAGTGTCCAGTTTAGTAGCAGTTCTGGTGTGACGTGAGCTGACTTCACCACGGTATGGAGGTAAGCTGTTTTAACAGGAAGAGTCGCTTGGAGCTCTGTTTGACGACGTAGTTAGTATGAGTGTCCCATTTCAGGTCTTGTTGAAGCCAAACCCCCAGCAGTTCCGCAACGTGGACTTTCTGGAGAGCGTGACCGTCGATGTGAAAATCTTTGAGCTCTGCGTTCAAAACAAGCCAATTCGATGGCTGGCGTCACAGGTTCAGTTTTGTATAGAGCTTTTAAGCCAATTCAATGTGACTACTAGGCTTTATAACGAACAAGGGGCTCTCCCAAACACAGAAGACTTCGCAGAGTTCGCAGAGCTGCTCGCTCAGCCCTACCTCCGTCGGTTATAAAGCATGGAGAGCTCCGCGACAAAACAAGTCAATTTGCTGGTTGTCGTCACGGTTTAGTTTTGCTTTCAAATCTTTGAGCTCTGCGTTCAAAACAAGCCGATTCGATGCGTCACAGGTTCAGTTTTGTATAGAGCTTTTAAGCCAGTTCAATGTGACTACTAGGCTTTGTAACGTACCAAGGGCTCTCCCAAACAAACAAGACTTCGCAGAGTTCGCAGAGCTGCTCGCTCAGCCCTACCTCCGTCGGTTACAAAGCATAGGGAGCTCCGCGACAAAACAAGTGAATTCGCTGGTTGTCGTCACGGTTGAGTTTTGCTTTCAAATCTTTGAGCTCTGCAAACAACTGTAACGCTAACAATTAGGAACAAGGATTTTTTTTTGAACGCCTGTCTATGAACAGCTCTATGGAGCTCTGAAGAGCTTCTCCAATGTATGTCTTGAAGTGACGCGAACCACATGTATACATTTACATTGCGCGGACAATCGCGGAGCCGCAAAACACTTACTGTTTACTAGTGTGCTAACTCACACCACACACGCTCACACTGAAATTATTTGTACGATGACCGTGCGTACGCGTGTGTTATGTTGATAGATCTACTTGTCACGCGGAGTTGGAAGCAGAGATGACTAGCCTCTACCAGGCTTCTGAGGTGGCTGGAAAGAGTAGAAATTGGCCAGAATAGAGAGATAAGACGTCAGGGGAGTTTGGGCGACAACCAGCGAATTGACTTTTGCCCTCTCTATTCAGTTGGTGACGCCAACCATCGAATTGACTTGTTTTGTCGCAGAGCTCTCCCGGAGGGCTATCCGAGCAGCTCTGCGAAGGACCTCTGCAGAGCTGTGGGCTGTTTGGGCAACAGAGCTTCGTTCACGAGCTTCCTTCACGGAGCATGGAGCTATTTTGGTGAAGCCAAGCATCGTATTGGATTGTTACGTTCACAGAGTTCCGTCCCAAGGCCTTCACAGAGCCCTCTTCACATGGCCCCATAGAGCTACTCTAGTATTCAGTTAGTGACGCCAACCATTGAATTGACTTGTTCTGTCGCAGAGCTCTCCCATATGTATTGGGTATAGCGGAGGGCTGTCCGAGCAGCTCTGTGGATGAACCTCTGCAGAGCTGTGGGCTGTTTGGGCAACAGAGCTTCGTTCACGAGCTTCCTTCACGGAGCATGGAGCTATTTTGGTGAAGCCAAGCATCGGATTGGATTGTTACGTTCACAGAGTTCCGTCCCAAGGCCTTCACAGAGCCCTTTTCACATGGCCCCATAGAGCTATTCAGTTGGTGACGCCAACCATCGAATTGACTTGTTATGTTCACAGAGCTACGTTCACAGAGGTGGTCTCTGGGCGTATTGAACTGGCGGGGCCTGCTTGCCTGTTAAGTATTATAAGCAAGTAAACTAGGAATGAGAAAACAAACAAGAAAACGTAGGTAAAAAAACATCCGACTCCAATTATAATAATCCAACAATAAGGATCACGGAAGTCGAGAAGAAGAAGAAACGTATTTATTTTGCCTAGTGACGCCAACCACCGTATTGACTTGTTTTGTCGCAGAGCTCTCCCATACGTATTGGGTATAGCGGAGGGCTGTCCGAGCAGCTCTGCGAAGGACCTCTGCAGAGCTGTGGGCTGTTTGGGCAACAGAGCTTCGTTCACGAGCTTCCTTCAGAGCATGGAGGCATTTAGGTAACGTCAACGATCGAATTGGCTTGTTACGTTCACAAAGTTTCATTCCAAGGCCTTTACAGAGCCCTTTTCACATGGCCCCATAGAGCTATTCAGTTCGTGACGCCAACCATTGAATTGACTTGTTTTGTCGCAGAGCTACGTTCACAGAGGTGGTCTCTGGACGTATTTAATTGGCGGGGCCTGCTTGCTGGTTAGAAAGCAAGTAAACTAATGAGAAAACTAAAACAAACTAGAAAAAAGGAATTAACTAGGTATAAAAACACCCGACTCCAATTATAATAAGCCACCAATATTAAAGGAACATGGAAAACGAGAAGTTTTTTGCATGGTGACGCCAACCATCGAATTGACTTGTCTTGTCGCAGAGCTCTGCGGAGATATCGCCGAGGGCTGTACGAGCAACCTCCATGGAGGAGCTCCGTAGAGCTGAGGGCTGTACGAGCAACCTCCATGGAGGACCTTCTCCTTCGAACCCCGTTTTTTACATCCTAATGGGAAAAAATCCACCTTTTTACAAATATGAAACGATTTCTGGACAGTAAATCTATGCTTACATTTTTTAGTGGATCAACATCAAAATCGTTTTATCGATTTATTTTACTAGTACATCATCTTCTAAAAATTTGGTGGCCATACGATTTACCGTTCTCGAGTTCTGAAGGGGGCAATGAGCCCCTCTCACCGGTCCCACGAATCCCCAAAGCTTAAAAAACGTCTAAAAACGGGTATTTCTTTATTTCTTCTTTGCTTCACAAAAAATAGGAAAAGATCAAAATGTATTATTTTTGTACGTAATGTGGACTCAGAGGTTCACACATCGACTCAGCAAAACAATTGAGCTGGTAGCATACTGATAATTCCTAAACATTAGCAAAAAACTGTTTTGGGGTCCGCTTGGACCCCAGGTGTAAAGATTAACCAGTCCGGGAAGGTGTACTGTTGAGGGTTAAACTGTGTTTTAATGTAATAACACAAGAAATTGGATAAAATTTTCGACTGTACAACTCAAAAAATGACAAATTTACCGCTTCCTTGACGTCACTTTATGCAGATGACACACGTGACTCCATGAGGAGTGGATCGTAAGTTGCAGAAAGTCTGTGGCGCCCCCGTCTCTGTTGAGGGATTTCTCATTCCTTGACAAAGACTGGAGTTGTACAGTCGAAAATATGGGTAAGTCCGATTTCTTGTGTTGGAAATTACAGTTTAAACACCTTCATAATAACTTCTACAAACACTGAACTTTCAAAATAAAAACAAACTCAACTTACATAAAAACATTTTAAATTGAAGAAAAGACAAAAACCTTGGTCTGTGTCGGATATTTTTTCAAAGATACTAGTCTGTGGTACTCTCCAATTATTGGTCTTGGAAGTTTTAAAAAATGCATTTTTAACGATTTTTTTCCATCTTAGCAACACTTTAACTTTGAATTTAAAAACAACTGTCGGACTCAAACCCCAAATTTGTTATTATGTTTAAGAAAATGCAAAAGTTGAGTATTTTATGGGAACTTTACGGGAACTTCGAGACAGGCTTCACGGAAACCGCGCGCGGGAACTTGATACCTTTTCTTAGAATGGAAACTTTACCCTTGGAACAGACCGTAGTGTTCTAATGTATTTTAGGCTTTATCTTCAAGTTCATGATCCGAGATGGCGAATAGCTTAAATATGCATTTTATGACATTTTTGATGTCACCGGTGATGATATAGGCAACATAAGTCATAGTACACCCTAATATTCTATCATAAACATTTTTAAGGTTATTTTGTGTACCATTTGGTTTTAAGAGAATAACCGATCTAGATGGTTTTGGCCAAAAATCATATTAACGACGTAACAATGACATCACATTACGTCATAACAACATAAAAATTGTTATGATTTATTTTTACTAGTACACCGTCCTCTAAAACTTTGGTGGTCATACGATATACCGTTCACGAGTTCTGAAGGAGGGGGCGAATGCCTAGATAGAGTTAAAAAGATACAGGATGTCTTGGCCTCCAAGAAGATACGGAGGGCGTGGACAAAAATCTGTACTAATGACGGGATGATCCTTAAAAACAATATATTTAGATATCAAGCTAAGAACACTCTTACTAAAAACACTGTATGATCGTTTTATGCACTGCATGGGGTTTCTGAAAGCACCTAATATTGAAAAGCACAACACAACGGCTTTGCAAATACTTTTTACTAACAATCGCGATATCAGGGTTTTAAGAATATTTTACCGAAAATCACTGTATTGGGGTTTCGAGAACAATTGTTAATAAAAATCACTTTTTTGGTATTGCGGACTACATGGCAGTATGAAAACATATGGTGTTGTGGAGCACTGTATTGAATTTTAAGGTTGATATGAAATAGTCCACTTTAGAATGAGGGGATGGACTGAAATATGTTGTATTTGGTCCCGAGAAAATATCTGCCTTCTAGTGATATGAGCAACTTCAGCATTGACGGAAAAAAAAACGAGATCAGTTTGCTTGAAGCATCTAATAGGTTTTTATCGGGATTAGTTCAATGCTTTAGATGTTCTACTAGAAAGTAACGTTCTTATTGTTCTACTTTTTGATACCCTAATTCCATAACGTGTATTTATTACCACCATCATTATCATCTTGTGAAATAAAGAAACCAACACCAACATTTGTGGACAAAGTTGGTATTCAGCTTATATTGTGGTTTTCAACATTTTTGCATAACTTTATGTTATAAATAAATTATTTACATCATCGCAAGTCAAATATGTTTCTTGATAAATAAAGCAAATAAAGCAATGTGGTTACAGCAATTGCAGAAAGAGCAAACAAAAATTGTATTTTTCAAACAAAGTTGTAAAGAGTATTTGCATATTCGAAGGTTTGGGTAGTTTTAAATGAAAATAATCTCCTGCACCATTTAACAGTCGTACAGAATATTATTCAACTCTCATATCCCTTATTACCTTCGACAAGAAGGCTATTAAATCGGTTTGGCATGGTTTGGCAGACTATGCACGATAACTCCTGAAGGCATTATCTGATTTCATGATATTTGGCAGACAGGTTATCGTCGGGGTAGCAATTGTCAAGGTCAAAAATGGGCTTCGTGGGGGTCCTTACGTCACAGCAGTTGACATTTTGTGTTTGTGTTTTTTCTTGTGGAAACGATACCTCGAGAATCCGTGAATGGATGTTCACGATTTTTTTGCCGGCATGTTGCCGTTGAGGATAGCAAGGTCAAGTTCGAAAATGGGCGCCGTGGGGTGTCCGCACGTCGCTGCAGTGGGCCTTTGAGGATTGTTGCTTTGTCTGTCAGCAGTTTAAGTTGTGTAACAGCAACGGTTCTGTTCTTTGTATGCTGAATAGGTATTATGGTCCAGATGAAGTTTTTCACGTTTTGACTCTCTAGTGGCTTGTGGGGAACTGCAATGGTCTTTTTGTGCGACGATTTGAAGGTGATGCTACCAGCATGCTAGCCTGACTTAACCTCTCTTAGCCAGACCTTGTGTAAACACAGATGTGGAAGAAGGTAACATCGTTGAGCTAAACATCATCCGGTGTCAGGAGAGCAGTTTTGATTACGACATCATGGATCTTATATTTAATGGTATACTCAAGAGCAGCAGCAATTGTTCTGATTCTGTAGATGATATTTTTTTTTCTGAATCAAAAAAGTAATTGCATTGGCAACTTAACATTAAAATTAGACTAGACAGCAGTTAGTTACAACATTAATATTTTGTTAACTTCTCAAGTACCCTCCAGATCAATTACAGCCAGATGAAACATATTTCCGAACAAAAATTAGACAGTCTCAAAGCGAGAACTTATAAAAAGTCTTGGGTTGAAAAACCCATTAAAAGCCTAGAATTCCACGACATCATACCTTCGCTAAAAGAGGTTACCCAAAACACATTACCTATCGTGAAAGAAATGGGCTCAGCATTAATTAAGTGACTAGAAGCACTATTGATTAAGTTAATGCCACAAATGGGTAAACCTCTACTGATATGGTGTACATATAGACCCCCTTGTGATAACACATTCTTTGAGCACTTTCATACCAGTTTAGAGAAAGCGTCAGATCTTGATATGGAGATTATCATTATTGGGGACTTGGATTGTGATTTTCTTATTATACTGGGAACTCCACTTAACTTTAATTTTTTGTGTGACCTATATGGTTTCACAAACTCATTCCAATCTCCCACAAGAGTTACTGTAACAACAGCTGCAACAATGATCGATGTAATACTAACCCCCAACCCAGCTAAATATACGGATGGCGGAGTATACAACAGTTGCCTCACTGACCATATATGGCTGTATACTCATAGAAATTTCAAAAGACCAAAGCCCAGGCCACAAATTATTACTACTACAATATTCAAGCATATGGATGGGTCCAGCTTTGTAGCAGATCTTGCCAGCATTCCTTGGCACACAGTGACTATTTTTGACTCTGTTAATGACAAGTGGGAAGGAACTTTTCATGTGATGTGCACGCACCAGTTAAACAGTTCCGGGTCAGAGGTGACAACTGTCGGCCTTGGCCCCCCAGAAGAGGTGAGAGAAGTGCTGCACGCACGAGATACAAGATGATACATACAAGATACAAAATAACTTTATTGGTGTCCGCAGTGTGTAGCACTGAATTAAAACCAACTTTACAATAATAAAAATTAAATAAAAAAGTTGCAATGATAAAGAAAATTGTCATTTTTAACGATAAGCACAGTTTCTTATTATAGATATATACAAACCAGTTAAAACTACATGTAAGAGACAGTTACAAACTAGAGTTTCACGACCTCATACCTTCGCCAAATTATGTTATCCTTTATGACTGATGGATTATAGATTTTCCCCCTAATTATGCACAAAAGATCCTCATTTGCATGAATTACATCACTTGGTCATATTCTCATTCCAATGACAGTGTTATTTTAACAAAGAAGGCCATTCTAGCATTTCCGCATAAATAATGCAAATGAGGTCCTGATTCGAATAAGTTTTGTTGAATGATGTTCACCTCCAGTCAACTTCGAAATGCGCAAGTATGAAATTGCCAGCATCAACCACTATGGAATTATAGTATTTTCTCATTAATTATGTAAATCGGGTCTTCATTTACATAATTAATACACGGCGATGTTCCCCTCATTCTTAATTACATTGTAACAAGGTAGAATAATCCTATCATAGACGGTAGCTGAATTATATAATTCCCTTATTAATTATGCAAATTTGATCACAATTTGCATAATTGCCATATAATTATGTCAAACATCACTTAAAGAGGCCAGTAATACTATATAATGACCACACCCTGCCGATATAAATTCGATAACATAAACTACCAGACTTCAGTATGGCCCTGGCAGCTGTGCAGTGAACATGGGGGAGGCTGGCTAAGACAGTTTAGCTTGCAAAGTACAAGTTACTCTTTAATACACTTTTGAAATGAGACAACTGATAAGAAATTATATGGTTGCACATGAGGAAGTTAGATTTACCAGTAACCCAGAAAGTACTAGTACTAAAGTACTAGTAATGACAGCACTGGTTTGCAATTGTTCTGGCTTGTGCTAAGTTGTAGCTTGTCACTGACTGGAAGTTACGTGCCCAGTTCTACATACTGAGCCTACAAGTCTATACTGGTTTATCTGACTGTATGTAGACACCACATTTAAAAGCATATTTCAGACACAAAATATTTGAATCTGTTCAAAATATATTGACCAGTATTATGCTAATCAGTCCCTGCCTTTGTTTCTGGTGGCTAGACAGTCTGGGATGTTTATGAGTTTATGTAGTTATGGGGGTCAATTCACTATTCAAGCTGCTGGGAAGGTCACAGTGGGAGCACTTCCTTATTGTTCTTGCCCAGGGCAAGAAACTCATGGCTTTAAGCTACCTACACACCAAATATCAAGACGATCCGTCGATCGGTGATTGAGTTATCCTACTTTAAACTTTTTTTAAACAAACGCTCCTGCAGTTCTAGAGCAAGCCGCTAGGGGGCCCAAACCTATGTCACTTCTTCCCGAGCACAGAAGCTACCTACCATTCAAAATTCATTACCCTAGCATGCCCAGATAACGAGATATCAAAACCAGAAGTTCCACTGCAGTACCATAACAAGCTGCCAGGGGCCCAAAATCTAATCACTTCGAGGTGTCATCAAGACCTACCCACCTACCAAATATCAAGGTAATCCATCTAAGCCTTCTCAAGTTATGCTGTTCACACACACACACACACACACACACACACACACACACACACACACACACACACACACACACACACAGAGAGAGAGATACACACACGGCCACGAAAACATAACCTTCTTGGCGAAGGTAACAATAACTAGGTATTTACAATGCTGATTCAAGTCCATGCTTTTAACCCTCAAACCACCGTATGGGGTCAAAACTGACCCCAGACGTATATAAATATATGCCATTTTGACATTTCTTGTCGAAAACGAAATTCCTCCTATGAGTTTGTTTGTACATATGTCTTATAACTTCTTATACATTTTTACTGAGATTGGCTTATTGTTTATTGAGTTATCCTAGAAAGTTTGTCCAGTGGGGTCAAAATTGACCCCAGAAAAATGTTATGCATTTTTTAACACATCAGCGTCTTTTGTTGTCCCTGAAATTCTTCCAGATGATATGTTTGCTTGAGCTTTATGCTGTCATGACTTCATGCTTTGAATGAACGCAATATTGAATCAGGAAACTCAATAGTTGTGACTCTTGACTAAGTTGCCTATGGAATTGGGGTCAAAGGTCATCAACAGGGCTACCTGTGGACCTCTAGTGAAATTAAATTAAATTATGATAATGAGCAGAAGTTATTGACACCTAATAATGTCAAACTATCCCTTATAGATTTAAGAAACTATACATACATACAAATCGCAAAAAGAGTCACACAAAAAACCGTATTCGTGCAAAACATTATGGGGTCAATTTTGACCCCATACGGTAAGATTTGTCGCAAAAAACCTACGGTGGTTTTAGGGTTAAAGGAGGTGGATCAGGTTCGGTATACTAGAGTTCAGCTATCTGTTTGTTTTAGCTTTGGGCTGGTTCAGTTTGTGACTGTTCCGCGTTACTCTGACAGTAATCTGTGCCCTGTGTAGTGGCAGCCAGTCTCTAAACTTAGAGTCCATCAAGAATCGGGCAAACTTGAGACATAATTGTTCACGTCTGCTGGCATGCGTTGACAGTCCCAGGTGTTCCATGGCATGTGCACACTCTTTATAGGTGTTGCCCATGATTGTACGAAGCGCTCTTCTTTGCACACGTTTTAGTTGGTCAGCCTGCAGTTTAGTCAAACCGGAACTCCAGACTGGAACAGCATACTCCAATATTGGTCTGATGTAGCCAATGTAGATTGCTACCAGGTCGCTTTGTGACAGATTAAACCTTCTTAGCCGTTTTAGCAGGTAGAGTTTTCTACACGCCTTTGCAACCATATTGTTTACTTGTATGTCCCAGTTAAGGTTGCATTTTTGGCAGGCAGGTTGTCGTCGGGGTTCCCATTGTCAAGGTTAAAAGTGGGCTGTCTTGGGGGTCCCTACATTACTAAAGCTGACTTTTTGTGTTTGTGTTTTTTCTTATGAGGCCACAACAAGTAATTTATATGGATGACATCCTCCCCAGACTCCAAATCTAATGCGAGAGGGCGAAAAAAAACAAGGCAGGCCAAAAAAACAAGATTCCTACATTTTTAAATTTTGAGATCGTAAACCTTTTAAAGAAGAATTGTAGCGACAAAACATGATATCACAACCGACAGGTCTTTTATTCCTATATCTAACAGTATTACCTGTCCTTTTACATGTGTATAAATCTCAATTAACAAGAACAATTGTAGAAAAGCGCTTGTGCCAACATCAATTTGTCTCTGAAACAACTTTAAAAATTAATTACTAAATAAAAGCTTTCAATCTTTGTACAAATGGTTTTGATTCATTGGCAACATCACTTATAACACTGTATCAAAGTAAAAATGAAATACTAAACAATAAATCAGAGCCTTGCCTTGCCCATGGCCGTTTATGACATATTTTTGGCATGTTGACCACAGTCGGTTGGCATCAAAATTCCTTTTTTTTCCGAAATCGGGCGAAACTCAATGCGCGCGGGGATGTCATCCATAAAAATTACTTGCTGTGGCCTGAACAAGATGACTCGAGAATCCGTAAATGGCCCTTCATAATTTTAGTAGGCAAGTGACCGTTAAGAATACCAATGTCAAGTTCAGAAATGCGCCTCATGGAGATCCACTTATCGATAAAGTGGGAATTTTGTGTTGGTCGTTTTTGTTGTAGACAGGATAACTCGAGAATCTGTGAATAGACGCCCTCGATTTTTTGTCGGCAAGTGGCCGTTGAGAATAGCAAGGTCAAGTTCGAAAAAGGCGTCGTGGGGGGTCCGAACGTCGCTAGAGTGGACATTTAGGGATTGTTGCTTTGTCTGTCAGCAGTTCAAGTTGTGGAACAGCTACGGTCCTGTTTTGTATGCTAAATAGGTATTCTAGCCCATATGAAGTGTTTCAAATTTGGACTCTCTAGTGGGTTGTGGGGAAGTGGTCTTTTTTGTGCAACGATTTGAAGGTGATGCTGCCAGCACAAGTAGCCTGACTGAACCTCGCTTTTCGCCGGCTCCTTGTGTAAACACAGATGTGGAAGTATGTCACATCGTTGAACTCTACATCATCCGGGGCAGGCAAGCAGTTTTGATACCTCATGATGTAAACAGGCTCGGGTCACAAATTCTTGGTGTCAATAATAACTAATTTGCATAAATGATGAGAAAAATACTAAAAGTAGTACAATGCAATAGTGGTGACTGACAGGAATTTCATCCTGGCTGCATTTCAAAGTTAGGTAAAGGTGATCATTATCAAAGTGATGATCTAATTTCCATAATCAATATGAAACATTCATAATTTGTCACTCGTAAAGGTTGACATCATTTGTCGAAGGCATAAGATCGTGGAACTCTTTTAGCTCTAGGTTTTAGCTATGTTTCGTTCCAATATGTTCTGTGTGATTTTAGATCCATAGCTGTTCTAATAATATGCCAAAATGCATACAGCGCTAAAAAATTGCCTGATGATACTGTGGTATACTTCAGCCATCCTGACTTAGTAACCATACAAAGGGCTCTTTAATCTGATCTGGACCGTTTTTATCACCGATTTGTGGGTAATAGTCTCTCTGCCAATGGCAAGACGTGAAAAGCCATGCTTATTGGTACAAGACATCGACTTAGAGAAAAAGACCAGTTACAAGTATCCATGAATGGAAAACCCCTTGACGCCAAAAACAGTTACTCAAGCAACTGGATATGATTTTGGAAACGGTCAGACGTTTCATGTAGCATCCACTACCTTTTGTCAGTGACACTAAGTGACTGCAGGAAAATTGCAGGTCTATAAGCACAAACTATTGATTGATATGCAAATACGTGAAGACAAATTTCGCGAAAGTCCAAAAGGGAACAAAAGTTAATTAGACAAGTCAAGACAAGGATAATGCAAATTAGTGAAAGCTCCTGTTGTTTCAGAACAGGAGCTTAAGTGTTGTCTGTCCTTGGGGCTGGGAGCGCCAAATCCCAAGTCCCCGAGAGTTCTACCCGAAGCCCCCCCCCTCCCTGTTGAGGGTGAGATTGTACATTCTTTCATATATAGCTTCTCTAACCCCTCGTTCCCACCAGCGGGTTTCGCGGTCTAGGATATCCGTGGACTCGAGTTTGAAAGAGTGCCCCTGGTTGTGTTGTAGGTGGTGGAAAATTGCTGAGGAGTAGCCGTTGGCGCTAGGTCTGCAATGTTCCTTGTATCTTACTTTCAGTGGTCGACTTGTCTCTCCAATGTAGGTGTTGTTACAATTGGGCTCTTCACATTTGAGTCTGTAGATGACATTAGCCTTGGTGCCTTTGTGAGGTCGGTCCTTGGGGTGTACCAGTTTTTGTCTGAGGGTTGAGTGAGGTTTGAAATTTGTGGCAATGTTGAAGTTTTGAAAGATCCGTCGGAGTTTTTCGGATACCCCTTGGACATACGGAATGGTGATGTTGACGTTGTTTTTGTTGGTCAGTGGTTTGCACTTCTGTGTTTTCTTAGACTGATCCGAAGGTTTGAGAGCTTTGTTGAAGGTCCATTTTTAGTAGCCACACTTGGCCAGGGCACCTCAGAGATGTCTATGTTCGTCTGTTTTGGCTTTGTCTGAGGTGATGATGTTGTCTGCCCGATGGAAAAGAATTTTGATTACTGCTAGTAATTGTTCCAGAGGGTGGTGGGAATCGAAGGCCAAGTACTGATCAGTGTTGGTCGGTTTCCTGTATACTTCAAAACGGAGTTTGCTATCTTTCTCTACGATAGTTTTGGTGTCAAGGAAGGGAAGCATGTTGTCATGACTCGGCTTCTGTGTGAACTTGATGTTGTCCTCTATCTGGTTGATGTGGTCAAAGAAATCGTCAGCTACCCTCTTTTTTAGTCTACACCAAGTGTCGTCTACATAGCGGAACCAGTTGGCTGGGGGAGTCTCATTGAAAGTACTGAGGGCTTTGTTTTCAAACTATTCCATGTACAAGTTTACAACAATGGGTGAAACTGGTGATCCCATAGCACAGCCGTGCATTTGTTGGAAGAACTGTCCTTTGTAGGTGAAGTACGTACATCCTAGGCAGAGTTCTAGTAGTTCGCATACTTGGTCAACGGATAGGTTGGTTCTATCTGCTAGTGTGATGTCGGCTTCCAAAGCTTCTCTGACTACTGACACTGCTTCCTTAGGTGGTATGGAGGTGAAAAGAGAGCACACGTCATAAGATGTTATGATTTCATCGTCCTCTACATGAATGTCTTTGATTTTGTTGACAAAGTCTGAACTATTCTGTGCTTGATGCTGAGACTTCCCCACTAGTGGTCCCAAAATCTTGGCTAGAAATCCTGCTAACTCGTAGGTGACAGAACCTATACTGGAGACTATGGGTCGTAGGGGGACATCCTGTTTGTGGATTTTGGGAAGGCCATAGAATGCGGGGGGTTGTTCCGTGGTGGGATTGAGTTTTAGATAGGTGGCACGGTCCAGAACTCCTTCAGTTTGCAATTTCTTGAGAGCTGCACTGATTTTCCCTTTAAACTTACTAGTGGGGTCCTTTTTCAAGGGCATGTAGCTATATAGGTGTCTTTGTCCTCTAAGAGGTCCTAAACTTTCCTGTCGTACTGTTCCTTCTTGAAGACTACTGTGAATCTGCCTTTGTCTGCAGGGAGGATCAAAATGTCCTGATTAGTGGCCAAATCTTTAAGAGCGGTTCGTTCTTCCCGGGTTATGTTACTAGCAGGGGGTTTGGAGACTTTCAGGGTTGTAGCTACTTTGGTGCGCAGGGCTTCAGCTTGTTTTTGTGGTAATCGGGCCCGATGAATTGCTGACTCAGTTTCTGTGACGATGTCGATACTAGGAATCCTGTTGGGTGTTACTGCGAAATTTAGGCCTTTAGAAAGCAGTGATTTCTCTGGTTCTGTGAAAGTATGGCTACTTAGGTTCTTTACCCACCTCTCGTCTGTTGTAGTCTGTGTAGTGGTATTAGGTTCAGAACTGCTTGGTCTCCAATTCGGATCGCTACCTGCTTTGCTAACAGTACTCCTTTGCTGTAGGCGTTCAAATTTGGTCTTCTGTCTGTCTGTCCACTTCTCGTGCTGAGCAAGCTGTCCGCGTGTTATGATGTCTTTAGTTTCGGTAAAAATCTCGTCTGATAGTTTCTCCTTCAGTACTTTTTCTAGGTTAGATTTCCTCGCGTTTAGACCGTCTAATTTGTAGTTTATCTGTCTTACCCTTTCGTTTAGGAGTTTTCTTTCAGCGTTAAAGATGATTTTGTTGGCGTTGAAGCCTTTGATGGAGTTTTTTAGACGTAGGCTGGTGGGTGTTACACTTAAGCTCCCGTTCTGCTTTTTAATTACATTGGAGTTATTGTAGACAGTGATCTAAAATGGAATTTTCATGCCATTCATGTTCTGTCCAAACTAAAGCACGCCTTTGAAATTATGTCAAGTTATGTCAAGTTCAACCTTTTGCTACACAATCTGCACCTTATATAGTGTTTGACCTATCCCTTCTACAGCCTGGGAGGGTGCGATTTCAGTACAACATGATTATTTGCAAAGAATGCAAAACCGAGTAGGAAAATTGATCTTGAAAGCCCCGTATAAAACAACGTGGCAGAAAGTCCTCTATCGTCTTGGATGGAAGTCTGTCATACCCATACAGCAGTAACACAAAGCCATGCTGGTGTATAGGGCCTTGAACAACTCTCTAGCACCACATGTGACGGGCCGGGTTTTCATCCGGCACAGAGATTAAGCTACCAGATCCACCAGACTGAGTACGTTATCTTACCGAGGCCCCAACTGGAGGTGTACAGGCGGTCAGTGAGGTATTCGGGGGCGACGGTGTGAAACTCTCTACCGCCTTATATTAGAGCTTATCAGTCAGTTAGGAGCTTTAAGACCCATATAAGACACATGAACATGGACTAAGGATGTACCACTTACTTAACTATTCATTGTGTTTTGCTTTTGTTGTTTTGTATATGTTTATGTATAGTCCGCGACCCCCTTCACCCTTCTCGACCTTGTCGAAAAGCGAACAAGCTTTCAAAAATAAAGAAAATTTCCATTCATTCATTCATACATGCATTTATTCAAATATTTTCATACAAACGCTCCTATAGTTCCAGAGCAAGCCTATAGGGGTCCCAAACTTACGAATATTTCTTCCTGAGCTCGAGATCTACCTACCATTTTAAAATCATGACCTAGAATGTCCAGGTAACGAGATTTAAAAACCGGTTCCGCTACAGTACCATAACAAAGCGCGAGGGGGCCAAAAATCTTATCATTTTGAGGTCTCATCAACACCTACCTACCTACCAAATATCAATGTAATCAATCGAAGCATTATCAAGTTATGCTGTTCACACACACACACACACACACACACACACACACACACACAGAGAGAGAGAGAGAGAGAGAAAGAGAGAGAGAGAGAGAGAGAGAGAGAGATACACACACGGCCACGAAAACATAACCTTCTTGGCTAATTGAGAGAGAACAACGGAGAGCACTCCGGATTGTCTCACGGGGGAGAAGACGGGAGGTGCCTCCTCTGCCGACGCTGAAAGAAAGGCGAGAGTTGGCGGCAGTGCAGCTACTGCGGAACATGATTGGAGAGGGTCACCACCTCCACGACCTGGTTCCACCGGCCATGACAACGGTTACAGGGGGAACTTTGAGAAATGGAACTGCACTTACGGTACTAGCAGCCCATAAACAGAGACCAAAAAACTCGTTCTTGCACCAGGCCATACGCCTGTACAAAATGTATTATTAGTAAGACTCCCAGGACGTTCTTGACTTCATCTTAGCGCTATTTGTGTGTTATTCTGTATAGCTTTGTTTGTATGGTCCTTTGTCATGTATGTAATATTAATTTTATTTGCTATATTGACTTCATTTGCTATATAATAATTGTATAAATCAGTGTTATACAGCTTGATGTACATGCTGCGAGGCTAAATTTATGAATAAAAATGTTAAAACTGAAAACTAAAATGTTTCCCTCAAAAATAGCTGGCGTTATTAGGAAACCCGGGGTGATGTTAAAATAAGTTTTGTAATCTGTAAAATGATAGTTCATAAATTTGCCGCCTGAATGCCTTGATCATCATTTTGCTTTGCGGTGACAAAAATCACCTGGATCATGACATACTAAGGTCGGTATCATTCCCATCATCCTTAAACATGGGTATGCAAGGAGGGGTAATATGTGACTAACCTTTAAGATTTGGTTGACTTTGTTTAAAAAAATTGTCTTTTAGAAAGTAGCACTGGCCTTTGCTCTTAAGTTTGCCTTTAAACAATTAGCGTGGAAAAGGTAAGAAGCGTGTATCTTTAAAAAAATACATGAATAACTAGAGTTCCACGACCTCATGTCTTCGACAAATGATGTTGACCTTTACAACTGACCAATTATGAATGTTTCACATTGATTATGGAAATTAGATCATCACTTTGCAATTATATCCTTTGATCATATTTTCAGTCCAATGACAGTCTTATCTTAAACAAAGAGGGCTATTCTAGCATTTCCTCATAAATCATGCAAACAAGGTTCTGATCTGAATAAATTAAGTTTAGTAATGATCACCTTCACTTAACTTCCAAATGCAGCCAGTATGAAATTCCTGTCAGTCACCACTATTGCATTATACTATTTATAGCATTTTTCTCATTATTTCTGCAAATTAGTTATTATTGACACCAAAAATTTGTGACCCGAGCCTGTTCACATCATGAGGTATCAAAACTGCTTGCCTGCCCCGGATGATGTAGAGCTCAACGATGTAACCCACTTCCACATCTGTGTTTACACGAGGGCCGGAGAGTCGCCCCACCGGTCTATCGGGGAGCCGGTAGGGTTCAATTTGCTAGCTGTGCCTCACCTTCAAATCGTCGCACAAAAAAAGACCATTGCACTTCCCCACGAGCCACTAAAGAGTCCAAATTTGAAACACTTCATCTGGGCCATAATACCTCTTTAGCATACAAAAACAGGACCGTTTCTGTTTCACATCTTGAACTGCTAACAGACAGAGCAACAATCCCCAAATGCCCACTTCAGCGACATGTGGACCCCCCACGACGCCCATTTTCGAACTTGACCTTGCTTTTCTCAACCGTCACTTGCTTACCAAAAAATTATGAATGTCCATTTACGGATTCTCGAGTTATCTTGTTTAGGCCACAGCAAGTAAATTTTATGGATGACATCCTCGCGCGCATTGATTTTCGCCTGATTTCAGGAAAAAAAAGAAATTTTGTTGCCCTGCGACGGTGGTCAATATGCAAAAAAAAGGGCAAATATGTCATGAACGTCCATCGGCAAGACAAGGCTCTGATTTATTCTTTTATTTTTACTTTGCACGGTGGTCAAATTTGGGCCCAAATGTTCCAACTTTTTTTCGAACCGAATCACGTTCGATGTGACGTAATTCGAACCGAACATGCGTTCGAATTCGGGGTCACCTACGGTCATGTACAGAAAACCCGCGACTTCAAGCCCTTTTTTACATGAGTGCCTCCTGATAGACAAAATCCACCTTTTCACAAATATAAACCGATTTCTGGACAGTACGTCTATGCCGTCAGTTTGTAGTGGATATGTAACATGTAGCGAAGCTACGGCTGTCACCGTGGGTGACCTTGAAGATTGTAATTCTTGTTTACGTAGATATGAATAACCCACTCCCCATATCCACGCGGCATGACATGCGTGCAAACATGGTATTTCAATCGCAACAAAAACAAATTCAACTTACCTCAAAAACATTTTTAATTGAAGACAAGACAAAAATCTCGGTCTGTGTCGGATGTTTTTTTCAAAGACGGTGGCATTCTCGAATTATTGGTCTTGAAAGTTAAAAAAATTGCATTTTTCTTCGATTTTTTCCACCTTAGCAACACTTTAACTTTGAAATTAAAAAAAATGTCCGACTCAAATCTCAATTTTGTTATAATGTTTAAGAAAAGGCAAAAATTTAGGAATTTGGAGGAAATTTGGGACCGGTTTAAATCTGTTGTTTGGTTAATATCGCTTGTTCTTTAATAAGCATGCAACGCGCCTGAGAGTCATTTGACAGACATTTTAGCTCTGTAATCAAAAGAACAACATTTAATGTATGAGCAGTGCGAATTTTTTTTTCATTTGGACAAGAGAGTCCTTGTGAAACTGTTAAAAAAGATTTACCGTTGAGACTGGCTCCACGGAAACCGCGCGCGGGAGCCTCTGTAACCTGATACCCTCCCTCAGAATGGAAACTTTACCCTAGAAACAGACCGCCGTGTTGATTCAATGTTGTATTTTATTCATTCTATATGTGATGTTGCCACTGAATCAAAACCATTTGTACAATGATTAAAAAATTTTATTTAGTCATTTCTTTTTTCAAAGTTGTTTCAGAGACAATTCGGTGTTGTAACAGTTGGCACAATATAGGTAGAGTATGGCTTCCAGACAGTTCGGTTTATGAGTCACTCTGTCAGTGATTGAGCCCTGTGTTCTGCCTGGTAGGTAGTCTCTAAACTCAAAGACCACCAGGGATCCAGCAAACTTGAGGCGCAATTCCTCGTGTTTGATGGCAAGTGTTGACAGTCCAGGGTGTTCCATTACAAATGAATACCCAGTGCAGTATCTACCTTGACGATGGTACAGCAAGCTCTTTTTTGTTCTATTTAATAGAGACACATCTGCAAGGACAGGTAATACTGTTGAATACAGCGATAGAAGACCTGTTGGGTATGATATCATGTTTTGCCGCATAAATTCTTGTTCAACGAGGTTTACGATCTCAAAATCTGAAAATGTAGGAATCTTGTTTTTTTTGGTCTGCCTTGTTTTTTTTTCGCCCTCTCGCATTAATTTTGGAGTCTCCGGAGGATGTCATCCATAAAATTTACTTGCTATGGCCTTACAAGAAAAAACACAATCACAAAGGTCAACTGCAGTGACGTAGGGACCCTCCATGAAGCCCATTTTTGGCCTTGACAATGGCAACCCCGACGACAACCTGCCTGCCAAAATCGTGATTATCGGACCAGAACTTTGAACTTTTTCGGGGTCATGCAGGCACGCTTCTGTTAGTAATGGCGTCAATGGACGCTCCTCGTCAATAGCTCCAGGCCGTAGTTGTGGACAAATTTCGGTATTTGTAGAGGTTTTGTGACTTAAAAAAGACTCCAGAGGAAAAATAAAGCCTCGTACGTTGTTTTGTTTGGTAATATCGCTGTAATGTACGAGTCGTTTTTCTCCCGCTTCGCCGAATTTGACAGAATGTCTTGCGGTCGCCACGTGCTTGGTAAGGGGATTTTTCCACAGTTCGTCCGTAAACATAGTAGCCAATAAACTGTCAGTGCTAATAAGTGAGATAATCTAGCGTGTAATAGATACAAAAGTCACAGCCTGTCTGATAGCCAATGAACAATTATGTTTTGGGCACTGGCTCAAATAGATATCTCACTTTCATATGCACCAAACATCCCACAATTCTATTAAAGAATGGGGCACTACAAGGACAATGGCATTACCATTGGAAGGATTTGGGTTAATTAACATGAATAATAAAGAATCATAGATGTACATCCTATTAACTTCCCAAAACAATAACGTAAGGTAGTTTCCTCAAAACTATAGTGCTGTACAAAAACAGTTCCATTTCAACTAAGAACAAACAACAAGAGGGTACAGGCCCCTGGGGGTTAATTTAGAGGTGAAGCGTGGCCGTCTCATAATCACCGTGGCAGGAAAAAGCATCAATGCAGCACTACTTCCACTAATTCCTTTAAGTTGTTCACTGCTCAGTTGACAGTTTGGGGAGGGAAAACCTGGACAGCTACAATTACCAGGAAATTATCGTGGCAGTTGGCATCAATACGGCATTAACCTAGTATTAAAACTTTCAGTATGAATGCATCATTAAGCGTTTCGCAATATTGTTTCAACAAAAAACTGTTCACAGGAACCCTTTTCCAGCTATCCTTGTGGGCATAAATCAATGTAATCTGCAGAGGGTGGAAACCAAAAAGGTCAAGTGCAGTATGAAAAACCTATAGATTTTTCTTATTAATTATTAAAATTGGGTCACAATTTACATAATTAATATCTGCCTCTATATGTTCCTCTTTCTCTTATTTAAATATGCCACAATTTTGAATTGTTCTATCATGTAACGCAGCAGATTTATAGACTTTTGTCATTGATTATGTAAATTAGATCATGATTTGCATAACTGTCATCTAATTAGGTCAAGCATCACTTAAGCTACCGAGATACCAAATATAGCAACAATCCGTCAACCGGTTCTTGAGTTATCTTACTTTAAACATTTTCAAATGCCTCTGCAGTTCCAAAACAAGCTGCTAGGGGGCCAAAACTTAAAGCACTTCTTTCTAAGCACAAGAGCTACCTACCAATAAAAATTCTGACCCTAGTTGTCCAGATCACAAGATTTTAAAACCAGAAGTTTCGCTGCAGTACCTTATAATTCAATGACGTGGGGAACCCCAACGAGGCCAATTTCCGAACTTGACCTTGGTATTCTCAACGGTAACTTGCCAACTAGAAATCCTGAACATCATTTCAAAGAATATTGAGTTATCTTGTCCACAAGAAAAAAAAACACAAAAAACAAAGGTCAACTGCAATGGAACCCCCAACGAAGCTCATTTTAGAGCCTTGAGAATGGAAACCCCGACGACAACCTGCCTGCCAAAAATCGTAAACATCGGGCTTGCCTTCAAGAGTTATCGTGCATAATCTGCCAAACCGTGCCAAAGTGAAAGCATAGCTTTCTCGTCGACGAGTTTCACGACCTCATATCTTTGCTATATGATATTAACCTTTATGAACGACTAATTATAAATGTTTCACTTTGTGTAGATAAGTTCCCCATTTGTATGAATTACATCATTTAATCATATTCTCCACTCAATAGTATTTTCTGATTATTTTGGCAAATTACTTTTTTGTCAACCTAAATTTTTATTAACCTGCTTTTTGCAGGCTCTGGTGCCCAGCAGTTGCTGTCCCTTAATATAGTCCGACATACTTAGTTAAACGCAATTATAACCCTATGTGTTTCTGTTAATCAGGGGTTCAATACAATGTCAAACATGCCTATGTGTTAGTCATTACTTAAAGTACCTATCTACCTAAGACAATGCAAATTCATCATCCTCTATTAGGCCACATTAATCTATAGTCATTGATGACATTAGCGCGCACTAATTTGTGCCTGATTTCGAAAAAAAAGCTTGTTGCCCTTTGATGGTGGCCTACATGTCAAAAATGTGTACATAGTCGTGAACGTATATCGGTTCAGATACCATCAGGGATCCAGCAAACTTGAGGCACAATTGCTTGCGTTTGATGGCAAGTGTTGACAAGGTTTTGCATATGAATACTCAGTGTACTAGCTGCCCATGATGATACAACAATCTCTTTCCTAGAATGATTATTGTTAATAAAGATGTATACACATTTATAAGGACAGGTAATACTGTTGAATGCATGAATTTCTATCGGTTGTGATTTTATGTATTGTAGCCTTAATTCTTGTTTAGCAAGATTTATGATCTCAAAGTTTGAAAATACAGCAATCTTTTTTTTCGCTTGCCTTGTTTTTTTTTCCCTATCGCATTAACTTTGGAGTCTGTTGAGGATGTCATCCATAAAATTTACTTGCTGTGACCATGGACTTGGAACTATATTCTTCAAAGCTAAAAACAAAACGTCCATTACAGTTCCAAACAAGCTGCTAGCAGTACCTATGGAAAACATCAGGTAATTTTTTTTTTAACCTTTCATTTCACCAACTGCTACTCACCTACCAAATATCATGTGATCCTTCCACAGCTTCTCGAGTTAAACTGTTTAAATACATAAAGACCCACGCCACAGCCGTCCCTCAATGGCAAAAATGAAAACATATCCTTCTGACGATGGTAATAAATTGATCTGTATTAGATCATTGGTATTAGCTTTGCTTAGTCTTACAGTTTTTGTTGTTGTCTGCGGACAGATTGTTTCGATCATATTGCGGTATCCTTTGTTCCATCCGTATGATGCAGATGTATTGAAAAAAAACTGCTCCACACAGAGGCCACTCTATAGGAAAAATATAAGATTCAAAATAGGTATTAGGAATTTATACATTTCTACCGACATTCTAATCTATAGATTTCTATCTAGTAAACATATTTGCGTAAACTTGGTGCCCTTACCTTTCCAGCGGATTCCGAGCAATAAGAAACTTCTTGTAAGTAGCAAGGCGAAGACGGATATCCTTCTCAGAAAAAATCTGAGAGAACTGGCAATGGCTTCTCTGAGGCAAACTTCCTCACCTGACGGCGACTCATATTAGTGATTAATTCCAAATTATACAAAAGTTGGAGAGTTGTCCAGCTTCCTGTTTTACCAGCCCGGCAATATAAGACTTTGTATCGATCGAGAACGACGAGGTTCCGTAAAACTTGAGATAAAGGAGTCTGTAAGTAAAAGGGAAATCTTCTTAAGTCATATCAACCGACTGACCTATCCACACACTTATCAACTTACCCTCTTAATTAAAATATTTACTTTCTCAATATTTCAATAAATCAATTAATCAAGCCTATACAAGGCATGGTACTGCATACTACTCACCAGTTTTTTAAGTTAGCTATAGACTAAAGTTACCGTCACTTTTTAGTAGTTTGCAGCACATTTAAGGGTTAGAAACAATAGTCAAAAACCCAGATTCCAATATAAATAGGGAGATAGAGAGAGAGGAAGATATATATATATATATATATATATATAGAGAGAGAGAGAGAGAGAGAGAGAGAGAGAGAGAGACTTACCTCGCTGGCTTCAGATTTTTTTCTGCAGTGCTCTTTTAACAGGTCTGTCCCCGAGCTTTTTTTATATTCTGCTACAAAATTTAGTAAATTATAATGGTAAGAACAATTTCAATTTCAGTTTTCTTTTTACTGAGTAAAAGAAGTTTCACAAAAATGATAAATACATATAACGGGAAAAGCACATAAATGATATCTTACCTAATAGGATTTCAGTTTGATTCTCGAGGTCCGCTTTTACACACAGCACATTAGACACATGTTGCAATGAGTTGAAGAACACGATCAGTACAACGATGCATAGTGTAAAAAGACTGGTACTCTTAGTGAAAAGATGCTTCGAAGTCGTCTTGCTTATCATAGTTATTATGTCCAAATTCTTCTTTCTGTATAATACAACAAATAAAGATGTTGCAGTCTGCTCTGTTTATGATGAATCTGTTGGTCATAAAAATACATAACACAACATTATCTTAAATTGGTCGTCACTGGCCAACTGAAAATATATATTGTCTTTTAAAAATGCGTGTAGAGATTTGGACATTGCTTCATTGCTGTGTACTTGGCCTTAAATGAAAGCTGCAGAGAATATGGCATTCGTTGTTTTTCAGTAGTCTACACATTAAAGTTGATATATTTAAAAATTTTACATTATTCCGCCAAATAATTACCCTGTGCACGCATTTGAACTTCGCGCTCTCCTAGCTCGCCCGCCGCGATGGCAATTATTAAGGCTTTGCTCTAAAGTCACCGTTCCGAACCCGCTTATTTGCATATTGGCAGTGCCACTGAGAGATCACTGGACTGTGATATGCAAAAAAGAACTGTGACGTCAGAGCAGAGCATTGATTATTCACGTTCAGAGATTCAGAGGCGTAGTTCAAACGCGTGCACATGGTAATTATTTGGCAGACTTATGTAACAATTTAAAATATATCAACGTTTTGATGTGAAGACTACTGGAAAATGATGAATGAAATATTCTCTGTTTCTTTCCTTTAAACGCTTACTGTTGTGGTCATGCTGGAGGCTCTAAAGCTGATGAAGTAGACTGTTATTTAACGTACAAGCGTACATCAATACATGGTCCATTAAATGTTTGTACAAGTTGGAGTCTTCTTTCTTTGACTTGAAAATTAGGGCAGGAATTAATGATTTTAGAAAAGCATGAAGCTCTAAAATATCTCAGTAGAAAATCATTTGAATCTATTTAGTTTTTGCTGAAGATATATCTATCACAGTGGAAATTGCAAGCCAGGCAAGATTGGAATCGGGGTTTTTAATTATTGTTTCTAACTCTAAAATGTGCTGCATACTACTCACAAGTGACTAATCACAGTCTATAGCTAACTTTGTAAACTAGTTAGTTATTTAGTTGCTGCATATTTGTGCCTACAAGTAAGGAATGTTTTGGGCAAGATGAGGAATGAGTGTATTTTTTTCTATTTCTGAATCCCAAAAATGGTAACATTGAAGATTATCGTTCTTAGTCTAGTCTTTACACACAAAAGTGTATATGAACAACGATTGTATATTTCAAAATATTGCATGCTAACATTAATTTAGCTTACTTGGCAATGAGCAAAGTCGTTCGATCTTAATGTTTCAAAGGTTTCTAGTAAAGTTCATAAATAAATTGTCATTTCTGGTACTTCAGTCATCTACCAGAATTAACTGCTACAATACAGCTTGCAATGAAACGCCCTTTGGTTGGAATTTTGAGATAGTTTCAAACAGTAATGAAGTTATTTATAAAAAAAGTCAATTTACTTACATACGTCACAGTATTGAATGTGTTTCACCGCATAAGACAGCAGGTGTTTATCGGTATGCGGTGCACTCCTTACCCCTGCTCCATTGACCAATGGTGAGAAATGATAGTACCCCACGTAATAATCGAACCCTTGGTGGGCGCATGCGCTTTGTGTGCTACAAAAATCAGCTGATTGTGCCACCTTACGACTGTTAACAGCTAGAAGGATTTCGCAATAAAGGCATCTGCCCCTTCTTATCATATGGTTTGGATCATGTGACCTACGTTTTGAACAATGAACAAGAGTTGACCGGTATCTGCGTAATGTTTAGCGAAAACCCGGGATAAACAGCGATTATCCCGCGCAGATGTTGCGTTTTTAGGAAACCATTGACTTCGAATCGTTTGAAAGGATTCTTAAGAAAAGGTGAGTTATTCTAAAAGCTTCTACATTCTGTGAAGTTTTACCGTATTTTTTAAAAATCTTTTTGTTCCACCATGTGGTCTAATTTTTTTTGTCTACAGGCTGACTATTTGGCAACCTCTTGATATCACCCTCAGAAATTCCCCCCCAGATTAGGGCGGGCAGGCCTTCTTGTGTCCAGAACCGTGCCTGTCCAGCTTTATGCCTGAGCAAGCACAGAATTGGGTACATCCTGATTGCACTCAGTCCCCAAGCACGGAACGGAATAACACGGTGGTAACGAACGGTGTTAGATCCGGGGTCACCCGTGGTCATGCACAGTACACCCGCGTGTTCAGGCCTTTTTTTACACAAGTACCTCCAAACAGGAAAAAAAATCACCTTTGCACAAATATAAACAGTATCCTGGACAGTCCATTTATGCCGTCCTTGCCGTAATCGTAGGTGACCTAGAATGTCGCAATACTAGTACACACTGGCATGAATTACAACCTTAAGCAAGATTGAAAGCATGGACAGTCCAACATACCTCATTGATGGCTCAAAATGACTGTAACTGTTTTCCTGAGACTTTTGTCTTAGGGATTTTCTAAAAATGCCCTCAATTTTGAATTATGGGTAATTGAGTGCGAAAAATGTAAAAAAAAATACCATTTTTACACCTATTTATCGACAAAAACTACAATAAAAATCAGAAATTAAAAAAATCCAATGGCGCATCTTTTGATATTATTCCTAACCGTCGTAAAATGTAAAAATTAGGTATTTAGGATATGTAGCCAATCTTGCTCAGTGTCTGCCTAAAAAACATGGCACTCCGCTAACGCAAAAATATCGTCTTTCGGAGCAAAATTTAAAAAAAAATCAGCCATTTAACGTAAAAACCAAACATTGAAAGTATGTAAGGACGATAATTTCATTTCATTTTGCCGAATTTTTTCCTTCCATACTATTTGTTTATTTTCAAAAATTTTACGGTTAGCAAAAAAAATTGTATCTTGTAACCCGATACTTTTTGAATACTAGCAATACTTTTTTGATACTAGCAATAGGAGAATACCGTAGCAACAGACCACCGTGTAAGGCTAATGTGTGTCCAGTATGGTGCGCGACCTGAGGCACGGTTCTGGTAAACCCTCTTTTTTTTAAGAGTGTAGATTTGCTCTAGGCACGGTCCTGGATACGCGTCAGGACTATCCAGAACCGTGCCTGGGCATATTTGATAAGTACAGTGTTGTTCTCAGGACTGTGCTCAGGTCAATGTACTTTCTTTCATATACCACTTGATGTATCAAGAACTGATTATCTCACCGTCTCAGATAAGTCCAGCCTTACAAACTGATGTAATCTTTTAATTTTTTTAGAATTTTACAAGTAATGGACTTGAGGTGTATTTTTATCTCCATGAAAAATGGAGATATTGTTTTGGTCTGTCTGTGTGTGTGTGTGTGTGTGTGTGTTTCCGCCAACTACTGGTGACCATAACTTAAGAACGCCTTTATGGATGGGGATGGTATTTGGTATGTAGGTAGGTCTTAGGAAGACAAGAGTCAAGGTTAAATCTGGGCCTCCTGGTGGCTGACCTTGGTACTGCAGCAGAACTTCCGTTTTTTGTATCTTTTGTCCTGAACATGCTATGGTCTTGATTTTTTGGTGGCAGATAGCTTTTCCTGTCAGGAATAAGTGGTGTGAATTTTGTCCCCCTAGCAGCTTGTGCTGGAACTGCAAGGGGGGGGGGTGGATAAATTTATAAGAGCATATAAGTCCAGAAAGAAGCAACGTATTATCATGAATTTGGTATGCAGGTAGCTTACACAGAGACGTACATAATCAAATGCAAGTTATGCAAATGAGGACTTAATTTGCATAATTTATGAGGAAATTATGAAATTCCAGTGTTTCACATTATAGGACTTTCATACATGTAATGTGTATAATCTATCGCAGGTAGAATAAAAACAAATATAAATTATGCAAATATGGACCTCATTTGCATAATTAATGAAATTTCTATGATTCCTTAGGGGTAAATGATGGGAATTTCATACTTGTGACATGTGTAAGTTAGCTAAAAGTTTACAACACCATGCATATATTTTGTTAATGTACAGGTCATTTGCATAATTTATGACAACGTGTTGAAATGAAACATTGCCAAAGGATTGGACTTTCACATCAAATATATGTTATTTGTGTTGAGGAAACCATATTTCATGGAGATATGAGGTCGTGGAACTCTTGTTAAAATTGAATGGGCTGCCTAGCCGTCTGAAAATTCAAGACGTCAAAAACATAAATAAACTAGAGTTCGTGAGAACACATGCTTTCGTCAGGTGTAGATATGTTGTTTTTATATTGTTGATGTGGTCATTGTTGATGGAAGGATGAAATAGATTATTCATGCTCATGTTTCTCTACAAGAAAATGGGGGAGGAACAACAAAAGTGGGTAAGATACAAGGAACTGTTTCGAAAAGGCCCACTTCAGACCTGGGCAGGTCGTAACCTGATCCACGTACTAAAAAGGGAATGTCTAGAATGTGGCCAGTGCTCATAATACACTACATGTGGCATGAAGAAAAGTTGAAAATTGTCAATTGTGGTAATAGTTTTGATCTGCTGGAGCTGGGGATGTCCGAATGATGTGTGTTGAAGTACTTTCCTTTATATGTGCCCATGTTTCCGTACGTGTTGAAGAATCCCATGTGCGTATAAGCCTGTATCCACTCCACGTTCCAGGCAGATGTGCCAGGCGCAGTAAGAAAACACAGCAGGGAGCATCAAGTCACCGGCCTACAATTAGTCCCCCGTGCAACCAAGTCGACTCAAGTTACACAAAGCATTGGCGAATAAAACATAATCATTTTAAATCCGTTGATTAGACGTTAATTGCAACTACATACATCTGTATATGTTCATTAAAAATGAATAAAATTCATTCACAACGACGTAAGATACAAGCTTAAAAATTTAAAAACAAAAACGCCCACTGCAGTTACAAACAAGCTGCTAGAGGTCCCAAACCCACACCATTTGCTTGCATCCCCAACAGCTTTCCACTACTCAAAAATCATTGACCTGACACTTGTGTAAAGTTTACCTCCAATTCAAACGTTATGCTGCAATACCTAAAACAGCTGCTAAGAGGCCTATTATCGAACTTTAACTTCATTTTAACTGACACTAAACGCACACTGAATATCATTAACAAACATGCGCGATTTCTAAAGTACGAACAAACAAAAACGCAAAAATTCACGACTCTTAGCAGCGCAGAAACGTAAATAGCAGCGCAGAAACGTAAACGGAAACCCATTTTCGACCTTGAACTTTGTTTTCGTAACCGCTACACACCTACCAAATTTCATGAGAATACATTCACAAATTTTCGAGTTACCCTCTAAAAACACAATCAACATATGCACAAAATCCCCGCTAAAAACGATTAAAGAAACCCAGATGCACCATTTTTTAACTTTAGCTACATTTTGACCACGTGCAAAAACTATAAAAAAAACCGCTCACCAATAATCGAGTTATGACGTTGACCCTAATACGGGGACAGGCCACAGCTGCTCCACCCAAAATCGACCGATTCCATATCTTTCTGACGAAAGCAATAAAACCTCATTGCCATTGAGTAAAAACAACAAAATGATGAAAAGCCCTAAATATATTACACAAATACGAAGTCACCCAACTCTTTTTGTGGATTTAAACCCCACCTTTGATGTGTAACTTAGAGGACATTTGGAAAAAAGGTATATACAAATACCGTACATATCAGTCACCTGACCTAAAATCCATTAAGAAAATATCTTTATGAGTCGTATGTGACCTTGGCAGCTCAGTGGCTGTAGATCACCCTGCGCACTACTGCTGAGTCTAATATTAGAGTTGTTGAGTAAGTTGGAAATCGACACAGTAGCTTTTACAGATCATAGAAAACGTCAATGGCAGAAAGGTATTTTCTATTAATTAGATTGATGCTGGCTTAGCGTATTTATAATCAAACCAAAGAGCACAATGTATTCCCTTAAAAAGGGATCTAATTTTACTATGAGGATTTTTCACATTTGCCGCCTTGTCAATTTTTAATTTAAAAAAAAAACTGTGAAACTGCAATATAATACTGAAGCAATTATGCTTCCTGGAAGACATATTGTGGACAGTCAAAGTCGTTCGTGTGATCTGTTAAAAAATGTTTAAATGGCACATCAAAATGTACGCCTTCGGGTCAAATTTGACCCCGTTCGGGTGTTTGAGGGTTAACATTCATTGAAATGTCATTTAGAAAATATCGTAAATTCCCACTGCCACTATCCCTATTCACCAGTCGTGGTGCGCTGAAAATAAACGTGGATATTCACAATCAGCAAAGCTACTGGATTATCGAAGGTTTTCGAATTTCCATAAACGTTCTAGTAAATTATATTTGGAGTATAAATGGTAAAAGTACACTGCATTATAGGCATGTAACATGTAACGCGAATTGCATTTAATAATGAACTTTTTATAGCTCATTTATTTGTGAAGTTGTTGTTGTGCCACTTGTTTTGGATAAAGTGATACGGTTCTATACCTACGTGTATGGGTGGGGATTTGCCACAACCCTTTCAATTATTATTCTTTTTTTTTTAGTATGAAGTGCAACACCGTACCGCTGTTGACCTTCCTTTTTGTGATCTCCACCATTGTGTTGCTCTCTGCTTTTAAAGGTATTTTCTTCTCTTGATAAGATTTGTCAAATAACAGTTAACCTGGCCTGGCTTGTCGACATCGATTTATGGTGTATGATTCTGTGCTGACTCTTGAATGTGTAATTATTGTTATTATGATTTTCGTCCTATTTTAATGTTTTTCTATGTATGTACAGGGCATGCCAGAAAAGAAATACGTTAAGCACCGAGTGCATGTACTCTGTCAAATAAAACAGAAACTAGAGTTCCACGACCTCTTATCTTAACAAAGAAGGCCATTCTAGCATTTTCTTATTACTTATGCAAATGAGGTCCTAATTTGAATAAGTTATGTTGAATGATGTTCACCTCCATTTAACGAAATGCACAAGTATGAAATTGCAAGCATCAACCACTATAGAATTATAGTATTTTTCCTTAATTATGCAAATCGGGTTTTCATTTACATAAATAATATTTGGCGATGATATCATATTTCTATTATATTTTCCTCTCATTCTTAATTACATATATCACAAGGCAGAATAGTCCTATCATGGACGGTAAATGAATTTTAGAATCCCCTCATTAATGATGCAAATTAGATCATAATTTGCATAATTGTCATCTAATTATGTCGAGCATGACTTTAGCTACCTACACACCAAATATCAAGACGATTCGTCGACCGGTGATTGAGTTGTCCTACTTTAAACATATTCAAACAAACACTCCTGCAGTTCCAGAGCAAGACCCTAGATGACCCAAACTTACGTTACATCTTCCCTAGCACAAGAGCTACCTACCATCCAAAAATCATGACCCTAGCATGTCAAGATCACAAGATATCAAAACCGGAACTTCTGCTGCTGTATCATAACAAGCCGCCAGGGGGCCAAAATCTAATCATTTTGAGGTCTCATCAAGTCCTACCAACCTATCAAATATCAAGATAATCCATCTAAGCCTTCTTAAGTTATGCTGTTGACAGACAGACAGACAGACGGACAGACAGACAGACAGACACACACACGGCCACGAAAACAAAACCTTCTTGGCTAAGGCAATAAATAAACCCTATTCAGACCGGGCTTTTTCAGTCATACTGGGTTGGAGGAGGGGATGTTGAGGCCTACCCCCTGTAACTTCTTAACTATTTTTTACCAAAAGGAATATGACAAAAATTTACCAAAACCTGAGTATGATAGAATACTTAGGTCCACTAACACATATATATTAATACTATCGTTAACACAAGTCAATGGTGTAATTTTAAACAATCATAATCATTTCTTGGATGTTATACTAAAAACTTAACAAAGAGTATTCTATAGTTGAAAAGTATTGTTTGCCTTCCCTACCGATCATAATATTGGAATAGTATGCTATGAATCAAGTACTAAAAGATATGTCCATAACTATAGAAAATGTGACTAACGTCTACATCTAAGTTATGTCCTTTCCTCTCACGATTTTGCTGACGTAGGAAATGTGGATTCTTCGTTTATTCATTTATTCCGATACCCTTTAGTCTAGATGAGACTGATCTTTCAGGGTACAAAACATATAGACATACAAACATACTGACAGCAAGACTAAAAGAGAATGAACATACATAATCATCACAAAATATATACAGGATATGCAAAACGATCATGACTTAACTTATATACAACTTAACTTATGTACAACTGGTAGATGGCCTTTTTGAGTTGATGTGGATTGGTCAGTGTTTTGATACTGGGTGGCAAGGTGTTCCATAGATTAATGGCGTGGTGGAGAAATGTTCGCTTTTTGATGTTTGCTTTTTTCGTTTAGGTAGTTTGAAACTGCAAGAATTGGAAAAAAATCTAGTTGGATACTTGCGGATAGAATGTACGGGAACAATGGAGCTTTTGATGTTTTTGTGTTCGTGACTGTCAAGAATAAAAAAAATATATATATATATTGTTGGGACAGGTAATCACAATGCCTGTGCAAGGCAGTTGATCATCGTGTTCCCAAAGTAACTGCAAAAAAAATCATATTCTATGCCATGGTTTGACAATGAGGTCAGCCACCTAAGGAACAAAAAAACTGACTATGTGGTGCAGAGCGAAAGAAAAAAAAAATGCCTAGCTCACTGGTCTAAGTTTAGAACGTTAAGGAACGATTTACAGCAACTCATAGACTGCAAAATTTAATACAAACTCCTCCTTTCTTGAAAACTCGTAGCCTGTTTTATGCCCTACAAGCATTATCTTGGAGCGACGCCACAAGAAAAAGCAAACTCATGAAATGGAAACTAAACTTTAACTGCCAACACTACAAAGAATATTGGGACTTCCCCCAAATTTTCAAAATTTCAAAGAGTAGACGGGTCCATTCCGTGAACGAGGTTGATGGAGTCAACCGAAAATTTGGAGTAAGTACCAATATTCTTTGTAGTGTTGGCAGTTAAAGTTTAGTTTCTATTTTATAATGACTTGTACCAAAACAGAAGAACTTTCATGCTAAGTTAAAAAGCAAACATGTTTAACCAGTTCTTTTACTCTGTCTTCACCTCTCCTGCAGTTAACCCTCAAACCACCGTATGTTTTTTGCGACGAATCTTACCGTATGGGGTCAAAACTGACCCCATAATGTTTTGCACGAATACGGTTTTAATGACTCTTTTTGCGATTTGTATGTATGTACAGTTTCATTAATCTATCAGGGATAGTTTGACATGATTAGGTGTGAATAATCTCTGCTCATTATCATAATTTAATTTTATTTCATTAGAGGTCCACAGGCAGCCATGTTGTCTAAGGCAACTTAGTCAAGGGTCACAACTACTGACTTTCCTGATTCAATATTGCGTTCATTCAAAGCATGACAGCATAAAGCTCAAGCAAACATATCATCTGGAAGAAATTTCGGGGACAACAAAAGACGCAAATGTGTTAAAAATGCATAACATTCTTCTGGGGTCAATTTTGACCCCACTGGACAACGCATAAACTTTCTAGGATAACTTAATCAACAATGAGCCAATCTCAGTAAAACTGTATAAGAGGTTGCAAGACATATATACAAGAAAACTCATAGGAGGAATTTCATTTTCGACAAGAAATGTCAAAATGGCGCATATTTATATACGTCTGGAGTCATTTTTTGACCCCATACGGTGATTTGAGGGTTGATCAGTCCCTCCCTGTAATCAGTACCTGGAGACATCCCTTTCTCGGCAATATTGATTTCACAATTAAGAAAGTACTGGATGTCTTGCTTACCTTGGACAGTCCAAAAGCTGTTGGTCAAGACTCAATAGCCCCCCCTTGCGATCCTACGAAATGGTGCGCATACAATAGCCCCTTATCTTACTGCAATCTTCAACAAAAGTATTCAAACTGGCAAAGTTCAGTCGAAATGGAAAAACGCCAACATCTGTCCTGTCTTTAAGAAAGGTACTAGAGAACTTGTTGAAAATTATAGGCCCATGTCGTAACTTAGTGTCGTAAGTAAGGTAATGGAACGTTGCATTTTAATAGAATCTTCTACCACCTTCAAGCACAAATCCACCCGCTCCAACACGGCTTCATAAAAGGTAAATCTAGAGCAACTCAACTTCTGGAAATCCCTCAAACTATAGGGAAAATCCTTGATCACAGTGGCCAGGTAGATGTTAAAACTTAGATTTTGCTAAAGCTTTCGAAAGCAACCCGCATCATCCTCTTGTAAACAAACTCCAAACATTTGGCTTTTATTCCAATCTATTCGTTTGGTTCTCCGATCTGTTTAATCGAAGTTGGTAGTTGTCGAATGAGTTTTCTCAGACTGGCTTCTTGTTATGTCCGTAGTGTCACAAGGTTCCATTCTGGGACCCTTACTTTTCTCACGTTATATCACATTGAATGCCCTATGGCTCTTTATGCAGATGATCCCAAGTACTACAAACAGATATCTTTACCTGCTAACAGCATTTCCCTCCAACAAGATATTGATAACATGGTTGACTTAAGTTATACTTGGATGATGAAATTTAATACTAAATGTAAAGTACCCACAATTTGTAGAACTAAAACGCCGGTCCTCCATGAGTACAGAATTGAAGAATAAATGCTTTCCTCGGTCAAATAACTTAACGACTTCGGTGTATCTATTTCCCACTTTCTGTCTTGGAAGAGGCACATTATAAGCATTACATCCAGAGCGAACTCAGCCCTTGATTTTATTTTAAAAATCGGTTGGTTACCATGTCCCAGTCAATGTCCAAAAATCTCCATACGTTACCCTTGTAAGGCATAAACTTGAATAATGTTTAAAGATCTGCCCCACACACACACACACAATCATGATCTTATCACTACCCTTGAAAATGTCCAGAGACGTGCTACAAATAATATTCTTAATGATTACATATCTGATTACAGGGACAGACTCACAAACTGCTCTCTATTACCCCTATCCTATTGTAGAGGTTCTCTACTTGACCTATCCTAGACTATAGAGCATTATATAACTTGCCCACACACATCATTTAGGTCTTACAACCAAGCAAAACTCAAATCAAAAAGATGTCTTACCACCACTTTTAAAACCTTTTCTTCCAAAGAATTGTACATATTTGGAATACCTAGCCCCTTAATATAAGACTCTTAAATTTTTTCCCTACTGTCTCCAAAATCACCTTAAGTAAGCAGTAGTAGCTCATTATCACTCCCTCACAGACACAGATTTGACCCCAACAAAATGTGTACATCGCTTACACAATCCCAATGCCGCAATTGAACTCCGTTTTAAATTCTCTACTTAGATCCATATTTTAGTATTTTTTTAATGATTTATTTATAGATATCCCTTCTGAGCTGGTGAATTGTCATTTCCATTGTCACATTATTTCCATTATTGTTTAACTGTTTCGTTTTGCTTCCTTTTACTTTTCTTGTTATTAGTATTACTGTTCAAATTATTGTTATTGTTCGTTTTTATTGATTATTATTCCTTGTAAAGCTCCATTCCGTAGTTTTATTTTGGTCAGGGAGTTGGAAAGGAAAATCCATGTTTTCCCTTTACTTTTTACACACGTGTAATAAAGTTGAAATAAACAAAATAAATAAACTACGTCAAGACGACGTCATATATTGGTGTTATGCATATTCAAGCTATTCTCCATCATCAGACTTTTGAACATGCTTTTTTTGTTAAATTCAGCTTAAAACTACAATAGAAATTGACTAAAGACGTTTAAATGAACGTCTTCTGTAAAAGAATGAAATTTTAGAGAAATCACCTGGTTACGCCTGAGCTGATAATATAGTCCGCCATCTTGGATTTTTACCAATGACGCCATAGATTATTGATTTTTTTTAATAATAAGAATTATATTGCATTGCATTAGATGTTACTAATGCTAGAAGACGTATGAACCTGCAAGTTTCTCTTATAAAACAAAATCACTGAATCTCGGAGAACCTGTCGGAAACACGTTGTCATAGCAACAGAGAAAACAAGTAAAATCGGCGATTTTGTACCTCCGGGTTTGTTGAAATTTCTTTTTGTATATGTTGTTTGTTATATATAGTTTTTAATGGTAATGAAAGGTGTATCGGGTAATGGTTGCATTATAAATAGGCCATATACGGCATCTTCTAAAATAGAACATACATCAGCCAGTCGGCGACATGTTACAAATCGTCATTTTGTCAACTATGCAGCTGACAATGTCGTCAGCTAAAGTTAACCGTCAGCTAATAGAACAACTTCAAAAAAGGCCGTTCTAGTTATAACGTTAGCCTTAAGAACGTCAGCCACTTAAAACAACGGCAACTTAAAACATTAACCTACTAACTAAGGAAGCCGCAATGAACTAGGAACAAAACACAGAATGACAACCAAAACAGTGTAATGAAACGTTAAAAATAACGTGTAATAAAGTTCCTCGAAAATATACAGTTCAGACCATATTATATATAGCGGTGTTTAGGCCAACGGATACCTATACTCTAAACTTTAAAGGCCGTATCGTTGTAACCTTGTAACTGATGGCCACAAAACCTCCGTCTGACGGCGGTGTTATGTTACAGTTGTTGCTATAACTGGCAATGTCCGACTGACGCTAGACTGACTGCTAATTACATCTAAGCTGAATGACGGCTAATTACATATAAGCTGACTGACGGCTTAGTAACTACATCTAAGCTGACGATGTTGTGTATATAACGGTCATGATGGTGTACATATAACAGATAACTGTCTATAACATTCAACTCACATCAAACCGCGATAAAAAACTAACGAAATACTATACCTACCTAAACCCTTTTAAAACACGAACAATAAAAATGTATAGCATAACTTTACTAAACAATAACCAAGCCACATTACATACAAAAAAATTAAAACAACATTCGGTTACAGAATGCGCTATATTCGATAACTACTAACAATACAACGCAACCATTAATAATAACGTTAAATACATGTAATCCAACACTTCTGACAGCTCCACACAATAGTGTCAAAAACTAACATTTCAAACAACAAAACCACTAACCCATTTTCATAAGCAACTTAAAACATGAATCTACAAACTTATGAAAGCCGCAAAAACACGGAACGAAAGACAAAATGACAACCAGAACAGTAAAATCATCATCATCATAAATCAAACGTTAAAAATAACGTATAATACAGTAGCTAACCACGGCCGTCAACTGCGCCAAGTTGCATCTGATCGCCTACATCTGAAACAACTAATCTCCAAACCGTCCCGCGCGCCTACGATCTGACTAAAACCTAATTTCCCATTATCGGAACCACACACCCCTCTGTCAGACGGCTGATAAAAAATGGACGCACCCGGCAATACCTTAACAACAGCCAAGTAATTACCGCATAACCATTTTCAGACAAAAAGGGGTGTCCAGGGGCCTCCAAAAGGTTTCATTTCCACGCCCGAAAACACATATACAACGAAAAAAAAACGTGCCACAACTGCAGCCTAACAGCAAAACGTATACCGAGTCCCACAAAATTCCGTCCACCCAACCGCGAGATATAGCTGCGAACATGAAAATGACGACCAGACGCTCTACCCTTCCGCGGAAGGATACCTCCTTCCCCGGAGGTAATTATGAACATAACTCGGTAATAAGAAATGGTTGTTAGATTTATTTTCGAAAACATCAAACCTTCACCTCAATCCACCTCCACACAAAACCCCGACATTCTAATACTTTATATGCTTTATACAGGAAAAGCAGGCATTTTCTCAGGAGCAAATACATAATATTTCAGTCCATCCTCTCATGCATATATTATGTTGATGTAGAGGTCATTTGCATAATTAATGATGACATTGAAATGTAACAAACATTTACCCTGGGTACCCACCTGCCAATGTTTGAGCAGGAGAGTTTAGCCACGTTCACACGGATCTAAATGGCCCCTTCTAAACGCTCCAAATCGCTCTGAAAGCGCCTCGATGGCAAACCACATCGGGAGCTAGTTTGCGTCTGAATACAATGCGATTTTGCAGGTTTACTTTGCATGTTGACCCGGTCATGGATCATATGCAATACAAAAAGGTGCGTGACCACAACTTCAAAAGTGGTAATGACAGAATGACCTGTCCATTCTAGGACGAGCTTCAACGCGTCTGACGTGACAAAGTCGGCATTTGGCCCAAGTTCTTACCGACGATGGGAGGGAGGCACAGACAAGCAGGGTCGTTGACCTCTGACGTTGACAGGGCTCCACCTTGTGTCTTTTAATCAATCAACATGGATATCTAGTTTGCGGGATTTGCACTTGGGCACGATTCTAAAGGAACGTACGGGGCGGACCGGATGTGATCATGAGGAATGTAATTTACCCGAATCGCGGTTCCAGTGGTTTCGTCTGAATGAGGCTTTTGACATGGCTTCTCAAACCACGTGAATGCAGTTCATATTGGCCCCGTTCAAATCAAGTCGCTTTGATCGCGATTCGGGTAAACTACATTCCTCACATCTGGTCCACGTTACTTTAAAACCATGCCCGAGCACAATTCGCCCGAACTACATTCATTGTTGTTTGATGAAAACACGCAAGGTAGCGTGTTATCAATGTCAGAGGTCAACGACCTGTTAGCTGTTGCCCCCCTCCCAGCGTACCTAGGCTAAATGCCGACGTGGTCCTGCCAGAGGCAGTGAAGCCCCTCCTAGCATTGGCACATTATTGGGGCATTACTGCTCCTTAACTTGCTGCCACGTAGATTTTGGCATAGCATATAAATACAGAAAAATCACCCATAATCCATGATTCGGGTAAACCACGTGTGTGTGTGTGTGGGGGGGTGATACGGATACTGTATTGCTGGGCGGAGGAACTTCACACGAAGTCAACGTCCAGGGCGGAGGGGCCATAAGTGATGAGGCCAACGGCCAAGTGTCCAGGGCCAAGGCGACCCACGAAGTCACAGAGGATGTCGGCTGTGGCTAGCGGCCTGGAAAGGAGATGGGCACCACCAGGCCACAATGCCCAAGACTTACCATGATGAAGTCAGCCATTACATTTACAACCTCTATACCAGCTAGGTCGTCCCCCAGTCTAAAAAGGACCGCACCTGTTGCGGTAACCCAGGGCGTACGTGATAAGTCTGCTACTGGTGGCCCGGGCAGAAAGCTCCGTACAAGAGATAATATTGTCATAGGTACTTGGAATACTAGAACACTGCGTCCAGATGGTAAACTGGAAGAACATTTCCATGAAATGGATAGATACCACTGGAACCTTGCAGGACTATGTGAAACAAGATGGAAAAAACATGGGCGAGAGCACAACTGACGAAGGCCACAAATTCTATTATAGTGGAAGACAGGACAAACACTTAGAAGGAGTGGGTTTTCTGGCCCATAGAGGTATTCTGGATACGATAATAGAATACCGTCCGATCTCAAGTAGAATAATGACAGTCCGCCTTAGAGCTGCTCCATTTAACATTACAGTCGTGCAAGTATATGCATCGACAAAAGATGATGACGATAATGTAATCGAGGACCTCTATTCCCAGCTCGAAGAAACAATAAATAAAGAAGAAAGATGATATAATAATCGAAGGAGATTGGAATGCTAAGATAGGTCAGGATGCCCATGTTAGCTGGAAGGGCACATGTGGCCGCTTCTGTAACTCAACAAGAAATGAAAGAGGACTTCGACTCTTAGAGTTCACGGCCGCCAACAATATGGTTGTAGCAAACACACTTGGTGCACATAAAAACTCAAGGAGAATGACATAGCACAGTCCAAATGGCCAACACAACCAAATAGACTACATTCTAGTGCCTAGGCGCTTTCGATCAGGAATAAACATTGCGCGTACTCGCAGCTTTCCTGGGGCCGATATCGGTAGTGACCATGACCTGGTCATGATGACGTCTAACTAGGGCCAGGAAACAGAAATATACCAGACTTCGCTTTGACTTGGATAAACTAAATGACCCTGTCATAAAGGAACAGTTCCAAGCTAAAATTGGAGGGAAGTTTGCCCCTCTGGCAATCCTAGAAGAAAACGAAAGCGAAAACGTAGAGGACACTGTAGAAAGTTCAACACAGCAATACTACAAACCGCCAAAGAGGTCCTGGGTAAACACCAGCGACCCAAGAAACCCTGGGTAACAGCATAAATCCTAGAACTCTGCGATAAAAGACTTGAACTAAAAAAAAAAAAAAAAAAAAAACAGAAGGAGCACAGAAATAGAGGGGAGCAAATAAGAAAGTCAAAACAAGATTGAGAAAGGCAAAGAAAGCTTGGATAGAGCAACAATGTACTGAAATCCAAACTAGCCTAAATCAGAATAACACAAAGAAAGCGTATGAAGTGGTCAACGAATTAACCATAAAAGAGTGTGCAAGACCAACAGAGTAAAACGGGTAACTGTCTCACTGAAGAAGCAGATGTACTGAACAGGTGGACAGAATATTGCGAAGAGCTATATAATTACAAACTAAAAGGAAATCCAGCAGTGCTGGCTTGCCTTTAGGCAGATTCTGAGCCAGACTCTGACCCTATACTGAGGGAGGAAGTTGAATTCGCGTAGTCGGGTAAGTGTGCAGGACCAGATAGTATCCCAGCAGAACTGATAAAGGCTGGAGGAGAATCCATGATCACAGCGCTCACTTCTATTTGCAACACCATCTGGAAAACAGGGGGCTGGTCAACCCCTTGGACACGCTCCCTAATCATCACACTACAAAAAAGGGGGATTTGCACATGTGTCAGAACTACAGGACTATTAGGTTAATAAGTCATCCTAGCAAAGTCATATTGCGCATCAAATTAAACAGACTGAAACATGTAGCAGAGACCATTATCAAAGAGGAACAAGCAGGTTTCAGACCATGCAGGTAGAAGTACAACTGATTAAATATTCAACCTAAGAATAATTTGTGAAAAACATCTACAACACCAAAATGACCTATGCCACGTATTTATTGATTTTAAAAAGGCCTTTGACCGTGAATAAAGAAACTCTATCTACACAACCAAGTTTTTTATTCAGCCGACGTTTCGGTGACCGTCTGTCACCTTCCTCAGGGCGATTCTGACTGGTTCACATTGCACTGCAGCATAGGTGTCGCTGCTATAGATGCGTTCCCAAAGGTATTTACATATCTACAAGTACAAATGCACTGTTTAGGGGACCTGTATTTACAATGCTGCCTTTGACCGTGTTTGGTAAGTGGCACTATGGGCAACAATGAGAAAATACATGATCGATGGTTGCATGCTGGGAAGGCATTAAGATGGCGGCTCCTGGGGATCCCAGCTCAGGGGACAACTTTTGAGGACGAAAATCCAGCCCAATCCTCATAATCCTCTGAGGGGGAGACCTGGAGAGACCGCCGTTATATGCCACAGATAGGGTTTAAAGTCATTTTTGTGTTCTTTTCCTGATTTTGTCTGTTAGACAAGCACATTAGGCTTCCTGTTTCCAGGCGCCCTCCCACTGATGTTTATTTTTGAGTTTATCGACTTTTATTTATTTTGTCCTACCACCACAAACCGCTACTCAACAAAAAGAGTACGCGCAGTGTACTGGGCACCATCGTTATTCTTGTATGAGTTGCAATGTCTTTCCAAGACGAGTCAAACACATCCAAGTATCCATGTGGTACCTGTGACCGAACTGTGTCCTGGAGTGAACTTGGAGTGGAATGTGAAACCTGTGGACAGTGGTTCCACCTGGCATGCCAAAGTATCCCGTCGAGTTCCTATGATAGATTGGGCCAAAGTGATGTTGTATGAAACTGTGTAATATGTAATAAGGCCAATTACAGCTTGGTCGCCTTCGACCTGTTTGGCCTCGACCAGTCTCACACAAACTCTACCATGCTCAGTTCATCGGCTTCCACTGTAAACAGTGAGAGAAATTTTCAGCCTTTCCACTCATCTACCCCCACTTCTGCAAATCAGCAGAATAAGTGGTTTAATCGTCCACTTAGACTACTGAATGTCAACTTTCAGTCTATTACTGGGAAAAGGCAGAGACAAGAAACCTCATAGACAGTACCATACCTGACATTATCTTGGGAACCGAATCCCACCTAGATTCTTCCATTTTCAGTAGTGAAATCCTACCAGAGGGGTACAACGTCTTCAGACGTGATAGAAACAGAGACGGCGGCGGTGTTTTCATTGCCGTTGCCGACCACCTGCAGTGCTAAGAAGCCACTGAACTATCTGTTCCTGATTGTGAGATTATCTGGGTGAAGATTAAGATGAAAGGGATCAGGCAGCTCCTCGTTGCATCGTATTATCGCCCCCACACAAAGGACAAACTTAGTCTAGACCAGTTCGAAATATCTGTCCATCGTGCTGTAGCAACAAATGCCACCCTCATCATAGGGGGAGATTTCAATTTCCCAGCCTTCAACTGGACCACAAAAACATTGAAGGTGTCTTCAAATTATGCTAGTCTACATTACCAATTCTTGGACTTTCTTCAGGACATGGGATTAGATCAGATGGTAACATTTCCAACATTCTGGATTTGTTCATTACAAATTATCCCACCCTCGTACCACGTATTGAATGTATGCCTGGTCTCTCGGACCACGATGCTGTGTACATGGAATTTGATATCAATTCCGTCCGCAAGCGTCAAGTCAGACGTAAAGTACCCCAGTATTCCAGAGCAGACTGGCCTGCTCTCCATGCAGCCGCAACAGACTTGTCAAAATCCATCTTAAACAAATTTAGCGAGAGTAAATACACTGAACAAAAATGGCAGTCCTTCAAGGAGGGCATTTTAGACTTGTCTCAACGACATATCCCTTTAAAAACACTTGGTAGTAAAAACAATAAACCATGGGTAGATTACACCACATCGCGTCTGATTCGGCGCCGAGATAGACTGTACAAACGCTGGAAAAAGACCGGTGATACCCTAGTCCGCGACCAGATGAAGGCCCTCAAACGCCTAGTGCAACGACGTCTACGTCAAGCCTACTGGTCATACACTGGAAGCCTGTTCACTGACCAAACTGGTTGTCATGAAACCCCTGTGGCGAATATGAAAAGATTTTGGACCTACATAAAATCTCAACGCACTGAAGCTGCAAGCGTTGCACCCCTAAAAGTAAATGGCCGACTAGTCACAGATGCAAAGGACCGCGCAGAAGCGCTCAATAAACAGTTCCAAAGTGCGTTTAGCCAGAAGGTTACTTATACCGAAGCAGAATTCCGGATTAGAACAATTCTTAACCCACAGCCTGACGAGAAGGGGCTGTACGAGCAACCTCCATGGAGGAGCTCTGCAGAGCTCCTCCATGGAGGTTGCTCGTACAGCCCTGAGTGATACCCCCGCAGAGCTCCGCGACAAAACAAGTCAATTCGCTGGTTGTCGTCACGGTTGAGTTTTGCTTTCAAATCTTTGAGCTCTGCGTTCAAATCAAGCCAATTCGATGGCTGGCGTCACAGGTTCAGTTTTGTATAGAGCTTTTAAGCCAGTTCAATGTGACTACTAGGCTTTGTAACGTACCAAAGGCTCTCCCAAACAAACAAGACTTCGCAGAGTTCGCAGAGCTGCTCGCTCAGCCCTACCTCCGTCGGTTATAAAGCATAGAGAGCTCCGCGACAAAACAAGTCAATTCGCTGGTTGGCGTTACCATGCAAAAATATTTTGCTTGTTCCTAATTGGTAGAGTGAAGTTGTATGTGTTTTTTTTGTCTAGTTAGTTTTTGTTTTCAATCCTAGTTTACGATCATGGTGATGCCAACCATCGGATTGATTTGTTACATACGCAGAGGCTATCTGTGGACTTCACAAACAAGCACATAGTCACCCCCCCCCCCCGCGGCGAGAGTTTCCGCCAGTCTACTGTCCGCGTGGCCAAAGAATGGGGAAAAAACAAAACTATCTGGGTCAACTACAGTACAATAGTCATCTTGAACTGCAACTGTAAGATGCAAAGACATACAGATTCAGATTCAGATTCAGTTTTATTGATAATGACTTTGCATGTATGTGACAATTCACATGCACATGAAGTGCGTCATCATTTACAAAGTAAATTCACCAGAAAAACATTAAAAGTTATTATAAAATTACATATTTAAAATATTTAACACAGATATCCAACTCGCTTATACATAACAGCATACGACGCGCTCACAAACTGAGCGGTTAAACACAGTTAACCAATACAGAAAATCATGGTCTTGTTAGCAGTCAGCCTGATACAGTAGTTTCAGAGATCTGGGTATAAAAGAAAGTTCATGTCTCTTGGTTTTACTGTTAGTCATTGGCTTGTAACGACCTTCACGACGGAGGTTGTAACAGTTATCCTGGGGTGGGGTGATGAACTCATTGGTTGTTACAACCAACATCCGCCCTAATCGAGACGGCCACCCGCACACGAAACAAGTCATGTACAGTTGTGAACTAGGTGTGAACGTGCCATAATCCAAAAGACAAAAGAGTGCAAAACTGAACCTGTGACGCCAGCCATGGAATTGGCTTGTTTTGAACGCAGAGGTCAATGATTTGAAAGCAAAACTCAACCGTAATGTTGTGTCCCAAACCGTGCCTGTCCCAAAGCATGCTTTGGGACACTCGGCGCGTGTCCCAAATCGTGCCTGGGGCAAATCTACATTCTGGGACACGCGGGGAGTGTCCCGAACCGTGCCTGACCGCGCACAGTTCTGGACACATAAGGGCCTTGTCCCATTCCGTGCTTTGGGGGCGGAGCTTAGTGTTTTGAGGGAGAAGCCTTCTCGTGGTGTTGTTTAGCTGTTTAGCCCGCCATCTTTGTTTTTCGCCAGGATAAGAATAAGAAAGAACCGGTGTGATTCTTGCTCTGTGAAGTACAGTTTACATTTCACGCTGATATTATATGATTTAGACTTACATTCAGTGTCAAAAACAGAGTGCCTTGTATCATTCTGCAACAAAATGAAAAGGTTCTATCACATTCCTTACCCGGGCACGTGCCCGAACACGTGCCCAGGCACAGTTTGGGACACAACCATCGCGTGTCCCAAACTGTGCTCTGTCCCCAGGCACGATTTGGGACACGCGCCGAGTGCCCCAAACCGTGCCTGGGAACAGAGCACAGTTTGGGACACGCGATGGTTGTGTCCCAAACTGTGCCTGGCACGTGTTTGGGCACGTGTTCGGGCATGGAGGTATAAAATCATGGTTCGGGGAAGGAATGTGATAGAACCTTTTCATTTTGTTGCAGATCTAGAATGCATACAAGGCACTCTGTTTTTTACCTAAAGCATGGTTCTGGACAAACACTTTGTTTGTCTAGAAGTTGATTTGCTCTAGTCTGTCGTAAATAGAGTCTTGGGCGTGAATAATTATGCTATGGTCCCGCCAATCACTATGATTGACAGCACTTCCGGGCACGGTTCTGGACAGTCAGGCTGTGTCCCGTTCTGTGCCCGCACAGGCACAGAATGGGACAGGCACGGTTCGGGACACAACACGTAACGACAACCAGCAAATTGACTTTTGCCCTCTCTATTCAGTTGGTGACGCCAACCATCGAATTGACTTGTTTTGTCGCAGAGCTGCGGAGGGCTATCCGAGCAGCTCTGCGAAGAACCTCTGCAGAGCTGTGGGCTGTTTAAGCAACAGAGCTTCGTTCACAAGCTTCCTTCAGAGCATGGAGGCATTTTGGTAACGTCAACGATCGAATTGGCTTGTTACGTTCACAAAGTTCCATTCCAAGGCCTTCACAGAGCCCTCTTCACATGCCCCATAGAGCTATCCAGTTAGTGACGCCAACCATTGAATTGACTTGTTCTGTCGCAGAGCTCTCCCATATGTATTGGGTATAGCGGAGGGCTGTCCGAGCAGCTCTGCGAAGGACCTCTGCAGAGCTGTGGGCTGTTTGGGCAACAGAGCTTCGTTCACGAGCTTCCTTCACGGAGCATGGAGCTATTTTAGTAACGCCAACCATCGAATTGGCTTGTTAGTTCACAGAGTTCCGTCCCAAGTCCTTCACAGAGTCCTTCATAAGGCCCCATAGAGCTATTCAGTTGTTGACGCCAACCATCGAGTTGACTTGTTTTGTCGCAGAGCTACGTTCGCAGAGGTGGTCTCTGGACTTATTGAATTGGCAGGGCCTGCTTGCTGGTTAGTAAGCAAGTAAACTAATGAGAAAACAAAAACAAACTAGAAAAAGGGAATTAACTAGGTATAAAAACATCCGACTACATTGATAATAAGCCACCAATATTAAAGGAACATGGAAAACGAGAAGTTCTTTTGCATGGTGACGCCAACCATCGAATTGACTTGTTTTGTCGCAGAGCTCTGCGGAGGGCTGTACGAGCAACCTCCATGGAGGAGCTCCGTAGAGCTGAGGGCTGTACGAGCAACCTCCATGGAGCTCGAGCTCCATGGAGGTTGCTCGTACAGCCCCTATTGAGCCTGACGCTCCGACATGTAGCTCAATCAACATTGTGGAGTCGGGTGTGCGGAAGCTAATGCAGAATCTGAATCCTAGAAAGGCCCCCGGGCCTGATGGTATCAGCCCTAGGCTTTTGAAAGAGTTGGCAAATGAACTCGCCCCGGCACTTACCCTCCTGTTTCAGTCCTCCATAGAGACAGGCACTGTGCCTCAAGACTGGCGCACGGCAAATATTACCCCTGTTTATAAGAAAGGGGAGCGATATCGCCCTGAAAACTACAGACCGATCTCGCTCACAAGCATCCCATGTAAGATCATGGAACACATCGTGACTAGCACAATTATGTCCTTCGCAGAAGAGAACGATATAATCTGTGAGAATCAGCACGGTTTTAGACGCCGCCATTCCTGTGAAAGCCAGCTCCTTGGACTGGTGGACGACCTGTCAAATGACCTTGTGCAGGGGAAGCAGACGGATGCCCTGATCATGGACTTTAGTAAAGCTTTTGACAAGGTCTGTCATTCCCTGCTTATCCACAAACTCAAGTACTAAGGTATCACGGGACCACTTAATACATGGATTCAGAACTTCTTGGCTGACCGCACACAGGCAGTTGTGGTGGAAGGCTAAACTTCAAGTCTCGTTCCTGTAGAGTCGGGTGTCCCGCAAGGATCCGTACTAGGTCCGAGTCTCTTCCTTCTCTACATCAACGACTTACCTACTAGTTTGTCCTCCATCGCCCGTCTCTTCGCCGACGATACGCTGGCTCACAAAACCATCTGCTCTGCTAGAGACCAGGAACTGCTGCAGGTAGACCTAGACCGTCTCGCAAAATGGGAGCAGACTTGGCTAATGGAATTCCACCCTGGAAAATGCCATTCTCTCCACGTCACAAGAAAGAGGGCCCCCCTGACCACCGAGTACTATCTTCACGGCCACACACTCTGCTCTGTCAAGGAGGCCAAGTATTTAGGTGTCACCATCACCAACAACCTCACCTGGAGCACTCACATTGGGAACATTGTGAACAAGGCCAGCAAAACCCTCGGATTCTTGAGGAGGAATTTGAAGGCATGCTCAAAAAAGATCCGTGAAACCGCGTATTTCACCTTAGTCCGACCTATTGTTGAGTTTGCCAGCCCAGTTTGGGACCCTTACACGGTAAAGGACCAAAAAAGGCTAGAGCAGGTTCAGCGGAGAGCCGCCCGCTGGGTTTCCCAACGCTACAGACGCTCTTCTAGCGTAAACAGCATGCTAGAAGAGCTCCAGTGGATCTCCCTTCAAGAGCGGCGCAGGATCGGTAGACTCACAACCTTCTACAAGTATCACACCGGTGCACTGTGCATCAACATGTCAACAAAACCCACTCTCAATGCCCAGACCAGGACCACTAGACAGTCACACTCTGCTGCCTACAGGGCCCCACAAAGCAGGACCTCTTACAGGCAGAACTCATTCTTCCCACGAACAATTCCTGACTGGAACAACCTGGATGCAGACACTGCTCTTTCCTCCTCTCTGGAGGAGTTTAGGGGCAAGCTGTGAAACCTGAACTCGGCATGCACCCACCACTACAGGCAGCAGAATCTTCAACCAGTTGAAGGCTGCCTCAAACGAAAGAAGAAGATACAACATTAATCGCAACTTTATAAGGACAATTCAAAACGTGTATAACAAGGCGACTAGTGCAGTACTCCTAAATGGCAATGTTGGTAGATGGTTCCGCACGATAGTTGGTGTTCGCCAGGGCTGCCTTCTTTCAGCCACACGTTTCAATATCTTCCTAGAAAGAATTAGGGACGAGGCCCTAGAGAACTTTAAAGGTGCTGTATCCATAAGTGGTAGGCAAGCCTACGTTTTGCCGACGACATTGACGGGTTAGTTGGGGAAGAAGAAGAGCTAAAAAAAGTTTCATACAATTTCTTTATAAAGTTTCATACACAACAACAGTTCCACGACCTTATATACTTGCCAAACAATGTTAACTTAACAAGCCTACGTTTTGCCGACGACATTGACGGGTTAGTTGGGGAAGAAAAAGAGCTAAAAAAATTTCATATAATTTCTTTATAAAGTTTCATACACAACAACAGTTCTACGACCTTATATACTTGCCAAAAAATGTTAACTTAACTGTTCAAACTTACTAAGTATACATTTTCACAATGATTATGCAAATTATAAGAGCAACATTTGCATGAATTATGCCCATTACTCATATTCCCTACCAAATGGTCTTATCTGAAAAAAGACTATTCTAGCATTTCCTCATAAATTATGCAAATTATGTACTGATTTCAATAAATAATGTTTAGTGATGTTCACTTGGCAATTAGGTCTTCATTTGCATAATAGATAACTGCCAATGTCCCTGTCGTTCTTAATTACATATGTCAGAAGTGTTTTATAGCCCTATTTTCGAACACAGCAGATTTAAAGAATTTCCTCATTTATTAGACCCTGATTTGCATAATTGTGATTTTACTATGTCAAGCACCACTAAAGCTACCTGCATACAAAAAATCACGATGATCCGTCAGTCCGTTTTTATTAGTTATCCTCCCTAAAAGAGTTTTTAAACAAAGTCCTGCAGTTTCAGAACAAGATGCTAGGTGGCTCATGTGACTTCTTCCCGTCGAGCGTGCACAAGAGCTATTTACCATCCATGACCCTAGCATGCCCAGATAGCGAGATATCAAATCCGGATGTCCTGTTGCAGTACTAAGAGAAGCCACTAGGGGGCCCATAAACAAATCATTTCCAGTTTTGGCCCTCAAAATTTATTTAGGATCTTATTGGGTCAAAAGATACGACATATTCTACGTAGACAGTTGTTGTTGAATTCGTCAATCTTACGCATATCGATCTTTTTAACCTCCAGCTCTCTGTACCATATAGAAGAACTGATTTGACATTGCTGTTGTAGAGTCTGGGTTTTGTTTTAAGACTGCACTGTTTTGAATTCTATATAGTTCGTAGACACATAAAGTAGCTTTATCTCCTAGCTTTATCCAGGCGCATTTTGGTGTCCCTTTGTGCACAATTCCTTGTGCTCATGGCACTACCCAGGTAGGTAAAGACTTCCACGCCCTCCAGGTCTTCACCATCTATACTGATGGGGGCGTTTGGAGGAATGTTGGGTTTTCTTTGTGTACAAGCCGGTTTGTTCGCCTCGTTTACTTAGGTGGTCAGCCTTTTCCTGGAGTAATTTGCGAAAAGCCAGAATATTGGCAAAGTTGAGATCATCAAGACAAATGCTAGGAGTCAAAATAACTTCCAAACAAAAAAATTACTTTTTTTAAAATTGCACTCTTTCCAATATCTTATTAAAAATAGTCTTCTCTTCAAGAATGGACTGTTCGAGAGGCCCTCATACTATGGTATGATCTAGTAAAAACAAGCCCATACATCATATTTTTTACAGAACAACACCAGTCCAAAATTGAATTTTAAAAAATGCTAATTTTGCTAAGAATATTATTATTATTGACTAGTCCAGCAGATTTTTAAGTTGGTAATGAATAATGTTGTATTTGATCCCGAGGAAATATAGGCCTAAGTTGATTATGTCCTTTTTTTATCTAGGTGACGATTCAGACGTTCTGACAAGAACAGTGATACACTAAACTTTGATCTTTATAGCAAGTCCTTAAGTACACGGTACCCTGCTGATTTGTCAGAAAATTTAGCAATACGCTATAGATCAGTAAACGTTTTATTGAAAGTTAAAAACGAAAGAAAGCTTCAAAGACGGAATGTCCCTTTATCACAGATTCCGGACCACACATGACGAAGCCAGCATTTAAAGAGAGTGACGGCGTCCGACTCAAGATTGGAAAACAAGGAACTGAACAGAAATACAATCAATTTGCTGTTACCAAAACGAAGAGCGCTGGTACTATGTTGTCAAATCCAATCAATCAAGATGAGAAAACAGCAAAGATCGGATTCCGCAAACACATGTCACTGGGCTGCCGCGTGGTCAGTTTTTTTGAACATCTCATTAAACTTGATGACATCTCTATGGCCAGAAAGGACTGCGTTGTTAGATGCGAAAAACTTGTAAGTTTTCCTACCACACATATTTTTTATACTGATTCAAGCATAATTACCTTTGCCTATGCTTTCTCTACCATTTGTTGCTACGTGTAAACTCGTGTATGCTTATTTGTACCGAACATAACCTGCTGAGTCCTAACAGCATCATCTATAAGCAGGGTAGCAATTGTTCTGTTCCAGAGCATTTCTGTTATTTTAATCATAGTCGTTGCTGATAGAAGTAAATTTTAACTCGACTGTGTTTGTTTATTTGTTATTAATAATCAAAATTTTCACGTTGGAGGTTTCTAAACATAGGCTCATATCTTCCACCACTGATGATGTATAGGTTTTTTCCTTGTCATTGTTAATAACATTGATCTTTTCCCTTTTACCTGTAATCAATTGTTTTAAATCCCAGGTGGCTTTAGTCTTTTTAGTAGATAAAGTCATCTTCACAAAAAAAAAGAACTACTCAAGCAGCTGCATATAATTTTGGAAACGGTCAGACGTTTCAGGTAGCATCCACTACCTTTCGTCAGTGACACTAAGTGAGATTTGGAGATTGGCACGTTTATAGCCACGGACTAATAATTGATGTGCAAACAAGGCCAATATCACTATTCTGTGTGTCCAAGGAGTATCCAAAAAAACTTCAATTCTCACGTAACCCTCAGGCAAAAAACTTGTACATCCTAAAGACCGACCTCACAAAGGTAACAAGGCAAATATCATTTACAGACTGAAATGTGAGGAGCCCAATTACAACAAGAATTCGGAGAACTCATATCATGAAATATGGTTTCCTCAACACAAATTACATACATTTGATATGTAAACACTACAGGAAATCTCGAACTTCCAGGTATTTCTAGGCTGTGACACACCCGTAAAATTTCCGGGCCGTATACAATAGTTTTTGATATCTCGTGATCTGGACATGCTAGGGTCATAATTACAGGTTTGCGATAGCGAAACCTGTTTTACGTTAGGTCGATTTTGTGGGCGCCGCCATGTTTTCCCGTCATGCAATGGGGCAGGTCAAAGTTTGAGAGTGAGGTGCATTGTGGGAACTGTCAGCGGGTCACAGTGTAAGGACGACACCTAGCGGTATCTTTGGAAAGAGCATGACCTGAAAGCTTACCTGCATGGTTGTGTGTTCATTTTGGCAGGAGTGTGTAGAGGCGTTGGCTTTGATGGAATATAGTGTGTTTGTGTTTGTATTTAACATTTGACGTAATTTTCTTAGCATGACGGTAAGGAAACATGGCGGACCTAATGCGGCAGAACTATAAGGGTTTTTTTTTTTGGATGATGAGATGATTTTGAGGGTTTGGTATTAGCATGGTAATAAGTACACGGGTATGGAAACGAAGCCCTTCACGAAAGCGAGGCTCGTTACAGGGATTTCGCAAGGGATGATGGGTATCCCGGTCGTATACGCGCGGTATTTTTAAATCGGGCAGCCTTTCAGTAGCGTTAAATCTCGCTCCAAGTCAGAATCCGACCTCTAGTGCGTTCTTGTGAATTCTAGTTTAATTTCAACGCATTTAAACAACCTTTTTGGAAAATTAAACGGTCTTGCATTAAAAACACAAATGCTAGTACCCTACTTTTGGGACTTTTCATGCTCTGAAAATACCCCATGAACCCATGCTAATACAAAATAAGAGAAAGCTAAAGGACTTAGTCATCATAGAATCTAATTTAAGATTGAGAAGTTGTCACAAGGTTTAACCACATAACAAAAAAAAAAGAAGTAGCTGTCTGTATTTGGAAACCTCTGTTTTTATTGAATAATGAATATCGAATCTTGAGTATACTGTTACACAAATTGTACATGTAATAAGGTGTATGTTCTAGTCACTGATGATGCATATATTTATTATTGTATCAATATTATATCTTCAAAGCAAGTTGTTACTGTTACCTCACCACAGTCAAAAGAAGATACAAAACAAGCATTTCTGTAATAAGAAGAATACAAGGTCTTCTCCTATTTCACATAGGTGGCACAAATTCAGACAAAACAAAAGGGCACTATCATAATAAAATACCTTCCACTCTGTAGAAAGGTTATCTACAGGCTGATTATATTTTCATTTTTTTCATTTATTTATTTGCACGAGTAAAGACATTAAATAACAAATATGAGAACAAAGGAAAAAAACAGCGTGCAGGAGGAGGAAAGAAGCCTTAATGGCTTGTCTAAAATCCTCCTCCATAAAACTTAACATAATAAATTAACTTAACTTAACTCCAGAGAGTATAAATCATGAAACTTAACATAATAAATTAACTAGATAAAACCTAAACATAACAGAACAAAACTAATTCAGTTTAGAATATAAACAAATGGAATACTAAAGAAACAAAATATAAAGGACATGAAATTAATACATACTAGAAATCAATACAACTGAAAATTTACACAGGTAAGTGGTATATGCTGCTGTAAGGGTGATGCAACGGGAATGAGAAAAAAATGTAAATTATACAGATGAGTGGTTGTTTGGTAGGAAATGTTTTAACATGATTTTAAGAACTGATGATAAGAATCTAAAACAGGGGGCTGAAAATTCAAACTTACACATATGATATTGAAGAGGGACTTTAACTTAAGATAAAATGTCAAATGTCGGTTGGAAAGAAAAGTAGATGGTTTTTAAGATTACGTTTAAAGCTAATTATTGATGTTAGACATTTTAGGTGGAGGGGGAGATTATTCCAATTAATTATACATTTGTATTTTACACTCATTTGGGCTACGGATGTTCTAACTAAGGGAATATGGAAATGGGCACTTTGTCGAGTTTGGTAAGTATGAAAATGGAAATTAAGATTTAGAATACCATTAAATGTGTCTGGAAGAGAACAGTTCAGGAATTTAAACGTAAATAGCATCAGATGAAGTCTGTTTATATCAAAAATATTCAAAATCTTAAGTTTTGTAAACAAAGGTGCAGAATGTGCGTGGAAACTGGCGCCAGTGGCTGAACGAACAAATCTTTTTTGGAGTAATACCAGGGGCTGTAGTGTGGTTTTGTAGGCGCATACCCAGACAATATTCCCGTAGGTTAGATATGGGTATATTAAACTATTGTATATGGTAATAATGTTTTTTTGAGTAAGAAAATGTTTAAGTTTTCCAATAATGCCGACAGTTTTTGAATTTTTTTTACCTAACATGGTTATATGTGATTTCCAGGTCAATCGATCATCAATGATTATACCTAGGAATTTGGCTTGACTCTCTTGAGAAAGGGGCACACTTTTTAAAAAGATTTTGGCGCTTCTGTTGTAGATTTTTTTTCTATTACAGAAAATAAGGTAGTATGTCTTCTTAACATTAACTGATAATTTATTTGCCTCAAACCACGATATAACCTTTTTCAATTCATCGTTAGCCAGTTTTACTAGTGTATCAAAATTCGAGTTTGAAAGGAAAAGATTTAAATCATCTGCAAATAGGATAAAGAATATAATTGAGGATGCTTTTTCGAGGTCATTTATATAAATCAGAAAAAGTAGGGGTCCTAGTATCGAACCCTGTGGGACACCACATTCTATTATTTTAAGTTGTGATTTATTATCATTAAGAGTTACGTATTGTTGTCTATTGGATAAATAAGAAGAGAACCATTTAATTGCGGAGTCACATAAGCCATATTGTTTTAGTTTATTGAGTAGAATGGAATGATTAACTGTATCGAATGCTTTAGATAGATCGAGAAAGATTCCTTTTGTGTATTCTTTGTTATCTAAAGCGGTAGAAATTTTTTCCAATGAGTGTATGAGTGCTAGAGAGGTAGAATAGCCCTTTCTGAAGCCATATTGATGTCTATATAAGATGTTATTTTGATTTAAATGTTTCAGAAGACGGTTATATACTAGTTTTTCCAAGACCTTAGATATGCAGGGAAGGACAGATATTGGTCGATAGTTGTTAACGTTAAGCGGATCACTGCTTTTAAAAATAGGTGTCACTTTAGCGACTTTTAGTGGGTGGGGAACAACTCCATTTTGCAATGATAGAGAAAAAATGTGTTAGAAGGTCAATAACATAGGGCAGTGACAGCTTTAGTACTTTAGGGCTTATTTCGTCATGACCAGCAGCTGAGTCTTTTAAGTTTTTGACAATATCTGTTATTTCAGCACCAGTTGGTAGTATAAAAGTTGATAAGTTAGAATTTACTTGTAAGGTGATGTAGCTAAGAGGGTCTTGTGTTCCTTTTGGGATTTTACTTTCTAGTGTAGGTCCAATATTAATGAAAAAATCGTTGAATTCATTACATATTTCATCTTTATTTTCGGTAGTTTTGGTACCAGTTTGTATTTTGTTTGGACCAGCTGTTTTGCTCTTGTTACGATTTAAAACGTAATTTATCAGATTCCAAGTTTGTTTTATATTACTGGTGGCTTCAGTAAACTTTCTGTGGTAGTATTCCTTCTTTGTAGTTTTTAGGAGATGATTTAACTTATTCCGGTATTTTTTATAGATAATGTGGTTTAAGGGCGTGGGGTTCTTGACATATTTAGTATAGAGCTTGTTTTTTCTGCGTATTGATTTTAACAATCCACTGCTTAGCCAGGGTTTTCTGTGAGAATGCTGGGGCATTTTTGTAATTTTCTTTGGGAAACATTTTTCATATAACGATCCGTATGTTTCAAGAAACTGATTATATGCTTTCTCTGTGTCTGTTTCGTTTAATACATCGCTCCATACTATTTCTGATAGGGATTGTGAAAATTTCTGAATGTTAGTTGTGTTAACTTGACGATAAGATATTTTGTCTGTCTGCCTGTCTGGCCCGTTTACATCAAGTGTAAGAAATATTGGAAAGTGATCTGATATGTCAGTGATGAGGATGCCAACCTTGATATTGTTGCTAACAGAGTTTGTATAAATGTTGTCTATCAAGGTAGCAGAGTAGGGTGTAATTCTGGTAGGTTTACATATAAGTGGGTAAAAGCCAGATGAGAACATTTCATTAACATGATCATTTGTGGGTTGGTTAGAATTGTTTAACAAATTAATATTAAAGTCACCAATAATGTAACAAGTTGCTCTTTCCCTATTAATATTGTTCAAAGATTCCTTTATGCGCTCATTGAATTCTGTAATGTCAGTATTTGGTGAGCGATACACACAGCTCAATATTGTTTTTTGCTCCTTCGTGTTACTTGGAATGATCTCAATGAATATGCTCTTTGTACCTGTGTCGTCGATAACAAATTCAAGGTCAGCTCGTTCTTGATAATATTCGTCGTTTCTAATGTATAGTGACACCCCCCCTCCAGATCTATTCTTTCTGCAGTGGTGTATGCTGTTATAACCAGGTATACTATAATTTTCCGTGATATTTTCTGTAAGCCATGTTTCTGTTAATGCAATAACTGTAAAATTTTGGTGCAGGGAGGAGAGGTATTCATTGAGTTCATCATAATGGCATGGAAGACTTCGTACATTTAAGTGGAACAAAGATAGAGTGTTACAACAGGGTGTGTTACAAGATTTATTAAAGGATTCAGCAGTATAATATTGGGAAGTTGTATTTATAGAAGTGTAAAAGTCATTCAGAAAGTTTGTATCAGGATCCAGTGGGGAGATTTGTGACTCATTATCTAAATTATTTAGGTCAGATGGGTTAAATATCATGGTGCTGGGTTGTGGGGTTTCTGAGTTCGTGGTGGGTGTTAAAGGGTTTCTAACTTAGCTCAAAACAGTTCAGGAATTTCCGTCACGTCTTCAATGTCTGGAGTCAGCTCTAGTGCGTCTGCGATCTGTTCCTCGCTCCCCAGGTGGGTGGACAATGAGTTTGTCGAATTTCAGGTACGCGATGTTTCCTCGTTCTCTTGCAGCTTTCATCTCCGGGATCAGTTCCTTCCTCTTCTGTCTCACCTTCTCTGAGAAATCCTCGTTGATGTAGATGTTGCTTCCTTTCAGATATTTTGCTCGTTTGATGATTGTGTCCCTGTCCTTGTATCGTAGTAGCTTGGCTACGATTGGGCGCGGTCGTCCTCCGTCTTGGAAACGTCCATTCCTGTGCGCTCTCTCGATTTCTATTTGTTTGGGGTCTAGCTTCAGTTTTTCTCTGACTAGATCCCTTACTTTCTGCTCACACTGCTCCCAAGTCTCGTCCTTCGTATCAGCGACGCCGTCGATCAATATATTATTTCTTCTTGATTGGTTTTCCAGGTAGTCAACTTTGGTGTCGTTTGCGATGATGTCTTTCTTGAGTAGAGTTATTTCTGATTCTATGTCCTCTACCTTTTGTACATGTCGGTATAGGTTGGATTTGTTGTCGTCGATTTCCTTTTGTGAGAAGTGAAGGCTGTCCTTGATCTCTTGTACTTCACGTATAAGGTTGTCCATTCTCTTGTTTGTTGACTCCATAATCGTGTCTATGAATGATTTGAAGTTCCTCTCTTGTAGTTCTAGTAGTTCTTTGACAACTGACAGAGATACAGAATCGTCGTCTGAAGTGTTGCCTTTTCTTGGCGCCATTCTTCCGGGGGGGAGGGGGTTACTGAAATGACAAGAGATACTCTCGGCAGCGAGGAGCTGGTGATAAATCACCACAAACAAACACAGACTATGTAAAAAATCAGTGCAAATGCTGCAGAGAGAAACCTACCGGCGGGGGCTCCAACTAAGGGAGCCCGCTGCGGTGTTTCCGCTGGCGTGAAAGTAGCGTCCTTTGTTGTTGTCTGGATACAGCGTCCTTTGTTGTCTGGGAGGCCAGGTCTTCCTGTCAAATATCTCCGTCCAGATTCGTCAATTATCCAATTTTCTCACACAAAATAGGCCTTAAGGCATTAAACTTTCAAATTCCGGTATGATTTATGGACGATGGCAAGTTTTAAAGATAAAATTTTACAATAAATGGTAAGGATGAGAGCTCAGATAAAAGGGGCTGCCGCCATCTTGGACCGTACCATCTCATTTCTATACATAATTTTACATTACCCAATATTTTTGTATGCTCACTGAAAGCACAAACAGCATTTTAGTTGCAGCAAAATGATTATAAATGGATTTCTCAATGTAAAAATCTACACACGGGAAACATGAATTGTTTCAATCAGCACTGACCAACTACATGTAGTATACATGTACAAAATATTATATCAATGGTCACAAATCCCCGTTCTGCATAACTGCGATTTCATTTCAGACATACACGTACTAGCAGCTAGTTACCTATCATGGTCAACTCTGAAAAGGAAGTCTAAAAGAAACAGTTACAAAATGAATTTTTATAGGCAACATGCTTTCATATAGATACATTCTGCAAGTACATGGAAGAACTTTTAAAATCTAAATCTCTGGTAATAGAAAATATAATGCCATCAATGAAGTATGAAGAAGGTACGCAATCATATCCAAGAATTTGATACGTCTTGAGTTATACTTGCTTCCACAGTACACGCCATCTGAAAAAAACAAACAAAAAAACATGTCATCAGAGTTGAAAGTTCATTGACTCTTCAATTCAATGAATGAATGTGACGGTCCTATCCTACCAAGCACACACGATTACACCACTTGAAGGATCACAGAGATGAACATGTATGTGTAGGGGGGGGGGGGCAGGGTATGCTAGGCAGTTTTTAGGTAGAGCAAGGAGGTTGTAGTTAGAGTAAAGACAGCTGTTCTAAAAAAAAAACATGTCATCTGAAATGTTTAATACTTCACTTTTTGAAAATCTTTGCTTCCTTACAGCAATTTTGAATAGCCTGTAAGTAGAGCTATACATACACTCAAGTCAATGTTCACATCAAATCTGCTAAAGTTTCACTTACTTTTACAGCACATAATTCTTCATCAAAAGTATGTATCAAGTTGACTTTCCCCAGATTGTTGTAGAGATACAAGTACTGATGACTTACACTACTTTGGGGAAAATACATTTACTAGTATTGAATTCCTGTGGGGGGATATTAAAGTAAACAGACTTGTCAATGTGTAAAGCAATATGGCCGACCAAATTGTGACCAATTTCCAAAGTCTATACTTCTTCATCCAAAGCATGAATTGATTTGACATTCCCTCATGGCTTAGAGACATATAAGTACTATTGACTTATAGTACTTTTTAACAAATCAGACTTTTTCTGTAATTCAGCCCCATTTTTGAAAGTTGCTGGGTATGAACAAAATGGCTGCCCATATTTTGGTCAACTTTCAATGTCTATAATTCTTCATGAAAAGCATGCATTCACTTCATATTCCCTCATAGGATGGAGACATTTAAGTACTATAAAGTCATGGTAGTTTTGAAAACATCAAACATCTTTTTCTATTTCCGGCCAATTTTGAATGTTGCTGGGTGTCAACAAGATGGCTGCCCATATTTTGGTCAACTTTCAAAGTCTATATTTCTTCATCAAAAGTATAAATTAACTGGACATTTCGTCATGGCTTAGAAAAAATATAAATACTATTGACTCATGGTACTTTTGAAGAAATCAGACTATTTCTGTAATAGCGCCCCATTTTTAAAAGTTGCTGGATATGAACAAAATGGCTGCCCATATTTTGGTCAACTTTCAATGTCTATAATTCTTCATGAAAAGCATGCATTCACTTCATATTCCCTCATAGGATGGAGACATTTAAGTACTATAAAGTTATGGTAGTTTTGAAAACATCAAACATCTTTTCCTATTTCCGGCCAATTTTGAATGTTGCTGGGTGTCAACAAGATGGCTGTCCATATTTTGGACAACTTTCAAAGACTATATTTCTTCATCAAAAGTATAAATTAACTTGACATTCCGTCATGGCTTAGAGACATATAAGTACTATTGACTCATGGTACTTTTGAAGAAATCAGACTATTTCTGTAATAGTGCCCCATTTTTGAAAGTTGCTGGGTATGAACAAAATGGCTGCTCATATTTTGGTCAACTTTCAATGTCTATAATTCTTCATCAACAGTATGCATGAACTTGATATTCCTTTGTATGCTGGAAACATATAAGTACTATTGATTCATTGTACTTTTTTAAATATCTGGCCTGATTTTCAATACTTGTTCATTTATTGAAAGTAGCCTAGTGTGAACAAAATGGCCACCCAAATTTTGGCCAACTTTCCAGGTGTATATTTTGTAATCACAAACATGGATTGGCTTTGTATTCCCTCATATGTTGTAGAAATATAAGTACTACTGAAACATGCTACTTTGGTAAGATGTACATTGGCTGATCAAATCCCAGGGAATGTTGAACTCATTACACTTCTGCACTGTGGGAGGGGGGCAGCTGTGCACAATGTCAACATTGCCAAGTCATTTTCTCACGATCGGCTTGGCCGATTGACTTCAAATTTTCTGTGTAAGTAGGGTCTATCAAGTTGTATCGATGGGTACAATCCAAATGTAGCTATGTATTTGTATAATCATTTACCTCTCTGTTTAACACATCCGCAGTGAACAATTTGTAGTATCAGAAGGTGATCTGCAGATAGAAGAAGCTGAAGAAAGACAATCAACACTTTACCAAGTACATATGTCATGCAAAATGGAACACCAATATAGTCCCTGTCCATACGCACCTTCCATCTTTCTGTCCACTGCCGACAGGACGCACAGTTCTCCGTGTTCTGCAGCACGTCATTCCGGCCCCCCTCCCCGGGCGCCATATTGGTGCAAAAAGCCTCTCCTATCCCACAATTCATCGTTTCCATACCCGTCTATGTTTGATACCGTGGTATTAGTAGGGTGGTCTTGTGGATCTTGTCGGAGGCCGAGGCTAGGGACGACAGATTGTCCTCAAGTACAGGGTCAGTAGGTGGGATAAATGGCATGAAGTTTTGGTATTAGGTGGGATAAATAGCATGAAGTTTTGGTATTAGTAGGGTGGTCTTGTGGATCTTGTCAGAGGCCGAGGCTAGGGACGGCAGATTGTCCTCAAGTACAGGGTCAGTAGGTGGGTTAAATGGCATAAAGTTTTGGTATTAGTAGGGTGGTCTTGTGGATCTTGTCGGAGGCCGAAGCTAGGGACGACAGATTGTCCTCAAGTACAGGGTCAGTAGGTGGGTTAAATGGCATGACGTTTTGGTATTAGTAGGGTGGTCTTGTGGATCTTGTCGGAGGCCGAAGGTAGGGACGACAGATTGTCCTCAAGTACATGGTCAGTAGGTGGGATAAATGGCATGAAGTTTCGGTATTAGGTGGGATAAATGGCATGAAGTTTTGGTATTAGTAGGGTGGTCTTGCGGATCTTGTCGGAGGCCGAAGCTAGGGACGACAGATTGTCCTCAAGTGCATGGTCAGTAGGTGGGATAAATGGCATGGAGTTTTGGTATTAGTAGAGTGGTCTTGTGGATCTTGTCGGAGGCCGAGGCTAGGGACGACAGATTGTCCTCAAGTACATGGTCAGTAGGTGGGATAAATGGCATGAAGTTTTGGTATTAGGTGGGATAAATGGCATGAAGTTTTGGTATTAGTAGGGTGGTCTTGCGGATCTTGTCAGAGGCCGAAGCTAGGGACGACAGATTGTCCTCAAGTACAGGGTCAGTAGGTGGAATAAATGGCATGATGTTTTGGTATTGGTAGGGTGGTCTTGTGGATCTTGTCGGAGGCCGAGGCTAGGGACGACAGATTGTCCTCAAGTACAGGGTCAGTAGGTGGGATAAATGGCATGAAGTTTTGGTATTAGTAGGGTGGTCTTGTGGATCTTGTCGGAGGCCGAGGCTAGGGACGACAGATTGTCCTCAAGTACAGGGTCAGTAGGTGGGATAAATGGCATGAAGTTTTGGTATTAGTAGGGTGGTCTTGTGGATCTTGTCGGAGGCCGAGGCTAGGGACGACAGATTGCCCTCAAGTACAGGGTCAGTAGGTGGGATAAATGGCATGAATTTTTGGTATTAGTAGGGTGGTCTAGTGGATCTTGTCGGAGGCCGAGGCTAGGGACGACATATTGTCCTCAAGTACAGGGTTAGTAGGTGGGATAATGGCATGAAGTACTGGGTTAGTACGTTCAATTGATGTGAGATGAAGTTGGGGGATGTGATTTTGTCCATCTGAGTATTAAGCATCCTGAAACCTGTCATGCCTAACATTCATAACAGAATAGTCCTTTTTTGTCTAACCTAGGACCTAACTCTAGGAAGTGACAAACTGAGGAATGACACAGACACTTGCTTTGGTCAAGACTTTTAGACTTGACCTCTGACCTTGCAGTGGGAGACACCTGTACTTGGTCACCTATTACAGCTGTACAGCCAGGGAACTCCTGTTGAAAATGGTCATTGGATATTGTACAAAAAGTATGCAGGTGTCCTGCTATAAATACCACACAAGCCTCCCTTGTATTTAAGAGATTATTGTATAGCAGTGAATCATTGAACAAATCTTATATGGCCGTTGTACACCTTAGTTTGATAACTGGATGTACCGAATAACAGCAATCACTTTCGATTACAATATAGACTGTCTATCATTCTCCAGTCTCAAAGCCTGGCTACTGGAGAAGCCCAATGTAATGAAATAAGTGACAATACATTTGAACTAGTTGTTGTTACAATGACTGTCGTTCTTTATGCTCAAATGTTTTGTTGTCACTGTCCTTGTACTAGGACATATGATGGATCCAGACAATCAAACAATTTGGTCAAGGGGTGGTCCTCTGGCTAATGTCTTCAGACATTATGACATTTTGTATAGATCATGCGGACTCTATTGTCTTTTGCCTGGTCTTTTGCGTCCTTATACTGGACATCGAAGAGCACGTTCACATTGGCTTCGTCACATCGGCTGTGCCAGGAATTGCCATCACGTCGGTCTCAGGCGGTGTGACTGGCCTCACAGCTCTCCCAGGACCGGGAATGGATGTCTCAGGGCCGGGGATGCAGACGTTGGTTGTTTCGGGGGATGAGGGTGTGTCCGGCGGTGGCTTGACGTGGACGGTCTGCTCCCTAATGCAAGGGAAGAAGAGAAAGTGCCCGGGGAAGTACATCCCGGGCCAGATGGATGGGTGGCTGACGTGTCAGGTCCATCAGTGGTCAGCTTCCCCGGATCAGGAACGGAAGAGACGGTGCCCGTTGGCCGTCGTGTGCCCCGTTATGACCATTCTTGGCCGAGGGTTGCTGCATGTACACTGAAAAAGAAGAAGACATGTGCCCCTTGAACAGTTCAACCTCACAACCAAATGCAACCACTGGCGACGTCGACATTGACCCAGAACATTAAAAAAGTCAGGGGTGGTTTTGTCTAAAATAATAACAGAAAAATAATCGTTTTCTCTAAAAAATATTTTTAAAATGATCTTTTTCTCTAAAAATAATAACAAAAATAATCGTTTTGTATAAAATAATTTCAAAAACAATCTGAAATCAGAAATACCTTTATTGTACATTCATGCCACGACGGGCTAGGTACAGGTCAAGACTTAACAGACACATTACAGACGTATGTAGAAAATTGGAGACAAAAGATGCACTACTTGACTTAGACATAAATACATACATACATACATACATACATACAACTACTAGGCTAATACAAAGTGTTCTAGTCAATTTCTATATAAAATAATAACAGAAAAATAATCGTTTTATATGAAATAATAACAGAAAAATAATCATTTTCTATAAAGAAAATTACAGAAAAATTATCGGTTTCAATAAAATAACGGTGTACAAACCAGGCACACTGCGCAGGCTCACTTTCTGGCCCCTGCCTACAGCTCTACCGGGACCGGGAACGGATGTCTCAGGACCGGGGATGTAGACATCGGTTGTCTCGGTGAATGAGGGTGCGTTCGGCGGCGGCTTGACGTGAACGATCTGTGCTCTCCAAGCAGAGGTTGGCGGGGAAGATTACAATCTGCAGAAGAAATACGAGGATGTTTGTCGGGAACGTGCAATTTAATGATAGTCTCTCAGATGATTATGAATGACGAATCATTGGCTAAGATTACATCGCATGTCTATATCTAACTCATGTTATTTGACATATAATGTACCTTTTGCAATCGTTGTGCAATGGACATTTCATACTTGACTTGAATCAGCCCGCCCGTAACAGGCTAAAACAACTGAAGATTAATTACCCGTCTGGCATATCAGGTCATCTCCAATTTGTCACGCATTCTTTAAGTCAAGCAATTAACCCTACAGGTCAGAAAAACTGGCTCTAGGTGTCAGTTTTTTGAACGTATGAACTTAGCTGTCACTCAGCTGTCACTGCACCGTGCAGGTGCAGGTGGCAGCTGCTGAAACGTGTAACACTATACACGTGAGACTGGCGACACAGCCCCACAGTCTCCACAAGACTAACAAGTAAAATTTAGCCAAAAAGGGAGAATAATTAATTTGGCAGTACAATTTTAAGTTTACAAAAAACACAACACATGTACACACAGTTCTCTATCATGGGCACGGGTAACACCTATCATGACCCTATCTCCGTTCTCACCTGAGCTGGACAGACTCAATGGGTACTTATAAATTGCAAAGTTTTTTTGGAAAATCGTATTCGTAAGATAATTAACGTTACAACAAGCACATTATTTTGCAAGGAAATACAAGAATCGAGAGTCTAAAAAAGAGAGGGAATGTACGACCATAGAGAACTCGTTTTAAACTGGGGTATAACAAAATCAAAAAAAGAGGGAAAACTAGACAAGAGAGACAGGAGGTTTCTTAACTATTTTTTTTTTAACTTTTCGACGTTAGGCCATGTTGATTTGATTATATGGATGACATCCTCTGGGTACCCTAAAACTGATGCGAGCGTGCGAATAAAAAAAAATTATATAATCAAATATTTTGTACTAAATCTTAAATCAAACAAGGAAAATCGAAGATTTACCTCCAGTTGTTGTAATGTACTAGTATTTTGTTTTATGTTGTTCTGTATGTTAGCGTGGAAATTATGTTTTTTGTACCCTGGAAGTAACCCGTCAAGCAGAGGTTGTGGGGGAATGACCGTAAGCCTTTTATATATGGCCCTTTTTCTTGTCCGTACCCCCACCCGTCGGTGGCTAATGGATACTGCCTGGCCAATTTGATACTGTCTTTTTGCCACCGAGAGGGATCTGCTTGGAGATTAGACGTACATACCCCACGTGGGAATGTCCAAAAAGCCTTGAGACTGTTGGCCAACTGGGAATTCGACAGGGCTTGTCATTGGTGGAACATTGGGCGCCCAAAAAGCGTTTTGAAGCGTTGGGTGCTGTTGACGCTTGCATGACCACAAAAGGTCGAAGGTCATGGGGCACGTCCGTTGCGCAATCAGCTTAAATAGCCGTTTTAGCTAGCTAATTTTAGGTAGTTTAAAATTGATACAATCACATTATCGATTTTAGGCAAACAAAGGAATAGAAACCATGGGTAGAAAGCAATCAAAATGTTGTGCAGATTAATATTTTTTTTCTAATAAGTTGTTTTTTTTCCTTTAAATTCAGAAAACAGTATTTTCTTGAATGTGTCAGGTTCTAAAGATGGGACCACTTATTTCGAGCAAGGAGCTTTCATCAACGTTTAGAGAAGTGAAATTTTGTTTTGGGGTGTGTTTGTTCTTTTGTTGGTATTTTGATAAGAGGCTTATTTACAAGGTGATTAGAAAAGGATGAGAAGAAACCCTGCAAAAGGTAACGGTAAGCACACACAAAAAAACATATTGTAACTTATATTATTGTCTCATTATTCATGTTTATCCTGATATTTACATATACATCATACACCCTATGCCACCTACAACTCAATCAAATTCAAAAGGTCGAAGGTCATGGCGCATATAACACGTCCTAGAGAAGTAAAATGTTACTTTGGGGTGTATTTGTTCTTCTGTTAGTATTTTGCTAAAAAAAACTAGATAATTGAGTATTAGAAAACAAAGGGAAGGAACCCTGCAACAGCTTAACCACACACCACACAAAAATTTAACTTACACTACAACAACTACAACGCAAACCTGTCCATATTTGCGACTGCTAATATTTCAGTCTAGTTTTTTGGCTGTTGGGTAGCTCTTGTGCTCAAGAAGAAGTGACATAAGTTTGGGCCCCCTAGCGGCTTGCTCTGGAACTGCAGGAGCATTTGTATGAACATGTTTAAAGTAGGATAACTCAATAACCTCTCGACGGATTGTCTTGATATTTGGTGTGTAGGTAGCTAAAGCGATGCTTGACATAATAATATGACAATTATGCAAATAATGATCTAATTTGCATAATTAATGAAAAATTCCTATAATTCAGTTACCTTCCATGATAGGACTATTCTACCTTTTGACATGTGTAATTAAGAATGAGAGGAACATTGCCGTATATTAATTATGTAAATGAAGACCTAATTTGCATAATTATTGAGGAAATACTATAATTCCACAGTGGTTGATGCGGGCAAATTTCATACTTGTGCATTTCGAAGTTGACTGGAGGTGAACATCATTCAGCATAACTTATTCAAATCAGGACCTCATTTGCATAATTTATTAGGAAATGCTCGAATGGCCTTTTTATTGCATTTCAATTAGACAATACATACATGTACAAATGAGAAGACTTGGAAAATGAGAACATAAACCACGAATCTGAATAATAATTATACAATCATACTTAATACATAATGAATAGGAAAGCAAACAAAAGCATAGTGAAAGGCGACTGATTAAACAATGTCAAATTATATGGAGAAAACATGAACACAAACTGCAACCAATTAATTAACAATCTCAAATAAGTACAGAAAACAAACAAGCAAACAATATCTTTGTACAAAGTACTAACGGCCAAGAGACAGGAGGTATAAAACAACAAAAACCAAGGTAATGCTGTGAGAGACAAGTCAAGAGTAGACAACAGATTATAGTAATGTTTGCCTAATTTCCCCCCATTTGCGGTAGTGTAATAGTAGTTTATTTTTCCTAGTGGCAATTATGTATTCTGATCTATGATATGACTTAATGTACGAGATAAAGTGCTTTAATGATAATAGTTTTTATCTTTGTTTAAAAATAAAAATTTTGGCAATTAGTATAATTGTATTATTAACTAATGGAGTGTCCATTTTTACATCACCCAATATTACACTAAGCACGTCTATATATAATGTTTTGTTTGTAATTTGTTGATGCCATTCCTTTACATCTCTCCAGAATACATACACTCTGGGACATCCCCAAAATAAATGTACGGTATTTTCCTTTTCATTTGTACAGTGTATACAACAAGGGCTGTCTGTAAGTTTCCAAATATGTAGCATCCTTTTTGTTGGTAGAAATCTGTGTAATAATTTGTACTGGAAAAGTCTTAGTCTTGGACATATTGTAGTATTATATATTAGTCTATATACTTGTTTCCATGGAATAATCTATGTTAAATTCATCTTCCCAATACATTTGTATTTTCACCGGGGTTTCTAGTATTTTTTGAAGGGTTGAAGTATATATACTCTTATTTCTTTTTCGTGTCTGTAGCCAAGACTGATTTATTGTATTAGGTACAATCGGTCCAATAATAGGTGGTTTTCTTTTCAGCTGTTTTTTTTCCAGTTACTAGGTATTGCGGAAATTAATTGATTGTATTCTAATTTATTAAAACATTTCCAAATTTCAGTAATAATTCTTCATAGGATAATACATTACCGTTCATACCTAAAAGGTCATTTATAAATAATATTTGCTGTAACCCTTGATATTTGGATTGGATCGGCTTATTGTCAATGAGAATGTTTGAATTAAACCATAAGAGCCGTGATTGTATGTCCCAATGCGTTTCTGGAGGTTTGAATTGAAAGGAGAGCCATGCTTTAAGAACATCAATAAAAAATGGACTGATCGGGAAGGGGGACTTGGAACAAGTATGTTCAATGTAGTTATTTGACAACTGTAGAAAGGGATAAAGTCTGGCTAAAAGGGTAGGAGAACCTATCGTTTGCTTACGGCTATTCTGAGATCAGGGTGCGCCGATGGCATCATGCATCGTTATGTCATTCTTACTCTGTATTTATCGCATTCTGTTGACATTTATCAAACTTGTTATACTAATAAAGTTATTTTCCAGACAACCAGGAAGAGATTTGGTGTTAAGATGTCCTAAACTTATGCTATGGCCAATTCAAGACCAGAAATTGGCATAAAATCTACGTTATGATGTTGCACTTGAAAAATACCAGTTTTTAAAATAAGCTTTAAAGTAATTTGGGACCAAAAAAATGGAATAAAAAGATTTGCAGTATGTTAAGACATGCTCAGTCTGATATGTTTTCCAAAAACCTTATGATGATTGGAAATTTCTCTTTTCTGGAGCGCATTTATCAATATGTCGTACACGTTATGTAAAATGCATAAATTAAGACATTGCAATTAACTTATCTCCATGTACTAAAAAGGATGGTGATAGAACTGGCAATTTTGCATGTCATGCAAGGTACATCGATATATGACACAAAACATGTGTTTTTATGTTGCTTGTCCTTTGGGTTAATATGGCTGATGGCTTACAGTTACCTGTCTTTTTTGTCCGAGAAAATGTGTAGTGTCCGTTGCTCGGTAATAACTTAAAATAAAAAAAAAGCTGTGGGTGCATATGATTTCAGGTTCTGAAACAGTTAAAGATGCTGACTTAAAACACAGTAGCTATTTTAGTACATTGCTGTAATTATATGAAAAAAACCTCAAGGGTGTACTGTCCGTTGCCATGTAGTGTCCGTTGCCAAGTATACTATATAGGTACTTTAATTACATTTTGTTGCAATTTTGAAGTAATTTTGACATTTATTTTATTTCTGTAGTATTTTGTCAACCCATAAATGACAGGTCTCGCGAGATTCGGTGATGCAAAAAGTGTTCTTGTCATTTACTTGAGCTGTAGTGTCCGTTGCCATGTAGTGTTCGTTGCCAAGTATAGTATATAAGTACATCAATTACATTTTCTTGCAATTTTGAAGTAATTTTGTCATTTATTTTATTTCTGTTAGTATTTTGTCAACCCCTGAATGACAGGTCTCGTGAGATTTTGTGATGCAACAAGTGTTTTTTGTCATGTACTTCAGCTGTAGTGTCTGTTGCCGGCCATATATAATGAGCATGCCGAGTTTGGAAGAGCATAACTTTTCAACCAAACGTCTCTATCCAAAAATTTAAAAAGTGCAATGTATGGCAACACTTCTAGTGTGATTTTCTGCACTGAAAGTAGAAAAATATAAAACTTGAAAAATTGGCCAAAGTGCAACCCTTTGACGCACCCTGATCTCAGAATAGCCGTTATTAAAGGGGGTATCAGAAAACCATAGTCTTGGTATCCCAGAGGCTTTACGCGTAAGATCAAAAGAAGGCAAGTGTATCAATCCCAATCCTCCGTTGTCATTAAAGTTATATAAGATTTTTCGTTTTACTTTTTCGGGGCGACCATTCCAAATGAAATTAGATATTTTCCTCTCATATTCTGTGAAAAATTCGGTGCCTGGAGAAGGTAACGAGGAAAATAGATGTGTAAATTGTGAAACTATAAGGGAGTTAACTAATGTGATTTTACCATAAAGTGTTAAGGAATGTCCTTTTCAGGGGAGAAGCGCCAGATCTAACTTAGATAATCTAGTCCAGTAGTTTTCCTCCAGCCTTTTGGTTTCCCTAGTACGCCTGATACCTAACATGCTTACAGGTCCGTTGGTCCATTGTAAAGGGAAGGGGCAGGGCAAAGTAAAATGTATATCCTTCAATGTGCCTATTCGTAAAACTTTGCATTTGTCAAAAGTCGGGGTTAGTCCCGAAATCAAAGAAAAATTATTAAGATCGTCTATAAGTGCGTTAAGGGAGATATTGTGTGGTTGAATGGGAAAACTAGAGTCGTCGGCGTATTGAGCAATCTTTGTTTCGGTACCAGCAACCACTAGGCCCTTTATGCTATTGTTATTTCTAACTTTTTGTGCTAATATTTCCACACGTAAGATGAATAAATACGGCGATAGCGGGCATCCTTGGTGAACGCCGCGGTGGAGTAGGAAGGAAGTAGAGATAAAACCATTATTTATTACATTAGCCGAGATGTCATTATTAAGTATGCCTATCAATTTAATAAACGATTCTCCAAAGCCAAAAAATTCTAACACCTTAAACATAAAGTCCCATCTTAATCTATCAAAAGCCTTTTCAAAGTCTGCTAAAAAGATCAAACCCGGTTTGTTTTCTGTCTCATGGTGTTGTATTATTTCAAGTATTTTGCGTATATTTACACCAATAAATCTATTCTTCAAAAAGCCTGTTTGATCTACACCGATTAAACCATTAATGCAGTTCTTTAGTCTGGACGCCAGGACTTTTGATAGGATCCGCACATCACATCCAAGTAGGGAAAATGGCCTCCAATTAGTCATATGGGAAGGGACTTTGTACTGACCATCTGGATTTTGTTTTAGCAGAAGTGTAATAAGGCCCACCTTCTGAGTCTCAGATAGGTGGCCTTTCTCATAAGCATAATTATAGCAATCGAGTAAATGTTTTTTTAACTTGAGAAAAAGGTTTTATAAAATTCGATGGGTAATCCATCTAGCCCAGGAGTTTTTCCATCCTTGAAACTGTTAATTGCCTCCCATAATTCATTTTCTGTAATAGGACCTTCACATTGGCTCTTCTGCTCAAAAGACAAATGTTTGTTCCCATAGTTCTGAAAGTAAGCATCACAGTTAGTAGAAACTAAAGGTTCAGGTGTTTTACTAAAGGCGTATATGGATGAATAGTAATGTTTTAATTCCTTGAATATTTCATCATGATGTTCAATATTTTCCCCATTTTGAGTTTTTATCATTTTGATATTCTTTTTAGAATGATTCTGTTTAGCTAAGCTCAAAAAATACTTATTACATCGGTCAGAGAGTCCCATCCAATCTGCCCTCTGAGCATATAACTTCTGTTAAGTCTGTGTTGTTCGCGTAATTGTTCTAATTCATTTTTTTTCACATCAAGTTCTTCCAACAAAAATTCAGATGGGTTATCGGTGTCATCTAGTTTTTTGTAACCTCTTCAATTCTTTCTAGTATACTATTTTCTTTGTGCAAATTTTCTTTGCGTTTTTGTGAAGCGAACTTTATGGCGTGACCTCTCACAGAGCATTTGAAGGCATCCTAAACTGTAAGTGGGTCAGTTGATCCTATGATAGAATGAAAAAAATCATCAATGAATTTTACAGTTTGGTTTAAAAAAGATGGGTCTTTCAAAAGGGCCTGATTTAGTTTCCAGTAATTTCTACCACGAGGTGATTTAGCTGACTGGATAGTAATAGAGATAATTTTATGATCAGATTTGATTCTTCCTGCCATTTCATATTTAAGGTTGAAGGGAAAAGAGAAAACGAAACCAAAAAGTAATCAAGGCGACTTGCTTGATGACGCCTACGCCAGGTAAATTTTACTGTATCTCGATTTTTAAACCGCCATATATCAGTTAGGTCTAAAGCTGAGATCATATCTACAATCTTTTTCTGGGCATATGGGTGATAACATTTTGGGTCTTTTCCAGCCCTATCTATTTTAGCATTCAGTACAGTATTGAAATCCCCAGTGACAACTATATTTTTACAACATTCTTTGCAATTTCGGATTCTACCTTCGATATCCTCAAAAAAGTCTGGAGCGTCGCTATTTGGAGCATATAAATTTACTAAACAAAAACGTGTGTCATGTATGGTGGTATCCAGTATTATCAACCGGCCGTCGTCATCCTTAGTGATGCTGTGTTTCTCATACTTGACACTGTTCGTGAATAATATCATTACACCCCGTTGCTTACTAGTGCCATGATTGAAAATAATTGAGCCGTCCCATTCTTTTGTCCATATTTTTTCGTCTCTCTCAGTAGAGTGAGTTTCTTGAATACATATTACATCCAGAGGATGCTCTTTCAACCATGCAAAAACCTCAGTACGTTTTCTATAATTACCTAGACCATTAGCATTGTAGGAACCAAAATTAGTTACGGCATGAGTCAGCGGACTTTCCCTTAACAGTCTTATAATTATTTCTATTGAGAAAAATATTAACATTTTACATTTTGTCGCCTTAATGTACATAATACATTCAAATGAGATGTTAGCACAAGGGAGCATTTAATGGCTTCACATTCAAAGTACAACAGATACATCACATCAACATCAAAAGATAGTAGGACCAAATAGTAATACATACTATATTCGTATGGATCCGTGGTATAAAAAAAGAAACAGCGATTCAAAATAAAATCAGACGCAACGCGCAATGCTAAGGGCATATAATTAGGTATCATTGGTAAACTTGAAAAATGCAAAGTGTCTAGCGCGAAAGACTGAAGAGTATCAAAAATAGAAAAAATAAACAAACTAGTGATTGCCTCGTGTCACATACGGGCGTACGGCTTCTGGACCTTCGTAGAGGTCACCATCAATGAACAACTGGTCAACATTCATAACTGCAAATCTGGGAGGTTGGGCAGAACGAGCAGCCTTAAGAACTGGTAGGAGTTTCCTGCGAACCTGCCTGATCTGCCAAGAAAAATTCTCAGAATCCCAAAAGGCGTTCCTTTTAAGTTCTTACCTGCAAGACGTACGGTTTCCCTGTCCTTAAACCACATGAACTTGGCAATGATCGGTCTAGGCCGCACCTGATCTCCTACCTTAGTTCTGCCCAACCTATGCACTCTCTGGAACTTGATGTTTTTGACTTTACTTTCGGGTATCTTAGCATTGTGAATAAGAACCTGAGTTAAGAGTTTTTCAGTTTTTGCTGCTCTTTCGCCTGGCTGCTCTTGAACGTTATAGAAAATCAAGTTTTCTCTTCTAGACTGAGCTTCTAACATCACCTGCTTGTGTTGTGCGCTCTGTTTATCTTTCTCAATATTATTTTGAGAATGGCCTTCTTTGTTATTATAATAAGATACACTGCCATTGGGATGAGAATATGACCAAGTGATGTAAATCATGCAAATGAGGATCTTATTTGCATAATCAGGGGGGAAATCTACAATTTGTCAGTCATAAAGGGTAACCTCATTTGGCGAAGGTATGAGGTCGTGGAACTCTAGCCCTGGATATTTACGTGTGCGGTAGTTTACAGGACCCGCACACGCGGCGTGTGGTGCGAAAGGTAGCTGACCAGGGCAACATGATCGCACCATTTTGGTTTTTAGGTGATAATTGCTTTCGCATTGCTTACAAAATGGTACGGAACTTCAAAGGACTAGATAGAATAGATTAAAAAGAACATATACTGTTTGATAAAGTGAGGAGTTTGTCATTATATTATTATTTGCAATGAACTTACTATAATATGTAATACATGTAGTTAATATGAGATGCAATCTTTACATTGTACTCCGATCCGATGTGTATTGGGTCGTCTGTATGGCATAGCTTCCATATGCCTGTCTGGACTAATGGTGTCCCCACGCAAGAATACTGAGCTTGGCTTGACCCAAACTTCTCTACAGCTAAGTAAAAGAAAGCTAAAACTATAATCAAACTAATTTGCATTATCCTTGTCTTGACTTTAACCTTTGTTTCCCTTTGGACTTTTGCAAAATTTGTCATCACTTATTTGCATATCAATCAATAATTTGTGCTTATAAACCTGCAATTCTCCTGTAGTCTCTTAGTGTCACCGACGAAAGGTAGTGGATGCTACCTGAAACGTCTGACCGTTTCCAAAATCATACCTAGTTGCTTGAGTAACCGTTTTTTTTGCGTATCTTATCACCTTGATGTCTAACCGTCACCGACAAGTAAAGTATTGTGTCATCTATTGTATGCATCATATGGTGATCCAACTTGATCATTGACCTTTTGGTGGTTGGGGTCAAATGTCTGCAACATGGTAGAAATTATTTCTATTTTTAAAAGTAAGTGTCGTAATCACTTTTCCTTAAATTCCCCAAAGTACTTTTTTTGCACTAGGTTCTTGCAAAGTACATAATGAATTAGATTTAATGATGAACCATATGGCGTTTACTACGTGTGTGTTTGTATTTTCAGAATTTTTATTTTGCCGCCATTTTAGTGAGCTCAAGGGATTGTTACTGTACTAACTTCATGCCGGGTGTGTCGTGTAGCACATCTTGTGAAAAGGACGGACCCTGTGACAAAAGTCAACATTTTGATTTCTACAAGACAAGTCATAGAGTTACAGGTATATTTCTACACCATATTCTTTAAATATTTTGCTATGAAGTGAGCTGTTGCGGTTAAGGGGAATTAAATCTTTGGTATAGTATTGGCAATATAAAGATGTCTCAATTTCTGACTGCTACTTTTATGAGGATCTCACATGCAATGCAAAGATTGATCGCTTAAAATCAATGTAGAACGATTTTTTTGGTATTTTTGCGCCATAATGAAGTACAAACAAAGCCATTCGACAAAATGAAACGTGATATGTCCTGCCAACGCGTATATGGGGGGGGGGTCATAACCAACCTTCGCTTTGTGGACGACATATATGGGTTGGCATGATGGGAACTGGCCAATCTAGTGGAATCACTGGACACTACCTCCAGGAGACATGGAATGGAGGTCAGTGGAGAGAAAAACAAGTTGATAACAAGCAGCGGTAAGCCAATTACAACGAAGGTAGTAGTGAACAAATAGTTGAACAGTTGAAGTACTTTTTCGTTGTAAGGAAGGGTCAAAGGCAGAAATTATATCCCGTGTAGCACAGACCGTAGCAGCCATGGCAAGGCTGAGACCCATCTGGAGGGACAAAAACATTACTCTTAAATCCACCACGGGCATTGGTTATCTCCATTTTTCTGTATGCGCGCGAGGCTTGTACATTAACAGTCGAACTAAAAGGTAGAATTATTGCAGTGGAGATGGGATGCTACCGAATTCTACTAAATCTAACTTACTGTGACCGCGTACTGCAACACCAACACCTACCTACCTACCTACCTTCCTATCTACATACCTAGTCCATTGTCATCCTGATCGTTGGGGGGACAATGTAGACCTAAGGATGGAGAGCTGTCTCCAGACCTCTCTGTCTCTTGCCACTGTCAGCCTTTCGGCCAGGTTTAGGGATGTCCACTCTGCGATGTCATCCCCGAGGTGACCTCCTTCCAGGGCTCCCTGCAGGATTGTCTTTGCCATGTTCTCATGGCGCGTCACGTGGCCAGACCCATGTAGCTTGCGTGTCTTTACTATTGCTAGGTGTGGTCTCTTACACAAAGTATTATAGAATAAGCTACGGAAACAAGACACCTTAATACTGCTAAAAGAAGGAGCTAAAATGGTACAGCCACGTGACGCAAAGCAAAGGCTTCTCCGAAGTGATCCTGGAAGGAACAGTGGAAGGGAAGAGAAGAAGAGGCGGATAGAGTAAAAGATGGGACGACAACATCAGGGAGTGGACCCCTTGCTAACACCTAAGCACAGACTCATTACACGTTAAAGAGGAGGGAGGTGGTGTGTTTAGTCGAAGAGGGCCCCCACAACCATGCTCGGTCAGGGGACCGATAAGCGGTAATAGACCGAAACCCCAGAAGCCCAGAAACTGTAACCATAATCAGAGCAACAAGGACACAAAATAAGCTGTTCTGCCATACAAGAAAGGACTGAGTGAAGTGTTTAGAAGAATTTCCGCCACACACGGGATCACGATCTGTTTCAGACCGACTAGAACCCTCCGGAGTAGAACCATCCAAAGACAAAACACCCAAGGAGAAATGTAGGGTAGTTTACCATATTCAGTGTCAAGAACAAAACTCTAAGGGCCCATGTAAGAGAACATATCTGAGCAAGACTGGAAGATCTTCTCAAGTCTTGGTTCTAGAAAAACAAACGACCTAGCTCGACTACTTCGGAAGTCTCGCAAAATATATATATATGCAATCACCTGGACGCTCGGTCTCATTGAAAAAGTTTAATGTTGGACACCGAGCCAGACTTCTTTGCACGAGGTATCAAAGAGACCATCTACATCATGGGTATTACACTCAGTCGAAAATTTCGCCAGGCCCAATTTCTTGTGTTTAAAATTACAGCCCAAACCTCTTCCATATTGACTTTTACCGACACAAATGAACTTTCAAGAATACACATGTCATTAATTGTACAACATTTTAACCAGCAATCTCGTATTGCTGGCCTCAAAATTTTGCAGCAGCAATAAAATGCAAATAAAGCATGTTTTACTTACTTACTTTACTTTGGTCGAGCAAAAAGCATGTTTTCCTAAGATGAATTTACCGTTTTTGTTATCAGTAGAGGTGAACACTACCTGTGGAGTAATTTTCCTGGCTGAACCGGGAACATGGAAGCCCGTGACTCTAACTAGCTTCCCAGGGTGTGGAAATACTTGGACAAGGCACCTCCTTGAGTACACAACAGGGCAATTTACAGGCAGCATCTACAATGACTGGAACATCTACAAGGGAGGTAATTCTTTTATTTTCTTAGTTAGTTAGTTAGTTAGTTAGTTAGTTAGTTAGTTAGTTAGTTTGTTTGTTTGTTTGTTTGTTTGTTAAGGCCGTACTGAAGTTACGTTGTACGCTCTTTGAGTTGGTCAGGACACATAGACAGATCCGCTGCATTTCTACTATTTAATGAGGAGGGTTAGTATAGTGTACATCGGAGCGGTGTGCTCCATCTGGAGTCTTGGCGAAAAGAGATGGAGTTGAATTTAATTTCCTTGGTGTCTGGAGCTGCTTAGTATTCAAACATGCACTATACTAATGCATTGATGTAGGTGTGTCAACATCTGTTTTACTTATTGAAACAAGTGACTTAATTTCAATGATAAAATCAACGTGCTCATTAGTTTTGCACTGTTCTAAAAAAATCACCTCTGAAGAAGCTCCATGGAACCGTTATTTGCCGACTTATAAATGCTACAAACTACTGCTAAGATGGGTGGAGTTGCTGTTATAGTGTGATCTTTACAGATTGTTGAAAGAGCATTTAGTAGATCGTGTATCCATTATACTTACTTAAAAGGAACTTGTCCCAAGAAAAACATTGCATTTCGTATGGGTTATTTTATTAAACTTACTATCTGTATACATCCTTGGTCTGTGAACATCATGGAAGTCTTTGAACAGAACAGTATATAAATACATCCATTGTTCATCTATCTGTCTCCTTTAAATAAAGTCCTGTTGCTTGTCTGGTACCCTTTTTCTCTATGGAATAATGCGATTTACCAGATTTGTATTTCAGTGGATTGCCACCAATTTTAGCTGTTTTTTTCCCTCTCGCAGTATTTTTGTGGTTCCAGAGTGTGTCATCCTTTAAATTAAGCCAGTGTGGCCGTATAAAGCTGACTAGGATTTCAGGTATGAAGAGAAATCCTAGTCAGCTTTATATGACCACACTGAAAATTCATTGTTCCTTTCTAGAGTTATCTGCGTTGAAAGATTTTGTCGGAAACTTGCAATTGCAGAATAATCTGCTAGGGGGACCAAACCAATACTACTTGTTCCTGACATAAGAAGCTACCAGCCACCAAAAACTCTAGACCATAGGATGTCCTGGACCAAAGATACGATAAACAAAATGTCTGTGGCAGTACCCAGGTCAGGTTCCGGAAAGCCCAAATTTGACCTTGACCATCGCCTTCCAAAGATCTAACCACCTACCAAATACCATGACGTTTCTTCTTAGTAATTTATGCTGACTCAAATACGTGTAAACACACACAGACCAAAAATCATACCCACATTTCCATGTAGGTAATAATCAGCTAACACAAGGCATGTCATGTACAACAAACTATGTGTAGCCAATTTAGCTTTAGTACCTTTGTATTATGTATGGTAACATTTAGACTACGTTGTTTGTGTAAAGACACTGCTACCGTTTTTATCGTTTCGTAGGATACATTGGAGAATTTGAAGACCCCAAGGCTGGGACAACTATTGTAATCAAATCTCACCGCTTCCTACCTAACTGCACGGGGAATATTCTTCTGATAAGGTGTGGATACATGATGTAATAGTAGAAAAATAGAGTTACACATACCTTTGCCAAACGATTTAAAGCTTTACGACTTGTAATTTTAAATGCTTCTCGTTGACTATGCAGATAATGTTCTTCATTTACAAAAATCATATAAGTTGATTATCTTGGATGTCTATCGTCTCGAGATAATAATGTCAATGGCGTCGTAGACGGCCATCACAGCTAGAATGCTAAGGCGTAGGTACGTCCGCACACTGGGCATAAGGCGTTGGCGTTGAGGTCGGGTATCCTTTTTTTTTTCCTTTCTTGTCGTTTCCGATCCAGCTAGTCAAGTCTGTTCTACTCGAAAAATTCTACTCATTGATTACCCATTCTCAAATGATTATATTCTAAACGAGCATAGCGGGTTGTCTATTGGCAGCATTATCTTAACAAAGAAGGCTATTCTAGCATTTCCTTATCAATTACGTATTAATAGTACCATGCTGAATGATGTTCAATTTTGCTTCAACATCTACACTAATGGCCAACCCGCCTAAACAACATCCAAAGGTTCATCTACACAGATGATCTCTGTCTGAAAACCCAGGCAAAAGTTTCGTAACAACCAAGTCACGTATTTGAAAATATTATGTAGGCTCTATCGGGATGCAGATTTTGGTTCTGGAACGCAAACCGATGGAAGACCGAGATCTGCGCATTCCTAAGCAACCGTGTTGTAACAAGAATCTGAAAATCACATTGTAGGGTGAAGAAATAGAAGGCATACCCTCCCCAGTGTACTTTGGTGTCACCCTTGAAATGACCCTATTTGACGATATAAGAGCACATCACCAAGGTTCGGAACAAGGTGTCTGCCCGCAACAGTTTCCTTTTCAGCCTTGTACACCCCCGCTGAGAGTTGATCCCACAACCAAAGAGCAGACTACTTGGGCTCTATGAAACACTATATCTGCCGCACGGGAGAGGTTACCCCTTACCATCAAAGCTAACGTAAAGCAGACACCCAGAGACGCCCAGGATGGAGCTGTAGAAAGGGGATTCACCCAAACAACTAACCAAGGGAGCGACATGACCAGAAGAGTCTACCGTTTCAACGGCCTCCAGTAGGCTACACTACCTGAGATTATTGACCAAGCAAGGCATGAGTGTTGTTGATCTGGTGCAGGTGTATTTGTCATTTATCCGTCCCGTTCTAGAGTATGGGCACGTCCTGCTGGTTGGGTGCAATGAAGAACAGTCCGCCAGTATGGAACGCGTCCAAAAACGTGCCCTACGTATAATCTCCTGTGGTGGCAGACGGGCCTTTCCAAACCTACCTACCCTTAGGGAACGGAGGGATTCAGCAGTAGTAGATATTTTCAGAGCCATGCTGGGCCCTGGTCACCCTCTGCATGACCTTGTTCCCCCTGAACGTGCGACAGCTACAGGGAGACAGCTCAGGAACAGCAACAAGTTCACTTTGCCTAAAGTCTTTTTTACGTTGTGCAGTAAGACTCTACAATGACAGTGGTAATGGTTGATATTGAAAACCCATGTCTGTCCTTCCCTGTTCAGAATGGTGTTTGTACGTATTTGTATATTTGTATATAGTGTGTTTCTGTTTACTTGCCTTGTTCTTTTTTTAACCTATTGTAAAAATTTAAACACACAATTCAAGGGTGCAGCAGCATCCCCTGCCTTTGTGTGATTTTGTCTGACTGAATAAATTGAAAATTGAAAGACTGGATCGCCCAGAATCGGAAGGTTGCCATCACCGGCGATAACGTGTCACGGTGTGGCAACACCACCGGTGGAGCCTGCAGCTGCGGAGAGGAACTCCAATTCGCAGCTGCAGGACTAGACCCACCGGCACCCCCGAGCGCGGAAGTGGTTGGAGAGCTACAGCAACAAGCATGATAATGACGACTTTAACTTCAATTCCAATGGTCGCATACACGAAATGCCCACTCAGTCGGTTTCCATCTGCATTATGGATATTCATTTTGTTCTCAATGTTACATGTAGGAACATTCCTATAATAGATCAATAGAATACGTCATATTTAGATAATGTACTCAGTATAGTAATAATAAAACACCAACTCCTGAATTACAGAATTTTCATTTAGATATAACAAGCATTGCTCAAGCCACCGACATATCGAAACTCAGACACATGCACGCACGAACGTACAAACACACACGCGCACGCGAGGTCCAGAAAAAAGTATTTTATGTGAACAGTTTTCAATACTTATATCATAGTCCGGTTTATGGACTAGAACACTGGCAGTATTAATAAAAGACTATACGACCTGCTATTAAAAAAATACATACACATATCGCTGACTTACCATATATCTGCAACTCCTTACTGACAAGTTCAATGTACGAAATTACACGGTTATTTGACCACGCTTATGATTTGACCATGTTTAGGTTTTTACCTCCGGGGAAGGAGGTATCCTTCCGCGGAAGGGTAGGGTGACTGGTCGGCATTTTCATGTTCGCAGCTATATCTCGCGGTTGGGTGGGCGGATTTTTGTGGGACTCGGTATACGTTTTGCTGTTAGGCTGCAGTTGTGGCACGTTCCTTTTTTTCGTTGTATGTGTGTTTTTGGGCGTGGAAATGAAACCTTTTGGAGGCCCCTGGACACCCCTTTTTGTCTGAAAATGGTTATGCATAAATTACTTGGCTGTTGTCAAGGTATAGCCGGGTGCGTCCATTTTTATCAGGCGTCTGACAGAGGGGTGTGTGGTTCCGATAAAAAGAAATTAGGTTTTAGTCAGATCGTAGGCGCGGGACGGGCCCGGAGATTAGTTGTTTCAGATGTAGGCGATCAGATGCAACTTGGCGCAGTTGACGGCAGTGGTTAGCTACTGTATTACACGTTATTTTTAACGTTTGATTTTACTGTTCTGGTTGTCATTCTGTGTTTCGTTCCGTGTTCCTTGCGGCTTTCATAAGTTTGTAGGTTTATGTTTTAAGTTGCAGATGAAAATTGGTTGGTGGTTTGTTGTTTCAAATGTTAGTTTTTGACACTATCGTGCGGAGCTGTCAGAAGTGTGGACTACATGTAGTTAACGTTATTTTTAATGGTTGCGTTGTATCGTTAGTAGTTATCGAATATAGCGCATTCTGTAACCAAATGTTGTTTTAATTTTTTTGTATGTAATGTGGTTTGGTTTTTGTTTATTAAAGTTTAAAAAGTGTTTAAAAAGGGTTTCGGTAGGTATAGTATTCCGTTAGTTTTTTTTATCGCGGTATGATGTGAGTTGAATGTTATAGACAGTCATCTGTTATATTCACACCATCATGACCGTTATATACACAACATCGTCAGTTTAGATGTAATTAGCCGTCAGTCAGCTCATATGTAATTAGCCGTCATTCAGCTTAGATGTAATTAGCACTCAGTCTAGCGTCAGTCGGACGTTGCCAGTTATAGCAACAACTGTAACATAACACCGCCGTCAGACGGAGGTTTTGTGGCCATCAGTTACAAGGCTACAACGATATGGCCTTTAAAGTTTAGAGTATAGGTATCCGTTGGCCTACACACCGCTATATATAATATAGTCTGAACTGTACATTTTCGAGGATCTTTATTACACGTTATTTTTAACGTTTCATTACACTGTTCTGGTTGTCATTCTGTGTTTTGTACCAGTTACAATGTCAACGCACAACCATTACCAGATACACCTTTCTATAGCACTAACAACTATATATAACAAACAACATATACAAAAGAAAATTCGACAAACCCTGAGGTTCAAAATCGCCGATTTTACTTGTTAGTAGAGAGAATAGCACTAGAAGTGCTATGAAAATGACCTTATTGATGAGATCCAGGTTTGGCGTGCATTAAACGCCATAAACATTTTGTTTATTTCTAGGAATCCATTTGACGCGATACTTGCGGAATTTAATCTGAGGTTAACCCACAGCCATGTACGTCGACTAGATGAAAAGGACTGGCCAGCTAATGGTAGGTATTGCTGCTAATGTGAAAAATTGTTTTCAAATTTACTACGTTATTTTCAAAATATATATTCTTTCCGTCCACTTGGAAACTTATGATTTTGTACTAGATGGATAATGAAACTTTAACCTATGTGACCAGGTGGGGGTGGTAAAAGTGCCCGCGCAAACTTTCCTGCCGGATAACGTATGACCGGCTTGCGCTTGATCCATGGAATCATCACATTTGGAGACGTTTCCTTAAGTACATTTCGCAACAATTTAACATTGTTGATTGGCGTTCCTGAGTTTTTGCAAATTGCTGTAATTCCGGATGAAACAATAAGCTTTTTTAGGTTTTATGTCAAATTGTACATGCTTTCTAACACTAATGACATCCTATGTTAACTATTTGAGTTTAGTAGAAAAAAATAATATTTTATGCTACTTTGATTACGTCCACTGACGATATTAATAATACTTTCGCCCAAAACAGAGTGGAGACAGTTTACGATGAAGAGTATCAAGCGATGGAGTAATCTGGTTTTCGAATGTCTTCTTGACGGCCCCAAAACTCTTGTTGTTCATTATGAGAACATTCTGAAAGATCCACCTACCGAGATCCGAAGAATGGTCAAGTTTTTAACGGGCGCTTACCCAGCAGACGACAGGCTGCAGTGCACCGTAAAGTGGCGAGAAGGACTCTTTCATCGTAAACTGAAAACTAAAAATTCTTCTGATTACTACACGAAAGACGTGAAGGACCTGTTTAACCGACACATCACTGCAGTCGCCATGGCTCTACAGGCATATGAAAAAGACTCTCTTCAAAACAACTACAGTCCATTTGTTTCCCCTAGTGACAGGTGGCCACTGGTAGAGGCTGAAATGTCACCTTTTGCGAAAAGAATGCTAAATGATAACAATTTTGTCAATTAGAAACAGCAGTTTGTTAATGAAGACTCTTGTAGGAGAAACCCGGAGAAAAACAGACACACGTTGGAAGATGGTGTGTCCTAGACATCGGCTGATATTTTGTGTTTATATATCTACCTTCCCCAAAATGTCATTTTTTCAGTAGTGTTTTTCCGTTTGTTTGACTGGCTGTAAACAGCATAACTCAAAAAAGATGTATGTGCATTATAATGAAAGTTGGTAGGTGGGTAGGTCTTGATGCTACCTAGAAATTATTAGATTTTAGGCCCACTGGCAGCTTTCGTAGGTACTGCAGCAGAACTTTCGGTTTGGATATTTCATGATATGGACATGCTAGGGTCACGAATTTTAGATGGAAGACAGCTCTTGAGCTAGAAAAGAAAAGGTATGAGTTTGGGCCCCCTCGCAGGGCAGTTTCTTTTTAAATCTTCGAGGGAGAATAACTCAAGGACCGGCTGACGGATTGTTACGATTTTTAGTACGCAGGCAGTTTAAGTGATGCTTGACATAATTAAATGAGAATTCTGCAAATCAGGAGCTAATTTGCATTATTAATGGAATTGCTACAATTTCATAGTGAAAACTGCCAGGAATTTCATACTTGCCGCAATTGAAAGTTAATTGAAGGTGAAAATCAATAAATTTGATTTATTCAAAACATGGTCTCATGTGGGGCCACCACAAACTACATGAATGTAAAAAAATCTTGGCCAACAGCTGCGTTTCAAGCTTTTTTTACACTCGCCTAAGCAGTCATGATTTGGCACCTCAGCTTAGTGATTGGTACTTGTTTTCAATAGTGTGGGTTCATTCAACTTAATTTGAACAGAATTTTACCAGAAAATTAGCCTTTTTTTAAATTCATGTCCAGTATCAGGGTGAATGGTATGAAGTTAAAATCAGGTTACGTCACAGAACTACCTTCGTATGGGGGACCGGGTTAGTGTACGAAGTACGATGTACGAAGTTAGGGGTGACGTAATTTGAATATGACATAGGTCTCAAGTGACGTAAGCAAAAAGCTAACTTTGTACGGGGGAAGGTGTACGAAGTACGATGTATGAAGTTAGGAGTGACGTGTTCTCAACATAATGAAACCTTGTGAAAAAAGTGACGGGGTTATGATGATAATTGTACACCCTCCCCCACCCTTTGTACGACGTTAGCTTGCTACCTCACCCGTCCATTACTTTACCATAAGAAGTTACTCCTAACTTCGAACTTTCACATTCAGCAGATACTGAACAGAGTCAGACCACGGATGTACTACCTTAGCATGGCTAAGAAGGCAGGACTCTCTGCTGAGGTGTTAACTCAGATTTATGTGACGTTCATTCGACCAATACTCGAGTACACAAGCCCTGTGTGGGGTGGATTGCCCAAACATCTCTCGGATTCCCTAGAGTCAGTACAGAAACGCTGTCTCAGGATAATTGGGCTATCTGCTGACTCACTCCCTACGCTAGCAAGTAGACGTGACAGAGCTACCCTGAGAACACTTGGCAACATCCTTCAGGATAACACTTCTCCCCCCTGGGCATTTATAACCAGCCCCGCAGACAATCACTACAGTATCCGTAGGGGACGTCGACACAGAACAATGATTAGCAAGAGTAAAAGACATGCCATGTCTTTCATTCCAAGATCATTAGGACTGCTCTATGCTATTGACAACTAGTTCTCTCTATAGTTGTATTTAGGGGTCATTTTACACCAATGGCCCGTGTGGACATAGTGTGTGGACCACATTGCTAAAACCTCTACTTAATTTACTTGACGTATGTAATGCTAGCACTGAGATAGGTTTGTTTGAGCTGACCTGTAACACACGCTGATATATGTACGTGTCTGCTGCTCACACCAGAAACATTTTGTAAATAGTGTTTAATATTACCTACTCTTACCTACTGTGATTTTTAGAATTCTATTTTATCATGAATCGTGAATTTTATCCCTGGATTTTAATGGCGGCTTTGTAAGCAGTGACGCATTTCAAGTATTGATGTTATATTGTACCTACTATGTCATTGGGAATAAAATCTGAATCTGAAAAAAAAACTTCGTACACCCTCCTCCACCCTCAACGAATTTAGCTTGCCACGTCACATAAGGCTACGTCACTTCTAACTTCGTACATCGTACACCCACACCCACCCTCTGTACGAAGTTAGCTTGCTACCTCACCCGTCTATTACTTTAACATAAGGAGTTACCTCTAACTTCGTACATCGTACACCCTCCCCCACCCTCTGTTGTGTCCCAAACCGTGCTTGTCCTAAAGCATGCTTTTGGACACTCGACGCGTGTCCCAAACCGTGCCTGGGGCAAATCTACATTCTGGGACACGCGGGGACTGTCCCGAACCGTGCCTGACAGCGCACAGTTCTGGACACATAAGGGCCTTGTCCCATTCCGTGCTTTGGGGGCGGAGCTTAGTGTTTTAAGGGAGGAGCCTTCTCGTGGTGTTGTTAGCTGTTTAGCCCGCCATCTCTGTTTTTTGCCAGGATAAGAATAAGAAAGAATCGGTGTGATTCTTGCTCTGTAAAGTACAGTTTACATTTCACGCTGATATTATATGATTTAGTCATACATTTAGTGTCAAAAACAGAGTGCCTTGTATCATTTTGCGACAAAATGAAAAGGTTCTATCACATTTCTTACCCGGCACGTGCCCGAACACGTGCCCAGGCACAGTTTGGGACACAGCCATCGCGTGTCCAGAACTGTGATCTGTCCCCAGGCACGGTTTGGGACACGCGCCGAGTGCTCCATTTCTCTTTTGCACAAACTGTATGTTACGTGGTCCCCCTTGGAAATCAGCAAGTAATGCCGAAGGGGCTACCCAGGAGTGTCCATGATGAAATAAATAAATAAATTCATCATGATACTGGACATACCTTATTTTTATTGACCTAATGTTACATTATGCCGCTTTAACAAATTGCGTATGATACAGCATCAACGTCATTAAAGACGCTTGTTGCTCGTGACAACAGAAACAACGTAAAAATGACATCAGAAAATGACTTCATATTATATTGAAAATGGAATCCGCCATCTTTAATCCGCAATCCGCAAGTTTTAAGTCTTTAGGTGTGTCCTAGACATCGGCTGATATTTTGTGTTTATATATCTACCTTCCCCAAAATGTCATTTTTTCAGTAGTGTTTTTCCGTTTGTTTGACTGGCTGTAAACAGCATAACTCAAAAAAGATGTATGTGCATTATAATGAAAGTTGGTAGGTGGGTAGGTCTTGATGCTACCTAGAAATTATTAGATTTTAGGCCCACTGGCAGCTTTCGTAGGTACTGCAGCAGAACTTTCGGTTTGGATATTTCATGATATGGACATGCTAGGGTCACGAATTTTAGATGGAAGACAGCTCTTGAGCTAGAAAAGAAAAGGTATGAGTTTGGGCCCCCTCGCAGGGCAGTTTCTTTTTAAATCTTCGAGGGAGAATAACTCAAGGACCGGCTGACGGATTGTTACGATTTTTAGTACGCAGGCAGTTTAAGTGATGCTTGACATAATTAAATGAGAATTCTGCAAATCAGGAGCTAATTTGCATTATTAATGGAATTGCTACAATTTCATAGTGAAAACTGCCAGGAATTTCATACTTGCCGCAATTGAAAGTTAATTGAAGGTGAAAATCAATAAATTTGATTTATTCAAAACATGGTCTCATGTGGGGCCACCACAAACTACATGAATGTAAAAAAATCTTGGCCAACAGCTGCGTTTCAAGCTTTTTTTACACTCGCCTAAGCAGTCATGATTTGGCACCTCAGCTTAGTGATTGGTACTTGTTTTCAATAGTGTGGGTTCATTCAACTTAATTTGAACAGAATTTTACCAGAAAATTAGCCTTTTTTTAAATTCATGTCCAGTATCAGGGTGAATGGTATGAAGTTAAAATCAGGTTACGTCACAGAACTACCTTCGTATGGGGGACCGGGTTAGTGTACGAAGTACGATGTACGAAGTTAGGGGTGACGTAATTTGAATATGACATAGGTCTCAAGTGACGTAAGCAAAAAGCTAACTTTGTACGGGGGAAGGTGTACGAAGTACGATGTATGAAGTTAGGAGTGACGTGTTCTCAACATAATGAAACCTTGTGAAAAAAGTGACGGGGTTATGATGATAATTGTACACCCTCCCCCACCCTTTGTACGACGTTAGCTTGCTACCTCACCCGTCCATTACTTTACCATAAGAAGTTACTCCTAACTTCGAACTTTCACATTCAGCAGATACTGAACAGAGTCAGACCACGGATGTACTACCTTAGCATGGCTAAGAAGGCAGGACTCTCTGCTGAGGTGTTAACTCAGATTTATGTGACGTTCATTCGACCAATACTCGAGTACACAAGCCCTGTGTGGGGTGGATTGCCCAAACATCTCTCGGATTCCCTAGAGTCAGTACAGAAACGCTGTCTCAGGATAATTGGGCTATCTGCTGACTCACTCCCTACGCTAGCAAGTAGACGTGACAGAGCTACCCTGAGAACACTTGGCAACATCCTTCAGGATAACACTTCTCCCCCCTGGGCATTTATAACCAGCCCCGCAGACAATCACTACAGTATCCGTAGGGGACGTCGACACAGAACAATGATTAGCAAGAGTAAAAGACATGCCATGTCTTTCATTCCAAGATCATTAGGACTGCTCTATGCTATTGACAACTAGTTCTCTCTATAGTTGTATTTAGGGGTCATTTTACACCAATGGCCCGTGTGGACATAGTGTGTGGACCACATTGCTAAAACCTCTACTTAATTTACTTGACGTATGTAATGCTAGCACTGAGATAGGTTTGTTTGAGCTGACCTGTAACACACGCTGATATATGTACGTGTCTGCTGCTCACACCAGAAACATTTTGTAAATAGTGTTTAATATTACCTACTCTTACCTACTGTGATTTTTAGAATTCTATTTTATCATGAATCGTGAATTTTATCCCTGGATTTTAATGGCGGCTTTGTAAGCAGTGACGCATTTCAAGTATTGATGTTATATTGTACCTACTATGTCATTGGGAATAAAATCTGAATCTGAAAAAAAAACTTCGTACACCCTCCTCCACCCTCAACGAATTTAGCTTGCCACGTCACATAAGGCTACGTCACTTCTAACTTCGTACATCGTACACCCACACCCACCCTCTGTACGAAGTTAGCTTGCTACCTCACCCGTCTATTACTTTAACATAAGGAGTTACCTCTAACTTCGTACATCGTACACCCTCCCCCACCCTCTGTTGTGTCCCAAACCGTGCTTGTCCTAAAGCATGCTTTTGGACACTCGACGCGTGTCCCAAACCGTGCCTGGGGCAAATCTACATTCTGGGACACGCGGGGACTGTCCCGAACCGTGCCTGACAGCGCACAGTTCTGGACACATAAGGGCCTTGTCCCATTCCGTGCTTTGGGGGCGGAGCTTAGTGTTTTAAGGGAGGAGCCTTCTCGTGGTGTTGTTAGCTGTTTAGCCCGCCATCTCTGTTTTTTGCCAGGATAAGAATAAGAAAGAATCGGTGTGATTCTTGCTCTGTAAAGTACAGTTTACATTTCACGCTGATATTATATGATTTAGTCATACATTTAGTGTCAAAAACAGAGTGCCTTGTATCATTTTGCGACAAAATGAAAAGGTTCTATCACATTTCTTACCCGGCACGTGCCCGAACACGTGCCCAGGCACAGTTTGGGACACAGCCATCGCGTGTCCAGAACTGTGATCTGTCCCCAGGCACGGTTTGGGACACGCGCCGAGTGCTCCATTTCTCTTTTGCACAAACTGTATGTTACGTGGTCCCCCTTGGAAATCAGCAAGTAATGCCGAAGGGGCTACCCAGGAGTGTCCATGATGAAATAAATAAATAAATTCATCATGATACTGGACATACCTTATTTTTATTGACCTAATGTTACATTATGCCGCTTTAACAAATTGCGTATGATACAGCATCAACGTCATTAAAGACGCTTGTTGCTCGTGACAACAGAAACAACGTAAAAATGACATCAGAAAATGACTTCATATTATATTGAAAATGGAATCCGCCATCTTTAATCCGCAATCCGCAAGTTTTAAGTCTTTAGATTTTTTTTGCAGGCTGCCACTATCCTGTTAGCCTCTTTAAGGGTTTCTGTTATGTGTATATTATCATCATAACCAACATAAATAATATCTCACATTTCTCTTGAAGTTACATGCTAGTGCACGAATGTGAAGGAATGTTCATTGAAAGACATACGGTTTCTTGAATAACACTTGATGGATTGAATTGATGTGTTCTAACCTCGTGTTTGTTCGTTTCTGTGACTTTATCTCATCACTTATTTCACATATCTATATCCACCCATTCATATATATACATCGATTGATCTATCTACATATATATATAGAGAGAGAGAGAGAAAGAGAGAGAGAGAAAAAAAAACACGGTGTATTCCGTGTGGCCCGAGGTATCGGCCCGACCGCGAGTCGGAACGCCCGACGGCAGATATCTTTATTTATATCATACCCATCCTAGAAAACACGTCTTTCAATGCGAAATGAGCGAAAATTTGGTGTCCATAAACAAAAAAAATGCAACAACGTCAATTCCAACGTCCGAATCCTGTATTCAAAATTTTCGAAAGCGGCGGTCGTACAGTAGAATACAACACGGCCGAGAGCACTGTATCGCTGCCCGGGTATGATATAAATATCGATATAGATAGATAGATAGATAGATATAATATATATGCATGAATTAAATATATGTAGACATATATAGATAAAAACAGATGAATAGATAGATAGATTGATGGATGGATGAATTGATGGATAAAGAGAGAGACATAGATGGATGGATGGACGGACGGACAGGCCGATAGACAGACGGATAGATAAATAAATAGATACAGCAGAATGTTGGTCTACCACAAAACAAAAACCGATGTTCACATGTATTCCGTTATGTGGCTACGTGCTAACGCGGGGTGAAACCAAACACCACCGGACACGCGACAGGCACATGCACGGCCCGCCTTACGTTATTTTATGGTCCATTCTCTAAGTTCCAGAAATATTTGTACCATCTGTATAATCAATTTATGTTACCATACTTTTACATACACATCTGTTATTAGTAACAGTTACCTTCATTTGGTTTCTCCTAAGTTCTTTTTGAGACAAGCATAATGTTTCCATCATCCACATAATCTCCTCTTGTAACAATGTTTTTTTATTGTCTTTATATAACTTGCTTAGTTTTTTTAAGTTTCTCAATACATGTATATAATTTGCTTTTGATTTTGTAATTCTGTACATGGCATTATGACTGTCTGTGCCACTGATGTGAAGGTGACGAATAAAGTTCAAAGGTGAAACCCGGAAATACGGCGCGCAGTTCCTATGAACGCATTCTCCAAACCCTCCAAACGACTTTAGTCAGGCCTCGCACACAGAACATGCATCTGCAACCGGACAACTGTCGCGCGCCGGTGTCACAGCGATCTCGCCCCTCCACAATTTCGCCCCGCCCGGGGGGCGAAATCTCTAGTGATCTTGCCCCCACTCTGGAGATTTTGTCCCCCACCAAAAAAAACACAGGGATTTTGCCCCCGGGGGCGAGATCGCTAGCGATTTGGTCTCCTGAGGGGCAAGATCGCAGTTTGCCCCGCCCCCCGGATAAATACGCTTAATTGATTTTGATCTTCACACATCGAACCGCCTCCGCTTCAGAGCGAAATCTCTAGAGATTTGATCCGCTCCAGCTATGGACAAATCCGCGATGTATTTCACCCCCTACGTAGACCTTTTGTAGAGATTTTGCGCTCTCCCAAGCAAAGGTTTGAGCATTACCCAAAAATTATCTACATCGAATTTTGATGTTAAAAAAGCACGACGTTGTTACATAATTACCTTTGTCAATGTTATTTTATACAGTCCGTTATTACGTTACCTGTAAAGTGTATTGCCTAAAAGTCTATCTTAGTAAGATAAGATACCTGAGCATTACCTTTAAGTGGGTCTTAGTAATTTATCTGCAAGGTGTACTGCTACGGTTTTACTAATATAAGACACCTTTGTTATATCTGTAATGTATACTAGGTATAGCTTGTAATATAAGTGTGTTGCCTGCTAATGTAATGTACCTGTGTATTACCTGCAAGGTCTACTTCCTGTAGTGTTTATTACCTAAAATGTGTTACCTAATGCCTAGGCCCTCTTAAAGGCGATGCTCCTGTCCTGCTTGGCATGGCAATAAGGCCTAACAAATGAACTTTCTCCTCTTTGTCGGGGGGGAGAGATCCCTAGTGAACTGGCCCCCCCAAAGAGTCCAAGTAGGGGCTGAAGCCGTTAGTGATCTCGCCCCCACCCCCAGGGGGGTTAATCGCTAGTGATCTCGACCCCCAGGGGGTTTAATCGCTAGCGATTTTGCCCCTGGTGGGGGGGGTCACCAATGGGGGGCGCGGGTGGTGGGCAAGATCACTAGCGTTTTTGCCCCGGGGGGACCAAATATCTAGCGATCTCGCCACTCTGGGGACAAAATCGCTAGCAATTTCGCCAAGGGCAGGGCGAAATCGCTGGGGGGGGCGAGATCGCTGTGACACCGGAGCAATAATTTACTCTGGAGCAATGAACTTTCGGTCTGTTCAAAGAAGAATGGTCTGGCGATGTAATTATTGGCTTGTGTTCAAAGACGTATTACTGCTTTGGTGGGGACCACAAAACAAACGACAAATTTAGTTGTAAAGGTGTCAACAAGATATGCAACGAGATCAGTTATCAGAAGTATCTTAACGTCTTGACGACCCAGGAAAGTGGTTCACGTGAGTGACTCATTTTGTATATACGCACATTTAAACATATCTTTCAATCAAGCGTACCTGTATGCATATATCTATGCACATATCTATCTACATTGATCTATTCATTCATTTATCTATCTTATGAGTCACTCGTGAGTGACTCATTTTATTTGTATATACACCAGAGCAATGAATGAGTCACTCACGAGTAACTCAATGAGTGAGTCACTCACGAGTGACTTGTTTTATTTGTATATACGTACATTTAAACATATATTTCAATCAAGCGTACGTGTATACATATATCTATGTACATATCTATCTTGAGTAACTTACGAGTGACTCATTTTATTTGTATATACGTACATTTAAACATATATTTCAATCAAGCGTCCGTGTTTACACAATTTATTTATCTATCTTATGAGTCACTCGTGAGTGACTCATTTAAAACAAAATTTCAATCAAACGTACGTGTACAGGTCTATCTAGTACATTGATCTCTTCGTTTATCTAACTTATGAGTCACTCGTGAGTGATTCATTTTATTTGCATAAGACTGAGGTGACACCTTACGATGCGCTGTATTTATACTATCTATCTTAAGTACGCACTTAAGATATCTATCTATCCATCGATCTGACCGCTCTTTTTCAAGAGACCACACAGATATCATCAAGTCTTTGCCTGTGTTCAGGACAACACGTTACAGCCCCACGATGTCCACCAGGAGCTTGTCAGTCAGGACCGCATCATTCTTTGTCACCGCTTCAAGTACCGCATCCATCTTCTGGCTGTGTGCCTCCAGCGTGTACCACTGTTCGCTGGATAGGTTGAGCCCTCTCTTGCCCGGTAGCAGATCGTCAGGATCATCGGCTGGACCGCGCCGGAATTCCGGCCGTCGCTGGAAACATTCTCGAAGTGTCACAACCGCCGCCCCTCTGAAGATCTCCACGTTCGTTTATGTCAGGTTTCCAATCTGAAACCGGCGCGGTGAGAGCAGAGTCGCGTCGTAAGGCATAGCGGCAAAAGAACAGACCAGCAGAGCCGTTTCAGAGTCCGCCACTGGTCAGGGGTTAAAAACACTCCAGTGCTATTACTGCCCCTCAATTTCCGGTTAGGACGTGGTCTGAAGAACTCGCGCACAGTCACCTCCAGCTTTCCCCTAAAATGCCCAACGGTAGCGAAGACACTTTCCCCCAAGGGGAATCTGATTTCTGTCCCGTTTTTGTTACTGTTGCTATGGATTTTCGGGCTCTGCACAGGGTCTGTGGAAGCCATTGGTTGAGAAACTCGGGTCCTTGCCAGGCGAGTCAGAAGCGTGGAGAAGTCGCAAGTGAAGAAGGACAAAGTTTCTCTGGCTTTATACAGAAATCTTCTTACGCCTTGGCCAATCAGGGATCGGATTTGTTAACATGTCCAGACACGTTCGAAGTCTTGTTCACGATCACGCTACAATATCGCGCAGTCCACATACAATATCAGTCCACAGTCCACACAATAACAGTCCATATACACAAAAATGTATCTTACGTCTTAATAATATCAATCTTATAAGCATCCACCCTTAATGAATAATGATACCGGCCAGGATGCCCTCTCAAGGCGCCCGGCCTGCGTGAAATGACCTCTGCATGACCTCTACATAAAACCCCCACCCACACTCAGTCCAACTCCACGCGCCACCAAAATTATATACTGCTCCACTGCTCCACCGTGTGGAGCTCGACCAAATAATACTCATCCTGTCCCTCCTATACTACTGTAGTACATAAGAAGTTTTACCGCAGTCTGTACTGAGTTCCAGCCGAGTTCCGGTTGCGGTCGGAGTTCAAATCTGACCAGGGTTCCAAATAGTGCGGAAGTAAATCGCCAGATCTGGGCTGTTCTCACGTTAAGTTTGGTTCCCCCTTGCTCGGTGATCGTTTTAGATAATCAAATAGTTTTCGCATTTACCGAGAAACCCGTGGTTTGTAGTATTTTAGGGCGTGGTAAAGTCGGACGGCAAGCGAAGCGTTTTTGGTATGAGTCCGCAAGCAAGGGTGATGCGGTTTTGTGGTCTGATGACCCACAAGGAAAAACACAAAAAACAAAGGTCAACTGCAGTGACGTAGGAACCCCCCACGAAGCCCAAATTTGACCTTGACAATGGCCACCCCAAAGATAATCTGCCTGCCAAAATTCGTGATCCTTGGACCTTCCCTTCAAGAGTTATCGCCCATTAAAGATTCTCGAGTTATCTTTTCCACAAGAAAGAGCACAAACACCGAAGGTGGCGTTGGGACCCCCCACGAGGCCCATTTCCGAACTTGACCTTAGCATTCTCAACGTCAACTTGCCCACCAAAAATCATGAACATCCATTGAAGGATTCTCGAGTCCACAAGGAAAAACACAAAAAAACAATGGGCATCTGCAGTTACGTAGGAACCCCCCACGAAGATCATTTCTTGCCCTCACAATGGCCACCCCCAAGACACCCTGCCTGCCAGAAATCGAGAACATCTGACCTTCAAGAGTTATCGTCCATCATCTGCCAAACAGTGCAAAACCGATTTTATAGCCTTCTGTCGAAGGCAATAAAGTTGTTCAGTGCTTCCCTTCTGTGGGACGAAACTTCCATAACGAGGACGATTTCAAGAACTAGGGGACGAACGGACTTAGGGGACGAAAAGTCTGGTAACCCTGTCATGCACACACACATACCGAACGATACCGAGAATATTAACCTTCTTCTTGGTAATAACATTACTGTTGGCATATCACCTTAAGAGCACAAAATATAGATAAAGGTTGACATACCCTGTAGCTGGGAGCATAGTAATGTGTCCATCTTATGGTTGTTGTGCGAGCAACTGGAGGACGGCTGTATTTTGCACTGCGATTGAACTTGGCTGAGGGACCAGAAGACACCGTCTCCTCACAGCGAGGGCTGGCCGATTAAGCTGTGCATCCATGGCTCTAATACTATGCTTTGCGATCGTGTCCTCCAATCAACTTAGCCTAGCATCCAGTTTATCGTGGTTTGGGTCGGCTTTCTTCGGGGCTACATCAGCTCTTTCCCGCTTGACTGCAACTCCGGATCCCGGTAGCTTGGCACAGGGGAAGTCCTGAGTTTAGCTTTATTCTCGGCCGCGTGCATAAATGACACATCAGAGTCGCAGAAATGTCTTTACATCTACGGTTACCCAAAGTCACATCATAATTGGTCCACTTAGATTTGAAATTGCAAATTTCCTCGCGAAATTGATTGACATTTCTGAAAGAATGCCGTACTAAACTCTCTTCATGCCTAATAAAAAGCTAATTTGTGCGGGTCAGGAACATAACCCCTAGGCAGAATCTGAAGGGTTCGTGTCATTTTGGTAATGCTGTCGGACCCTATCATTCCTTCCAAGTGGCCGTTCCCAATACTTGATAGCATCAGTCAACATAGTTTTCCTCGATAGACCATCAATATAATTGAAATATGGCAGAGTCCACTTGGGAACATGGCATGGGGAGACATTGGGTGGCGGTCTACTGTCTAGGCGAGTCTGACAGCTTAATTAACATTGGGTTACCACGACGAGAGTGTGATTGACAGCAGTTCACAAGGTCACAAGGCCGCCTGCACATTTCCTCACCACGGAAATATTGCATTCCTTGGGAAAATTTGGTAACGATATACGATATTTACCGGAGGGGTAGGGCCAGTGCGTAGGTCGGGTGGGTGGGTCAAGGACAAGGTAAAAGGAAATGGCTTGGGGGGGGGGGGTGCACGGCACGGGTAGTCGCGCCGATGTGTGTATACATACATCTAGACAAGTCAGTGCAATAGTCAAACAAGCTGTATATTATCGAGAATGAACAAAGTGAACTACTATAGTAAGCTATGCTGATATTGGAAATAATATCAGTTGCCAGTTGGCACCGATTAATGCCAGCTGTACCGCACGTTGATTTTAGTGCACCGGGTGCAGCGTCGTTGCACCCCAGATCGATAGCGACAAGGGAGCATACGGTTGAAAACGGGGGCACATCCTGCTTATTCACAAATATCTTTATTGAAAACATGCCGGTGTCACAGCGATCTCCCCCCCCCCCGTGATTTAACCCCGCCCGGGGCGAAATTGCTAGCGATTTTGTCCCCAGAGGGGTGAGATCGCTAGATATTTGGTCCTCCCTGGACAAAAACGCTAGTGATATTGCCCCCCACCCGCGCCCCTCATTGGTGATTTTCCCCACCCGGGGCGAGATCGCTAGCGATTAAACCCCTGGGGGTCGAGATCGCTAGCGATTAAACCCCTGGGGGTCGAGATCGCTAGCGATTAAACCCCCCTGGGGGTGGGGGCGAGATCGCTAACGGCTTCACCCCCTACTTGGACTCTTTGGGGGGGCCAGTTCACTTGGGCAAAAAGGTCTACGTAGGGGGTGAAATACATCGCGGATTTGTCCCTAGCTGGGGCGGATCAAATCTCTAGAGATTTCGCTCTGAAGCGGAGGCGGTTCGATGTGTAAACATCAAAATCAATTAAGCGTATTTATCCTGGGGGGGGGGGGGGGTTCCCAGCGATCTTGCCCCTCAGGAGACCAAATCGCTAGCGATCTCGCCCCCGGGGGCGAAATCCCTGGGGTTTTTTGGTGGGGGGTGAAATATCCAGAGTGGGGGCAAGATCACTAAAGATTTCGCCCCCCGAGCAGGGCGAAATCGCGGGGGGCCGAGATCGCTGTGACACCGGAGTAAGTGTATTTGCAGTATGTCACGCAAACACACACACACACACACACACACACACAAACACAAACACAAACACACACATAGGTCACTCACGAGTGACTCATTCATTGCTCTGGAGTACCTGTTTGCGTGACATACTGCAAATACACTTACTCCGGAACAATAATTTACTCAGGAGCAATGAATGAGTCACTTACGAGTGACTCATTTTATTTGTATATAGATATATATTTCTGTCATACATACGTGTATTATATATCTATGTACATATCTATGCACATTTGGTATCTATTCAATTATGCATCTGTCTAATGAGTGACTCGCGATATCATTATCTGTCCAATGAGTGACTCGTGTCTTGACGACCCAGGAAAGTGGTTCAGGTGTTAACAGGGGCTTCCGTGTTAGAGGCAACCAGATGGTTACGTACACACTGATACGGCAGCTTTTTCGTATTTCTATCCAAAGAGAAAGTATATACCTATCTATAAATCTATTTCCATATATCTATATGATATATCTACACATGATCATATATAATATATATATAAATATATATATAAGGTACTCCAGAGTGACTCATTTTATTCGTATATACACCAGAGCAATGAATGAGTCACCCACGAGTGACTCATTTTATTTGTATATACGCACATCTAAACATATATTTCAATCTAGCGTACGTGTACATATCTATCTACAGTGATCTATGCATTTATTTATCTATCTTATGAGTCTCTCGTGAGTGACTCGTTTTATTTGCAAAAGACTGAGCTGACACCTTACGATGCGCTGTATTTATACTATCTATCTTAAGTACGCACCTATGTATCGGTCTAAATGCTCTTTTTCAAGAGACCACACAGATATCATCAAGTCTTTGCCTGTGTTCGGCCGACAGGAAGCTTTATTCGGGACAACACATTACAATCCGGCGATGTCCTCCAGGAGCTTGTCGGTCATGAACGCTTCCTTCTCTGTCACCGCCTCAAGTACCGCATCCATCTTCTGGGAGTGTGCCTGCAGCGCGCACCACTGTTCGCTGGATAGGTTGATCCCTCTCCTGCCCGGTAGAAGACTGTTAGCGTCGTCTGGACGTTGTAAATTCTCGCAGTGCCACGACAGCCGCCCCTCTGAAGACCTCCACGATGGTGTATGTCAGGTTTCCCAGGTGAAACTGGCAAGGTGAAAACAGAGTCGCGTCGTAAGGCATAGCAGCAAATGTACAGGCCAGCAGAGCCGCAGACACCCCGGACATGTTCTTTTCAGAGTCCGCCATTGTTCAGAGGTTAGAACCACTCCCTTCTTGCTGCCCTTCCATACATCCTCTTGGTCGAGCCGCGGTCTGTAGAACTGACGTACAGACACCATCGCCTTCCCCCTGAAATGTCCAACGGTAGCGAAGACGTATCCCCCCGAGGGGAATCTGATTTCCGTCCCGTCGTTGTTACTGTTGATCTGAATTTTCGGGGTCGGCACAGAGTCGGTAGAACAAGATGGGGTCCAATAGAGCGCTGCGTCCGCCTGTCGCGGTGCAACCGCGTCGTTGGTACTCTGGATCTGAGTCTCCGGTGTTGGCAGTGGCGGCTGGTGGTCAGCAGAACAACTTGCGGTCGAATAGAGCATTGCGTCCGCCTGTAGAGGTGCAGACGGTCCGTCAAGCAGGAGAAGTGCCTGCGTTGCTGCGTCCGTGTAGGATGACCCCTCGTATATGGGTTGGGTCAGCCCATTGCCAATATCTGTAGCAGCCATCGCTCACGAGACTTGTCATCGGGTCCTTGCCAGCTAGAAGCGTGGAGAGGTTGCAAGTGAAGAAGACCAAAGTTCCCTGGCTTTATACAAAAAAAATCTTCTTGCGTCTTGACCAATCAGCAAGCAGATGTGTGGGTATGTCTAGACACGTTCTAATTCTTGTTCACAATCATGATCCAACCTCGCCAGTCCACATACAATATCAGTCCACAGTTTACACACTATAACAATCAACATACCACGTGTGACTCATTTTATTCGTATATACACCAGAGCAATTTATGAGTCACTCACGAGTGACTCATTTTATTCGTATATACATGCACCAGAGCAATGAATGAGTCACTCACGAGTGACTCATTTTATTTGTATATACACACCAGAACAATGAATGAGTCACTCACGAGTGACTCATTTATTTGTATATACACACATTTAAACATATATTTCAATCAAGCGTACGTGTACATATCTATCTACATTAATCTATTCATTCGTTTATCTATCCTTGCAAAAGCCCCTCTTGTTGTCCTTGTTATAGAGACAAAACAGCAGACCAGATCTGCCCACTCTTCCCTTTCCGTCACATCTTTTGACACTTGCACAACCTTACGGTATATGGCTCTATTTTTCCAGCGCCCGTTTCTAGGAAACACGTTAGAAGCTCTATGGTGGAGCAGATGACGAAATATGTTTCATACACAATCTAAAATTATCTCGATACAATAAAACAAACAGGCGCAGTCCATATACGACAGATAAGGTTCGCAGCAGTCGCAAATATCGATGGTTTTGCACAGTCAATTATCCCATTCCACCCTCCGCGTCGTAACAACCACCTCCCCGCTGTGGCACACATCAACTCAGCTAACCCTGAGCATATCGCGTTTCCTTGACTCGTTTGTAACTCGTGTAACTTGATATGTACATCCAAAGCAAAAACCATCGCGGTGATGACGCGTCCCCAGTTCAAACCGTCCTCGCTAAGCACGTTTTCTAGCAGATCCCCCAGTCTAGAAGATCCGTTTGTTGTTGTTGTTGTTATTGTTGTTGTTGTTGTTGTTGTAGAGACAAAACAGCAGACGAAATCGGCCCACTCTTTCCTCCCCGTCACATCGTTTGACATTTGCACAATCTTACGGTACATGGCTCTATTTTCCCGTCGCCCGTTTCTAGTGAACACACTGGGAGCTCTGTGGTGGAGTAGATGGCGAAATATGTCTTCGGTTTGGGTTTTCAACAGCTCCATACCGAAAACTGACACAGCAATACATACACTACGCTTATATCCACCTTAATGAATAGTGATACCGGCCAGGATGCCCTCCCAAGGCGCCCGGCCTGCGTGAAATGACCTCTGCATGACCTCTACATAAACCCCCACCCACATTCAGTCCAACTCCACGCGCCACCAAAATGATATACTGCTCCACTGCTCCACCGCGTTGAGCTCCACCAAAAAAATACTCATCATTTCCCTCCTAGACTACTTACTACCGCAAAATGTCCTGACGTGTCTGGAGCAATAACTACGATAATCATCTACAAAAAACCTACACTATACACACACACAACACCCACCAAAACAATATCACACTGTCGAAGGCATGAGCCCTCCGAACTCTAGTTACCTATATATTTGTCAGGTTACAAATCTTGATCTTGATTTGTGTTGTCAATTTTCATGACGTTTACTATGTTTCCTATATACAAATTTGACAAGGTATGAGAGATGTTAACGGTATCTGGCCGGGGGAGGGTTCGCCTGTCGCCGCCGCCAGCAATATTCACGGCACCAGAGCGGCAATTTCTCACTTATTATTAGGGGGGGACATTAGAATGAACTTTGCCAAATACGCATTCTAAAATATGGAGATGGTCTACCTTAACACAGAAATCACAAAATTTTGGCAATTGTTAAACTCTAACCCCCCTGTACATACCCCTTGAAGTTTGGACCCCCCCCCCATATACCACTGTTACCTTGCTATTGTCTCTGTGAAAGGAGTGAGCATTGTCGTCATCTCTTTGGTTCTTTTAGCACAGTGTGTGTGATGACATAATCCAAAAATGTCAAGACATGTTTCTTTAAAGTTTTAGCTCAATACTCTGTGTTGCGATGGCAATAGGGAAACACGTATTGAAGTCATTTTCCAAGATTTCCCAAGCCAACAACATGGAAATCATTTTTTCCATACATTGTTCCTGAATCTTACTAAAACATAATTTTTTGCCTACCTTAAAACCATTCTTTTCATATAAGTTATACCTTGTGATGAATGGACATTTACCCCCTGTTCATGCTCTTAAAATATGCCCCCCCATGAAATTTCCCTTAAAGTAGTACTCCTGCAATACTGCATTTCAATAGCCAAAGACCATCTGTTGGTATTGCACAGCATGCATCAATAGGAAACTGTTGTAGACCTTTGGAGCACTCGATCTGACTGGAACTGCCTTGTATATGACATTGAAAACTTCATTATAAGCTTTAAATGATTAGCATGATGATGTTAGTCCAACAATTTGGCAAAATACCCCTGCCAATGTGTCAGACACAGTATTGTAGGGGAAAGTCAGCACACTTGTTTTGTGCGTGCTCTCATAGTGAGCTCTGGAGTTCAACCTTTGAAAGTAGGCAGGATCATGACGAATATGGTATCATTGTTAAGGGTTAACAATAAGCTTCCCAATGGGACATATACACGCATTACTATACAATCAAAAAGATGATAATGGAGATGATCGAATTGAAGTTTCTGAACTTTTTGTAGATAGAAAACTAGTCTGGGAATCTTTGCTGCTATCATATGTCACCATACGTTTTGTAGATACACATTGTGGAACCTTGATTTGGGGATCTGTCCACGTATATCATATATTGATGTATCTTCTGTAAATCAACTTATTACATACAACCCAATGCTCTGGGGATCTGTCTTGTATGTAACATAAATCATCACAGTATTATTAAAAGTTTACAGTATGTAGAACTTTGGTCAAGGGATTGTTGTGGTGTATCATAAATTATTACAAGTAATACAACTTCAAATCTTCTACAAATACTGCCAAAGGTGGACTTCCTCTTGCTGGTGTGTAATGTAACAATTAGTACCAATGTTAAATGTCATGCTGAAGTGACAAAAACATAGCACATTCTTAGTCACAGTATTCACTGTGGTATTGAGGAAAGGCCATGGTGGTGAAATTTTCAGAAAACAACAGACCCAGATATAGATTTTAACTCCTGATATAATAATATATGTGCAATTTATTTGTCACAGCATCAAACATAAGGGGGGATATACATGTGCAGGGGGTCAGATCCAATCATTTGATCCAGTTCTAAGATTTACTCTTCCAAACAGACCATGTCCATGTTCTGGGGGGGGGTGCATTTTACCACTGCATGTGACATTTTAAAAAAGGTTTTTGAAAACAAGAAAAGATTTGATATATCAGTAGTCAATTTTGGACATATTCAGTTTATAAATTTAGGATAGTCCATTTTTGCAATAAGGTGATGTTAAAATAGTCAATCTATGTTCCGGGGGCGAAATTAACCACCGTGACAACAATAATCTTTTTTTTAAATAAGGAGAAAAAATTATGTGAAATACCATAATTCATTTTGTACATGTCTTGAGTTTGGAATAGTCCATTTTTGCGATGTGGTGATTTTGGAATAGTCTATCTGTTTTCTGGGGTGCATTTTACCCCTGTAATAACATTTAGAGTTTTGAAAATAAGAAAAAATATGAAATAAGGGTACCGGTAGTCCATTTTGCACATCTTGTCAGTTTGGAATATTTTATTTTCACAGAGGGGTGATTTTAGAATAGTCCAGATTTGCATGGGGAATAGATTTTCGAGGTTCAGATATCGTGATGTCCTCTGACCTAAAATATTCTGCCACGGAATGTCAAAGTACTAACTTAAGAGCATATGTATATTTGCTAGCATGGCTTTACACTAGTTTAATGCATTATCATTGCACAAACTTCAGGGGGTATGTACAGGGGGGTTGCCATTCAAAAATTGACGAAATTTTTACATTTTCACATTCAGATGGACTGTCTCAATATTTCTAGGGGCGTATTTCATAAAAAAAACTGCATTTTTGCAAAATAGTATCCCCCCTATTATTAGCAGATAGTAGATTACTTCAGTCAGGTAGGAAGATCACTTCCAGTTCACCGGATCATCATTTCCGGCCTGGATGGTATATGTTTATCTAGTCTATTTTTGGAGGAATTCACAGTGGGTGCTGCTACCACTTCCTCACCTAGTCGCTAGTGGTTATCCTGTTTGTGAAGAAGAATGCCTGTATGTTCCCCTTGGAGGACTTTTTTTATTAACCTCAAAATGTGTCCTCTTATTCTCGACTCAGTTTTTTTACCATAGGCCGCGCAATGCGGCCTATGGTATTGAGACGGGTGTGACCATGGTGGATGGGGATGGTGGATGGGTTTGGTGGATAGATCGACAGAGGTTGCGCAATGTCTAACCGCACGTTATCCAATGCGAAGCCAGGCCGGCCTCGAAATTAACATGTAAATGTTTGACGGCCGGCTCGCAAGAAGTTGCGCAATGCCAAATTACGCAATGCCAAGCCAGGCCTCGCAATTAACAATGTCACAATGTCAAAATGACGCTAAATTTCAGCTCGGGACAGTTCAAATTACGTTTCGGCAATTTCGGGGCAATTGGACGATTCTGACGTCCACGTCATTTAGGAACGCGATCCATCCGTAAGAAGCAACCCTGTCTATTTTTCAGGTCTTTCAATTCACTCTTTTTAGCATTGCTACAATTGTTTGTTTGTTTGTTTTTATTTATCTAACCAGGGGATACATATCGCCCGTAGGGCGCTTTTAAATGAGCCCTGGGGAAGACCCCAGACAAAAACATCAAACTCAACATAATACAACTAACAACAGAAGTAACTGTTAAGTTACAAAATTACTAAATAATTCAAAAGCAAAGTAACTTAAATAACATACATTGCGCTTGAAATCATAATACCAAAATAAATGAAAACAATAGTAAAGCCTGAAACATCAAATAACATAGAACCAAGGTAGAACAAAATAGAAATCAAGATTAGATATCAGGCTTGGAATTTGCATATCAATGATTGTCCAGTACATAGAGTTGTTTGAAGGCTGCTAGGGTATTGGCTGCTTTTAGGTGATGTGGTAATGTGTTCCACAATGCCGCCCCAGAGGAAGAGAAAGCACGTCTTCTGTATTCCAGCTTAGTCTTGGGCAACTGAACACCACCTTGCGCCCTGAGGTGAGTGTTGTGAGTATGCACGTGTAATAGGGTGAACATTGCAGTGATGTAGGAAGGGGTCGATCCGTTAATAGCTTTATAGACGAGAGTAGCCTAGCTTTTCTTATGTATTCGAGCAAGGTGAGCAAGTCATTAATTGTGCACACCCATGCCACCGAAACTGCTATTCCCATTTTGGCGGCCTATGGCCAGCTTTTTTTTAAAAGCTTTCTTGTCTGTGTTAAGATCTTTCAGATCTTCCCAATTGTCCGTCAGGTCTTCTTCCATAGCGACAAAGTCCCCTCTATTGTATAATGTCGAAATTCCGTCCCCACATTTTGCTGTTCTGAGTAACATTTGTAGACAAAATATGACCACTTTTCCGACGACAGTTGGTTTCATGCATAAACCATTTATCATGCCGTCCTCATTTGTAAATGCTAAATCCAGAATACGACTCCCCTGGTTCATCTGATTGTCTTGAGATAAGATTGTCGTGGCATAAGCTTGACGAGTAATCACATTTTTTACTTTATGCCAACGACACGTTTATTAGGCCGTCGGTTTGTTATTACATCAGCGGTTCTTGATTACATCTGCGGTTCTAGACATTTTTATGAGTCCCTTGTAAGTTAGGACAGATGGGACAGAGACCAAATGACTTAATAAGAGGCGCCCGGGAATAGGTGGGTGCTGCTCACATTCCGTATATTTGCGTGTCGGGATATCCGTGCTTCACTACGATTCACCTACTGACAGTTTGAGCAAAGAAGTTCAATGTTTCGACACCCGACTTGAGGTGCGATTGTCGCTTTCTTCTGCATATAGGTTAAGGTGATCCATGTTGTATATCCATAATGTTACTATGTTAACGGTACTACACGTGCCTAGTGATTTATGACTGAAGCTTTTTCTGGCCTTCTTGGACAACGTTCAAAGTGCAGCGACGGGCTCCCGGCAGTTTTGAAATAGGTTACCAAATAGGGAATTCTGATGGATCTGTTATGTCACCTACCCGTCCGCGAGACCCCGTGACGCGAACGTATCTGACCCATTCCAGCGGCGTCATATTGAGTTGATTCGACGTTGTAAACGCTTATGATCTCCGTCTAATTATGTAGTAAAATTGAATTCCCGCCAGATTGTTTACATTTTCTTCGTCATTTTTTGCGGTGTGTTGGATTTCGTTCTACTTGACTAGCAGACAGTCTACTTGATAAATATCCTACTATATATATAGATTCCCATCTTGATGTTGATGTGAGAGGAGCCGCTAAGTCAACTTCTACATCCTCAGCTACCGGATCGACTGGATCCTCGGTGAATCATTGACATGTCCCTCCAGTATTTTCCGCCATTACCTAATATGACCTACCCTCTGATACGAATTAACTGTCCATATTGAATATAGATTTTGGTAAAACCTGAAACCAGACAAAGTGACCGGTCCCGATGAAGTACCCACAAGAATACTGATGGAGTGCTGTGCTGAGCTGGCCAGCCCCCTAAGTCGTCTTTTTTAGTCTTTGCTTTGATCACGGTGTGTTTCCAAGCCAGTGGAAATGTGCTTCAGTCATTCCAGTTCAGAAGAGGGACTAAAAGTCCAACCCGTCCATGCATCGTCCCATCTCCCCTCTCAGCAACATCAGCAAAGTTATGGAAGCTGTGGTGCAGACAGAGCTTCAGAAGTACCTGTTGCAGAACAACCTTATTTCAGACCGATAGTATCGTTTCAGACCACATCAGACACCAAGGGGACTTTTGACAAAGTATGGCACAACGGATTTTGCTCTAAACTCAGAAGCAAGGGAGTCTGCGGCAAGCTGCTGACATGGATTAAGAGCTACCTTTCTGACAGTTCAATCAAAGTAGTTCTCTCTCGCCAGTCCTCAACCACAATATCCATCAACGCCTTTGTCCCTCAGGGTTTAATCCTGGGACCTCTGTTGTTCTCAGTCTTTATAGATGATGTGGGAGACGGGTGCGAGAGCCCTCCATATCTATATGCAGACGACTCCACTCTCTACTGTGTAGTCAGAACAAATGATGACAGAGTTTTAGCAACAGCATGCCTAAACAGGGACTTGGAAAGGATGAGGATCTGGGCAGAGTAATGGAAAGTTACATTTAAACCAACCAAGTGTAAAACAATGACAATCTCCATAAAAAGGAGCAACGTCAGATCTTTTCTTTGGAAACACCAAATTGGCTGAAAAAGATAAACTGGAGATATTGGGAGTCACTATTGACAGCAAACTCAGCTGGACAAAACACACCTTAAATATTGCTGCCAAAGCCGGTCAGAAACTTGGAGCTTTGAGGCGAATTGCCCACAAGCTCGATGCTAGCGGAAGAGCTGTAGTATACAAGGCACAGGTACGCAATATTATGGAGTATGCCTCACTGTGTTGGATGAGTGCACCTGCCACCTCCTTGGGACTTCTGGATTCTGTTTAAAGGAAGGCACTTAAAATCATAGGCACAAACGAACAGGAAGCCAGGTTGACACTGAACATCCCATCTCTCCACCACCGTCGCCAAGTGGCTGCTGCGGCACTCTTGTACAAAATGCACACCGACACATGTCCAGCAGATCTGAAGACAATGCTCCCTAAGCCGTACACCCTCAGGCGTACAACCAGAACTAGCCTTGCTATGCCACCCCATGCACTTGCACAACCGGTATCTAGAACCAGTTCCAACGGCCGGACCTTTATCCACACTGGAGTTCAGATCTGGAACCAACTCCCAGACACCGTTGTGGGTACCATCAACAACAACGGCCTGCAGTCCTTCAAAGTGAGAGTTCACTGACACCTCCTGCATTGAAACTGTGAACACTTGGCAGCTGTGAGCCATTGATTGCCCACTAGATTTTTTTCCTGCATGTATGCACAATCTGGTGGGTATTGCTCACCACAGCACATTATATAAAAAAAGACATAAAAACTAGAGTTCCACGATCTCATACCTTCGCCAAATGAGGTTACCCTTTATGACTGACGAATGATAGATTTCACCCCTAATTATGCAAATAAGATCCTCATTTGCATGAATTAATCAGTTGATCATATTCTCCTCCCAATGACAGTGTTATCTTAACAACGAAGGTAATTCTAGCATTTCCTCATAAATTATGCAAATGAGGTCCTGATTTGAATAAGTTATGTTGAATGATGTTCACCTCCAGTCAACTTCGAAATGCGTAAGTATGAAATTGCCAACATCAACCACTATTGAATTATAGTATTTTCTCATTAATTATGCAAATTAGGTCTTCATTTACATAATTAATATATGGCGATGTTACTCTCAGTCTTAGTTACACATGTCACAAGGTTGAATAGTCCTATCATGGAAGGTAGCTGAATTATAGAATTCCCTCATTAATTATGCAAATTATATGCTTATTTGCATAATTTGCATCTAATTATGTCAAGCATTACTTAAGCTACCTACACACCAAATATCAAGACAATCCATCAACCGGTTATTGAGTTATCCTACTTTAAACATTTTCATAGAAACGCTCCTGCAGTTCCAAAGCAAGCCGCTAGGGGGACCAAACTTATGTCACTTCTTCCCGAGCACAAGAGCTACCTACCAACAAAAAATCATGACCCTAGCATGTCCAGATCACGAGATATCAAAACCAGAAGTTCCGTTGCAGTACCATAACAAGCCGCCAGGGGGCCCAAAATCTAATCACTTCGAGGTCTCATCAAGACCTACCCACCTACCAAATATCAAGATAATCTATCTAAGCCTTCTTAAGTTATGCTGTTGACACACAGACACACAGACACACACACAGACACACACACACACAGACACACGGCCACGAAAACATAACCTTCTTGGCGAAGGTAAAAAAAAACAACTTGCCAATATTTTTCAATCCTAGATCAGGTACTGAATTCATGAAGCCTGATGTCAGGTCGAATTCTTTACGACAGTATTCCAGCTGGGTAAACACGCCAATCTGGAGGAAGTCAATTGATATACCTTAACAGCATATCCTATACATTAAAAACAGTTAACATGCATTTTATACATACTCTTTTCCCTCTTTGTGCCCACTAATCAATGACCACTCTCAACCTACTACTTAAGAACGTCACTAGTGAAATGGACTAACAGTCCCTTAACAGAATGGCAAAAACAGCGGCAAGTTGTATTTGTTGTTTCTGTTGATCTGAACAACATATAGTTCATGTGTCATTGTAACATCTTTCCTCGCGAATGAACAAACATATAACTTACAACTATTGCTAACTTTGATGTGCACTTCATTGCATTCGGTAAAATCTACTGTCTCACTTGTTTTGCATATTTATATTTATGTGTAAAAACAAGACCCAAATCTTGTTAATACAGAAAAAGGGCATAGCTAGGCAAAATAAATGGCATTTATTCATTAATGCCCCTTTTTTCTATTGGTTCTCACAGGTGAACGTCGCCATGTCCACCCTCAGACTACAGCAGGACTTTGCTAGAATGCATGAAACCCAGCCGTGAAAGGATTGGATCACTCAAGAAAAATAAGCATTGACTGCAACATCATCGTGAAAGAAAAAAAATAATAATAATAATAAACAAGATTGACACAGGCACCCATGATACAAAACACTCACACCAATTAATAAAATCCATCACACAAAACATCACTATTATCACACAGTAAGGTTATTAAAATATGACCAGCATAAAGCAGAAGTTGGTGGGGATGATCATTACCTTCCTACATATGCACTGTTTGATACGATTAGCGACAAAAAAACAAGGCATATATAGAAAAGTACAATCTTCCCCACCAACCTCTGCTGCTCAGAGACAACGTCTCACAAGGTATGTGCAAAAACTGGTCTCAACACTCTCCAAGCAGAGGTTGGTGGGGATGATCGGTACCTTTCTATATATGCCCCGTTTGGTAGGGTTAGCGACAAAAAACAGGGCATATAGAAACGTAACAATCTACCCCACCAACCTCTGCTTGGAAAGTATATCTAACAAGGTATCGCCAAAAAACAATTTCCTGGGGAATGCATTGGCGTGATTTTTCCAACTCAGTACTGTACCAACGGCTGCTTACCTGAGGCGTCGCCGAAATTGTACATAGGATGCTATTACAGGGTTGTGGTTTAAGCCCCTCTTTTTTCAAGTTAAACATGAATGAAGTAGTAAACGAGCTCACAACAGCAGACCTCCCATACTTCACCCATTCAAAGTGTAAAGTTTATTCTATGCCAATGACCTCGTCGTTTTGTCATTACTCGCAGGTCAGTTAAGGCATGTGACAGTTTCTATCGAACACGAACTTCGCATTTGGACTATTCAATTTCAGCCGATTCAGAGGAGGGCGTGAGTGAACTACAGAACAGGGATCCGGAGTCTGCACGCATTGGTGATTTTTAATACATTAATATGATTTATGTAGGCACACAAATAGGAGACCAATAGATAATCTTTATCTGCCTTGTCCTTTGGTTGGTAAGGACATGGACATGATCCAAATATGGACCCTTAGTTACATTATAGACTATAAGACTATTCATGACCGGAGATATTGTAAATCAATGTAAATTAATACTTTCAATTAATAAAAAATATAAAAATTATTCCCGAAACTCTGTACATGTACCAGGTCAGTAAATACCGTAAAATGTATATATAGGCGTTTCTAATTTGGTCGATTTCTTACTTGTGTATTTTTCATTCAAATCGTAATCGACCTATGAAAACGCCAATTAAAGCAAGGATGTTAAATTTTTAAACCTCCTTGGTGAAAGCAATAGCGCCATGGTACAGGCTAAAACAAACGAACTTAACGATGCTGTTGTTCGGTAGTCAGATACTGTGAACTTGACGAAGTCACTTACCGTACAAAATAGTCTGTCGCTATTTCAGACGGTTCACTAACTAAGCACCAGGACAGAGATCAGCATGTGATTTTTCCTTCATTCACGCTAACACCGCCATGTTGTTGTGTAAACTCTCACACCATCCCACGCGCCTATCCCATTTCATGCGCACGTTTCTAACGGTGGATTGTGGTAATACGGTAATACAAGCGATTGTGCTGGATAATACATGGCAATCTTACGACTTTTTGAACTTGGAATGCGCCCTTCGGTAACTGCATGGATTATAGATTTCTTGACTAATCGGACCCAATCTGTTTGTTACCACGGAACACTTTCAGACAGCCTGAAGGTCACCTGTGGACTACCCCAAGGGACTCTTCTAGGGCCACTGATTTTTCTGACGTACGTCAACAGTGCCGCGCGTTCAGCCGCCTCTAAACGCTGGAAATTTGTGGACGATCTCAACCTTTTAGAATCGAGAAACCCCACCTCGAGTCCTTCTAACATGCAACAGGACCTCAAAGAACTGTCCCTCAGGTCACAGGTTAGCCAAATGAAGCTCAATCCTAAGACAGTGCTTCATATCCAGTTCAGAAAGAGTTCATGCACACAGCCCCCACTTATTGTTAACTACATTGAAGTTCGACAAGTGGAAGTGATGAGAGTTCTAGGTGTGATTCTTCAGGCTGACCTAAAATGGAACTCGCATGTGGACTCAGTATGTACTAAAGCAAACCAGCGTTTGTTCTTTCTCAGGAAAATCAAGCACTTCCATCTCGCTACTGACGATCTCCTGACGATGTACACCTCCTACATTCGGCCTATCCTAGAATACGCCGCTCCGGTTTGGCACTCCGGACTGCCAGGCACGCTGAGTGACAAAATTGAGAAAGTCCAACGGAGAGCACTACGGATTATTCTGGGTGTTGAATATACGTCATACACCGCTGTCTGCTCACATCTGGGACTGCCAACTCTCTCCTCCCGGCGTAGAACACTGACCGAGACCTTTGCGAAGTCTCTTGTCCGTTCCGGGCAGCTTCAGCACATTCTGCCACCCACCAGAGGAACTATCAGTGGCACACCCGTTCATCACACAAACTGAACCCTTTGTACGGCCGCACGGGTCGGTACACAAACAGTGTCTTACCGTATATGATTGAACTTTTGAATCACAGTGAGACTCTGTATTGCCCTTGACCATCTGTACTACCTGTTTACTATTTCGAATAGTTGCGCTGTAAAGACTTTTAATCTTGTCGCATTATTAGACAATATTCTGTATATATATTTTTTTTACTCTATATGTTATATGTTTTATATGTTTTAATCATGCATCTGTTTGTTTTATTGTACCGACGCAATTCAGCCGTTTTGGCTGCAATGTCTGTAACAATGGTTATTAAAAGAAACCACTCATATATACACGCTGTTATGAGACGATGAATTGTGAACACTACTAGTATCTTTCGTCTCATAACGATGAATCTTGATAGAATAGGTGTTTTATCATGGTAAGTGTCTCGTCCAAGTCCAAGTAAGGTTTGCACAATGCCATTGTCTTTTGAAAATGCACAGGATGAGGTGTGATGGGCCAACATATTGTTAGCTACTATCCACAATATATGACTTGTGATCTACAGACTGCATGAATCGGTTAGATTTTTTGGCGACGCCTCAGGGCCGAGCCGTTGGTATAGTAATGCGATTGAGTTGAAAATATTCTACAAATTCCACGTATGCAGTCTCTAGGGAATTAAATTTTGTCAATAGGATAACTCAAGAACGGCCGAACGGATTGGTTTTATACTTGGTGCATTGGTAAGGTGTGACGAAAACTAGAAATGATGAGATTTTGGGCCCCCTGGTGAGTAGAAGAGAGGGGGGTATGGTCCACGCCGCAAGGTGGCGCTGTCCGGAGGTTTGTTTTGCATAAGTAGGTACGGGCTTATCGAAGGATTATCTGTTAATAAGGATTAGCGAATGATTAGCGTTAATCACGTGTTGGCTTCAGTCCACGCCGCAAGGTGGGGCTTTCCGGAGGTACTTACCGGCTTATCGAAGGCTTATCTGTTAATAAGGATTAGTAATAATTACATATATCATTTGCAGGATTATCAGAAAATGATTAGCGTTAGTTACATGATTAGCTATGCATTAAATAAGTAGCGGAATGGGCGTGTGTAATGGTGTATTCAATGCCATGTCTCTTAAAAGGGCGCAAAGTATTTTAAAAGTGTAAAAAACGGCTACACATATAATAGACTGGCGTACCACGTGGTGCGCTTTCCAATGTCACGTCAAATAAAAACATGAGGTCATTTTGCGCGCTTGACGGAAATTATCGTTAGTCGGTCCGTTAATCAAGCTACCAACCAGGGGGCGTTTGGGTAGTATAATCAGACAGAGTGTCAGACATAATTAATCACGGATCTAATATTCTGTCTGATTTGCATTGTCTGTAAATGGGTGGCTCAGACACGTGACTTTCAGAAAATAGGATATAAAAACGCGACAGTGTTTCAAACATAGACCTAGCCGACGACTTGACTTCGCCAGTATGGAGAGAATCTGGACTTTGATCTCAACTACCTCAAACCAGGCCTAGGAAAGGGGTGGGCTGCGACAATCTTCATTCCGATAGAAACGCCGGGCGTACTGCAGCTCATTCATCATCTCCGAGACAACCTGCAGAATCAAACAAGTAATTTTGCCTCGCGTGGTCTTGATTTCGACTATGATTTGGTGGATTACAACCTGTGGGGTGTTAAGTACCACCTATTCACCACCTACTGCTGGATAGATTACAAGCTTGCCATCAAGATGTTGAAACGCGACTTTCCAGAAGTCAAATTTTTGGTGATGGCGCCTGGACATTCTGCGTAAAAAGTAAAAGGGCTCTTTTCAGGGCCGACTCTTTTCAGAGCCACCCCAAATCGAAAAAAAAAGAACTGTATCGTTTTCACTTTCCTGATGTATCAACAATAATTATAAAAATAATTGTGAATGTATGTGTGTGTGTGTGTGTGTGTGTGTGTGTGTGTGTGTGACATTTAATACCTTGGTGTGTATTACAGATCTTTTCTCTGTATGTGGGTTGTCATTACTTAGTCTGGCAGAGTGTCAGACTTAATCTAATATTTTGTTTATCATATAAATCAAACTGTAAATTAGAAGGTGTGAAGGTAAATCCTATCACGGTATAGGTATTATAGTTGATTAGATGTTATCACGTGACTTTCACAGAGTAGGATATAAAAAACGCGACAGTAACATAGACTTGTCGACGACTTGACGCGACGACAGATAGATAGAATGGATATCTCAATGGATCCTATGTTCGAGTTTATCAAGCCTAGAAAGCGTTGGTATGGGACGGTTTTTATCCCGCTAGAGACCCCGAACTTCAACCGGATCCTTTACCGACTTCGAGACCATCTTTGAAAGATGGTTAGTTTCTGCATCTGGGGAGCTTACTACACGCCATTCATCACCAACACACAGTCAGACTACAGCCATGTCATTGATGTGTTGAAACACGACTTTCCTGAGGTCAAGTTTTTGGTGATAGCGCCTGCAGAGTCGACGTAGAAATATCACCAAACAGGCTCTTTCAAGAGCCTGCTCTTTTCAGAGCCACTCCAAAACCAACGAAAGTACTGTATCGTTTTCACTATCCTGATGTATGGTCAATAAAAAGTGCGCGATGTGTGTGTGTGTGTGTGAGTCACTATGAGTCACTCTGAGTCACTCTGAGTGTGTGTGTGTGTGTGTGTGTGTGTGTGTGTGTGTGTGTCTGTAGGCAACTTGTGATGGTCGCTATGCGTGGCTATGCAGGAAGCCATTTTTTTTGCATGGTGAAAGGCATGTCAAAACAATGCAGGAAGCCATGTTTTTATATAGTAAAAGTCATGTCAAAGTCATGTAAAGTTTCACTTACTTTTACAGCACATTATTCTTCATCAAAAATATGTATCAAGTTGACTTTCCCCAGATTGTTGTAGAGATACAAGTACTAATGACTTACACTACTTTGAGGAAAATACATTTACTAGTATTGAATTCCTGTGGGGGGATATTAAAGTAAACAGACTTGTCAATGTGTAAAGCAATATGGCCGACCAAATTGTGACCAATTTCCAAAGTCTATACTTCTTCATCCAAAGCATGAATTGATCTGACATTCCCTCATGGCTTAGAGACATATAAGTACTATTGACTCATAGTACTTTTTAACAAATCAGACTTTTTCTGTAATAGCGCCCCATTTTTGAAAGTTGCTGGGTATGAGCCCATATTTTGGTCAACTTTCAATGTCTATAATTCTTCATGAAAAGCATGCATTCACTTCATATCCCCTCATAGGATGGAGACATTTAAGTACTATAAAGTCATGGTAGTTTTGAAAACATCAAACATCTTTTTCTTTTTCCGGCCAATTTTGAATGTTGCTGGGTGTCAACAAGATGGCTGTCCATATTTTGGTCAACTTTCAAAGTCTATATTTCTTCATCAAAAGTATAAATTAACTTGACATTCCGTCATGGCTTAGAGACATATAAGTACTATTGACTGATGGTACTTTTGAAGAAATCAGACTATTTCTGTAATAGTGCCCCATTTTTGAAAGTTGCTGGGTATGAACAAAATGGCTGCCCATATTTTGGTCAACTTTCAATGTCTATAATTCTTCATCAACAGTATGCATGAACTTGATATTCCTTTGTATGCTGGAAACATATAAGTACTATTGATTCATTGTACTTTTTTAAATATCTGGCCTGATTTTCAATACTTGTTCATTTATTGAAAGTAGCCTAGTGTGAACAAAATGGCCACCCAAATTTTGGCCAACTTTCCAGGTGTATATTTTGTAATCACAAACATGGATTGGCTTTGTATTCCCTCATATGTTGTAGAAATATAAGTACTACTGAAACATGCTACTTTGGTAAGATGTACATTGGCTGATCAAATCCCAGGGAATGTTGAACTCATTACACTTCTGCACTGTGGGAGGGGGACAGCTGTGCACAATGTCAACATTGCCAAGTCATTTTCTCACGATCGGCTTGGCCGATTGACTTCAAATTTTCTGTGTAAGTAGGGTCTATCAAGTTGTATCGATGGGTACAATCCAAATGTAGCTATGTATTTGTATAATCATTTACCTCTCTGTTTAACACATCTGCAGTGAACAATTTGTAGTATCAGAAGGTGATCTGCAGATAGAAAAAGCTGAAGAAAGACAATCAACACTTTACCAAGTACATATGCCATGCAAAATGGAACACCAATATAGTCCCTGTCCATACGCACCTTCCATCTTTCTGTCCACTGCCGACAGGACGCACAGTTCTCCGTGTTCTGCAGCACGTCATTCCGGCCCCCCTCCCCGGGCGCCATATTTGTGCAACAAGCCTCTCCTATCCCACAATTCATCGTTTCCATACCCGTCTATGTTTGATACCATGCCGTGATAGGAGTAGAGGTCATGCAGAGGTCATTTCTCGCATACCGAGCGCCTCGGGAGGTCATGTTGTACAAATCTGCTTGTTGATTGGTCAAGACGTAAGAAGTTTTTATTTGTTGTCTTCTTCACTTGCGACGTCTCCACGCCACTCATTCCTGCTAACCTGACACACGACACATTTTTTAAACATGTTTTGACATGCCCATTCACTATACAAAAACATGGCTTCCTGCATTGTTTTGACATGCCTTTCACTATACAAAAACATGGCTTCCTGCATTGTTTTGACATGCCTTTCATTATGCAAAAAAAATGGCTTCCTGCATAGCCACGCATAGCGACCATCACAAGTCGCCTACAGACAGACAGACAGACACACACACACACACACACACACACACATACACACACTCAGAGTGACTCAGAGTGACTCATAGTGACTCACACACACAAACACATCGCGCGCTTTTTATTGACCATACATCAGGATAGTGAAAACGATACAGTATTTTCGTTGGTTTTGGAGTGGCTCTGAAAAGAGCCGGCTCTTGAAAGAGCCTGTTTGGTGATATTTCTACGTCGACTCTGCAGGAGCTATCACCAAAAACTTGACCTCAGGAAAGTCGTGTTTAAACACATCAATGACATGGCTGTAGTCTGACTGTGTGTAGGTGATGAATGGCGTGTAGTAAGCTCCCCAGATGCAGAAACTAACCATCTTCCAAAGATGGTCTCGAAGTCGGTAAAGGATCCGGTTGAAGTTCGGGGTCTCTAGCGGGATGAAAACCGTCCCATACCAACGCTTTCCAGGCTTGATAAACTCGAACATAGGATCCATTGAGATATCCATTCTATCTATCTGTCGTCGCGTCAAGTCGTCGGCAAGTCTATGTTACTGTCGCGTTCTATCCTACTCTGTGAAAGTCACGTGATAACACCTATTCAACTATAATACCTATACCGTGATATGATTTACCTTCACACCTTCTAATTTACAGTTTAATTTATATGATAAACAAAATATTAGATTAAGTCTGACACTCTGCCAGATTAAGTAATGACAACCCACATACAGAGAAAACCGCAGCCACCACGCATCTCACAGCACTAAGTATCCTGCGGCCTGACGTCACAAGGGTCAAAGGACGTGAGACCTCAGTGATTAAATTAGATTAAAGGTGCGAGTTTGAAATGGTGTAACAACGCTAATCTGTCATGGACTAATGTAAAACAAGTACGAATTGTACTTTGTGGTATATTTATTATACTGCAGTGGACTAAAAAAAATTTAGTTTTGCCCCCCTTTAAATTACAATTATGCAAATCAGGATCTAATTGGCATAATTCATAAGGAAATACTTTAAATGTGCTGTGTTCGATATTAGAACACTTGTGACATATGTAATTGAGAACGAGAAGATCATTGGCAGATATTGATTATGTAAATGAAGACCTACTTTGCACAATAGGTCAAACAATTGGCTTTGTTTAACTTTGCCAATTCCGGTGACGTCAGTAAAGAATGGAAGGACTGCATACGCCCTAGCCAATATGCAGGGTCTTCGAGTCAAAGTTGTGAAAGTGACGAACTCCCTTTAACTATGACCAAAACCCCAAGGAAGGATTTACTCAAGGATGACCATGATCATATAGCATGACCCGATGCAGGCATGCAAATCTTGCAGCACGCATTCCAACCACCTGTCACAGGCATGCGGGTCATGCAAAACGCTTCCGAAAACGGTGAACGTTCTTGTTGAGAGGGTTGAGCAGCTCGAAAAACAAATTTCTGCAAACACCCCAAAGGAAAACGACACCCACAACATACAGGATGATCTAACCCGCGAGATTCAGAGGCTCCGTGACGAAAATGCGTCCCTGGTAAAGATCATCCAAGTGTTGACAGATGAGAAGACCGAAGTCAACAAATCCTCTGACTGGTGTCAAACAAAGGAAGGCCAATCATCACGGCGACTGAACAAACGCTCTGCTGGCTCTGAGGAAACGATCAGAACTTTAAATCGTTTTTCCCTGCTGGATTGCTGTGACAATGAACGGATAACCCCTTCAGGGGAATGTGAAGCTGTCGATCAGATTAATCAGATCGAAAACATCAACAAAAGAGGTTCAACCACTCCAGATCACCGAAGAAAACTGTCATCATTGGTGATTCGATGGTCAAAGATCTGAAGCCAAACAGAATGTCAAAGAGTGGGAATGTGAAATGCTTCACACACTGCGGTGCTCGTGTTGAACAGTTGGTTCCCCCGGCACACAGGATTGTCTCGTCTGACAGCCCAGATACCTTTATCATACACGCCGGCACCACCAACAACAGGGACTCCGTGCAAGCAGTTGTCGACAAAACCCACAACCTGTCATCAACTCTCCAGGAGACAGGTGTGAGGAACATCGCAGTATCCGGTGTCATCTTGCGGGCTGATACGGACCCTGAGCGAACTCACCTGATCAACATTGGCTTGGCAAGAATGTGTACTGCAAATGGCTGGAATTTTATTGACAAAAGTAACATAGGACCATACTGTTCAACTCGGTAACCTCAAATCACTACAAGCAAACTGTTACACAGTCACTTAACTCATGTGTTAGTGCAGACTGTACGATCTCAGTAGATGAGGTTTGTGATGCTATTAGTAATCTGCCCAATGGGAAGGCTAGCGATGTTCAGGGTATCTCTGCGGAGCATCTTAAACATGCCGGGACCCGGCTACCTGTTGTGCTCTCAATCTTAATTACTTCTATGTTGAGACACTGCTATGTCCCGCCAAACCTTCTACACGTGGTAATTGTTCCAATTCTTAAGAAGCCCTGTTGCAATGCGTCTAGCAGAGATGATTATCGCCCGATCGCCATCGCTAGTCCTCTATCTAAACTCATTGAACGCATTCTACTGAAACGCCTAGAGGATTTTTTTAGCTACTCCTAGTAACCAGTTTGGTTTTAAAAAGAGTCATGGTACCGACCTATGTGTATTTGCTCCTAAGGAGATTATTCAGTATTATCGCCAGCGGGGCTCCCCTGTGTTTGTATGTTTCCTGGACGCCTCGAAAGCCTTCGACCGTGTTAATCACTGGACTTCTTTTCAATTTCTTGTTATATGGTATGAGACATTGTCCTTCTCTGTCCGCTGGGGTCGAACCCTCTCTGACACGTTCACAGCTAGTAATGGACTGCCGCAAGGCAGCCTATTGTCTCCCATCCTGTTTAACGTCTATGTTTCTGATGTTAGCGTCGAATTATCAAAGTCCGGGGTGGGATGTGTTGTTGGTGATACTGTGGTTAACCACTTAATGTATGCGGACGATATTTGTTTGATCTGTCCTTCTGTGAGGGCCCTACAGAAACTAATTGACATTTGTGAGCACGCGGGAGCGGACATCGACATGTTATTTAACGATAAGAAAACCATGTGCATGTATTTCCCATGTCGCCGCTTCCACCTGCACGGCCCACCTCCTCAACTGAAGTTGTACGGCTCCACATTAGCATATGTTTCAACTGCCAATTACCTTGGGTATCACATTACCCCTGACCTGTCCGATGATTCAGCCATCCGGTGCCAGGTTAGAAGTTTTTACTCTAGAGCAAACTTACTACTTCGTCGGTTCCGATACAGTTCAGTTGAGGTGAAACGGATTCTTTTTAATAGCTATTGCACTCCTATGTATTGCTCTCAGATATGGTCAGATTATAGTGTGGGCATGATATCTAGACTGCGGGTGGCGTGCCACAGCGCCTTGAAGCTGTTACTCTACGTAAGCAGAAGCACTATCAACAGCCAGTTATTTGCCAACCTTGGAATCGACACTTTTGACGCTAGACGTAGGAAACAATTGTATTCTTTTGTCACTCGGCTACTTCACAGTGACAATTCAATCATCGCTACGCTAGTTCACTCTGATGGCTACAGCCTCAGCACATTCTGGAGGCATTACATTAACCAAGTTTTTAAGTAGTTTATTTTCTCTAGGTATAGCTTATTTATTGTGGTATTAGTTATTTGTTACCACGCCTCCGTTTCTTCTTGTCTGTCTGTTCTTCATGTGATATGGGCCAGATGGCCTGAATTAAAGAATAAATAAAATACTACTTATGCCATGACGGCGTACACTTGAACAGACAGGGAACTATCCAGCTGGCAAGAAACCTGATAGGCTTTATCAGGGGTGAGAACCAATCAAGGGTTCGTGTTGGGACATCCTACTCTGACGCCGTGAGGACGCCAACAGCAACGGCGGTGGATTTTCACGGACGGGGAGCTCCCAGCAGCAGGTGGAAGTTCCGGACAGCGGAGCAGACGAGACTTCTGAGGATGGCCGAGAGAATGTGGGACTAAGTATTAAAGACAACAATTTACCATGTCTGACTAGAAGGCCGCCATCTTTTTTGCTTAGTAATGCTCGATCCCTTTTAAATAAGCTAGAAGACCTTTCTGTTACTTTGAATGACAATAAGGTAGATATTGCCATCATTTCAGAAATCTGGTTTTATCATGAGCATCCTCCTGAGTGTACACATGTTAATGGCTTTAACCTATTTTCTCGATGTCGTACCGAAGGCCGCGGTGGAGGAGTTGCTATATATGTTAAAGATTCCATACCTATGGAAATCATAAATTTTATTGAAGTACCCATAAAACTTGAGTGTCTGTGGGTACTGGTCAAGCCCTTTTGGCTGCCACGCTCAATTTCGAATATTGCTATTTGTGCAGTTTATAAACCTCCAGCGTCTTCTTACCAGGAAATGTTATATAAACACATCATAGATAGCATTTATAAGGTTAATACTAGGTACCTTAATGCGGGAATATGTGTTTTGGGGGATTTTTAAGGATGTGATATCAGTAATGTTGTTCATGGAACCCAGCTAAACCAGCTTGTTAGACAGCCAAACAGGGGAGAAGCCATTCTTGTTCTGATCATTACAAATTTAATTTTAACCCTATCTAGACCGGGCTTTTTTGGCATATGTGGGGCCGGGGGGGGGTTCATTCGGCCCCCCCCCCCTCAGAACTCATGAACGGTATATCGTATGATCACCAAATTTTTAGAGGATGGTTTGCTACTAAAAATAAATCATAACAACAATTTTCATGTCGTTATGACGTAATATAACGTCATTATGACGTCATTAATGTGATTTTATTGGCCAAAACCGTCTATATAGGTTATTCTCTTAAAACGCAATGGTACACAACATAACTTTAACAAAAAAAGTTTATGATAGAATATTAGGTTGTACTAAGACTTATGTTGCCCATAGCAACCCGGGTGACGTCATAAAATGACGTCATACATATTCAAGCTATCCGCCATCTTGGATGATGAATCTTGATTTTTGAAAAATAGTTTTTTTTCAAGATAAAGTCTAAAAATACATTGGAAATAGACCAAAGACGTTCATATAAACCTTTTTTGTAAAAAGAAATCGAAGTAGTGATGAAATTTTAAGGAAAATTACCCGTATATACCTAATGTAATGATATGGTCCGCTATCTTGGATTTTGATCAATGACGTCATCAAATTTGCATAATTTATGCAATTTTATTGATAAAAATTACATACAATTACATTAAATGTTATTAATATTAGAAAGCATGTGAAACTTGACATAAAACCCTGAAAAGTCTATTGTTGAAACGAAAATTACTGAATTTCGCAAAAAATGCCTGTCAGAAACCCGTTGCCATGGCAACACAAAAAATCATGAACCTATCACAATGATACGAAATTGTTACCAACTATATTTTAGGAAAAGTCACCAAGTTTGGTGGTTCTAGCGCAAGCCGTTCAGACGTTATCCGACGTCAAAGTTGGCGCGGGCACTTTTAGCCCCCCCCCGGTCTAGATAGGGTTAAAGGCCTTTTATCAGGATCCTCGAATCGAGGAACCTTTGGCAGTGAGTGATCATAATACGGTAATATGGTCTGCCCACTGCGATGACGTCATTTCGATGGATTTTCCTTATTTCGGCAAAAGTTGTAAGATTGTCTTGAAAAAACGACATCGTTCTGCCTTTTTCGGTTAAAAAGTTAGTATATTCATGCCCAGGCCCTTGGCGCCCCCCTCCCCCTTCCCCCCCCCCCCCGACACTACGTATAGGCAACTTCGAGCGTTCCTGTGCGGAAAACTGTTATTACATGAATTCACTTTCTGGGTCGTTTGATGTGAGTCGACTCGGAATTTGACTTAAGTATGATTTCGGCGATGTCTGTCCATTTATAATAACTTAAATGAAGATTTGACACAAAAATTTAAGTGTTTTAAGCCTAATTAAGGCAAAACCTGGTTTTCCAAATTTCGGTTCAGGGCTCCTTACTGTCGCGATCTTCTTTTCTTTGGGTGGTGTGTAGTGATAGCCTAATAAGTACTTCACACATTTATGTAGCGCTTGTTATAATTGCTCGCTCCTAGCTTGGACAATATCACCTAGGTTGTGTTTTTACCCGCGTAAGAATCCAGTCTTTCACACACTTTAGTAGTGTTTTCGTACTTAATGGGCCATTCAAGGCGAAATAGTGAAGAGTTTGATGTCGGACGCGTTTGATTCGGAATGTGCGAACACTGGTCTATCATTCAAGGTCAAAATCTGACGTATTTTTCATTTAAGTTTAAAGCGACGAAGCAAAACAGCAACCCCATGCCGTTTTCCCAGGGGAACTGATGACGTCACGCAGTGACGTCATCATTGCCAAGGTTTAAGGGCTGTTTCTGCAAGTTTGCAGCACCTAAACGACTAAAACATCACAGATGTCCGTAGCCAAGGGCCCGGGCAGATTATCCTTTCCGTTTTAACTGTTTGAAGAGAAGTGATGACTGAAAAAACGATACTTTTTAATAGTGCGTCAGTAAATCGCCGGATCTGGGTGGTTGTCACGCTAGTTTGGCTCCCCCTTGCTCGGTGATCGTTATAGATAACCAAATAGTTTTCGTATTTACCGAAAACCCCGTGGTTTGTAGTATTTTCGGGCGTGGTAAAGTCGGACGGCCAGCGAAGCGTTTTTGGTATTAGTCCGCGCGCAAGGGTGATGCGGTTTTGTCGCCTGATGACCCAAATAGCTGCGTTCTATATGCATTTTCAAGGGATTTGCGCCACCGGAGATTGCGGAAAACTTATCACAACAACCTATGTTTTTTTTTCGTTTTTCAGAAACAGAAAGCAGTGAGCTTTTTCGTCATATAAGCCGTTACCCAGGGAAAATTGGTTTTTTCTCAGCAGCTCCGCTGAAAAAATTGTAAAAAAACGGTATTTTTTGGGTCCAAAATTTACATTTCACAACAGTTTCTACCCAAAATGAAAAGTCAGCAGACGATACCCAAATACCTATCGGAAGCCGGCTGAAAACCTCTGATCACTGGTATAATAAGATTTTCCGGCCTACTTTTCTTGGCGGAATCGTAGCCCTTCGGCCTGGGGGTGTCCGCCGGACACAAAATCGTAAAAAAAAACTCCGGTCCGAGACCTTAAAGCTTAACGACAAGCGATTTTCTTCAAACTACTTTTATCTGGTGCGGAAAAGCCTACCGATATCCTGTATGCAAATTGGTGATGTTACAACATAATTTGCACATCTGAGAACGAAACAGCATTTTCGGCTCAAAAATGGGAAATCGCTAAATGTTGAGCGATTTTCTCCAAAGCAACTTTTAACAGGTACGGATGGTCTTCTGACATCATGTATGCAAATTGGACCCATAATAGCATAATTTGCTTTTCTGAGGCGGAACGATCAGTTTTAGAATAAAGAATGGAATGTTGCTAAACAATGAGCGTTTTTCTTTGAATATCTTTTATAAGATTTAGATTGTCCCCATGACATTATGTATGCAAAACAGTCTTATAATGACCTATATAAAGATGAAGCCAGTCTATAATGATCTTCTAAGAAAATTTGTTTGGCAAAGGAAATTCTCTTGCTACAGTTTTGATGTATTTCGCTAGGATAAGATATCTACATTGTTTGTTCACGAATTTACTAAACAAAATGCACTGGAAAAGCTTGGACAAATGAAATTGCAAACTACAATGTTTTACTAGTTTTGTAGATGATCTTTGATGACTAAAACACTTTCAAAGTCGACCAAGCTTACTATCAGCGCGACAGGCGTTATACGTGTTGCAGTTCTAAAATATGTCGCTAGGAAAATAAATTAATAGCTTGTTTGCAATATATTTAACGAAAGACATTGAAAAGTCTATTGAACAAATGCGATATTAAAATATGATTTTTAACTTATTTTGTATATACCCTTGATTAATAGTATGATTTTTTAAAACTAGTTTACGGTCGCTAATAACATTGTATTAGCGCCACTATTTGTACACGTTTGCGCCTAACCAAAATTGAAGACAGGTGAATGACCTGTACCTTCGCAATGAGTAACCATAGAGCAAATTTGTAAGTATCTCATTTAGATCAGTACATAATCTTAGTTTTGTGAAAGTTTGGTCAAAAAATATCATTTTCTTCTTGGTTTATTAAAGAAATCGCACTTCTGAGACGTGCGGTCAAAATAGAATGCGTCCTGACATAGCGCAAGTCCTTGACATGCTTATATTGAAACTTAAGTATATTTCCTGAGAAAAATAACACTAAAATGGTTCGTTAGTGTGTAATGTCGCACTTCCTGATGGCACAAGCGCATTTGCTAAAATTGAACAGAGGCTTGTACTTCTCGAGAAATGATCGGACCTATTAACAGCAGAGCTAGACTAGTAAAGGAGTCCACCATGGTGACAGTTTCATCCCGAAGTACGACTTCTCGTTTTAGAAACGAAAACGCACTTTTGCTATAGCTAGATGTTGTTCAAATTGACCCAGAATCATCTGTGTGGAACGTGTTTGGGACTCCTTGATCGCGTAAAGCAAGACCACAATGTATGGATGTTTATAGGTGTTATTAAAAGACAGACACCACTTTCTAAACATAGAACAGTGCATGTCGTAAGTAAATATGGGTATCGATTTACTAGGCTTTCGAATATTCGCTAACGGAAAGGATGGGGATCCAGCTATAAATGGCGCTATAATAGTACACTTTGTACCTTGAAGTGTTACATGAAGAGGTTTGGGCATAACAAGCTAACAAGCTAAGGTGATACTGTTTTCCTGACTCTTCTTTCTTTATTTCTTTGTAATTGCTTCAGATTTAAGAACCCATAAAACGATTATAGATGATACATTTACATAAGATGACTGAAGAGCCTAAAACTATCACACACAAATGCATGCAGAAAGGTTTTAGCTTCTCCTCAAGTTAAAGCCACTACGAACATTTTTCTGGAGAAAAATTCTACAAGTGATCATTTCAACTTCCTGTCAAAGTCATTGAAAGGCTAAACAGGGGGCCGGGTGCGTACGTAAAAGGGGTTTCCTCCTGAATGTTTCAACTGAATCTTGATCAGGTCTGCCATCAGCCCCAAATCGGGTGTGTGGACATGTGCGTAATCGAGATGTGTAAGCTATTGGAGGAAATACGGTACCTCTTACGTTCGGTTACAGACTCTTTTTTTCCCTCAGAGAAGTTTGCACAAATGGCTACGGTTATTCATAATGGATAGAATAAACACTAGTTCATCTTTATTCAGAGTGTAAATATTTTGTAGTTGTGTTATCTACCTTTAAGTTAGTGGAACTGTGGCCTGAAGTCACATGGCATGTTTCCCCTTCTATAATATAAGTATAATAACAATAACTAGAAGAGGATATACTCAACACAAGGTCTGAAGTTTAGTGATTTTATTGAAACATTTCTTAATCGGCTCAAGAACTGACAGTGAAAAGGCTATCATTAACTACCCTACCCATAAGGGTGCAAGTGTCAGTACTTCTTGGGAAATAATATACAGTAGTCATGAGACTAAACAAATATTCCACACTACTATAATTGCACTCTTTTCCAAAGCTTTAGATTGCCATTGTTTTCTCAAAGCTGTTCCTACATGTAGCTAGCCAGGAGTCTGGGGTGGTCCAGTGTGGTCTGTTTTCTTGAAATACATCCATAGTTCAGCTGTATGTTGACTTCTGGCACCTGTGACAGGAAGAGGGAAGAATGGAATTGAAATTTATATGAATTATGACCCAGCTTCAAGCTCCTTCTACTTAAACATACATGTGACATCAAAATCAATCAGAACAAAAACAAAATTATTTAAAATACCGTCAATTCTTGTGAAAAAAAACAACAACAAAACTTCCCGGCTCACAATGACCCTGGCTGGAGCAACTGTTCTAATTATAAATCAGCCTAGCATGTTGATTTTAGTATGTTGATTCGGTTACTTCTATGACACATGTACTATTAAACTATTGTAACATAGCTAGGCCTGATTTACTTTAGTTTTGTTCACCCTCCCACATCAATTGTTTTGTGCACAATTTGGAGAACCAACAAATTGGTAAAGCCTAACAAACAACTAACAAAAGCGAACCCCAAACAGTATCGAACAGATATAGTAAGCAATGAAAAATTATTACTATGGGGAAGGTTTCCAGTTCAATTCATAGTGGTGTCTATCTGTCAATGAATTAGTTATGTCATGAAGAAGCACTTGCAAACTACAAAAAGGGCAGTATATATACATAATTTACTGGAACTACTGTAACCTAGTGGTCAACACTTTTTTTTTTTAAATCATTCTTTTTATTGTTTCAAAAATGTACACAAAAGAAAGCATGGCACAAAGAACAAAATAAGTGAAACCACATGAATAACAACAAAACTAAATAAAAACCAGTAAACAATATAGATGATATAACGAAGTATGCAAAGAAAAAAGTCAACCCCAATTACATACAATTTCTTCATGGAGATGTCGAAAGTATACCTCTTAGTTTTCCCCATTTTCCCATGTGTTTTTTTGTCTTGCCCACTCGATTAGAAATGATGGTTTCTAACTTAAAGTAGTATGTTATATAAGAAATAAATGATTTTATGTTAAGTGACCAAGGTCGATATTTAAATATAAACTGTTTTCCCAAAAGAATAATGAGGTTGGACAGGACTGGACACCGATCACTCAAATCCCCCAAAATAACATTACAGAGACTAACGTGTAAATGGTAACCAGTATGGCTGAAGTACCATTCTTCCACCTGTTGCCAAAACCGTGCAGCAAATCTACACTCCCAAAATAAATGGATGGAAGACTCTTCTTCTTCCTTACAAAAGCTGCATAAAGGGGACTCTATTAGCCCCCACTTGTGTAACATTTTATTTGTTGTTAAAAATTTAAATAGTAATTTGTATTGAAATATACGCATGTGGGAGTCAATAGAGGTTTTGTAAATTAAACTATACACTTTTTTCCACCTCACTGGAGTATTAAAATAGTCTTCCCAGTAGTATTGTATTCTGTCGGAAGATTCCCATAACCTAGCCTCATGCATAAAAAAGGAATACAGATACTTGTTGATATTTGGTCGCTGAAGCCAGCTTATATCTCTACAGACAGGAACACACACACTTAAATTCGGTGACACCTGTTTCAAGAGATTTTTCCAGGATAAGGGAATAGCTGAAATAGTTTGATTATACACAAATTCCGAGCAAGTGTCCCCAAATTTCAAAGCATAATTTTCAAAAGATAAACAATTATTTGCTGAGTCTAGAATATCATTCACGAAAAGAATCCCCTTACTATAAAGAGACATTAGAAAGCATGGCTTTCCACCAATACAGATTTGGGAATTCATACAAAGTAGCTGCTGCTTCACTTCGAGGGCATTCTCAGGGGGGCGTAGCTGGAACTTCAGCCATGCTTGGAGGATTTGTCTATAAAATACACTGATTGGAGCCTTCTCTTTCATCAATATTTCAAAGTCACTAAGTGTAAGCTGACAAAAAGGAAATGTATTCGTAGTAAACAAAGGACTAGAAAAAAACAACAATTTAGAACAAAACCACTTTTCACTATGGTATAGCTTTGGCATCCAAGACGCCTTCATGGTCAGATCAACAGCACGTAAGTTTCTAAATTTAAGACCCCCATGTTCATAAAGATTATATAATGTTTTCCGTTTTACTCGTTCTGGACCCCCTCCCCACAAAAACTGAAATATTTTTTTCTCGTATCTGTCAAAGAAGGTAGGAGGTGGAGACGGAAGAGACTGAAATAGAAATATAAATTGTGATACTACTAACGAGTTTATAAGGGTAATCTTCCCTAAAAGAGAAAGAAGTTTTCCTTTCCAGGGATTCAAAATTTTGTCTATCTTTGTCTCTTTTCTATCAAAGTTGATATTTACAATTTCAGCTAAGTTTTTGGGAATACACTTAATCAAGATACATTAAATTTGTTCCTATCGTGTGACCTTTCCTGACAAAAAAATGAAAGCTGAACTTCAGATCTTCAGCATTTACTTTTCTCGAAGTAAGAAGGTGAGTGATTTCACATATCTCATGGTAATAAACTAGAATTCTACAACCCTATACCTTCAGCATGGAAACAATGTCCTTTTTTCTATAATCTAACTGCCTCACAGGAAGAAATAGTTTGCAAGTATATATTATGACTGAACATTAGGTTTTCCATGAATCATGATGGTGAAACTTTTGCAAGCAAGAAAAATTGGTAGGAGCTTTTCTTTTCTTTACCCCCCTCCCCCATCTCTGTAGTCCATATATAGGACTAGGTGTAAGGGGAACATATACAGTAGTCACCAACTATTTGCATCATCGATAATGGGGTAAACCTGGTATTTGCATGAAATTCTGAAAACCCAAACCATTTCCTATTCACTCCATTATAAATTGCATGGCTTAATCGCATCAGGGACAATGGCATAAACCTGATATTGGGGTCAAATATTGTAAAGTCAATTGCATATTGACCCAAATTCTCCCCATTTATTTAAAGTTTGGCTTTCTATCTGTTCCAGCCAGACAAAAAATCTAGTTGTTACAGTTCAATTTTTGAGCGTTAGCAAATCTGCATAGAGCCTATTGTTATTCATTATCACCCCTGCACCCCCATTGTCATAAACTCTGTCCCCTTTGTGTGTTGACCAGGTGAGAAATTCATACCTGCAAAAATCACATTGTGTGAAAAGTCCTTTTATTCCTTTTTGGCACCCTTGATTGGCTGCTGTTGTTTTAGCCTTGGACAAGTTTTTGCCTCAAAGTATCAAGTATGATGGTGAAATGCTTGTAAGTTAAATTTTTCAAGCTAAGCCCTATTTGCTGTGAGTTTGTAAATATGACTGTAAGATCAGAATATAATACATGTATGTAGTTGTGTATATGTAATACCAATTTTCATGTGTTTGTGGTCGTTTCAATTGGACCCAATGTTATCCGTAACCAAATACCCCCCCCCCGCCAATTGGCCCCCTAATGTTATTGGACTAACCCTGTTATAGGGGTAAAATTCTCTGACAAATCGTTCATGCAAATATCAGGTGACTACTGTATATATATCAATTTATCAGCATGATCTTCCTAGACATGCAAAAAATAAATATATGTGACCCTTGGCACTTCCTACTGTCAAAATCAGGTCTGAATACACAAAACAATACCCAGTGCATCTACAACCTAAGGAATTTGCAAAATAGTCTCCACTTTACTGGCAAACCTTGTTACAATTTTGCTCTGTAGCAGACTAGAGAGAATCCATTCTGGATTTCTATGTAAGTAATATTAAGCTAGTGATTTTCTTATGCAGCAGGTTTATAGAAAAGCCTGGATTGCATAGTAGCTCTTACAAACTCAGCTTACTTGGAAAAGGTTGCAAAACAACAGTAACAGTGGCTTTATGCTGTCAAGAATTGCCTGAATAATGAATGAAGACCCTTATTGTACACTCATACCAACTGGGTTTAGTACAGGTCACAACAAAAGAATAGAATACAGATAACGTTAAATATATACATTGTTAAGTGACTTCAACTAAGTACATTCGGTTTCTTCTCGTTTCTTAGTAATAGTAAAGAGGTAAAACAGATATGTTTCATAATTGAAGGTTTGTCTAAGCTCATTAAAAATATAAATATGTCTGTACTGCTTAGGTGTATGAAGTAGGGGAACATGGGTTGAATCAAACTATAAAGTTCAGCTCTCTCTTTGTTGTATATTTTATAAGTTTACATTCTTATACAAAATGTTTCTCATCTTCAATTCTTCCTAGATCACAGTATCTACATATTTGTTGTTCCAGGGGAGTACGGTTATGTCTTTCGGTTTCAATGTGTAATTTGTGGCAGCTGATTCGTAGTTTTGTGGCGACAGTTCTGTGCCGTAGGTTATCAATACTAAGGTACGGTTCTTCAGTATAGGTGGACTTGAACAGTCTGTAGGACCTCAGCTTGTTTATAATAGACTTTTATTTTTTATGCCTAATCATTAAATGTCACTCCCCTATGTCATGTTTTTTGTTGGATTCTTCATTCTTGTGTTTCTCCCTGTGCCAATTTCACCACACACCTTATAAAGTTTCCCTCATCTATGGTTTTGGTTTTTCATAGCCTGGGACTGACTGGAGCTGAGAGCGATGGTCCTTACACGAAGGATCTAAAGCTACATGGTTGGACTCTTTAAGTCCAGGCTATTGTTTTAGTAGCTCTCAAGTTCTCTAGGCAGCAAAATTGCAATGAAAGTCTGTTCTGTCTAAAACGTTAATAAAACCTGATCTACTTTAAGCCAGTTTCATACCATTAGCACTCTACATTCTCCATACATATGAACGATATGACCTGCAGTGTCTGTACCTAGCATGTGTGTGTGTATGCAAATGTGTGTGTGTGTGTGTGTGTGTGCATAGACAGAGGTATTAAATAAAAACTTACCTCCATGGTGTATGTGTGTGTGTGTGCGCGCGATGACGTGTGTGTTGTCTGTGTGTTGTGTGTGTGTTTGTTGTCTGTGAGTGTGTGTGTATGGTGGTGGTGGTAAAAGCCCCCCCCCCTGAAAAAACAACCTGGTGGCTATAATGGGATATTATAGCAATTTTACAATGTTTTTACAATGTTTAACTTCCCAAAAGCCTGGTTAGTCAAGTTATCTTACCTTAGTATAATCCTAATTAGCTATATTGGGTTCTAACTCAACCCTAATATTAACCCTCAAAGTGTCAGGTAATATTAGAACTAGGCTTTAAAACTAGCCCATGACACTGGGAGGGTTCATTCTAACCAGCAGAGAAATTAATAATAGCTTCTGTGATTCTTCTCGTTCTAAGGAACCTATCTAGCTTTGATTTGTTTGTTGGCTGTATGATGACACTAAACCGGATAGTGAGTGAGTGAGTGAGAGTGATAATGATTATATACAGATTACCATATCATCATCATCATACATGTACATTGAACCTTAGGGCAGCAGTTAGCTGCTGCAATGTTTTGCCCACATGTACACCACCCGCTCTGCCATAGCCTGGAGTCCAGCCTTCTTAGCTTTGGTCCACTCCCCAAGATACGCTATCCCACATACATGTATGCTTGGGTAGCGGACATGGCTGGAATCCAGGCTAGGTCTGCCATGGCTGATATATTATAAGGTCCTCTATGTTACCCAGTGTCATATGCCATACTATATCACAAAAGGATTAGTCCCGGCAACAATATAGTATTAAAACAATTTATTGTTAAGCTGTTAGCGTTACATTGAACTTGATTACATTTCCAAATCACAAATCAAGTCTTGTTAAAACGAATCAGGTCCTACATGATGCTTTTGTATGGATTAGACCACCAGAAGTCAGTTTGGATGTGGTTAATAACATATTAAATATACTAGTACTACCAAGGGACCTCCTTGATATACAGATGCATTTGCCAATTGTACTCTTGGTGGCAAAACTCAAGCCAGAGGGGAGTTGGCCGGCCCTTACCACACTTGACTGGTAAAAGGCTGGCCAACTCCCCTCGGGCTTGAGTTCACCGGAGCGGTAATGTAAACAGGAGGGCATATTATGCATTGGGCACCGAAGATCTCCGGCTATTAAACGGGCCGATACCTGGAGGCTGGCTTCCAGGGTAGGTCACACAAGCACGTTATTTTATGAGACTCGAAATCATCTCGACAAAATGGCATTCACATCATGTTCAAAACTACGTACAGCGATATGGAGTGTGCAAATATAGACAAGAAATACCTACCCATACTTAACCTCCGGATATGCATTCACCGTGACTGCCTCCGTTGTAATGCCCTTGGTTGAAAGAAGGATGCGATGCGTAATTATATGTTTGTGGAAAATTATAGAGTCGACGCGCGATCGAGCAACAAAACATTCATTTTGTAAAGATCCAAACTGTCCGTCGTTATAATTTCATCAGTCGATGGTCCCACGTACTATAAATTATAAAGTACTATAAAGCTTATTAAAAAATCTCGTGGCGGCAGTACACCGTCTAATGTTCTGAATATAACGTTAAAAATAATCAAAATGTCCGAAAATTCACCAAAATGGCGGCCATGATAACTAAAGGTCACCTTGTTGGGTCACCTAGGTCAGGGTCACACGCCTGATTATCCATATAACTGCAAGAGGAGCCCTGTCCCACCATTAAAATCCCCAGTAAGGAACTGTGTTACTGATACCTGGCGACCTCCTAGAAGGGGAAGATAACCTCTTGGCTCATTAGTTACTGAATCACGGTGGTCACCGTTAGTCAATAGTTACTATATACGGTATTTGTACTAGGTGGTACGGTTCTGAACTAACATGTTTTGACCATATCTCCAAAACGGTGAAACTTATTGTAGCAAGAAACATTTCTATATCTTCTCCAAAATTGATCTTTTCTTCATTACTAGAGAAGCTTCAAATCGATGATAATATTCCGATATCAATTCGAGAGAGCACTTGTTCGGATGTAACTCAAACGTATATCATTAATTTTGAAAGAAAGACAAAGATATGTTTCTAAAATATGCATGCATGTGTATATTAGAAAAAGATGACTTTTTTGTCGAAAATACACTCCTCTCTTTAGACATACCAGAATTCGATTTAATTGACATCCGCTTTCAAAAATTTCTATTAGGAGTCCATTCAAAATCATCCAATGACGGTGTACGAGGAGCGTTGGGAACTTTTCCCATCATGATATCTGCCCAAATTCAACTCATTAAATACTGGCACCGTTTGGTAAACTTACCTGAGGACTCTTTACTCCATGATGCATACAACACTGTATTTAAAGGCGATCACGACTGGATCAATCATGTAAAAGATATTCTCAATTATCAGGGCCTTGGGCACATATGGATGAAACCGGAACGTTATCAAGTTGATTATATAGTCCACCAACTTAGCCAGCGGCTACATGACTCTTACATACAAGGCTGGTTTAGTTGCATTATAAAAAATTCAAAACTAGCATATCTTGACAAATCAAAAAATGTTATGAACAAGAAAAATACCTTTATGATATAGAAAATTTTGAAATCCTTAAAGCTATAACACAACTAATAATCAGCAGTCACAAATTGAATATAGAAACAGGAAGATATTACAATGTAGCCCCTGACCAAAGATTTTGCCCATTTTTCCCACAGAAAATCGAAGATGAATTTCATTTTATCATGGAATGCTCTAGATATGATGTCCTACGTGATAAGCTATTCAAATTTCTCACTTCAAATACGACAGATTTCAAAAGACTTGTTGCTACAGATAGATTTGATTATATATTTAAATGCAACAGCCCACACAATGCAAAAATAGGGAAATACATAAAAGACTGTTTTGTTATTAGAAAGAATACTGATTTGTTGTCACATGTACCTTTAGATAACTCCGCCTGATTGTAAAGCCTAAGCTAACTTTTGTTTATTTATTTTCTATGTATAAGTTGTTAAGTTTTATTCTATACCTATCTATTCTACTATACTACTTATTGGTACCTATTTGCCATACAATGTACCCTGTACAATTGTCGTGAAATAAAGTTTTTCACTATAATCCTTTCAGTAAAATTGTTTAATTAGGGCATTTCTCAAGAATAAGACGTGAACAAGAAGCGTGTATAGTTAAGGGTTAATGACCCGCCTTGAGGTGTTTACGGTGTGATAAGGTCTTGTCAGTTGCTATAACTGACGAATAAAACTGCCGTGTGAGTGCCACATTCCTGTGTAACATTTACATACTTTAACCCTCGCAGTGTCAGTACGGTTAGAACAAGGCTTTAAAACTGGCCTATGACACTTGGAGGGTTAGTGGTATAATATTTAGAGTCACTTCCTGTCAGATAGCCGCTGTGGACACCACTCCTGATTTCAAGGTCACAAACACTGAGTCTAGATCGGCCTCAGTCAGTTATTCAAGAAAAAAAAAATTATGGCACCGCGTAGTTCTCCTGAAACAGCTTAATAAGGCTTTTTTTTTACATTGTATTATTAGTTGGCATGTCACACAAAAAGCTTAGATACGATTAAAGTTGCTGAAATTGTTACTGACAGACAGTTTAGAATGTTCTGAATGCAATGCTTTTTGTTGTGTCAAAATCGGACAAAGTTCAGATTTTTTAGAATTTTTTGAAGTTGAAAAGTTGGCCATTTTTATTGGAAGACGCTTATCTATTAGTCCTATGGGAAAATGGCTTGGAGATGGCACCAAGAATGACTATGACTCAACAGTTATTTACATACTTTTTCATGTAACTTTTGAATGCTTTAACCAAACTTGTTCAAAGTTTCAGCATTTGAAGATAGTATGACTGTACACACTGTCAAACTTTATTCAGGTCATTTCAACATTACCTTATGCTAATTAGCCCGAACTAATTACTCATGCACAATAGTGTCATTCAACCAATGAGTGAGCTGCTTTTCTAAGTATGCTACAAATTGTAGAAGAGGCTTGCAGGGGCAACTTTCTGAATCCTACATTTCTGTTTAATTCATAATAAAAACATGAATCATTTGCAATGTCTTCTTTAATTGCAAAATATGCAAATGAGCTTAATTATCATCGAATATTTTCCAATTTTTGTATGATTTGTATATTACACTGTCTACATCCAATGTATCTGTTCCTAACATACATTTCAAGTGTTAACCTGCTTGCATGTTGACCTAATATTCCATTAAAGCAGGAAATGTATATATTAACCCTCAACAGTACACCTTCCCGGACTGATTAATCTGTCCACCTGGGGTCCGCACGGACCCCAAAACAGTTTTTGCTAATGTTTCTAGAAATTATCAGTATGCTACCAGCTGAGTTGTTTTGCCGAATCGATGTGTGAACCTTTGAGTCCACATTACGTACAAAAATCATACATTTTGACCTTTTCCTATTTTTTGGTGAAGAAAATAAGGAATCAAGAAATACCCGTTTTTTTAAGTTTTTAAAGCTTTGGGGGTTCGTGGGACTGGGGAGGGGGGCTTATTGCCCCCCTCAGAACTCGGGAACGGTATATCGTATGGCCACCAAATTTTCAGAAGATGGTGTACTAGTTAAAAATGAATCAATACAGCAATTTTGATGTCGTTATAACGTAGTGTGACGTCATTATGACGTCATTCATATGATTTTAATGGCTAAAACCGTTATAAATAGTTTATTCTCTTAAAACTTAATGGTATACAACGCAACTTTAACAAAAAGTGTTTATAATAAAATAATAAGGTTTGCTAAAGCTTATGTTGCCCTTAGCAACACCAGTGACGTCATACAATGACGTCATACATATTTAATTATCCGCTATCTTGGATCTTAGTTTTGACCAATGACGTTATAAAATGAGCATTGATTATTAATAAAAATCACATAGAATTACATAAGATGTTATTAATGTTAGAAAGCATGTGTGACTTATCATAAAACCTTAAAATAAAGTAACGTATAAAAAAATAAAGTAAAGTATAAGAACGCCAGTGTATCCATTAGGATCGAAAGCCGCCTGGGGTCCGCGCGGACCCCAAAAGAAAATCAGATACAAAATTTTTAGAAAATGGGGGAAACGGAATTTTCTGCACTGTATTGAGGCACAACTTTGTGGGTGACAATTACCCAAAATTTCAGAAAAAAATCTTTAGAAACAAAAAAAATATTACAGAATATATAGTGCTGGGGTCCGCACGGACCCCAGGTGTACTGTTTGGGGTTAATATGGTATATGCTAATTAGCATTATGCTAATGAGATGTAGCGAAATGTATACATTGTTAATGATAGCCACAGTCATTGGCTGTGTTGGCTGTTAGTAATGCAACTCACTGATGTAACACACCGGCTTTCTTGAACAAGGTGTATAAATGTAACTGCAGCTTTAAATAACTTTTAATATCCAATTACAATTAACAAATATAACAGAATCCAAAATAATAAGGGAAAATCCATTTTATTCCCTTTTTTGGGCTTAAAAACAAGAAAATTAAGCTTTGAATTTTCTAACTTTGCAGCCTTTCCAACTTATTTTTTTGTATTTTCAGGATCTTGATTTCAAACAATTACAACTTAGTGAGGATATATCCTCAAACAAAGATTAAATAATTCATCATACTTGAGGATGCATCCTCTATCCGAATACTTACTCCTTAAAAGACACGAGGAAGGCTAGAGGATATATCCTCTCACCGGAAGATCAGAGGATATATCCTCTCACTGGTACGCCAGAGGATTTATCCTCTCACTGGAAGGCTAGAGGATATATCCTCTCACTGGAAGGGTAAAGGATACATCCAATCACTGGACGGCTAGAGGATATATCCTCTCACTGGAAGGCCAGAGGATATATCCTCTCACTGGAAGGCCAGAGGATATATCCTCTCACTGGAAGGCCAGAGGATATATCCTCCCATTGAAAGGCCAGAGGATATATCCTCTCACTGGAAGGCCAGAGGATATATCCTGTTACTGGAAGCCTAGAGGATATATCCTCTTACCGGAAGGCTAGAGGATATATCCTCTCACTGGGAGGCGAAAGATACATCCAATCACTGGACCGCTAGAGGATATTATATCCTTGCATTGGAAGGCTAGCCGTATGCTTCCTTAGAAATTCTATGCAAGCGGCCGCACGCATGGCCGGTGCACTGCACGCAAAGATTTTTTGCAGCATCGGGCGGTTCGTGGTTGACATGGCCAGCGTTAAATTGCGATTTGGTGTATTATACTATTAATTTTAATATCAATGTAATAAATTTGATATTTAACATATTCTTCCCAATAATAAAGTTGATCCGCGTTAATTTTTGTATTCCGCGTGTCCTTTGTGTTTCGCTTGAACTCGAGGTCCTTCGTGAATACATGTGGGCAGGGGGGCACATTTACGCAAAACATTTTCGCGGGGAAATGGATTCGCGGTACAATGGTCTCAACGAAGGAGGCGAATGTGACTATACCGTGGGAATTAGTAGACGTACAGTATATGCTCTCACTGGAAGGTTAGAGGATATATCCACTTACTGGAAGATTGAAGAATATATTACGGAAGGAGAGAATGTATATACAAGATCTTTTAAGAAACTAAGATTCTCGAACATTAAATTCAAAACGGCTTACTTAATTTCAATGGCTAAATTTATTTAGATGAGAAAAAAAGCATTAAAGTTGTGATACTATGAATAACATCCACGTCATTACAAAGCGGAAATCTTGATTTTAACAAATGAAACTTGAAACTTGCCTTAAGATAAAGTGAACATAATAAATGCTTCCGAGAAACATGTTAACAAAAACGCACTATGCAATGTATAATGATTCCAGTGCCACCTACTGGTGAATACTCAGTAGAAAGTACAGATCACAGATAGGTTATGATTCATCTAAAAAGTAAAATATATCTATTGTAAGAGGCTAAAGCATTGAATGTTAGCTTATAAAGTGCGTATAAACTCGGCTCCTAAATTCATCGTACATGTATTTACTTGGCTGATACAGACTTGACAAGGCGAAATACGGCTGTCCCGGGCTGGGGTGTATGTGGTTGATATGAGCTAGGGCTGGACACAATCCACTGTAAGGAGTAGTTACAGGCACCCTGACAGTCACACCGAGTCTGATCCTTGTCTTCTGGCTGAACTGTGCCATGGTCCAATTTCTGTATAAAAAAAACGGAAGTAACTAAGTGAAAGGAAAACGTCGTTTGTGAAATTAAAAACAATCGGATACATGAATCGTAGGCACTTACTTACTAAACGTAGGTTTTTTCAACCCAGGCACAGTGATAACGCCATGAACATATAGTGAAAAGTTTAGATGGACCAAACAACTGTTTACTAGAAAACATAATACTGTGTGGATCTTATGAGCATACCCATGCTCCAGTTAACGTTGCCTCTGTTCCAGATCTAATGCACTCTTGAACCATAATGTGCGAATTGTACCCCTTTTCTGTGCCTGGTGAATAATGAAGAAGGGACACCAAAAACAGCCAATCCCCAAGCAGGGATTCTGACGGTAACATTTCGTTACGCTTTCTGGCTGCCCTTCTTTTCTTTAGATCTAGAGCACTTGCTACAGCGCTCATCAACAGGTGATTGTCAGCTAATCAAAGTGCGCATACCAGATCGGTGTCAATTACCCAGATTACCCCCCCCCCCCGTGCCACCCGGCACCATAATGGGCCTAATAGCCACCACCAGGCCTTTCTACGGGGGCCGGAGAGAAGAATTCTATAAAAAAACAGGTTGAATATTTCACAAAGAGGGTCAGTCCGTGGGTAGTCACACTTTAGCCTGTCAACCATCCGATAACTACCGGGGCCGCTATACTCTGTACCCTCAGCTTTGCAGGGTAGCAAGTGTAGAGCCCCTGTACCCAGATGGCACTCAGATAGACTAGTCATATTTCCCCCTCCGCCGGGAAAAAGGAAACCATATGCTAGAGAGTGTCCTCAGCCACCTGCCTCCCAAATGGATGCAGCCTAGCCAATTTGATACTGTCTTGCAGCTACCACAAATCTACTTGGAGATAACAGACTACACCCTAAATGGTTTGTCATCTTCGGGTACTACAAAACTGTATTCTGTGGGCTCACGGTAGCACTCTTGTGGTTAGGCAGTGGTTAGGTTGAAAGAGAGGGCTAACTTAGCGCAAAGGACGACGGGACATCGCTCCGACAGGGGCTTTCCTGGTTGGTCCGACGGCGCACCGCGCGCTGCGAGTGTCCTTTCCAACAGGAATTCCTACCGCCCATGATTCAACCCACCGCACTTCTCTACAACAGTACGTAGCCTACGGGGGTCAATAACCGTGTGAGTGGGTCAAAATATTCAATGTGGGCGTACGGAGGTCATAATGAAGTGTCCTGAGTTACTGTGAATGCTTTTACAGTAAAGTTCCCCCCAAAAATAAGGTAAAATCCGTGGTGTGAAAGGTCATTCAGCCATTCATTCATTTGGCGAAATCAAGTCACCTTTGACCTCTTGCTAGTAGGTTTGTAAACACAGTGATCATAAGACGGGGCCGGGTGCGTAGGTTAAAGGGGTTTTCCTCTTGAATGTTTTAACTGAATCTTGATCAGGTCTGCCATCAGTCCCAAATCGGGTGTGTGGACATGTGCGTAATCGAGATGTGTAAGCTATTGGAGGAAATACGGTACCTCTTACGTACGGTTACAGACTCTTTTTTTCCCTCAGAGAAGTTTGCACAAATGGCTACGGTTATCCATTATGGATAGAGTAAACACTAGTTCATCTTTATTCAGAGTGTAAATATTTTTGTAGTTGTGTCATCGACCTTTAAGTTAGTGGAACTGTTTTGAGGGCTGAAGTCACATGGCATGTTTCCCTTTCTATAAAATAAATATAATAACAATAACTAGAAGAGGATATACTCAACACAAGGTCTGAAGTTTTTTTATTGAAACATTTCTTAAGGCCACACCAATTTTATTTGTTGGTTCTCGGATTCGCCTCTTCATTTTTTTCTGATTTGCAAAAAAAAAAAAAAAATTCTGGTTCTGAATCAACTAAAAAATGCTCATATTTTGCCTCCAACAGTTCAAGAAAGACCTGTTACTCCTAGTTGTTACAGTTATTACATCTACCAATGCACTGGTTTGATTAAAAGCTCAAAATTCATTATTCAAATTTTAACCCAGTCTTTTGTGTTGACTTCATGGCACCAATTCTAGCATTTGGGGCTATAATAGGATGCCCAGGCCTGTTTTTATTTTTATTTTTTTTCGCCCTGTCGCTTCATATTTTTTCTGAAAAAATCCGAGAACCAACAAATTAAATTGGTGTGGCCTAATCTGCTCAAGAACTGACAGTGAAAAGGCTATCTTTAACTACCCTGCCCATAAGGGTACAAGTGTCAGTACTTCTTGGGAAATAATATACAGTAGTCATGAGACTGAACAAATATTCCACACTACTATAATTGCACTCTTTTCCACAGCTTTAGATTGCCATTGTTTTCTCAAAGCTGTTCCTACATGTAGCTAGCCAGGAGTCTGGGGTGGTCCAGTGTGGTCTGTTTTCTTGAAATACATCCATAGTTCAGCTGTATGTTGACTTCTGGCACCTGTGACAGGAAGAGGGAAGAATGGAATTGAAATTTATATGAATTATGACCCAGCTTCAAGCTCTTTAATTTGGAGAACCAACAAATTGGCAAAGCCTAACAAACAACTAACAAAAGCGAACAGTATCGAACAGATATAGTAAGCAATGAAAAATTATTACTATGGGGAAGGTTTCCAGTTTAATTCATAGTGGTGTCTATCTGTCAATGAATTCGTTATGTCATGAAGAAGCACTTGCAGACTACAAAAAGGGCAGTATATATATATAAATTACTGGAACTACTATAACCTAGTGGTCAACACTTAATCAAGATACATTTAATTTGTTCCTATCGTGTGACCTTTCCTGACAAAAAAATGAAAGTTAAACTTAAGATCTTTAGTATTTACTTTTCTCGAAGTAAGAAGGTGAGTGATTTCACATATCTCATGGTAATAAACTAGAATTCTACAACCCTATACCTTCAGCATGGAAACAATGTCCTATTTTCCATAATCTAACTGCCTCGCAGGAAGAAATAGTTTGCAAGTATATATTATGACGGTCAGGTTTTCCATGAATCGTCGATGGTGAAACTTTTGCAAGCAAGAAAAATTGGTATGAGCTTTTCTTTTCTTTAATCCCCCCCCATCTCTGCAGTCCATATATAGGACTAGGTTTAAGGGGAACATATATATACAGCAATTTATCAGCATGATCTTCCTAGACATGCAAAAAATAAATATATGTGACCCTTGGCACTTCCTACTGTCAAAATCAGGTCTGAATACACAAAACAATACCAAGTGCATCTACAACCTAAGGAATTTGCAAAATAATCTCCACTTTACTGGCAAACCTTGTTACAATTTTGCTCTGTAGCAGACTAGAGAGGATCCATTCTGGATGTCTATGTAAGTAATTTTAAGCTAGTGATTTTCTTATGCAGCAGAAAAGCCTGGATTGCATAGTAGCTCTTACAAACTCAGCTTACTTGGAAAAGGTTGCAAAACAACAGTAACAGTGGCTTTATGCTGTCAAGAATTGCCAGAATAATGAATGAAGACCCTTATTGTACACTCATACCAACTGGGTTTAGTACAGGTCACAACAAAAGAATAAAATACAGATAACTTTACATATATACATTGTTAAGTAACTACAACTTAGTACATTCGGTTTCTTCTCGTTTCTTAGTAATGGTAAAGAGGTAAAACAGATATGTTTCATAATTGAAGGTTTGTCTAAGCTCATTAAAAATATAAATATGTCTGTACTGCTTTAGGTGTATGAAGTAGGGGAACATGGGTTAGATCAAACTATAAAGTTCAGCTCTCTCTTTGTTGCATAGTTTACATTCTAATACAAAATGTTTCTTATTTTCAATTCTTCCTAGATCACAGTATCCACATATTTGTTGTTCCAGGGGAGTACGGTTATGTCTTTCGGTTTCGATGTGTAATTTGTGGCAGCTGATTCGTAGTTTTGTGGCGACAGTTCTGTGCCGTAGCCGTAGGGCTGTGTACCGGTACGCAGTACCGATACTGTACCTAACAAATTGATTAGGTACAGGTCCAAAATAGCTAATCCCTCAGTATCGGGTACTGTAGCTGAATAGAATTACACTAATTATATGCTTATTTGTGGCCTAAAATAGGGAAATAGCTGGTCCCCCATGGGTCCCAGAGACAGCACAGTGGGTTTGTGTTACAGACTGACAGTGTTAACTCCCAGAAAGATCTGTTGTGTATTAGATATGCTCCCTTTAGATGTCACTTTGGTCAGCTTTGAGTAGCATGAGGACACTTAGGGTAGGATATGAAAACTAAAACATCTTAGTTTTGCCCATGTTTTGTCTGAGAATTCTCCAAAAACAAAAACTTACCTTTAACTGTCAATTTATTCATGTTTATCTCATTATTGATGAAGTTCAGAAGAACATGTTAATTTGCCGAATTGTTCAGGTACAGGTTCAGGTCCGGACCTGTACCTAAAACCGTGTACCTGTACCTGTACCTAAAATTTGTTTAGGTACACAGCTCTAGCCGTAGGTTATCAATACTAAGGTACTGTTATTCAGTATAGGTGGACTTGAACAGTCTGTAGGACCTCAGCTTGTTTATAATAGCCTTTTATTTTTGATGCCTAATCATTAAATCTCACTCCCCTATGTCATGTTTTTTGTTGGATTCTTCCTTCTTGTGTTTCTACCTGTGCCAATTTCACCACACACCTTATAAAGTTTCCCTCATTTCATAAGCTATGGTTTTCATAGTCTGGGACTGACTGGAGCTAAGAGCGATGGTCCTTACACAAAGGATCTAAAGCTACATGGTTGGACTCTTTAAGTCCAGGCTATTGTTTTAGTAGCTGTCAATGAAAGTCTGTTCTGTCTAAAACGTTGATAAAACCTGATCTACTTTAAGCCAATTTCATACCATTAGCACTCTACATTCTCCATACATATGAACAATATGACCTGTAGTGTCTGTACCTAGCATGTGTGTGGGTATGCGCATGTGTGTGTGTGTGTGTGCATATATATTAAAGGTATTAAATAAAAACTTGCCTCCATGGTGTGTGTGTGTGTGTGTGTGTGTGTGTGTGTGCGCGCGAGGACTTGTGTGTGGACGTGTGTGTGTGTTGTCTGTGTGTGGTGTGGGTGTGCGCATGTGTGTGTGTTTGTTGTCTGTGAGTGTGTGTGTATGGTGGTGGTGGATAGAGTGGTAAAAGCCCCCCCCCCTGAAAAACAACTTGGTGGCCATAATGGGATATTATAGCAATCTTACAATGTTTTAACAATGTTTAACTTCCCATAAGCCTGGTTAGTCAAGTTATCTTACCTTAGTATAATCCTAATTAGCTATATCGGGTTCTAACTCAACCCTAATATTAACCCTCAAAGTGTCAGGTAATATTAGAACTAGGCTTTAAAACTAGCCCATGACACTGGGAGGGTTTTTCATTCTAACCAGCAGGTTAACCGGGTTCCCCCAACCAGAGAAATTAATAATAGCTTCTGTGATTCTACTCGTTCTAAGGAACCTATCTAGCTTTGATTTGTTTGTTGGCTGTATGATGACACTAAACCGGATAGTGAGTGAGTGAGTGAGTGAGTGAGAGTGATAATGATATTACAGATTACCATATCATCATCATAATACATGTAACCTTAGGGCAGCAGTTAGCTGCTGCGATGTTTTGCCCACATGTACACCACCCGCTCTGCCATAGCCTGGAGTCCAGCCTTCTTAGCTTTGGTCCACTCCCCAAGATACGATATCCCGCATATGCTTGGGTAGCGGAAATGGCTGGAATCCAGGCTAGATCTGCCATGGCTGATATATTGTAAGGTCCTCTATGTTACCCAGTGTCATATGTCATACTATATCACAAAAGGCTTAGTCCCGGCAACAATATAGTATTAAAAACAATTTCATGTTAAGCTGTTAGCGTTACATTGAACTTGATTACATTTCCAAATCACAAATCAAGTCTTGTTAAAACGAATAAAGTCATACATGATGCTTTTGTATGGATTAGACCACCAGAAGTCAGTTTGGATGCAGTTAATAACAAATTAAATATACTAGTACTACCAAGGGACCCCCTTGATATACAGATGCATTTGCCAATTGTACTCTTGGTGGCAAAACTCAAGCCAGAGGGGAGTTGGACTGGTAAAAGGCCGGTAAAAGAGCCGACGAACTCCCCTTGGGTAGGTCACACAAGCACGTTATTTTATGAGACTCGAAATCATCTCGACGAAATGGCATTCACATCATGTTCAAAACTACGTACAGCGATATGGACTGTGCAAATATAGACAAGAAATGCCTACCCATACTTAACCTCCGGATATGCATAATTTGACACCGTGACTGCCTCTGTTGTATTATAGAGTCGGCGCGCGATCGAGCAACAAAACATTCATTTTGTAGAGAGCCAAACTGTCCGTCGTTATGATTTCATCAGTCGATGGTCCCACGAAATAAAAAATCTCGTGGCGGCAGTACACCGTCTAATGTTCTGAATTTAACGTTAAAAATAATCAAAATGTCCGAAAATTCACCAAAATGGCGGCCATGATAACTAAAGGTCACCTTGTTGGGTCACCTAGGTCAGGGTCACACGCCTGATTATCCATATAACTGCGAGAGGAGCCCTGTCCCTCCGTTAAAATCCCCAGTAAGGAACTGTGTTACTGATACCTGGCGACCTCCTAGGAGGGGAAGATAACCTCTTGGCTCATTAGTTACTGAATCACGGTGGTCACCGTTAGTCAATAGTTACTATATACGGTATTTGTACTAGGTGACCGTACAACAAAATGGGTTTTACAAATTTGTCGAACAGATTTTTACCTAACCTAATTGAGATATTTTCGGAAGATAAAAGTGATTTTAATTTGAATATAGCTCTCAAAGCTTTAGTTTTCAGAAATTTTCTGGCTGTTCTAAATTTACCTGAGGACGTAAGAGGGATACCGAGGTAAGTGTAACTGTCCGTTATTCTATTTTTTTATCATAGATAAAGAATTCTTTATACAATTTCTTTGTATTACCTTTACAGAAAACAATAACTTTCGTTTTTGAGACATTAACAGTAAGTTTCCAGTTGTTACAGTAAGATTCTAGGGTATTAATACATTTTGTAGACCATTCTTTGACTGAGAAATCAAAGCGAGATCGTCAGCCCAAGACAGACAATTAATGGATTTTGAGGTTAAAACAGCAGCGTCATATTTGTCACTATCAAAACACTGTGGCAGGTCATTGATAAATAGATTAAATAACAATGGGCTAAGATTACACCCTTGTCTCACACCACAAGTTGATACAAAAGAATCTGACAAGCCATTTTCTACTCTAACTGCATAATTGACATTTAAATACATAGATTTCAAAACATTGAAGAAATTTCCATCGACGCCATAGTTTAACAATTTATAAAATAATCCTTCACGCCAGACACTGCCGAATGCTTTCTTCATATCAACAAAACAAACAAACAATTTACCTTTCTTTTTTTGGGTATATTTCTCAATAAGGGACTTTAAAATAAAGATATATAAGTAACACCATTATGACATTGTGATACTTGGCAATTGAGAGAAATGTGTTTTACTGATTTAGGGGCAATAGTAGACCGCATTGCAAATAAAGTGATGGTAACAAATGGTTTAGGAGTTACGAGGAGCGGGCCTGAGAACCCAGCCCCCTTTTCGGCCCAGGATAACTAAAAAAAAGTCCCGTTCTTATAACGCCTTTTTTTGTTGTGGGCAAACGTAGCTTAATATCAAATCTATGTGGTTTTTGATAACGTTCGGTCCTGGGTGTAATCTGTATACTTTTTCACAAACAGACATCTCCCAAACATCCATGAAAAAAATATCAAGGCCCTGTAAAATCTGCTTAGCCCCCAGCAGCTGTTGATATGCAAACCAATTACCGTTCTCCAGAACGTGAGCCAACGTCATATGCTTACGGGTGTTGCCTGTGCGCCAGACAACTTTTGTCTCCGGAGATCGACTATGTAAACGTTCAATGGCATGACGAATTCCATAGACTCGTGATAGGAAAGTCTCCAATGGTACTGCAGCATAATGGGCCCACAAACTAAGAATGATAACTACATCAGGCCCACCAGCAATGCTATCAATCACATCAGCGGTGTACTTCAAATCTTTTATTTGAATAGGCAATTTTAGATTTCTTGGGAATGTATGAAATTGAAAATGTATTTTAACGCTTTTGTGGATTTTCTCCCATTCTCTTATTGAATCAGGGAGTCGTGTAGTAATATCCTCTAAAAGCTTTTTAAGAAACGACTCGTATTGCCTGGCGGTTGAGTCACCAATTATAAAGAAGGTTTTGTTCCTAAGGCATTTGTAAGTTGACAATGACGGCAGGTATTCGTCTGAGCGACACCAGAGGAAGTTCCACTTTCCGTTGTACCAGTATCCCCCAGATTCTGTCTCCGGCAAAATAGGGCCACATAATGGCAGGTCTTCTCGCAGAATATCTGAAAACGACAGAGTATTTGTTAAGTAGGCAATATCAGGAGAAGTTATCAGATTAATAAACTAAAAAAGTAACATTTGCAAGCAAATGCAGGATGTTACCTTCGCATGGTCTCACCTACCATTCTCTTGGGTAAGGATGGGTACATAGACGAATATTATGCATTTCCTTATATCGGGAACTTTTATTTAGATAGTCTTACAAGTAGTGTTATAGATAAGGAGTCAATTTATCAATAGGTAAAAGTATTCTGCATTAGCTCGTATTACAGACTTTTATAAATAAACTAAGAGTAAGTGCTACATCTATATTCACTGTTGAGCCCTTAGCCCCTAGTCCTATTTAGGAACATAGCACTTAGGGTGAAGTTAAAGACGATCCCCCAACACTCACACTCAATCTTACCATCTCATCATACATACATATAATAAATTAAGAGCAAACGATTGAAGCATGAGTCAAAAACTTTGAATCTTCTCGACTGCTTTAATTACAAAAAAGATGAAACGTTATGCTTGTCTCAAACATTTTTCTAAATACAAAAACAGGATGTAGGCTGAAATAACAATATTGATAGAAGTTTATTAATATTGTAAATGAATGCTAATTGCAAGTACGTGTGCATGTAACATGCATATTATGAAAAATACAATGATATCAAGAACTAATTCCTACGCACACTTCATACTACATTGTACGATATATATCATCCCTAGCACATCACCACCTGGGATTCTAGTTTCCAAACGGAAAACAACAGAACCGTTCGGAACCAAATTAACTTTGTTCTCGGGCAAATTAGTCAAAAGTGTACGGTTACACAGGCCATATCCTACCATGTCCCAGAGATCAGCACTGACCACCGCATGGTGGTAGCCACCATATCGTCTCCTCGAAAGATGTAATTCTCCAAACAAGCAAAAATATCCGGTTGGAAGAGCTCCAAAGCAGTAGCGAATAGCAAGAAACAAGAACAGTGGAAATCTGCATTATCTGCGGCAGTGACGGAACATTAACCGCGCACATTGGACGAAGCAGCGACGTTGTTTGTAGAGCAGGGTAAGAAAACCATGGGTATAGAACAGCGTAGAAAGCGCTCAGAAACATACTTCACGGACGACCCACTAGTCGCAAAGATGTACAAGGATCAGAAAAACATTCGACAACGCATACAACAGCTCAAAAGGGGCACCGGGACCCGCAATGTACATGACAAAGTGGAAAAGCCCACGACGGAAAGACGGAGAGTATAACATACAGAATCAGATTATCTGGGGCAATAAGCACTTTGTATTTAAAGGTAAAACAGTATTGTATCCACATTGGATAAACTCAGGCTTGGTGTATGTGAAAGATATTTACAGAATGGTGTGTTTATAAAAGAGGAAGAAGTCTTCCGAAAACTTGATGTTAAAAAAAATATTGGACATGTGAATTCTGTGAATACTCATGTGAATACTAAAACTGCTACGAAAATTAATCTTATAATGAACATAGCAAAATATGTAATTTGGCGGACGTGGTGCGAGGGTAAGAAAGATGGAATGGTAAATCTCTTGCCACAATATTTAGAGATGAAACAAGTTTCTTTTTTAACCAGGAGTTGGACAACTGATGTAATGTTGTAATATTCTTTGCGATTCTAGATGTTTGATAGTTTCCCACTGTATCACATGTAAGTGTCTTTTGTAATTGATGTATGCTTTCATTGTAATAAAGAAATGAAAAAAAAATTATAAAAAAAAGACGGAGGTTGCAAAACAATCAGCGCGTGAACTGGCAACAGCCAAGTTGTACGCCCAAGCAGCAGAGGTAGAAGTCATCAAGGGCGACAACGCAGGGATGTTTGCAGCCATGAAAGACCTCAGATCCAGTGGTAGAACCCCCCTATCAGTACATTTAATCAATGGCGAGATGCTTCTCCAACTTGGGAGTCCACTATGCAAAATTGGAACAACATCTTACAAACAAGGAGCTTTACGCTGGACTCGGCAAAGATACGAGCCTGGCGGTTACGGTTTGCAGGACACTCACTGAGAAACAGCAAGGAAATAGTCTCCAACCTCGTTGGATTATTGGTTTATTTCAAAGACCATTGTTAATTGTGTTACAAAGTGTGACATAAGACCAAGAATTAGGACAGATCATCAGGAAATCTTTCTTAGAATATGCCTTATTGTAAGAATAGAGCTATGGAAAAAAAAGAAGGAAATAACTGAATTAACAAACAGAATTAGGATGCTTACTCATCATCTGGAACATTAATGAAAATATGATGATACAGCTAAAAATGAACTTGAAAGAGCAAAAACACAATTAGAAAAATATTACGAAGAAAAAGCTAGAGGAGCTTACATAAGATCACGTGCTAAATGGTTGGAAGAAGTTGAAAGGTGTACACAATTTTTCCTTAATGTAGAAAGACAAAATGCTACTAAATCTAATATCTAAATCTAATAAATTAGGAAGAAAAAAAGTTCTGAATCAAAATAAAATTCTATCAGAAAAAAACAAATTTTACAAGGACCTGTATAAACAGGACAGCATTAACCCTGAACAGGTGCAGAAATATCTGTCAGATATAGACTTAGATAGCATCTTAAGTAAAGATGAGAAAGAGGAATTGGATTTACCAATCACCATACATAAATGTAAAAAGGCAGTAGTCAACATGAAAAACAGCAAGGCTCCAGGGCCAAATGGGCTTCCATCAGAATTTTTTAAAACTCTTTGGAACATATTAGGACTACTTGTACTTAGGTCATATACAGAAAGTTTTGAAAACAAAGCTTTAACACACTTACAGAGAACTGCACTGATAAAACTGCTACACAAAAAAAGAACTGTATATATAAAAAATACTGGAGACCTATTAGCCTGCTCAACTGTGATTACAAAATAATTGCTTTCACTCTTGCTAACAGGGTTAAAATAATTATTTCAAAACTAGTTTACAAACATCAGACAGCATACATAAAAGGCAGATTTATAGGTGAAAATGTAAGAATGATAAATGACATATTTTTCTATACAAAACAAAAGAAAATACCTGGTGTACTTTGGTTTCTTGATTTTGAAAAAGCTTATGATACAATAAATAGAAATATGTATATAAATATATGTAAATAAATATGTATAAAGTACTAGAAAATTTCAACTTTGGTCCGAGATTCATTAAATGAATACATATTCTTTACAGCGACATCCACAGTAGCATACTAAACAATGGATGGATCTCTGAACCCTTTCCTTTAGAAAGGTGGATTAGACAAGGCTGTCCTTTGCCATGTTTACTTTTCATACTAGTCACTGAAATAGTGTCTACTAAACTAAAGAAATATGATAGTGTCCGAGGTATTACTGTTCCACATACTGAGGATACAGAAGAAATTAAGATAACACTAGTAGCTGAACACACAACACTAATTCATGCAGATGAAGCCTCAGTAGAGAAGGTAGTAAAACTAATCAATGAGTTTGGGAGAGTAGCCGGGACAAAACTTAACCAAAACAAAACCATAGGTATGTGGATAGGATCATGGGAAAATATTTAAAAAAATGTATGTTAGGTCGAGAATGGTCCAAAAGGCCAGTTAAGGCAATTGGTATCTATTTTGGATATGACCCAAATGTTTGTTGTGAACTGTTAAATTGGGAGAGGAAGATAGAAAGAAGAAGGTCTTAAAACTCTGGAAACACAGAAACTTAACACTGTATGGAAAGGTTATTATTATCAAACAGCTGGCATTATCAATATTTACATATAACTTAATGAACATTGATGCACCAGAATAGGTAGTAAGAACTGTGGAAAAAGAATGCTGGTCCTTTCTTTGGAGAGAAAAGAAGAATAAGATCAGTAGAAAGTGTACGATAGGAGACTATTGCCGAGGTGGAATGCAAATGGTGGACTTAAAGGCCCATTATGTAAGATTTTGCGCAAAAATTGAAATGTTCTAAAATTACCAAATCTCTATGTTATCAACATTTTCTATCACTGTTGAACACATTTGCGTCATTATTTCACATTTCTAACCTATATTTTGTGCGTAAAAACAGTCCTTGTTTAGTTGGAGGTGACACTAGTTTGGTCTGAACAACAACAACAAGTGAAAAATGCATTGATGCATGAAAACAACACATACATCTTTACCACACCTCTATGTGGTGTTGGTGAAGCCAAAAAGGGTTAAAATTTTACTTTAGTGGCAGTCCTTAGCAATCAGTATTGAATACTAGAAAGGCAGACATTTGCTCAGGAGCAAATGTAGCATATGGCTACAGCACAGTGGTCCCATTATAATATCCGCAAAAAATTAAAGATAATATCGGAAAAATAGACAAGAAAAAAGGTTGAAATTTTACTTAAATGACAGTCCTTAGCAATAAATATTGAATAAAAACGCTTAAATTAAAAGAAAATTAAAAAAATGACCAAAAACAGAAAAAAGTTAAATTTTGACTTTATTATATAGACATAGAGAAAAAGAAACACCCCTGGTCTTGAACCCTCGACCTCTCGCTTAGCTCCACAACATCAAGTGTTTCCATACCACCGTATAGGTATAGCCCCCAATACCTATACAGTGCTTTTAGTAACAATTGTTCTAGAAACCCCTATACAGTAGATTTTAGTAAAATATTCTCAAAACCCCCATACAGTGATTTTCAGTAACAAGTATTCGTAAAGCCCTCCTGTAGTACTGTTCAATAATAGGTGTTTTGAAAGCCCCCATGTAGTGCTCTAACCCCCATACAGTGCTTTTCAGTAAGAGTGTTTTCGAAATCCCCTTATTGCCACTAGTGCAAATTTTCGTATTTTTGACAGAATCCACGCCACCCTGTATCTGCTTGAAGGCCTAGCCGCCCTGTATCTGCTTAAAGAGGAAGGTTGGACTATAAGAGCACCCAATAAATTCGGCTACTGTAAACTGTGTCTGCTCATTCTGTATCTGGCAGCCGTGCTGAACACTTGGGGGGAGGCAGAGAAGGTACTGACCAAGTACCCGCTCTTCATGAGACACTTTATTATGTTGAGACAACAGATAAGACACGAACATGTACAAGTAGATGTCATGTCCAACTAAACAAGAAGGATACAGAGTAATAATTACACAGACATGTACTAAGCTAATACATGGTATCCTGACTTTGGCTAGTCTGCACTTCAGAGCTTGTTTCTACCAAGGAGGTTCAACCTCCTTGTTTCTACCATTGCAAGTAGCCACCCGAAGTGTATGTATATTTCTAGACACACAACTATCAATAGAAATCTAGTTCAGCTGTGGATAAAATGCTTGCAACTTGTGAATACAGATATGAGTTTTTGAAAGAAACTTTCAAGCTTGACAGATGCTGGTCTCTGCTGAAATAGTCTGTTTAATAGGAAACTGAATGCCCTTATCTTGTATAATGCCTGCCATGTCCTGTGGCATGGATGTTGTTAGGTTTGCTGCAACTATCTGGGTCATTTTTTGTTGTGTTGCAATGTTTTGCTGAAAAACTAGTGGAGATAAATACAACATTTTTCAAACCTTCAGATGTCAGTTAATATGCAAATCGCTCCCTGTCGTCTGCCGTCATTGTTTCCATTGCCAGTCGGCCTCAGACTCCCTGTGGCTTATAATCCATTTATGATGTTGGAAGGATGTTTGGAGTCAATTTAGGTACTAACATCCTGGCAGGAGACAGTTTCTTTATAGGGGAGGACACTGGGTCCTCCCTTTTCCTCTTTAAAGATAACGTACCCATGCTACCCTGTATCTGCTTGGAGATTGTAAATGTCAGGTCATTTTGCCCCAAAAGTTGAATCCATTTAACGCCCATTCTTCGTTAACGTGTGCAATTGCTGTCGCATGATAGTAGCGGGCCACCAAGTTTTCAAAAGAAGCAATAACTGCGTATCTTGTGCTTTCCTGTTATCAGTACATGATAGTAATATACTAAGTTATGTTTTACCGCAACTGTCAGCTGCCTTCGGGTCGTCCAGGCGAAGATTTTGCTAAGAAACACGCTAAAATCACCTGTCGCAACCACTAGTAACGCACAAAACGTCGGGTTCAAACAATGAAAACGCGTGAGTTGACTTAATTTTCAGTCATAATCTACACCTATCCACCAAACTGTCTTGCCACAGGTGGATGAACTTGTCCAGTTGGCGTCCATACTAAATCTGATGTCGTTTTAGTTTTGTCGCAAGGTTTTGTCTAACCTACGTTATGGAAAGATAGACGGGTATAATTCGCTCACGAAAAGACATTTCGCAATAATTTTCACACTGTCTTATCCGCTAGACTGTGTTTTTTGCGAAACAAATCCATGGCAGGGAGAACAAAACACGAGTATCGGAAAAATGACAACAACAAACAGCGTCAGGCCGTTTGTCAATTTTCAATTCTAACCTACGTTATCATGGTTATTCCATTGAGATTAGAGACAGATACTTACACTTCCATTTATCAGAAAGAGGGTCATCAGATATACATTTGCATGTAAATTTTATGGTGTAAGGGCTGACGGCTTGGATTGTATTGATCATCATAAGCATAATTCTAACCTACGTTATCGTCTAACCTACGTTATCATTTTTTTCTTCACTGTGATAGTCTGTGTTATCGAATTTACAGGAAAAGGATACGATGCAAAGTTCGATTAACAGCATTTTATCAACTGTAACAATACTGTAGTTGTCCTTGTCTTGCTAGAAAATCATAGTACAGAAGGTTTACTCTCCCTGCTTTAATCTCCAAGCAGATGTAGCACGTGAGCTTCTTTTGGCTATTTGGTGGTGTCTTTGGTGGTTTGTTACGGAGATTACCATATCTACAGACAAACAACTTAATATCTCGAAAAGTATAGGTGGTAGCACCGTACAAAATTAGCAAAAGATAGTCGACAATACTGGTAACAAGTTCAGCACATTCGTTAGGTATTTGGAAGAACTTTATTTTTCACTATTTTCTACCCCCAATTGCACATGTTAACGGAGAATGGGCGTTAACGAAATGGCAGGGGAACAAGAAGAAACATGACGAAAAACAATGTTTTTCACCCATACGTATGGTATGAAATGAAAAATAACTAACTACAGTTATTGGTAACATCCATACATTAATAATAATGATTTTATTGGCATATTGCAAACTGTTGATTTTCAATATTAAAAAAAAAAACTTTATGCCCTGCATTCGAATGCTAGAGAAGGACATACCTACTATAAACTTGAATGCAGTTCCTACTGTCAATATCTACAGCTGGTCCAGCTTATCCATGCAGTTAAACCAATTATCCCAATCAGCCAATCAGCATCAACCTTTCCACCTGCATGCTAGATCCCTTCTGAGATCTTCATTATGCTACCCACCTGATGAGAAAGTAGGTCATGTGTGCTAAATATTGTCATGCATCCATTTGTGCCAAATATGGCCATGCGTTGCCATATATGTTAAAAACCTAAATAAAACCACTTTAAAAGCCTGTATCAAAAAAAATGAAGAAAAAAAAAAAAACGTCCGAGGGTATTTGCCCACTGTATTTGCCCGCTGTACCTCCATACCAAATTTCAGGTCATTTGGGCCAAAATGAAGAAATTGAAGCCATTTAAAGAAATGACAGGAGAAGAAGAAGAAGAAGAAACATGAGGAAGAACAATATGGGTTCTGGTGAACCCATAAAAACAACCCATAATTACCCCTCTGATGATATTTCTTGGTATTGATGAAAACATCGAAATCAATGTTTCAGTCAACAAAATTATTGCTTCAGCTAAATATGTTATTTACAAAGTCTGGGTAAAACACAAAGACAATTACAGTGATCTGATGTATAGCAACCTATGGAATAATTTTTGTTTTAAGAAGAATGCACCGTTGGGTATGTGTTAGCAATGTTGTGAAGTAAGAACAAGATTATAGGACACTGATTACTGGGTACTGTGGACTCGTAGCACCCTTCTAGAACTGGGGTGGTTGTGTCGAAGCCACCTCTGGTTAAAAGTGCCTCAGCTGTTGTGTGTAAATTTATTGCTACAACAAAGTTTTAATCGTTAAGTTAAAGATGTGGAGAGAGAACACTTATTTTCTCCCAAATTACTTACAGAACAGTGAAGATTGTGGTACAGAAATATCTCTTTGTTTTTTGCCTAGTTCTTATGAAGGTGTGGTCACTTCTTTGTAATAATGATTGATAGTATATCCCTTTGACATTTTTATGTAGTTACAACTTTCTTTCTTAAGTAACAAACAAGTTGTGTCCAGAAATGGCTATGTTAGTACATGTCATCAAAGCCTCTATTTACCTGATTGTTATGTATGCACAACTATTGTATATACTTTGTTATGAAGAAATAAAGGATTAATTTTTTTTTTAATTAAAAAAAAAACTATCAGAAGGAAAAACTTTTTCCAGGCCCAAGATCATCAGTGTTGGCTTGTACAACAGTCCTTCTCCGGATGGCAGACGATCTCCTATGTGAAGTAGTTTCCGCCGACAAAGAAAATTATCTTCGTGCCCAGTTCTATTTTCGACGGCTCTTGTCTTTGCCCTCAACCTCAGGAATATGACCTGTTATACCCGCCTTAAATCTATTCCCTTTTATCCTGCAACAACGTCAATGGCGGGTGGTCCTTTTGACATTGTAGGTGACTCAGACAATCCAGTGTTGTTGCCAACTGGGCTCTTGTGGTGTGGTCTCTCCTGATGAGAGCGTCGACCTTACGTTCGGGAGCACGTAGCACAACGTTGTTGATACGTTTGGCTTGGGACATTGTGGAATGTCAACAGTGCCCGCATTCTTGACATGCCCTAGAAACCCTTGGGACAATGTGGAATGTCTACAATGTCTGCATTATTGACATGCCCTGAAAACCCTTGGGACATCGTGGAATGTCTACAATGTCAGCATTCTTGACATGCGCTGAAAACCTTTAGGACATTGTGGAATGTCTGCATTGTCCATGTTGTCTGCAATATCCTGTGAATGTCCTCCAAACGTTTGGCAAAACAATTCTGATGATAGTTGCGAAGTTCGTACCTACACTGCGGGTGTCCTTCTTTGGGACTAGATGCCTAGCCCCGAGTATTTTCAGTTAACTACCTCTGAGAAAACCTTTCTGCCCTACTTTCTCTGAGCCCCGGTACTAATTCACTATCCACTCGGGGGGGGGGGGGGGGTGGGGGGGTTACGAGTGATCTACTAAACTGCACTCTTTATCTGACAAGGAACTTGTACACTTTCCTCTTGTTATCATAAAATATTATATATAAATCATTTGCACCAGTATAAAAATAAACATTAAAACTGTAACAGTACATTTGTAGATGAGTCATACTGATGTTTGATAGGTTGTAATCATAACCAAATTCTTTGACTAGATCAATTGTGTAACAAATCGATGTAGAATTCCCAACTATTCTGTCTTCCAACCAAGGTGCCTTCCTGTAAAATTCATGGAAATATTTTAGGTGCCCTAAGTATCTTACTTTGAAAATTACTGGAATTCCTACTGCATCTTTGCAGCCAGATTCCAGTCATTGTGGAATTTCAGGAATGTCAGCAATGCCCTCATTCCTTACATGCCTACCCAGTGAATGTCCTGCAAACCTTTGGGACTTGCCTGAACTGTCCTGGGGTCTTATTTAACATTCCTGATGATGATCGCCACGCACTGCCACAATTGGAGTGCCAGCCCCGATGTACGTCAGCAGTGAAAACGAAAATGCCAGTATCGAGCAAGTCGATCGGGACCGGCCTCAGACCTCTCAGCGCAGAGCTGCGCAGCTCGTACCTGCGTATTTCCTTCTATACCAGATATGTACCGGGTAATAGCTGCATTCACGTACCCGATATGAGCCCCCAGCTGGACAAGTTACCTTTGCACAGTACCACTGTTATGCCCAATGTTAGTTCTGCCTCGATTTCACTTTTGAAGTCTACTGACGAGGACATTTGTGCTAACACTAACATTGAACAAGAACCCTACCAACAACCACCGTCGCCATGGCAATGCATTTTTGCATTGCCAGTCTTGTTTGCAAAAAATATGATATTGAGCTGAAATTATTCACATCTGAACATTCAAAAAAGAACCTCTTTCGATGACGAAGCAATGTATGTGAAAAGATCACCGAAAAAAAATTAATGACATCATTGTCAATACGACGTATTTTCACCATAACGCCATTCTCTAAAATGTGGTGTTCATGCGACATACCATTCAAGAGTGAATATTGGGACTGTAAGATCCTTTCCCCGCCTCAATTCCTCCAAAAGCTTAAGTTTTAATCACTCCCAATGTCTGTTTGGCCTTTACTGTTTTTAACATGCGTTTCCTATTTTAGGCTACTTGTCAATGTAACGCCCAGATACGGGGGTGTTGTTGCCAAAAAACTGCTGGCTAGTTACACGTGGGGTTCGTTTGTTTGATATATGCATAAGCCACAACATGTAATTATACGTCGCTACCCTCCGAAATACAATGGCGTTTTCCTTAGAAATCGCAAGGTGGCAGTTCTTCACAGAAACAAAACAAAATACATCCGGGCACTAACCCAAGTGACCTCCTCTTTCCCTTCACTGCCTTCGGCTAGGTACGTGGATTTGGTAGTTCTCGCTTGGTGGTGTTTTTTTTTTCCACATTTTAGCGATCTTTCCTGTTTCCTTTGGATCAGGAAGGATCCGGAGGTCCCACTGTATCCGTGGGTCCTTGTTTTTGGTGTGTTTAGAGTTTGAATTTACTCTTTTTGCTGGTTTTTGTCCATAGCATTTTTTTTCAGCAAAATGGAGCCCACTACGTCTTTGGACGCACGTGGGGAGTTTGCTCCTCCCCCTGCAACTTATATGCAGGTAGGGATTAGAGGCGATACACAACTCTCTGGTGCGTTTGCTCCAGTTGGGTTGCCTCACCTTGGACTTACGCAGCCCGCTGCCACTTTTGTGCCGACGGGACTTGCGAACAGTACATATCGTGCCATGTTCACTTCTGTGCCGGTGGGACATGTTAGAGCACGCCCAGTTGCCACTTCGGTGCCGACTGGGGGAGGTACTGCGGGCTTTCAGCCCAACTTCCCTTTGCCCACTAGTGGTCATTGGGATGTTTTCTCAGAGTTCAGCCGTCTTATGACGGACATGAGATCTGTTCTGGACCAGCAGTCCTCGCACAGAGGCCGTCTGAATCAAGGCACTACTCGTGCATTGGTTACCGTGAGGATGATGAGTCTGAGGACTCAGAGGATGACGTTCGGGCCTCGAGACGTAGGTGGCGTTCGACTTCTGCCACACGCTTTAGGTCCAGGTCCCCCTATTAGGGACATGACATCCGTTTCCACGGATCCAGAGCTGGTCGATGCTATTGAACTGCATCCTTCTGAATCTGAGGTTCTTTCAGAGTCAGAACATCCTCCCTCAGAACACCCTTCTCCGGGAGGGTTACCAGAGCACTCTGAGTTCCACTCGAACGTAGCAGTGCAGCCTGTACAAGATAGGCCTTCCTTCCTGACCTCACACACCCGCTTCTGACACGCTTATACGATTACAATCGCTAAGCAGTACCGCTGCTTAGCCGACAGAGTCGGCTAAGCGGAGTGGTCTCATGGTCTAGCCTACGTGCTTAGCGACTCTGTGGGCTCCGAACCTAAGCAGAACTGCGCGAAGCCTGACGGGAACCCGGGAATGACCGAACCAAGATGGCGGCGCCCAGTTGATGTGACGTGCCGGATTGAGTAAAAGAATACTCCATACAATAAGTCGAAGTACGGTCACGATATGTCAAAATGAGATTGAGACAGCAGTGAGGAGGAGCCAGTCCAGGTTGGCAGGTACCATACCTTATACCTGTGACCCCACCACCGCACCAAGCTAGTATGACCGTACTACATGCGGCGGCATGGCGTGGTAATTTCGGAAGGAAGCCATTATTTTGCTGCCAAAATTTCTAAGGTAAATACGTTTTACGCAATGTTGTGAATATCATTAACATTTTTCACATCCATTATCTTAATACAGCACAAGACTCAGTCTGGTAACTTAAATGTAGTTTCAGGACAAGAAGAGCCATGTAGCACATGAAGAATTTTGTTTTGTGTGGGGGAGGGGGGCCGGGTCTGCCTACTGCAAATTCAACCGACCACCGACCGCATCCGAGCCTAATATAAAGCAGTGTACATAGGTTAAAAATCCTTTTAACGCTCTAGATACATTACCCATGCAATTAGGAATGGGAAACACGCCGTATTTACGAGTATTTTTCAAGATATGACTTGTAACTAGAAAGGTAACATTTGTCTGAATCCCTCCTACTATGAATTGCAACATGATGTAACCCAACTCTAGTCACCATGGTAACAGACAGTCTGGTTCAGGTCATTGAGGTCACTGTTTGGAGAAGAAGAAGAAGAGGAAACGTAGCAAAAACAATAGGTAAACATAATAAATACTCAGGTGGAGGCTCTTTTTAGTGAGTGATACAGTCCCCCGCAAAATATAACCATCAGGTATTGAGTGCTTAATCCACCACTGGAAACATGATTGAAGTGGTGCTAATAAGTTTCTGTGCTGCATAAAGCCTTTTAACTTTTCCTCATTTTACTAGTACATAGATTATTTATGTCAGGAAGCATTCTGGCGACTTGACATAAATATGATCAAATATTCAAAAGGCGGACCCTGCTCCGCCACCAACCGTGGGGCCGCAGAATGCACTCGGCGCGGTAACTTTTGTCATAATAAAGGTAATTTTTAACCATAATTGCATACTGTTAGATAATGTATCCAGCGTAAAATGGGTTAACCCACGTACACTGCATATTAGGCCTGATTGAGGTCGGTTTAGGTGTTTAGGCATTCATCCCTGGCATTCACCAGTTTCTCATTCCCATGACGCATTGTGCTTAGGGGTGTAAAAATTCCACATACATGTAGCACCTTGTGATGTGTTCTGTTGTGCTTTTACATTCATTGATGACAGAACCTAAAACAACATACTGTCAACACCTGCAAGTCGGGGTTGGCCCAGTGAGTACATGGCCACTCTGAGTCTGACTCCCAAATGTAGTTGGGATATAATAGTATGGCCACTCACCAGTGCACCAAATGTTTGTTTTGTTTGGTCGGACACTTTCTTTTTTCCACGCCACCCCACCGGCCACACTAGCCGTGTACCCTGGGCACGATGCCCCATCGAGGGCGTTGCCCAGTAATATACGTATATAGATAGATAGATAGAATGAATATTGCTTCCTTAATATTTATATACTACAACATCTGTTGAATTATTTCTTCTATTGACAGACAGTATACCACTGTAACGTTGCAAACCACATATTTCATGTTAAAAAGAACACAAAGATTTCATTATCTATTTGTTATCAGGTTTGCCCCATGGTCAGTCAATTAATACTGAGCATAAAATGCCCCCAACACCTTAAAACACACAGAAAAACAAGCTGTTTAATGTTAACAGGATACCTTCCTGCACTATGCAACCTGGGAGATTTTACCCCCAGGCACAATGCATCATGGGAATGGGAAACTGCATGGTGCAAACTGGGGGAAGGAGGCATTTCTTCCCCTGATATCATTTTATTGATGATTGATTAAAGCAACGAGGTTCAAAGCAAATAATCGAGAGCTAAATATATTCTAGTAACACAAGAACAGTGGGAAAGCAAGTTATGTTTGTGGGACATGTTTACAAATTATTAAGATTAACAGCATTCTAGGCTGTTGCTCTCTATTAAAAATGTGCTCTATATGCGTGCTCTCTATATGTGCTGAAATATTCTATTACAAACTTGTGTGTTTAGGAAGAATACTTTTTCACCCATCGTCATCAACTACTCTTCATATCTGAGAATGGCCACCGAACTACTCTCACATTTTCCATATGTCCTGTTCCTACACTGACAAGCATATTTTTTCAGACAAGAGCAAAACTTGTGTGTTCGGAAAGAAAACACAAAGTCAATTGATGGGAGGAACACCATGATGAGTTCAAGTCTACACTAAGTCTCATTGACCAGGCGGAGAGAAAGGCTCTGGTGGACAAACTTTGGCGAGATGCATCAGAGAGGACTTTCCTTCTGTCATTGAAGAAGTACCCAGGTTTGTTCTACCTAAACATGAGGGAGGATACTTTAGATTGGCAACATTTGCAATGTTGTTTTCATGGACGGTTATCAAAGTCATACTATCAGTGTCGTTTATATATATTTCTGCCATCTAATGTGCATAATACATGAATATGTATTTGAGTTTGAATTGTCATCAATCTATATTTCCTCCAGATGGCCAGGCCATAGCCACAAAATTGGGTCGGCAGCTGAAGAATGTCAACAAGAAGCTCAAGTACAACAGCATTGGCAAGTCCCCACAAGACTCAGTATCCCACAATTGATTAACTTTGTGGATGCCTGCCAGCCAACCTGGTAAGTGCTACACACAGCTAGATTTGTTGGTGAGTTTGTCTAAAATTTTCATACCCATACAACAAGTGTAAATGATGTAGAAGTCTGCTTGGATTTACAACTGATTACTCTCATTACATGATTATATGTTTATAATATATAACTTACATATTATACTCAAAGGGAAAACATGAGAGCCCTGTTAGAAAGTCAACCTTTTGTAGTGCTATCATCATCATCATCTTTTGTTATCAGTAAGTCATTGTCATACACAAATTTGTATGTTATGCACATCCGGGAGTTTTAATGATCTCTGACTGCCAAAATAAAATAACTTAATACTGTCTTGTTATGTTATTTATCCTCAGGAGGAGGGTGCTGTCCCTAGATTGGTACAGAGACAGGTGATTGAAGCACTGTGTCTGAAGAAAAGTGCAGAGGAAGAGCTGAAAATGACCTCTCAGGACATGCACCTGGACCGGCTTGTAAGGACTGGAATAAGGAAACTTGGAGTAATTGGAGAATCATTGCAAGCGTGTAGAGCTGCTGATACTGTGGGGGCTGTAGCAATGCTAGTAGGAAAGTGTGATGCAATAGAAAGGCATCTGCACTTTGCCCACAGGTTGTTAGCGACAAAAAATCCTGAGATCTTCCTAATGTACCCACAAGGGTCAGTGCTGACTTGTACTTATCTACTGACTTGGAATATCTGATAGATAGTGAATCTGATAATGATGATGATGATGAAGAGGAGGAGGAGGATGGTCATAATGTTAACAGGAACGATGCTGAAAATGCAACAGAAGAGCTACTAACCAGTGAGAGATGATGATAGTATGTATAGTATGTCTTTTTACTCCAAGGAGTAGTATGCACTGGGTATTTCTCATATTTGTTTTCTAGTCTGTTTATAGACTGTGTAAGTAATCCAGATGCTCTTTTTAGTTTTCATAACAACACAACATAGGGATTGGTTACACTATGCCATTTTAGCACAATAAAGTTGTCCAAGGTGAACTAAGCTTTTTATTAGGCCACACCAATTTAATTTGTTGGTTCTCGGATTCGCCTCTTCTGGTTCTGAATCAACTCAAGAATGCTCATATTTTGCCTCCAACAGTTCAAGAAAGACCTGTTACTCCTAGTTGTTACAGTTATTACATCTACCAATGCACTGGTTTGATTAAAAGTTCAAAATTCTTTATTCAAATTTTAACCCAGTCTTTTGTGTTGACTTCATGGCACCAATTCTAGCATTTGGGGCTATAATAGGATGCCCAGGCCTGTTTTTATTTTTATTTTTTCGCCCTGTCGCTTCATATTTTTTCTGAAAAAATCCGAGAACCAACAAATTAAATTGGTGTGGCCTTACTGTTGTTTGAAATGACATTTAGTCATTGGCTTTCAGGATGGTCCTTGCACATTTAGGAACTTGAATTGTAGATCATAGTAGCAACTTCATGACAGCATGTAGTATCTTGTGTACTCTTGAAGTAACTAAAGATGTACAGTAGGTGAAGTACATGTATGAATATAAGGATGGGACTTGTCAAGACATGTTAAAGATAAAGCCTGTGTCAATTTCTGTGCCAACTTGAGCAAAATACAAAGTAAAATTAGGTTATATCAATCTGGATATATTGAAATTATATTTACTGTGTTCAATCATTTGCTTATATACCGGTAGTTACATGTAACTGTACATGAAATTAACACTGTGCAGAAATTTGTATCTGAAAAGTATACATTTAACCCTAAACAGTACACCTGGGGTCCGCGCGGACCCCAGCACTATATATTCTGTGATATTTTTTTTTTGTTTCTAAAGATTTTTTTCTGAAATTTCAGGTAATTGTCACCCACAAAGTTGTGCCTCAACACAGTGCAGAAAATTCCGTTTCCCCCATTTTTTGAAAATTTTGTATCTGATTTTCTTTTGGGGTCCGCGCGGACCCCAGCAGGCTTTAGATCGTAATAGATACACTGGCGTTCTTATACTTTACTTTTTTTCTTATACTTTACTTTATTTTCAGGCTTTTATGATAAGTGACACATGCTTTCTAACATTAATAACATTTTATATAATTTAATGTGATTTTTATTAATAATTTATGCTAATTTGATGACGTCATTGGTCAAAACCAAGATCCAAGATGGCGGATAATTAAATATGTATGACGTCATTGTATGACGTCACTGGTGTTGCTACGGGCAACATAAGCTTTAGCAGACCTTATCATTTTATCATAAACACTTTTTGTTTAAGTTGCGTTGTATACCATTAAGTTTTAAGAGAATAACCTATTTATAACGATTTTAGCCATTTAAATCATATGAATGACGTCATAATGACGTCATACTACGTCATAACGACATCAAAATTGTTTTATTGATTAATTTTTACTAGTACACCATCTTCTTAAAATTTGGTGGCCATACGATATACCGTTCTCGAGTTATGAGGGGGACAATAAGCCCCCTCCCACAGTCCCACGAACCTCCAAAGCTTTAAAAACTTAAAAAAACGGGTATTTCTTGATTCCTTCTTTTCTTCACCAAAAAATTGGAAAAGGTAAAAATGTATGATTTTTGTACGTAATGTGGACTCAGAGGTTTACACATCGATTCAGCAAAACAATTGAGCTGGTAGCATACTGACAATTTCTGAAAATTAGCAAAAAACTGTTTTGGGGTCCGTGCGGACCCCAGGTGGACAGATTAATCAGTCCGGGAAGGTGTACTGTTGAGGGTTAAAACATCATCAGGCTTCACATAAAATGGTGTCTCAGAATAAGTGTACCCGTTTGTTATGTTTAGGTCTTGGAGATTATGTCTTTTAGTTACTTTGCTCATAACTTCTATTCAACCACGACATGCTGCTGGTGCAAATGTATTACGGTCATTTCTTTCAAGTGCAGTAGCAATTTTTAATAAAAATGTTCAAATGTATCATTGCATGCATAATGCATAAGTCGTCAAAGTTGAATGACACCTATCATTACCTACATGAAAAATGAAGGTAGTATTGAATGAATGAATGAATGAATGAATGAATTTTATTAACGTGTCATGCGACTGAAGGTAGTATTTTTGGTATGTCTTTGTGTGTGCTAATTTGTGTGTGTGTGTGTGTGTGTTTGTTAATTTGTGTTTGTGTGACTGTTATTCAATTAGCAATAAGACCTTAGTAAGGCTTGATTACAAACAAAATATTAAAAATGGTGCCTGCAATGAATGATTCTGTCGAAATCAACTTTCCTTGTGTTGAGCAAATCTATTTCATAAGCACAGTTTTTTGAAAAACAGGATCTCGACTTTAGGCGGGTTAGATCAAGGAGGTTAGACGGAGAACCTCCTTGGTTAGATGATAATACTAAAGACTGGTTTATTGCACAACTATACAAATACAATACCATGGCAGCCCTTCGGCTGAATTGTGGTATCATGGTTTACATATGAACAATATAAAATCAACTATAGCAATTCAATTCCAAACAACTATGTACATATACAATGGTGACTTACACCCCAAACATGTCAACTATCATTTAGCAACTGCACAATAAAGGGTAAAGTACTGTTCTTATATCTAGATGTTCTGCAGCTAAATTGGCTGATTTGATTTTTGGACCTAAGTTCTCTGCCATGTATAGTTGCACGTGTAGGTGTGTAGGATGATACCCTGTCACCATTGATATTTTTCCACAGTTACTCAGCAACAAATTATTCGGTGATAAACCATCATGTCAGCACGGGAATTCTTACAACGACTATGTAGCACAGGCTTTCAGAAGTAAACCAGCCAAATTTTAAAGGCGTCGTTGTATTCTAGCTGAGATATTAAAAACCAAAACGTCCTGGACGCTGGCAAAGCAAGGCCGAATGCCAACGCAATGTTCATTTGCTGCAGTTTCACCATATCTCGCTAGGGTACCTACACTTGTTTTTAAAGTGTTACAACTAGTTTGAAAGATGGAGATGTGATGTCATGGCAAGTCTAACAACAAAAAGTGTGTTTTACGTGATTATTAGTTAATTTCATTGAAATAATTGCCCGAATTCCTCTCAATTATTACACGCTGCACTTTTGATATATGTCGCTAGGGCAATTTTCAACGGGTTTTCGTGTAAAAATTAAAGAAATTGTTTAGGACACGGTCCAATTTACTCTGTTTAAAGTTACATGGTATTGTAGGCTATCCGGTTACAAAATATGGATTACCTGTATTGTTTTGAACGCGATCTATGTGGCTCTAAAGTGTTCTAGGAACCAACGCTACCGACTACATTTGCGCCTGACTGAAATTGAAGACAGGTGAATGTCCTGTATGTCCACAAAGGATGAAGGAAGAGCAAATCTATTAACAACACAGCAAGAGCAGTATATTAGCCTAGTACTGTGCAAGTTTCGTGCCGATATATCAGATCCTTCTTGTTTTATGAAAGAAAGCGCACTTCTGTAAGATGCGACCTAGAACCGTCTATGAGAAACATACGGTAGTGTCGGACCACGCCTTGCCAAAACGGCGGAGTTCATAGATCGCTTAGAATTAAACAGATTTCTTTCAAATTTGACTAAGTAATTTGTGAATGCTTTGATAATCGATACGGAAATCCCCATGCCGAATCCACAATTCATTGTTGAGTTACTATCATTTAAGGTTTTAGCGACTATGGTAAATCGTATTTTTGGTCTCAGATATGAACAAGTTATGTTTCTAAATTCTAGGACAAACAAGGTGCGGACCTCATGTTATGAATGTAGGGTTCTGCATACCATAAAGTTGGTTCAAGGATATTGGTCATCATTTCTACCCAAAAAAACCGTTTTGGCCTCAGGAGAGCAATTGCGCTATTACATAACATAAACCAGATGCACATTTGAAGTCAAGGAACGAACTTGTGTACCGGTATCACATTCTTTTGGATGAATTGACGAAATTATGCTACCAAGATGCATATATACCAAGATGCATATATATGCTCAATATTAAAGTTGGTTTGGGGGAAATCGGTCATCGTTTCGCGATATCCAAATTTTATGCGGAAAAATGCTGTTTTGCCCTTAATTGATGAAATTATGATATTTTGGGAAGCAAGATACATGTATGATGTCGGCTAAGTCGTCCGAACCCAATAAAGTTGGTTTGGAGGAAATCGGTCATCGTTTCGCGATATCCAAATTTTATGCGGAAAATGCTGTTTTGCCCTTAATTGATGAAATTATGATATTTTGGGAAACAAGATACATGTATGATGTCGGCTAAGTCGTCCGAACTCAATAAAGTTGGTTTGGAGGAAATCGGTCATCGTTTCGCGATATCCAAATTTTATGCGGAAAAATGCTGTTTTGCCCTTAATTGATGAAATTATGATATTTTGGGAAACAAGATACATGTATGATGTCGGCTAAGTCGCCCGAACCCAATAAAGTTGGTTTGGAGGAAATCGGTCATCGTTTCGCGATATCCAAATTTTATGCGGAAAAATGCTGTTTTGCCCTTAATTGATGAAATTATGATATTTTGGGAAACAAGATACATGTATGATGTCGGCTAAGTCGTCCGAACCCAATAAAGTTGGTTTGGAGGAAATCGGTCATCGTTTCGCGATATCCAAATTTTATGCGGAAAAATGCTGTTTTGCCCTTAATTGACGAAATTATGATATTTTGTGAAACAAGATACATGTATGATGTTGGCTAAGTCGTCCGAACCCAATAAAGTTGGTTTGGAGGAAATCGGTCATCGTTTCGCGATATCCAAATTTTATGCGGAAAATGCTGTTTTTGCCCTTAATTGATGAAATTATGATATTTTGGGAAACAAGATACATGTATGATGTCGGCTAAGTCGTCCGAACCCAATAAAGTTGGTTTGGAGGAAATCGGTCATCGTTTCGCGATATCCAAATTTTATGCGGAAAAATGCTGTTTTGCCCTTAATTGATGAAATTATGATATTTTGGGAAACAAGATACATGTATGATGTCGGCTAAGTCGCCCGAACCCAATAAAGTTGGTTTGGAGGAAATCGGTCATCGTTTCGCGATATCCAAATTTTATGCTGAAAAATGCTGTTTTGCCCTTAATTGATGAAATTATGATATTTTGGGAAACAAGATACATGTATGATGTCGGCTAAGTCGTCCGAACCCAATAAAGTTGGTTTGGAGGAAATCGGTCATCGTTTCGCGATATCCAAATTTTATGCGGAAAAATGCTGTTTTGCCCTTAATTGACGAAATTATGATATTTTGGGAAACAAGATACACGTTTGATGTCGGCTAAGTCGTCCGAACCCAATAAAGTTGGTTTGGAGGAAATCGGTCATCGTTTCGCGATATCCAAATTTTATGCGGAAAATGCTGTTTTGCCCTTAATTGATAAAATTATGATATTTTGGGAAACAAGATACATGTATGATGTCGGCTAAGTCGTCCGAACTCAATAAAGTTGGTTTGGAGGAAATCGGTCATCGTTTCGCGATATCCAAATTTTATGCGGAAAAATGCTGTTTTGCCCTTAATTGATGAAATTATGATATTTTGGGAAACAAGATACGTGTATGATGTCGGCTAAGTCGCCCGAACTCAATAAAGTTGGTTTGGAGGAAAGCGGTCATCGTTTCGCGATATCCAAATTTTATGCGGAAAAATGCTGTTTTGCCCTTAATTGATGAAATTATGATATTTTGGGAAACAAGATACATGTATGATGTCGGCTAAGTCGCCCGAACTCAATAAAGTTGGTTTAGAGGAAATCGGTCATCGTTTTGCGATATCCAAATTTTATGCGGAAAAATGCTGTTTTGCCCTTAATTGATGAAATTATGATATTTTGGGAAACAAGATACATGTATGATGTTGGCTAAGTCGTCCGAACCCAATAAAGTTGGTTTGGAGGAAATCGGTCATCGTTTCGCGATATCCAAATTTTATGCGGAAAAATGCTGTTTTGCCCTTAATTGACGAAATTATGATATTTTGGGAAACAAGATACATGTATGATGTTGGCTAAGTCGTCCGAACCCAATAAAGTTGGTTTGGAGGAAATCGGTCATCGTTTCGCGATATCCAAATTTTATGCGGAAAATGCTGTTTTGCCCTTAATTGATGAAATTATTATATTTTGGGAAACAAGATGCATATATGATGTCGGCTAAGTCTTCCGAAAGTTGGTTTGGAGGAAATCGTGGTCATTGTTTAGCGACTATATCCAGAAAAATATACGGTGTTATACATGTAGTTACTGCTGCTTGGTATTAAAATAAAGTCACATCAAGGATAACCATAACCTTGTTTACCAAACCTATTTTAGCTGCCGTGTCTCTTTTGTCCTCTCTGCAAATACCCTATGACCATTTGTTACATGATTCCCACAGGGGTTATATCTGCTCTGAAACTGTTGCCTGGAAATTGGTGTTGCCTGTTGATTATCACCATACTTTGGGAGAGACTGTCAACAGTTTATATACTGGGTAGCTTGTTATTAATCTAGTGCTAGTGATAGTCTGCTGAGACTGTACTGCCAAAGATGAGTGATAAAACCACATACTGTTCCTACATGAGTACCATGACATTGAGCTGTGAAGAAATTAAACTTTCCCCAACTAATGTTATATGTGCTATCCCCAACTAATGTTATATGTGCTATGTTTTTTATATTTTATTGGGAGGGGGGAGTATATTGATTTAGTTGCTTCATTTCCTCCTAATGTTTTGGCTTTACAGCAACAATAATGTTTAAAACGAATTGTAAATGGCCTCCACGTTTCAAGTCTTCCTAAAACTGATCAGGAACAGTTGTGTCAGAGAAAAAGGTGGCAGTACAAAACCATATGTTCCTATGTCCCGAAATTCCGCCCTAACTTCACCAAGAAAGAATCAGGATGTATAAGTTCCTGCGATATACTGCACTCCAGCAGTAGTTTGTAGTAGTCTTTCTTTGATTATACTGCTGCGGGGTCCCTGACACAGGTTAGTCTTCACATCACGTTTCCAAGCTCCATCCAATTGGTCCACACTGGCAAGGCTGCGCTCACTAGCATTATTATTTCACTCCACCACTGTAAGTGGAGTTGAAATGTTTTGTTTTCTCTCACTAAATCTAATTTCTCTGGAGGGGGGGGGGGTCAGGGTTGTTTTCTTTTTTGGGGGAGTTGAATTAAAAAAAAAAGAATTTCAGTTAACATAATTGTATTTTACCTGGGGGGGGGGGATGGGGAGTGAAATGTGCTGCTTTTGTCTAGTTGTAAAATATGTTGAAAATAGCTTACATCACTCATTAGTCAGTATAGTTTTAGTATTATAATGTACTGCTTTATCCATGACCTGTTGAGCATAAAGGTCTCATTCATTCATTGAATATGTATGGGGTAGTACAACAGGTAGGTTGTGTAATCACAGTAATGTGCCACCCATTCAAAACTGCTGCAACAACCACCAGGTATACATTTCTGCATGGTCCAGCATATCTTGTGAGCAGAGTCCTAACACAATGATTTTCAAGGTAGTGGATTAATGTTACATTATGGTAGCTAGTATGTATATGAATGGAGGTTATATACACAGTCCTAACTTGATTGTAGGATTAGGGCAATCAGTGAAAGACAAACTTTTGCATACACACACCTCATCACACCAGTCTCATATCTATATTAATCTGTATCTGTACAGTCGGTCTAACCACTCTTTGCTGTAACACACCAGCTTCGCAGGCACGCGGCGCGGCAGCAGCTGGCTAAATTACACCAAACGACCTGTTACACCTAACGTTTGAACGTCTTACTCTAGACATTGTTTAAAACTATCTAGTGACGATGCCCCTACTGTACTTGGTGGCAGCGAGTTCCACTCTACGATAGTTCTAGGAAAAATTAGTTTTTGAACACCTCAATCCTTGGTTGATAGCTTGGTTGATACTTGAAGGTATCACTATTTCTTGTTCTTTTCTGAGCTGGTATTAGGTACTTGGTATGTCCACCAGTTTGTCATTTTGTACATCATGCATAGTCTGGACATTTTTCGCCATGATGACATTTCCGTGACACTCACCTGATAATCTATTCAGCACACACACACACACATACTAGAGCTGTGTACCTAAACAAATTTTAGGTACAGGTACAGGTATACGGGTTTAGGTACAGGTCCGGACCTGAACCTGTACCTGAACAATTCGGCAAATTAACATGTTCTTCTGAACTTCGTCAATAATGAGATAAACATTCATAAACTTGACGGTTCAGGTAAGTTTTTGGGGGCCCGCATGCCCTTTTCCGTAGAGCGTAATCGGCCGTTTTAATTCTACGTAGAGCGTAGACGAACCGCTCTAATTCAACGTAGAGCGTAATTGGCGCATTTTACGTAGAGCGTAATTCGTCGTTTTATTTTACGTAATGCGTTGTAGCTACCCGGAATTTATCATAAATCATAAAGTGTAATGGGGGAGGCTTCTTGAATTCAGCGTAATACGTAGCCGGCTCTCAAAATTTAACGTAGAGCATTGTCGGGACCCCCCCATGCAGGCCACCATTTTTGTTTATGGAGAATTCTCATACAAAACATGGGCAAAACTAAGATGTTTTAGTTTTCATCTCCTACCCTAAGTGGCCTCATGCTACTCAAAGCTGACCAAAGTGACATCTAAAGGGAGCATATCTAATACACAACAGATCTTTCCTGGAAGTTAACACTGTCAGTCTGTAACACGAACACACTACCCTGTCTCTGGGACACATGGCCCGGGACCAGCTATTTCCCTATTTTAGGCCACAAATAAGCATATGATTAGTGCAACTCTATACAGGTACAGTACCCGATACTGAGGGATAAGGTATTTTGGACCTGTACCTAATCAATTTTTAGGTACAGTATCGGTACTGCGTACCGGTACACACATACACACACACACACACACACACACACACACACACACACACACACACACACACACACACACACGATATTGACATCACAACGTAAAAAGTCGTTTCTCTGGGATTTTAGCTGCTCTCAAATTATTCAACAAATTTTCAGGTTGTCCTTCGGGGGGGGGTGACTAATTCACAAGGTTTTGAATTCTCGAGGTCCAGGCATAAGGTATGGAACCTGCCAACCTGGACTGGCTCCTCCTCACTGCTGTCTCAATCTCATTTTGACATATCGTGACCGTACTACGACTTATTTGTATGGAGTATTCTTTTACTCAATGGCCCTCAATCCGGCGCGTCACATCAACTGGGCGCCGCCATCTTGGTTCAGTCCAGCGTTCCCGTCAGGCTTCGCGCAGGTCTGCTTAGGTCTGAGGCGACAGAGTCGCTAAGCACGCTAGACTAGTCCATGTGTCCACTCCGCTTAGGCGACTCTGTCGGCCAAGCAGCGGTACTGCTTAGCGATTGTAATCGTATAAGCGTGTCAGAATCGGCTTACCCTGGGATCGTGGATTGGTTTAAGGAACAAAGACTTCTCCCCTGGCAAGAGAAGGCTTTTGAGGATACAGAGAAGGCCTATCACCTTGATGCCTCTCAGGCGGCAGCGGTCTCCGCTCCAAAGTTGCACAATGCCTTGGGAGAAAGGTGGAAGACGGTGAAACAGACGGTGCAGGCTGTTAAGCAAGACAATGCATTGAGAGCTATTCAGGCTCATGCTCTGGAGGCTGTCCAGCCAGTCTTGCAGGTGATGGACCTTCTGCAGCCTCTGCTTTCGCATGAGGACGAGTCTGTCCGTGACCGGGCTAAGGTCATTGCTGATCACTTGAACATCGCTGGTCAGTTGAATGCGGGAGTGTTTTCCCACATTACTTACTTCAGGCGCCGTCATTTGCATGATTGGGTCGAGGACAAGTTCAAGTGCTTGGTCAACGACAAGATCAGCGTTAAACAGCAGGCTGGGGATGACCGCCTGACTGTGCCCACTTGCGATTGGCTGTTGGGAGATGACATTCTACAGAAAGTAGAAGAGATCGATAAGGCTGGTAAGACCGTGGAGAAGGTCTACAAGGACCCGAAGCCGCCTGCACGGCGGGTGGTCTATAGTAGTCCCTTGGCCGCGGTTGATTCTTCTTAACCCAAGATGAATTTTGAGCGAAGACGTGGGAAGCAGCCCTTCCATAACCGTCAGCAGCCTAAGGGCAAGTCAGACCGTAAAGGAAACCAGTCCTTTCGGCAGGCAAAAAAGTAGGCAACCTCCCACTTCGTCTCGTGCCAGGGTCACCCTCTGGGATGGATCTTCTTCCAGTTGCTGGGAGAATTCAACATTTCCTTTCTCAGTGGAAAACCATATGCTCAGATCCATGGGTTCTGAGCACTGTGAGCAAAGGTCTGAGGGTCCATCTCACAGGGCGCCCCCATCAACTTGTCCCTCCGGAAGAGGTGACAGGGTTAGGTCTAGAGGCCGAAAACCTCATGGCAGCAGAGGTTTTGTCGATGGAACAAAAAGGGGTGATTTCGGAAGTACCTCCAGTAGAGGGACAATTCCTGTCACGTCTTTTTCTGGTCCCGAAGAAAAACGGGACCTGGCGTCCAGTAGTCAATCTAAAGCCTCTCAATCAGTATGTGGTCGCAGACCACTTCAAGATGGAGGGAATGAAGGAGGTTCAGTCGCTTTTACAGCCAAACGACTGGATGGCAACCTTGGATATCAAGGATGCCTATTTCCACATTCCGCTACACCAGTCCATAAAGAAATTTTTGCGGTTTCGTTTCAAGGGCAGGATTTGGGAATTCCAGTCTATGCCGTTCGGGCTGAATTGCGCACCAAGGGTCTTTACAAAGGTCATGAAGCCCATCGTTGCGGTAATTCGATCTCAAGGGATTCGAATTGTGATATATCTCGACGATATGTTGATTTTGGGGTCATCCCAAACTCAATGTCAGCAGATGGCAAGATCTTTTTTAGGTCTCTTAATGGTGAGAGGAAAATGTTGTGCGTCTTCTCTGATCTTGATCCATTTAAAAGTTCTGAGTAACTTATTCTTTACTCATTTGTAGCACCGACCACTACTCTTATGAGCATATGTGGATGATACCGACCTTACTTTGCTATATCCGAATTTTTATTTATTTATGTCTTCCGTTGTTGTTCTGCTCTAGTTATTGCGAGAATTCTTTTCATACGTGTGCTCCAGGTGCGAGAGCATTACTTCGTCATTACTGAATCTCCCCTTATGTGACATGGAATGTCTCTCCACCAGTTTAGCAAACGTAAGGAATTCATCTGTATGTAATCTTGCTAATTTCCATGACAGACAGATTGTTATACGTGGGACTGGCTGAAATCACACCATTAGTCTTGGAATCCCTATTTTAAATAACATGTAAGAGCGATGAATCCACTTGTTCCGTGCCTCGGCGATATCTTGTTATGCAGCACGGTAACTACCTTAATTCTTGGCATTCACCATCTACAATGTCGTCCTCATCTTATATGTCTCCTTATTGTTGTTATGTGTTTATATGTCAATCTATGTACACAGCAATGGGTATGGATACCACAATTACTTATGGATATGGGTCAACGGTTATATACAAATTGCTGAGCAGGTGCGTAAATTATGTCAATAGACACTGACCAATACAGGGCAGTCATTGGCATGTTTTCTGCCGGCGTATACACTACTTGCAAGTTTAGCGTTAAGATTGCTCTCAACCTAAGTATGAGTTTGTCATATGTCTCAGTTTGTATCTCTTTCATTGTATTACTACTAGCGGGAGACATCCATCCCAATCCTGGGCCTTCGCTTCGCAAAGATGTTAATTTTATACATATTAATGTCAACAGCCTGGTAGCTGGAACGAAATTGGATGAATTGTCCGATCTTGTAGTTAGATTTAAACTTGATGTTGTTGCTATCTCCGAAACGTGGTTGGGGGAATCTGTTGACTCAGCGGCCCTTGCCCTTGAGGGTTTTCAGGCTCTGATTAGAAGAGACAGAAACCGACACGGTGGAGGCGTCCTGATTTACGTATCTGACCAAATTGCATACCGGAGACGACTAGACCTGGAGCCAAAATCTGCTGAGTGTATCTGGCTCGAACTCTTTGCGGGACGTTCATGTATTATATTTTCTGTTTATTATCGTCCACCCGGCCAGGACTCGAGTACTGCCAGTGAATTTATTGACTCATTTACTGACTCGGTCTTTGCAGTTGGGTCATCCAACCATGATGCTCTTATAATTACAGGTGATTTCAATGCCAAGCATAATGCTTGGTGGGCCCTCGATCCCATCACCCCAGTCGGCTCAAAACTTTACCAAGCTTCAACTATGTTAAACCTTACGCAGGTGATTAGCGAGCCGACATGTGATTTGTCACGCTCCCCTTCTCTAATTGATTTACTTTTTACTGATAGGAAATCACTTGTTGAATGCACCTCTGTTTTGTCTCCTCTTTCAGGATGCCACCATTGCCCCATTATTACTAGATTTAACTTGTCACTAAAGTACCCACGTCCGTATGTTCGAACTATCTGGGACTACCCCAAAGTTGACCATGACTTATTAGCTACTTTTTAGTCCAACACTAAGTGGAATGACATTTTCTATTGTTCTAGCGTTGACGATGCATGTTACAAGCTGGTTGATCTTATCCTCCTAGCTAAAAATAAGTGTGTTCCTCATAAGGACGTTACTGTAAGACCGAGAGACAAACCTTGGATGTCTTCCAGGATTAGACTGTTAATGCGTCGGCAAGACAAGATTCACAGGAGAGCTAAAATGTTGAACAGTGCTTCACTATGGTCATTATATCGTAGTGTCAGAAATAAAGTAGTACGTGAAATTTCTCTTGCAAAGTCGTCCTATAACAACCGTCTCGTCGACTCACTGACGTCTTCTCCTTGTTCCAGTAAGAAATGGTGGCACATTGTTAAATCCTTTTACTGAAGTAAAGTGTGTTCTACCATTCCACCTTTAAAGTCTGTTCATACCTATGTAACCGACTCTAGGGAAAAGGCAATTATGTTTAACAAATCCGCTAAAGACTGAAGAGATGTGTTTTTCTAGGAAATTCTATTCTCCAGACCATCCCCCCCATTATACTTGATAATTGTGTTATTAAATCTGTTAAAGTTCACAAACATATAGGAACGATACTTACCTCCACCATGACTTGGGAAACCCAAATTTCATATATGATTGCCAATGTATCTAAACGAGTGTCCAATTCAGATTACCACGCACTGTACTTGATGTTATTTATAAATCTTTTATTCGACCTCTTCTTGAATATGCTGACATAATATGGCATGGATGCACTGTGTACGATTCTCAACGATTAGAACGAGTTCAATATGAATGCGCACTTACAGTTTCAGGGGCAGTCAGAGGGTCTTCTTACTCCTCACTCCTTATTGATTTAGGCTGGGAGAGACTCTCTGATCGTCGCCATGTTCACTCACTGATCATGATGTACAAAGTAATCCATGGCCATACCCGTCAGTATCTCAGGGACCTGATCTCTCCCGAAGTTTCTTTTTCGACTTCATATGATCTTCGTAATAAATCTAATTTACGACTACCGCTTTGTCTTACAACTAGGTATAAAAAGTATTTCATTCCATATGCTACGCATCACTGGAATGGTCTTGATGTAGATGTTCGATCTCTGAATCTTTCATTGTATAAGAAGCATTTAGTGAAGTCAGTACGTCCCCTTTTTTACCGACATTTTAGCACTGGCCCCAGGTACACCTGTGCACTACTCACGCGTCTCCGCATCGGGACCTGTAGTCTTAACCATAGCTTATTCTTAAGAAATTTAGCTCCTAGTGCTGCTTGTATCTGCGGGTCTCGTTGTGAGAGTGTCATACATTTTCTTTTACACTGCCCTTTATACAATCAGCAAAGAGTCACCCTACTCAGCAATCTTCAGAATTTGGTAGGCTTTGATTTTGATGTTCACAACATGTCTGAACAATTGTTATGTAATATTTTACTTAGAGGATAACCTGATTTACACTCTGATACAAACTGTAATATCTTGCTAATTACTCAAACTTATATTATTGATACCAAACGGTTTGTACTAGATTGACTTACTACACAGCCTGCCAATCATTTCTTTTTACTATTTAATGACCCATTCCCACCCAGCTGCTGTTCTCTGTTTTTGTTATGTGCTGTTATTGTATTCTATGTTTGGTGGTGAGGCTAAAATTAGCTATAGCTAGAGTACCTCATCACCATGTTTTGTATTGTCTATGGAGGTTGCTCGTACAGCCCTCAGCTCTACGGAGCTCCTCCATGGAGGTTGCTCGTACAGCCCTCCGCAGAGCTCTGCGACAAAACATGTCAATTCGATGGTTGGCGTCACGTTTTCCATGTTCCTTTAATATTGCTGGCTTATTATCAACGGAGTCGGATGTTTTTATACCTAGTTAATTCCCTTTTTCTAGTTTGTTTTTGTTTTCTCATTAGTTTACTTGCTTACTAAGCAAGCAGGCCCTGCCAATTCAATAAGTCCAGAGACCACCTCTGCGAACGTAGCTCTGCGACAAAACAAGTCAACTCGATGGTTGGCGTCACCAACTGAATAGCTCTATGGGGCCTTATGAAGGACTCTGTGAAGGACTTGGGACGGAACTCTGTGAACGTAACAAGCCAATTCGATGGTTGGCGTTACTAAAATAGCTCCATGCTCCGTGAAGGAAGCTCGTGAACGAAGCTCTGTTGCCCAAACAGCCCACAGCTCTGCAGCTCGAGGTTCATCCACAGAGCTGCTCGGACAGCCCTCCGCTATACCCAATATATATGGGAGAGCTCTGCGACAGAACAACTCAATTCAATGGTTGGCGTCACTAACTGGATAGCTCTATGGGGCATGTGAAAAGGGCTCTGTGAAGGACTTGGAACGGAACTCTGTGAACGTAACAAGCCAATTCGATCGTTGGCGTTACCATGCAAAAATATTTTGCTTGTTCCTAATTGGTAGAGTGAAGTTGTATGTTGTTGTTTTTTTTGGTCTAGTTAGTTTTTGTTTTCATTCCTAGTTTACGATCATGGTAATGCGAACCATCGGATTGATTTGTTACATACGCAGAGGCGATCTGTGGACTTCACAAACAAGCACATAGTCACCCCCCCCCGCGGCGAGAGTTTCCGCCAGTCTACTGTCCGCGTGGCCAAAGAATGGGGAAAAAACAAAACTATCTGGGTCAACTACAGTACAATAGTCATCTTGAACTGCAACTGTAAGATGCAAAGACATCTGGTTGTTACAACCAACATCCGCCCTAAAAATCGAGACTTTGACTTTATTTAGATCCACGTTTAGCTTGACATACATTTGTACACTAGCTATTCTTCCAGTGGTCCTTTTAGAAACATAATACATCAATAAAAAGGGCAACCCATACATGTACTAATAACACATGATAACAACATGGACATGACAATCATACAAGTACAAGACGGCCACCCGCACACGAAACAAGTCATGCACAGTTGTGAACTAGGTGTGAACGTGCCATAATCCAAAAGACAAAAGAGTGCGAAACTGAACCTGTGACGCCAGCCATCGAATTGGCTTGTTTTGAACGCAGAGCTCAAAGATTTGAAAGCAAAACTCAACCCTAACGACAACCAGCGAATTGACTTTTGCCCTCTCTATTCAGTTGGTGACGCCAACCATCGAATTGACTTGTTTTGTCGCAGAGCTGCGGAGGGCTATCTGCGAAGGACCTTTGCAGAGCTGTGGGCTGTTTAAGCAACAGAGCTTCGTTCACGAGCTTCCTTCAGAGCATGGAGGCATTTTGGTAACGTCAACGATCGAATTGGCTTGTTACGTTCACAAAGTTCCATTCCAAGACCTTCACAGAGCCCTTGTCACATGGCCCCATAGAGCTATTCAGTTGGTGACGCCAACCACTGAATTGACTTGTTCTGTCGCAGATCTCTCCCATATGTATATTGGATAAAGCGGAGGGCTGTCCGAGCAGCTCTGTGGATGAACCTCTGCAGAGCTGTGGGCTGTTTGGGCAACAGAGCGTCGTTCACGAGCTTCCTTCACGGAGCATGGAGCTATTTTGGTGAAGCCAAGCATCGAATTGGCTTGTTACGTTCACAGAGTTCCGTTCCAAGGCCTCCACAGAGTCCTTGTCACATGGCCCAATTGAGCTATTCAGTTAGTGACGCCAACCATCGAATTGACTTGTTTTGTCGCAGAGCTACGTTCACAGAAGTGGTCTCTGGACGTATTGAATTTGCGGGGCCTGCTTGCTGGTTAGAAAGCAAGTAAACTAGGAATGAGAAAACGAAAACAAACTAGAAAAAAGGAATTAACTAGGTATAAAAACATTCGACTCCAATTATAATAAGCCACCAATATTAAAGGAACGTGGAAAACGAGAAGTTTTTTGCATGGTGACGCCAACCATCGAATCGACTTGTCTTGTCGCAGAGCTCTGCGGAGGTATCGCCGAGGGCTGTACGAGCAACCTCCACGGAGAAGCTCCGTAGAGTTGAGGGCTGTACGAGCAACCTCCACGGAGGAGCTCTGCTGAGCTCCTCCATGGAGGTTGCTTGTACAGCCCCTTCTCCTACAGGAGTTTGCAGAGTTGTCTAAACGATGCTCTGAAACAGAATTGTCCATGGGAGACCAAAGTGGCGTTGTCTCCTCAAGCTCGTGCAGAGTTAGCGGCCTGGGCAGCTTGTTTGCCTCAGTGGAACGGTCGAGCCATTCTGTTGAGTCCAGTGGTTCCAACCATCACCACGAATGCATCTCTCCAAGGTTGGGGAGCAGTCTGCAACGGGCGCAGCACTGGGGGTCGCTGGTCTCCTCAGGAGAGAGAGAGACACATAAACGAGCTGGAGTTGATGGCTGCATTCTTCGGCCTGAAGTGTTTCGCATCCGACCTGAGCGATTCCCACATTCGACTCAGGTTGGACAACACAACGGCAATCTCATACATCAACCGACAAGGAGGATGCCACTCCTTGCCTCTCTGCCAAACTGCCGTTTCTCTTTGGAAATGGGCTCTAGCAAGGGGTTTGATGTTATCAGCAGAACATCTGCCGGGTCGGGTCAATCTGGAAGCCGACACGGCATCCAGAGTGTTTCACGATCACACAGAGTGGAAGCTCCACCCACTTCTTTTTCACGAAGCATGCCAGATGCATCATTTCCATCCAGAAGTGGACTTGTTCGCCTCGAGGCTTCCACTTTATTGTGCATGGCATCCCGACCCAGAAGCATGGAGGATCGATGCCTTCCTCTGTTTTTGGGGCAAAATGCGGGTGTACGCGTTCCCACCTGTTTGTCTGCTCACACGAGTCCTGAACAAAATTTCTCTTGTTGGTGTAGGACTAAGTCCTTAAATCCCCTCAGTACTACGGTTCCTGAGGTTATTGACTACCTCTTGTATCTTTATCAGGAGGGTATGTCTTATAACACCATAAATGTCCATCGCTCTGCGATTTCCTCAACTCGTCAGACTTCAGATGGTGTCCAGATTGGGCAACACTGGATGGTTGTTAACTTTATGCGGGGTGTTTTTAATATGCGCCCCCCTAGGCCTAGGTACCTAGTTACCTGGGATGTTAGTAAAGTCCGCAGATTCCCGCAGACTTGGGAGCCTCTAGAGTCTCTTACTTTGAGGCAGATTACTCTGAAGACTTTATCATTGATGGCTTTGTCATCTGCTGATAGATGTGGGACTTTGGCGTCCTTGTCTATTGATCTCATGAGTGTGTCTGACGTTAATGTTTGTTTTGTTCCAGTTGAGTTAAAAAAAATCTGATAGGCCTGCTCGGCCTTGCAGAGAGATTGTGTTTCATGCCTACCCAGATCATAGTAGTATCTGTGTGGTAAGACATATTAAAGAGTACCTTTGGAGAAGTCAGTCTCCTGTAAGGTCAAAAAAGTTTTTCGTATCATTTAAGACTCAGAAACCTGTTGTTTCTGCCACTTTAGCCAGATGGTTAAAGTCTGTTATGGAGCTTTCTGGTATTGATACCAGTGTTTTTAAAGCTCATTCCCATCGTGGTGCCGCTGCGTCTGCGGCTTTGCGAAAGGGTTTGTCTCTGAGGGAGTTATTGCGTTTGGCGGACTGGGCCTCGGCCAGAACCTTCCAAACCTTTTATTTCCGACCAGAGATCGAGTCGGATTTAGGTAGGGCACTCATCTCAACCTTGAGTGGCTCAACCTTGCCCGGAAGGACTACGGTTTAGTAGTTCTGCCTTTGTATCCGGCACTTCAGCTGCCAAAATGGGGGATCAGTCATCCTTCAGCAGCACCGGTATGACAGCGGTGGAAGACGAGACTCCAGGATGATCATCCATCTCTCCCCTTGGGATCTGGTGAGTCTCGTTTTATCTTGCTGTTTTACTACCCTCATCTCGCGACTTTGAAGTCGCCATTGTATTTCGGAGGGTAGCGACGTATAATTGAGAGTTATTATACCTACCTGGTCAGATAACTACAGTTATACTAGCTACCCGAAGAAATACAATGTCCCGCCCTTTCTCTGACCCAGCCCAGGCTCGATGAGGTTCCCGTTGCCTTGGCTTGGTTCCGGGAAAGAGGAGGTCACTTGGGTTAGTGCCCGGATGTATTTTGTTTTGTTTCTGTGAAGAACTGCCACCTTGCGATTTCTAGGGAAAACGCAATTGTATTTCTTCGGGTAGCTAGTATAACTAGTTATCTGACCAGGTAGGTATGATAACTCTCAATTTTCATGGATGACATCACTGCGCGCATTGTTGTTCGCCCGATTTAAAAAAAAAAGCAAGAAATTTTGATGCCCTCCGTCTGTGGTCAGCATGCAAAAAATATGTCGTAAATGTCCTTCGGCAAGAAAAGTCTCTGATATGATTGTTTGGACTTTTATCTTTACTTTGATATAGTGTAAAATGTGTACAAGTTTAAGTTCAATAGTCTGCAACTTCCCTAGTCGAGACATCACGCAGACGGGGGGAGGCGCAGCGTCTGGACTACGGACGGGATGACAGCATGCTCTTGAAAGAGTCCAGCGAGGAGCTGTCCACTATGTATGCTGAGAGTTTGTTCCACTCAGGGATGGTTCTAGCGTTATATGCATATTTGGCGGTGTCACAGTTCGGATTGTCTTGTATTTCTAGGAATGGTTGGCACGAGTTGAGATGAGACGAGTGGGTGGAATGGCCACGAGGCCGTTGGTAATTTTGTGCATTATGATTAGCAGTGAATCCCGACGGCACGATTGGGGTGATGGCCATCCCAGGTCTTGTAGGAGGGCTGCATTGCTGACGTCAGATCGTCTATGATTGCTGGTCACGAAGCGAGCAGCTCTTCCGTTAACTATTTCGAGGGTGTCAATGTCTTTCCTCCGGTACGGGTCCCAGATGACTGCACCATACTCTATTGTAGAGCGGACAAAACTGAAGTATGCGGTCTCTTGCACTTTCCGGGGACAGTAACAGAGGTTACGACTAAGGAAATGGGGTGTGTGATTGGCTCATTCCGCTGCAGTATTAATATGTACTGACCATTTCAGGTCGTGGCTGAAGGTAACCCCCAGATACTTGGCTTATTCTGTCTGGTGGATGAACTCACCACACATCTCGTACATCCTAGTGAGGGGGTTCTTGTTCCGTGTAATGGACATGGTGTTACACTTCTTTGGGTTTAACGGCATACCCCATGTGGTTGCCCAATCTTGTAGTGCTATGAGGTCTCTCTGTAGGATGACTTGATAATCCTGTCCATGGATCTATGTACTAGTTAAGGTAAGGTAATATGTGATGTTGCCCATGAATCAAACCATTTGTACAATGATTAAAAACCTTTATTTAGTCATTTATTTTTTTTTATTCGGAGAAAAACTTATGGATGCTGTAATAGTTTGCACAATATAGGTCGAGTATGGCTTCCAGACAGTTCAGATTATGAGTCACTCTGTCAGTGAGTGGGCCCTAGTTTATGGTAGTCAGTCTAATCTCAGAGACCATCAGAGATCCAGCAAACTTGAGGCATACTTGCTCGTGTTTGATGGAAAGTGTTGACAGTCCAATGTGTTCCATTGCAAACAAATGCCCAGTGTAGTAGCTACAAATAATGGTAAGACATGCCCATGTATGCATTTGTTAATTTATATATATATATACATCTACAATTACAGGTTAAATAAAGGATCAAAAAGATCTGTTGGTTGTGATATTATGTTTTGTCGCAATAATTTATTAATGTATGCACATTTATGCAGATGTATGCAAATCGATTAATATATGCACATTTATGCAAATTAAATAATTCATGTAGAATTATTCATTTTTGATCATTCTAATGTATTCATAACTATGCGTTAATTTATGCGTAGTCATTTGGTTTTAATATCAGGACATGGGACAAAAACGTACATTTTTTGTCTGAAAATAGCAAAAAAGTCCAATTTTACACAATTTAAAAGTGCTGCATGCCAAAGGTTGGAATAATGTTCTGTGGGCATGTGTTTAATGATCCCCCATACCAAATTCTAGGTCATTTGGTCTTAAAATTAGGGCACAGGAGCAAAAAATGTACATTTTTGTCCGAAAATACCGAAAAAGCCCGATTTTACACAATTTTCACATGGTATACGTCAAACCCGTCCATGGCATTCTGTGTGCATGTGTCCATAGTATAGCCATACCAAATTTCAGATCATTTGGTTGTAATGTTAGGGCACAGGAGCCAAAAATGTACATTTTTGTCCAAAAATAGCAAAAAAGCCTTATTTTACCAAATTTTACAGAAGTGTGTGTCAAAAGTGTAAATGACGTTCTGTAAGCATGTGTTCAAGGTATCCCCATACCAAATTTCAGGTCATTTGGTTTCAATATCAGGGCACAGGAGCCAAAAATTTACATTTTTTGTCTGAAATTAGCAAAAAATCCCTATTTTACACAATTTTAAAGTGGTGCATGTCAAAAGTGTGAAAGAATTTGTGTGGGCATGGGTCCAAGGTATCCCCATACCAAATTATGGGTCATTCAGATTCAATACGAGGGCTCCAGGTCCCAAAATGTACATTTATTACCTGAAAATGACCAAAAAACCCAAATAAAACAATTTTAAAGCCTGTTTCGAAAAAAATGAAAAAAACGTCTGGGGGTATTTGACCACTCTACCTCCATGCCAAATTTGAGATCATTTAGCTGGAAAACGACAGAGTTGAATCCATTTAAAGAAATGACAGGAGAAGAAGAAGGAGAAGAAGAAACACGAAGGAAAACTAGAAAGGCAGACATTTGCTCCGGAGCAAATACAGCATATTTCAGCCATTTCCTTCCCATGCAAAGTGGACTATCCTAACTTACCCCAGTGCAAAACTGGGAGATTATCAAATAAAGCAACTATGTAATTGAGGACAAAGATGAAAGAACAAGCACTTTGAATCTCAACAGATTTACTTACAAAATTTCCGATTACTCTTTTCTCAATCTTATTGCAGTTATATACATGTACGTATGCAAATACTAACAATGATGAGATTTGACACAGTTAGAAGGTCTAATAGCTAAGAAAAGGAAACTATACACGACTATATAACAATATATAGCTGAACTACAAAACTATACATACATAATATTATTGAACTATACATTACTTACACTATCATGACACTGTATACATAAATATTGAATAAGATATATGACTTGCATACACTATATAACACTACATTCATGCATGAAATAATCCACATATGATTGACATAATTACATATCATGCAATAAAAATACTATGCCACTACAAATATCAGATGCTGAATATGCTATACATGACTTGTATATACAATGTACTTTGAAACTACTGAGTAGTATTACATTCATATTGAATAATCTGCATGGTTAGCATAAAATATTGTACATGTATACCTTACATCAAGTGTGTAATGATGTCCTTGCTTACTAACTAAATTTACTATACCACTACATATATCATTATTGTTTGATAAGCTAAACATGACTTGTATATACAATGATTTTCATAATCATATAGAATAGATGAACTACAAAACAAAACTATACATACATATTGAACTACACATTACTTACATACACTATGGCACACACACCAAGTAGGTTAACCTCCTTGTACACACACAAGCGGCATTCCTGGGTTCTGTTGTTGTGACAGAGAAAAATGGCGAGTCAGAGAAAATTGGTGCCAATATTTGTAGTAGAAGTTACTATTTCTTCTATGTTGTATAATGATTGCTCAATGTCTTCTTCCACCATGTAAGCCATGTCAAATTAATATAAGGGTTCAGATCATCCTCGGTGTGGTGTCACAGTTTTTTTAAAACATACACGTCTTTAAACATTAGTATCCACTATGGCTAACAAGCATGATGACCAAGAAATGGATGACACTGGAAGTAAACATGAAGAAGACCTGGAGAAGCAGATCATGAAAATAGAGGCAAGGATTGCTGAAAGAATTTCAAATCTACAATCCAAATCCCTTAAGAAAGGTGTGGAGAAATATAATTAATGTCCTTAGAAACTCCACGTGATGACACATCCCTGTAAGTAATTTTTGGTTGATATATAATCATATCTTTTCAATAATAATCAGGGTTCGAAATTCATTTTTGGGAAAAAGTGCGCTGGTGCACACCAAAAATTTTCTGGTACCAAAGTAGAAGTTACGATTTCTTCTATGTTGTATGATGATTGCTCAATGTCTTCTACCACCATGTAAGCCATGTAAAATCAATATAACGGTTCAGATCATCCTCGGTGTGGTGTCAGTTTTTTTTAACATATACATGTCTTTAAACGTTAGTATCCACTATGGCGAACTAACTATGTTTCATTTCTGAAGATAAGTAGTACACAATGATTTTATTATTTTTGACATTTAACTTTATAGATATAATCCAGTACACCTGAGCTCACTTATACTATAATGTATACGTGGGACTGTGTGTCACGATGCCTCACAAAGTGCTTGGGGAACCAAGGTGAACACTGGCTATCCGACTGCTTGTCCCAGTACCTTCAGATGTTAGGCTTGTGGTTCAGTCCCATGTACGGTGGCACAAGTACAGGTTGCGTCGTCTGCACGAACACCTGCGTTGTCCGCGCGATTGCTCCTTCTCTATTAGTTAGAAGCGTTCTGATTGGTCAATCCGTGGTCATGTCCTATTGGGAGTTGATCCTGGTGGGAGGTTCAAAATTATGTACTTTATGTACTGTATAAAACTTTTAAACCAGTATTCATTATTTCTTTTTCAAATGTTTCCACAACAGAACATCTAACTGCATCAAGGCAAATTCTGAGACCACATGAGTTACTTTCTTACTTTTTAGAACTATTGCTTTGATTTTGATATTAGAAATACTGTATATACATATGTAAATCTTCAGGCAAAGCTAGCAATTTAACACTGAACAAAACAGTAGGCCGTGAGTTACAAATATATGACCAAGATTATACAATGTACTATAAAACTACTAGTGTTACATTCATATTGAATAATCTACATATGGTTAGCACATTTTTTGGTTAGCATATTTGTACATGTATAACTTACATTAACTGCATTTACTATACCACTACATATACTATTGATTGTTTGATAAGCTTGTATATACAATGATTTACATAATTATATACCATATATACATGTATACTATGTGCTGTATCCTTCGGTGGACAGTTGGTTGCTCTCTGGTCAGTTTCTCATGGATCTTCCTGAGGAGAGGTCCCATCTGGAGGATAGAAACAGGAGTGTACGTATATAGTCACTCCTTAAGAAAACCCCGATCGGTTGAGATGGAGACTGAATGACGTGTTTGAAAAAACAGCTTGACTCGGTGATCAAACATGCGCGCAGCAGTGACAGGATTACTCCTCAAAATATCGCAACGCTCTTCCCACGACAAATCGCTTACTGGTACTGTACCTTTATTTTGTCGAATGTCTAGTCAGTTTCTCATGGATCTTCCTGAGGAGAGGTCCCATCTGGAGGATAGAAACAGGAGAGTACGATTTAGCATTAACACAGGCCAAAACCAAAATTACATATAGTCACTCCTTAAGAGAAAAAAGATACATGGCCACACTTTGTTCTTGACAGAAATTGCACTTGAGACCACGTTTTATCTACTGCCTTTTTGTGCCCATCAAGTTTGAACAGAAACCATTTCATTTCCTTCTTAGAAAAAGCTTACCTGCTGTATGTTCAGCGCACAATTTTCCAACTGCTTGAGTCTTGATACTTGAAAAAAAGGAAATAGATAGATTGATTACCAACAATAATGCAGTAGTGAACACCTCTAGCTCTAAACATGGTATTACATGCAAAATGCTTTTTAAGTTAAAATATGACAATAAGAAGGAAAATATAACACTACAAAAATAGAAGCTATATCAAAGAATGAAAAAAAAACATGTTTTTTTTGCCCACTCCAATGTGTTCTTCAGAGAAATGGTCTCCTGAAAGAAAAGAAAAACAGATTAGAATAAAAAGAACTATTAGTATATTGAGAGAAATATAAGACATGAACAATGACTATTTATTTCATTTTTTTCATTCCTCTAACCCATTCACCAGGGAATTTTTTCTTCCTCCACCTTAATCACCAGAGGTTCTTTTCATTTCTCTGCCCCAATCACCAGGGGATCATGACCAATATACAATGCTTCAGTCATGGTGCATCTACCAGGCTCCCCCTTGCCAGGTCTTTTTGGCAAGAGCCAGAGCGGGCACATACTTCGGCCCCATCCCCCTCGCCCACCACTAAATGTGCGGGTGAGCAAGAGCCGGAAGCTGGTCCAAATATTTCATTCATCAATAACGCTCCCAATCATGGAGCATCTACCAGGTTCCCCCTTGCCAGGTCTTTTTGGCAAGAGCCAGAGCGGGCACGTACTTCGGCCCCATCCCCCTCGCCCACCACTAAATGTGCGGGTGAGCAAGAGCCGGAAGCTGGTCCAAATATTCCATTCATCAATAACGCTCCCAATCATGGAGCATCGACCAGGCTCCCCCTTGCCAGGTTTTTTGGCAAGAGCCAGAGCGGGCACGTACTTCGGCCCCATCCCCCTCGCCCACCACTAAATGTGCGGGTGAGCAAGAGCCGGAAGCTGGTCCAAATATTCCATTCATCAATGACACTCTCATGTATCATTCATGCACCAGGACTCGAATATCTTTTTTATGTTTCCTGCTGATCACAGGAGACATATGGATATACCGAGCCCTGCTACACATGCACCAATCGTGATTCGCATTCCTCATTTCAGCATCTGAGGAGTACCCCTTGCTAACCGGTCAGATTGTACTACCTTATTCCTCTGACTGCTGCTGTGTCACCTGATCACGACACAACACACAGTATACAGTATCATGGTAGCTATAGAATGTCTGTATTACACCATGATTGACTACATCTGGTAATGCAGAAATATACACATGATCAATGAGAGTTCCTTTCACAGTTGTAGAAGCCTCTATCAATTGTTGGTAGCCCTTTCTTGTGAAAAATGATAGAATGTTTTTGTTTCCCTCGCTTGACATTAAGTTCTCATTGAAGTCACCCATAATGACTGTGTTATTTCTTTCCACTGCAGACAAGTGCTGCAACAGTTTCTCCAAACTGGATATGAACAGGTCTTTGCGCACATTCGGTGGTCTATAAATGGCTACAATAAGATGTTTCTTGCCTTCAGCAGAAACTTGCATAACCACAAATTCTAGGCCGATGTCATCTGGGATGGGAATTTGTGAGCACCTGTACACATCACGGACATACACTGCCACACCTCCATGAGGTGAATTACTTGTTGCAGTAGAACCATCCTCACAATCCCGCTCACTTGACCTGTCCTTGCGAAACATGTTAAAACTATCCAACTGCACCTGAGAGGACTGCACATTTTCTGACAGCCACGTCTCGGTGAGGCATATGACATCAGCTTTGACCAAACATGTAGACTTCAGACTTTTAAAGTGAGCTACAAGTCCTTCGGTATTGTGATGGACAATGTTTAACTTCAAGACTTCATTTTCAGATCCGTTACCAACATTCGTAAACGGGTTGGATGCAAACTCGAAGTGCTTCATGTCATTGATTGCCCCCTGCACTTCCTCATCACAATAGATTGACCCCTGCTTATAGTCTGTGATGTGGAGACCACCTATGGAACGTACCCTGCTTAAAGCCACATACGCCATACCTGATGCGAAGACATTTTTCATCGAGACGACTGCTTCATCAGTGGTCATGCCCTGTACTTTATGTACTGTACAGCCCCAAGCTAGTTTGAGGGGAATTTGGTTCCGTTTGACTTTACTCAAATTCTTTAAGTTGTCCTCAATCTGACGTACTGGGACAGAACTGACAGGTAGACTACTGGGAACTGCACTCTTTTGCCTTTCGAGAGCGCCCGCCTTTGGGTTATCAAACTGCACAAAGACAGTTGCAACTTCACTTGCATCATCCTGACCACCTGCTACACCAGTCACTGTTCCAAATGCACCGTTCACTAGACCATAGTCCACATTGACATTTCTAGAAAGCATGACCCTAGCACCAACCCCAACTTTGACAACATCAGGGAGGTCGTCTTTTCCTCCTTTAGCGAGATGTCGTCTCTTCATTGAACCTGTGGTGGGATCTTTGACAAAATCTGAGGCTTCAAAACATCTTATATCTGTACATCTGAGATTCAACATGTTGTCATTATGCTCTGTAACAGCTTTATTGGTGGCAAAGATGTGAAGTGCATCTTTAGGATCATCATCCGATGCAAAGTCTACAGATAGCACCCTCGACGATAGAGTTTTGTCATCTTCATCTGAGAGTTTATCTTTTTTACGCTTTACCCTCATTCTATTCAAAAGCTTTGCAAATGCAGCATCATCCTTCTGCCTCATGATTTCCTCAAGTTCAACTACTTCAAAGTTGGGATTCCACAAGTCGAAAATCTCTGTTTCTCTTCCCCTGTAGAGACTTTGTCCCCTGACTGGAGGTATCTGATACATGTCACCTACTGCCAAGATGCTTACATTTCCAAACAGTGCATTTGGCCTCCCCTGTCTCAGTTGACGCAGCCTACAATGAATAAAGGACATGAGCGTTTTATCGACCATCGACACCTCGTCCACAATCACAATTTTGAGGCTTTCATATTTCGCTCGCACAGCGTTAAGGGTACTTTCAGAAAGGGGCTGATACGTCCTTGTAACACGCATCAGATGGAACGCATGGTGGATAGTGCTTCCACCAATGTTGAACGCAGCAGTTCCCGTGGGCGCTGTAAGCAGAACAGAGGCACTGTCAGGGTTTTCCTGTGTCTCTCGTAGCAACCTGGTAGCCTCGTAATATGTGCATTTGATAAGATGGCTCTTTCCAGTCCCCGCACCACCCGTTACGCCGTCACAATGAGGCGAGTGTTGTGAGTATGCACGTGTAATAGTTGGGTAAGCATTGCAGTGATGTAGGAAGGGGTCAATCCGTTAATAGCTTTATAGACGAGAGTGGCCTTGCTTTTCTTATGTATTTCAACCACTGGGACCCATTTAAGTGTGTTTGTGGGGTCTCCGTGGCGCAACTGCAGAGCGCTCGACTCGGAACCAAGAGGTCCCGGGTTCGAGTCCTGACATGCCACCGACCTTGTGCCCTTGGGAAAGGCACTTTACACGACTTTCCTCACTTAGCTCAGGTGAAATTGAGCATTGTCCTGTTCTGTATTTGTCCCCTGTGTTGGTGGCGGCATAAAATAAGTTGAAAAAACTTGAGTTTGTCGTCACCACGTCATGTCATGAAATGTTGGAATAAAAAAAAAAAAAAGTGTGTTTGGAAGGGTTAAAGTAGAAGTTCGCCTGTCACAGCCCAGAATCACCCGACCCACCCTGTTTTGTAGCTTTTGCAAATTTTCAATGTATCCCTTTCCTGCCATGTCCAAGACAGTGCTGCAGTACTGTATGTGCGGAATAAATAGCGTTGTGTACATTACATCTAGGGCTTGTTTGTTGAGGTAGGATTTCAAGTGCTTAATAATGTCAATAGTCTGAGCAAGTTTTTTGTACCTATGCTTAAAAAGTTCGTTCCATTTGGGTAGGCGATCAATAGTGACCCCAAGGTATTTAAAACTAGTCACCTGTTCCACTTTAGCCCCATCTGTGTCGCATTTGGCTGAGATAAGGGCAGGCAGATGTGCCCATCTGGTTTGAGTTTTTGGACTGGGCCTCGCTTTCGCTCAAACCCCATTTTTGACTAGCCCAAAAAGCAGTTTTACGCTAATCGAGTCACGGTCAGAGAAAAAAACACAAAGTAGAATGCGGGTGCGGATTCACGTTTGGCGGGAACACAACCATTTAATTGCTTACTGAACTTGAACTTGAACATAAACTTGGATATGAACTTGAACTCAAGGTTTTAAATATGACATGGATAGAGTGATAATGTGACGACAACATACGTAAGGAGAATTCCCATGGGATCTAACTATCAGGTCAAAGTAATAAAACAGTTATATATATACATATGTGTTCGTGACGCGAAATGCGACAAATTAAAGTTTTAAGAACACATATACATACAATGACATTGAATGATAACCCTGTCAACAGGCAAAATAAGATGAAAAGTCAGTGGTTATTAGTGTTCCAAGGTCGGTGAAAGTGGGGCTGGCGAAAACCCGAAACGAGGGGCTAGCGGACAGGCAGATGGGGCAGAATAGCGTAACGGATACTTTTGTAATATCTAAGGTTTCCAAAGTCGGAAAGATGGAGACCTTCCTTCACAAAGTAGTCTGGATTTTTCTGCCATAGTTTACAGTGGCGCCACGTGGTGGCGTTCCGGATAGAATCGATAAGATGGTGCAAAGCATGACAGAACTCTTTTACGCGAGTATGGAAATCTCGCATGTAGGTGGGCAATTTTAGCCTCCATATGGGTTCCCCCACAATCACCGTACGAACAGAAGGTATTTCCAAGATTTCCCTCACTAATGACGCAAGCTCATAAGCAACTTTACGAGGTGGTAGATACGGTTTACATATGTCGTTATGTGCAAGCTCGACGAAAACTATGTGAGGAGAGGAGGCCCTGAGTTCTGGTAGTATCTTAGTGCGATATCGTGGTATGGTACAACCGGGTGAGCCGTGAAACTCAATAGCTACGTTTGAGATCCAGAAATCGGAAGACACGGCCCTTCCGCTAGCCGTAGTAGTACGGTTTTTAACGAACGATTCTAGGCGAGAAACAAAAGAGTGGCCGGTAATTGAAATACGAGTGGGCGAAGGGTCCATACTATGAACAAAAGCTGGACTCACGCCTAAAAGTTTGTACATTTGTCAGTCCCGGTGGACGTAGTAGAGATAAGGGTACGGTGAATTGTTCGGCTCTTTTTGTTGGTGTTCTTGAGTGAAGCGGGAGAACGGCGCACGGTGTGTCGGTCAGCCCCTGGATCAGCTCCTAGATGTTCGTGAGGGGTGTCAGTCCTGGTGAAACGGCGGGCAGGCGCTTCCACGTGGCAGAGGAGAAGCTGACGGCGACTGGGTTAGTTCATAGGAGTTCGTGAGGGTGTCGGTTCCGATGAAAACGGCGGGGAGACGATTCCACGTGGCGGAGGGGAAGTGCACGGAGCTTGGTTCGGTCTTAGAGTGTCGTAGGGCTGACGACCCTGGTGAACGGCGGGGAGAAGGCTCAACGTGGCGCGGGAGCGCACGGCGTGTCAGTCGGCCTTACGGCGAAAAAAGCTCGGAAGCGGCGGGGAGAAAGCTCAACGTGGTCGGTTTAGTCGGCTCTATAGCTACGACGAAGAAAGTTCGGAACAAAACCAGCGACAGAGTCACGGCTAAGAAATATCACGGAGAAATATCACGGAAAATTTTTTGAGAAGAAATATCCAGACGGTGCTGGCTTTCATGCGCTCTGGATGGAGTGAATGTTTTTCCACCCTTCAGATATGTTTGTTTGTGAAGGCCACGTCAGCTTGTCCAATCAGAGAGCATCACGTGTTCAAGGATGAACCCCATCTGTGTCGCATTTGGCTGAGATAAGGGGCCAGTCAGATTTTGCTCAGCGCAGGCAGATGTGCCCATCTGGTTTGAGTTTTTGGACCGGGCCTCGCTTCCGCTCAAAACCCCATTTCTTTACCAATTTTTACATTTTCGTTTTCCGATTTTTTTTTTCTTATTTTGCAACTACTTTGTACGATTTACAGCATGGTCGACAACTTTTTTATTGGAAACGGCCGAAAATTCATGTGTGCAGATGTTATCCATATTTGTAATCAAATCAACATGGCCTAGTTACTAGTTAAAAGATCAGGGGTTTTTTTTAACTTCATGGTACTGGTAACTTTGTCTCTGTCCAATTATTATGCGTTAGCAAATCCGCATAGAGTCCATTGTTATTCGTTCAATATCACCCCTACACCGTCCATTGTCATACACTGTCCCCTTCTCTGTTATCACTTGAACCCTTCAACTCTTGGTCAGATAAGAACCCCCAATCATTCGGAAATGATTGCGTGAAAAGTCATTTGTTCCTTTTGGCGCCCTGTCTGCAGTCATCATAACCTTAATTTAACAAACTCACACTTGCTCGCACTTACTGTGTGTCACCATCGACCATTAGCAAGCTAAAAGAGCTTAAAAATAAAAGTTACAGATTGAAAAAAAAAGATTTGGTTACGAAACTGTCACACTAAAAGTAAACAGCCACATAACTTCATTAGTACTGTTGAAATATCATCTTGTAGTTTGGAAATATAACCATTGATACTAAATAATCAAAATATAATGCAGTGAAATTTCACCATTTTGTATTGTTTAATGATAATTTTGCACTAAGTTTGGAAATACACAATGAAGCACAATGAAATGAGGCATTGATACATAAGGAGTACGTAATAAAGGCTTTTGGTTACTACAAAAAGGTCTTGTCGGGTCGTAGGGAGAGCTTTCTTTCGTGCGGGGGAAATGTGCCGATATGCATTTGCATTTAACCATATGAAATATAAAATTATTCGCAATAAAAGTTGTTTGATGTTGGTATTAACTATCATCTTTTTGATCATCAAATCAATTTTCTTCCTTTTCCTTTTTTGTTACAGACTCCTATGCCAGGAATAGATCCAGAGTGGTTTATCTCTGATAGGCAGATCATTAAAGAGCTGATCTGTGCAGTTTGGTAAGAGAACATTACAAGATATGATTTGCACTACTATATTGTTCACAACTCTGCTCAAATGTAAGAATTTATTTTTTTACTAATGGGCTTATTTAAGTTAAACGAATGCATCTTCCCGTCCTATGTTTGTCTTTTTTTGGAAACAATTTTAAAGTCGAATTACTACCTGACAAAAGACTCCATTCAGTTTGCCTTACTGTCTATATGGCACACTGAGTCTAAGTGATGTCCATTCTCTTTTTCAGACATTGTTTTTGACAGACTGAAAGGCAAGACAATGATTATTCCATGCTACTAGCACATGACCAACTTGCAAGTTAAACTCGAGCCAGTTAATAATTGCAGGGCTCGAAATTCATTTTTGGGAATAGGTGCACTGGTCACACCCAACCTAACAAATTGGGTGCACAAAAATATTTTGGGTGCACCACATAAAATGAAATGAGTATAATGTCAGCAAAAACTAATATCTTTCATTTCTAAAGAGAATTACTACAACAATAATTTTATTATTTTTCTGACACTTGGATGTTAAGAATACGCTGTATACTAATACAGTACATTTAACATTTTTTACCGCTACGCGGCCTATGGTATTGAGACGGGTGTCCCTCGCAACAACAAGCGCCCTACCACAACACCTGTGTCCTCGTTCTTGATTTGAATAATGCACGTTTTGTTTTGTAGGAACTTGTCGATGCTGCAGAAGAACGACCAATACCCGCTTCCTTTCTCCGGCATCTGAATGCTGATCAAGTTCACAAAAAATTAACTGTCAATGACAAAGTCTTTATGAGACTGCGTGACGCGTTCCACTTCGGAAATAATCAACTCCGGCGTCATGTCCGATTTGTTGACCCTACATGTTGATACCGGGTAATCCAGACTGTCCGAATTCACCACAATTCTCATCTTGTCGTCATCGTTTTTCAAGTTCTTCCCGACGTGATGAATCATGCCTTCAAACATTCCATTCAACAACACTCACTCACTCACTCAGTCCTCTTGCGTATGCGTCGAGCCTACCAGGCGCACCAGCTCTCTCCATCTTTGTCTGTCCTGGGCGAGCCCCTGCGCGTTATCTGGGGTGGTGTTGCCCAGGGCCAGGTCCTTGGCCAGGACGTCCATCCAGCGGGTGCGGGGGGCCCCCGCGGTCTCTTCCACCCAGCAGACTGGGGGCTAAAGTTCAGGATAGCCCGTGTAGGGTGGTCGGGGGGGAGTCGTAGGACGTGATCATACCAACGGACTCGGCGCATGGCTGCTACACGGGAGGCAGGAGGCTGCTGGGTCCTTTGCCTGAGCTCGGTGCCGGACATATGGTCAAACCAGCGTACCCCCAGGATCCTCCTGAGACATCTGCTGTCAAAGCCGTCCAGTCTAGCTGCCAGAGTGTTACTGAGTGGCCAGGTCTCAGCTCCGTACAGGAGAACTGAGACCACCGCAGCTTTGTAGACACGAAGCTTAGTGCCTAGCGAGATGTGCCTGTGCTTCCAGAGCGGTCTCCAGAGTGCCTGCATAGCCGCTGCTGCTAGTCCACGTCGCCGGTCGATCTCGGCTTTCAGATCACCTGTCCTAGTGACTGTATAGACCCGAGGTAGTTGAAGGTGGACACGAAGTTGACTGTGCTGTTGTCAAAGCTGAACGGTGCAGGGTCAGGGCCATCTCCTATGTGCATCAGCTTAGTTTTTGACCAGTTGATACTGAGGCCAAGCTTTGAAGCTTCTGCATCAAATACTGCAAGGGCATCCCTGAGTCTTTGGGGAGTGTCAGCAAGCAAGGTTGTATCGTCAGCCTACTCCAGGTCTGCGAGGCTGTATCCACTAATCGAGACTCCGGGGACATGCTCGGAGACCTTAGACATAAGGTAATCAACAACACAGTTGAAAAGGTCGGGAGCAGCAACGCAGCCCTGACGGACTCCGCTGTTGATCTGGAACCAGTCTGAGTTCTTGTCGTTTACTCGAACACAGCTTTCAGCATCGCTGTATAACTGCTGGAAGAGGGCGATGATCTTTGGAGAGACACCAATGGTAGTCAGTATCTTCCACAGGGAGGCATGGTCCACCGTGTCAAAGGCGGCACGCAGGTCGACGAAGGCGATGTACAGATGTCTGTCCTTCCTGTACTCGCGGGCCTTTTCAATGACTAGACGGAGGGCCGAGATGTGGTCGATCGTGGATCTGTTGGGCATGAAGCCTGCCTGCTGTGGGCGTCTGCACTGCACGAAATAAGGGATTTACCAAATTCACGTGGGGTATGTAAATGCCTGGTAAATGTGACATATAATATTTACCACAAATACCAGATATTTACCCGGTAAATATGTGTAAATATAAGGTAAATACGTTATAAATGTATTTTATGTGTAAATGTTAGGTAAATACATGGTAAATGTATATACCACTCTGATGAGCTGAGAAAAAATATTTATGTTAATCTTACTCTCAAGAGCTTATCTGGGGCTTTCCAAGGCAGACACCAGGCAAATCCAATGTAAAAGCCCCGGATAAGCTCTTATCCGGGGCTTACATATAAATCCATGAAAAAAGCCCGGATAAGCTCTTATCCGGGGCTTACATATAAACCCATGATAAAAGCCCCGGATAAGCTCTTATCCGGGGCTTACATATAAACCCATGATAAAAGCCCCGGATAAGCTCTTATCCGGGGCTTACATATAAACCCATGAAAAAAGCCCCGGATAAGCTCTTATCCGGGGCTTACATATAAACCCATGAAAAAAGCCCCGTATAAGCTCTTATCCGGGGCTTACATATAAACCCATGAAAAAAGCCCCGGATAAGCTCTTATCCGGGGCTTACATATAAACCCATGAAAAAAGCCCCGGATAAGCTCTTATCCGGGGCTTACATTTAAACCCATGAAAAAAGCCCCGGATAAGCTCTTATCCGGGGCTTACATATAAACCCATAATAAAAGCCCCGGATAAGCTCTTATCCGGGGCTTACATATAAACCCATGAAAAAAGCCCCGTATAAGCTCTTATCCGGGGCTAACATATAAACCCATGAAAAAAGCCCCGGATAAGCTCTTATCCGGGGCTTACATATAAACCCATAAAAAAAAGCCCCGGATAAGCTCTTATCCGGGGCTTACATATAAACCCATGAAAAAAGCCCCGGATAAGCTCTTATCCGGGGCTTACATATAAACCCATGATAAAGGCCCGGATAAGCTCTTATCCGGGGCTTACATATAAACCCATGAAAAAGCCCCGGATAAGCTCTTATCCGGGGCTTACATATAAACCCATGAAAAAAGCCCCGTATAAGCTCTTATCCGGGGCTTACATATAAACCCATGATAAAAGCCCCGTATAAGCTCTTATCCGGGGCTTACATATAAACCCATGAAAAAAGCCCCGGATAAGCTCTTATCCGGGGCTTACATATAAACCCATGAAAAAAGCCCCGTATAAGCTCTTATCCGGGGCTTACATATAAACCCATGAAAAAAGCCCGGATAAGCTCTTATCCGGGGCTTACATATAAACCCATGAAAAAAGCCCCGGATAAGCTCTTATCTGGGGCTTACATATAAACCCATGAAAAAAGCCCCGGATAAGCTCTTATCCGGGGCTTACATATAAACCCATGAAAAAAGCCCCGTATAAGCTCTTATCCGGGGCTTACATATAAACCCATGAAAAAAGCCCCGGATAAGCTCTTATCCGGGGCTTACATATAAACCCATGAAAAAAGCCCCGGATAAGCTCTTATCCGGGGCTTACATATAAACCCATGAAAAAAGCCCCGTATAAGCTCTTATCCGGGGCTTACATATAAACCCATGATAAAAGCCCCGTATAAGCTCTTATCCGGGGCTTACATATAAACCCATGAAAAAAGCCCCGGATAAGCTTTTATCCGGGGCTTACATATAAACCCATGAAAAAAGCCCCGTATAAGCTCTTATCCGGGGCTTACATATAAACCCATGAAAAAAGCCCCGGATAAGCTCTTATCCGGGGCTTACATATAAACCCATGAAAAAAGCCCCGGATAAGCTCTTATCTGGGGCTTACATATAAACCCATGAAAAAAGCCCCGGATAAGCTCTTATCCGGGGCTTACATATAAACCCATGAAAAAAGCCCCGTATAAGCTCTTATCCGGGGCTTACATATAAACCCATGAAAAAAGCCCCGGATAAGCTCTTATCCGGGGCTTACATATAAACCCATGAAAAAAGCCCCGGATAAGCTCTTATCCGGGGCTTACATATAAACCCATGAAAAAAGCCCCGTATAAGCTCTTATCCGGGGCTTACATATAAACCCATGAAAAAAGCCCCGTATAAGCTCTTATCCGGGGCTTACATATAAACCCATGAAAAAAGCCCCGGATAAGCTCTTATCCGGGGCTTACATATAAACCCATGAAAAAAGCCCCGGATAAGCTCTTATCTGGGGCTTACATATAAACCCATGAAAAAAGCCCCGGATAAGGCTCAAGAATACGCCGAGAAAGCCGCCAAGCAGCTGGCAACCCACGTGACGGAGTACAGGGGAGAGAAGCCGCCTGAAGGCTCGCTCCAGGAGTACAGGGGAGAGAAGCCGCCTGAAGGGGAGAAAAAATAAGCTCTTATCCGGGGCTTACAGACAAACTTGGTATAAAAACCTCGGATAAGCTCTTATCCGGGGCTTACATATAAACCCATGAAAAAAGCCCCGGATAAGCTCTTATCCGGGGCTTACATATAAACCCATGATAAAAGCCCCGGATAAGCTCTTATCCGGGGCTTACATATAAATCCATGAAAAAAGCCCCGGATAAGCTCTTATCTGGGGCTTACAGACAAACTTGTTATAAAAACCTCGGATAAGCTCTTATCCTATTATCTTAAAAGAGCTTATCCGGGGCTTATACTCACCATGACTTACAGAGAGACCCCGGATAAAATTGTCAGATAAGCTCTTATAGCTATTATCTGAGGCTTATAACTTTGTGTGTTTTAAAACCTTACTTTAAATCAGACTGAGAATGGCACAATATTTGTAACCCATATATGTAGCATCTCTATGAGGTTTCTTAAGTAGCTGTAGTAAACTCACACATCACATACACATTTCATAATGTATAAAGTTTATTAACGTTACAGCTTTTAATCACATATATATATATATATATATAACCACACATAAAGTGACATGAAAGTATGGGTACAATAAGGAAAGCCTAGTTTTACACCAAGAAGGCTTTTTGAACCTCCTTGTTTTACACTAAAATAAAGCAAAGAACATCTTCATCACTTCAAACAGCACTTTTGTAATGCTTCTCAAGTACTCAAGCACTCGTACAATATGAAGTGGCTGAATTCACTAGAAAATGCCAAACTGGAATCTAGTATTTTCTTAATTTGTCCTGGAAATTAAGCAACTGATACTACCATTGAGTGACAAGCCTGGTTATAATATAGGTCAGCCTGAGGTCAAATAATTATCTAGGTCAACATCCGGGTTACCAGTGACCTAACTCTGATTGGCCAGCTATGGTACGCATGCGTACTGTGTTGGCGGCTAGAAATAAACCGTCAGGCCAGAAAGCGGAGAAACACAGAAAGCGGAGAAAAATGGCGTTTACATCGCCAATTCTGCGCGATACATGGCGTCACCAGAGTCTTCCATGATCAAACATAGATTTTGGAGAGGCTTGGGAGTCGAGGGGAGATGTGATGTCAATTCCAACGCACGTAAATTCGAATAGTGACGTTAGATTTCTTCGTCGCCCCCTCCCCTTGTCCCGGGTGGCTCGGCTGGCAGGAACCGGAAAACAACAACAGTCCTTTGGTAAGTACAAAAGTACGTATTTAGAAAATTGTGCTTTAGACAAACGAAAACTAGATTAAGTTACCGTGCCTGTCTTGTTCTTGATGTCTTCGCCAGAAACAATGAAATGTCTCCAACTATCTCCCCCCTCCCCCATAATTTATACTTTTTAGATATGTTTTAGTCTTTGTTGTAGAGGAAATAATTTGCTAGTAACTTGTTCATACTTCCCAACGATCAATAAGCATTTTTGTACAGTAAGTACATGACCATTCGTGTATTGATAAAAGAGGGAGCAGTGAAAAAATTAGAAATATTTGTCCCCACACAAAAAATTTGTAGCAAGTGAGCTAGAAGCAGTATAATTTAGTAAAACCAATCTTTGGTAAAACCTCCTAAATGATTTTTGTATTTAGTTACAGCTGAGTTGTCAATACATGTATAATACATCTGGTAAAAATTATGCTAAGTTATATGTTACATTTGTATATTGCAGATGCCTCAGGTTAGTTTTCTGACAAATGTAATTATGCAATACAGTTTGTCACCTGTGTCATTGTTTCCCTTTTATATACCTCCAGGATGTACTGCTGCAGTAGATACTTCCTTCCAAAATGCAAGAGAGGTTGTAAGGAGGACAGTCGGGAACAAGGCAAGCAACTGCCAGAAGTTCTCAGTTTCCGAGTCCCTGACTGCTGCTACAGGCTCCTTAGGTAAGACCACAGCCCTACATACTCATCAGCATTACCACACTTTAGTATAGAGCTGTGTTCCTAAACAAATTTCATGGACAGGTCCGAGCCTGTTAGCCTGGGTACCATCCTGGTTAGTTTACGTCCGCTCCCACTGACCCTATGTCGATAGCGACTGTGGGAGCGGACGTCAACTAACCAGGATGGTACCCAGGCTACGAGCCTGTACCTAAGTTGAAGGGTGCCGATGTTGATGATTAGAGCTGTGTGTCGGTACAATCCAGCACGGTACTAGTAAAATTGATTAGGTACAAGTCCAAAATACTGGAACGCTGGTATACCGGTACTGGACCGGAATGGACCTATATGAACGTACACATGCCATTGTCCATATTGAAGTGAGAATTCCAACCATTATTTGAACAAAGAGTTCAAGTACATGACTGGACCTGTACCTAAACCTGTGTACCTGTACCTAAAATTTGTTTAAGTACTGTACACATGATCTGATGATGATGACTGCATACTGTTATCATAATAATGTTAACATGCATAACTTGGGCTTGACAGCATATAGGTTGTATGTGTTTGTAAATGTTGTCTTGAAGTAAGTTAGTACTTTTGTAAGTTATGTCATAATCATGTGTCATGTTTCTTAGTGATGTGAATTAAAGTTTAATGATACTTTTGCTTTATTAGACAGGAACTGACTATGAAGAAGGACTCCAAACCAACACCAAGACATCCAACATACAGATACAGAAAAGACAGCCTTACCCGGGGTGAATGGCAGCATTGGAGTCAGATGTTGATAGGAATGGGGAGAAGATGTTAATACATGTTGTATTACATGAGCATTTCTACAGCATATTGCACAAAAGTTAACAGTGTAGTGTGCCACGGGTGGTCAGTTTTGACCGAGATCTTGAGTTTACTGTCTTTTCAATATTTTATTTTGACAAACAATTAGTTTGTTTTTGTAGCTGATTGCTGTTAGACTTAGAGTATTGGCCACAAACTAGTAAGACCTTCCTAGCCTTACCAGAATATGTAGCAAAATGCAATCCAGTTACGATCCCCTGTGATTATAATGATAGTCATACATTTTACATTGTGTTAGAAAAACGTCACTGATGTTGTTGTCAGTTTTCCTTGTTATGTTAATGTTTCTTTGAATAGTTTTCAAGGTTTTTTATCATACTAATGTGTGTGATGATAAAACACAGACTACATATTAATAGTGACAAGTCATGGACAGAACATATGACAAGTTTTTCTGGTACATGGTAAACCATATAGGTGTGTAGTTTCTCACAAAGGCTGTTTGTTAGTACAGAATGATATACATGTATTTAGGTTGTGTCTGCTGATAGTCTACATGTTAACATTATTATGATAAATGCTGCTTGTAATTATTTATTGTGTACTATTCCTATTGTATGTATATATATATATATCTGTGTATGTGTTGTTAGTACAGCACATTGATCATTTGAACATTATATTTGTAAGAAGAATTGTATGCGGTAAAACTTTTAATGTCCATTTGCATACCTTTTAGAAAAGGTAACTGCCAATTAATGTTTCTATGCTTATCAAACAAATATTTCTGAGTTCTGCCCAGAACCCATTTCTTGTGCTTGTGATTCAGGGGAGTGATACAACGTAATTCGCTTACTATAAGTTAAATGTGGGTAAAGGGGGGTAAATATGGCAAATCGTTCTGGTAAGGGCATGTACGCGTAAATACGGGTAAATTCAACTAAATGTCAGAAATACTCCGCTCGGTAAATCTCGGTAAATACCTGAAATGCATGTGAGAAATACCCTATATGGTAAATCTTGCTAAATATATGTGAGAAATACCGCGTACGGTAAATCTCGCTAAATACGTATTTACACGAAACCGGTAAATGTGGGTAAATAAGGCAAACATTACCAGCTATAACATGCTGGTAAATGCTGGGTAAATTTGCACATTTACCGACGGGTAAATGCTGGTAAATCACTGGTAAATGTAACCTTTACCCGGCTTTACATTACATTTACCATTGTGGTAAATCCCACTTTTCGTGCAGTGTGTTGCTCCGGATAGCAAAGATTGCTCTAGCCAAGAGGATACGGGTGCCAGGAATGGAAAGGAGAGTAATACCTCGGTGGTTACTACAGACCAGCTGATCACCTTTCCTCTTCCAGAATGGTAGAATAATCCCTTGTCTCCAGTCCTCGGGAAGTCTCTCCAGGATCCACACATGGTTGATGATTCGGGTTAGCCACTGGACGATTTGGTCTCCTCCGGCCTTCAGCATCTCTGCTGTGATCTTACAAATGCCGGGGGCTTTCCCGTTCTTCAGCTTCCTTAGTGCGGTCCTGACCTCATCTGGGGTGACAGGTGGGGTTGGAGAGTCCGTGTTGGAGTCGTTAGCAGCATCAGCAGCATCCTTGAGGTCAGGGTCCTCAGGGACAGGAGGATGGTTTAAGAGCTGGCTAAAATGTTCTCTCCAACGGGAGATGCAGTCTTCCTCGCAGGACAAGATGTTGTCTGCAGTATCCTTTATGAGAGAGCTACGTCTTTGGGGGCCGGCCTTCGCTCTGCGCAGGATACTGTACACCTGATGTTGGTCGTCACGTTGTGCGGCTTCCTCCAGTCTCGTGGCCTGATCTGTCCAAAAGGTCTCACGGTCTCGACGGATTGCTACGTTCCGTTCTCTGTTGAGGCGTCGGTACTCCGTCAAGTCCCCACGGAGGCGTGCCGCTCTCCTGCAGTCAATGATGTGGAGGGTTTCGTGCGAGATCCACGGCTGTTTAGGAGCTGGCCTGCTCCTTCCCACAGTTTCCTCGGCAGCCTTGAGAACTTCAGTTTTGAAGTTCTGCCATTCAACAACAGCATGATTGAATCGTGGTCCGAAACGTCCGCATCACGGTTTGGTGTCGCAGTCATAGTCACTTGGTTTGTGTTGAACTTTTTTACGGGGTTCTGCCTGATCTCTTTGATGTTGAATAAAGTTTTGGAATTGTCTTCACCATCACTTTGCGCTACTTTGAAGACTTTGACAAAAGGTCAGCCACAGTCGACTTGTTCGTTCGCAGACGAGGAGCTTTCTTCAACTGTTTTGGGCAAAATAGGAGCATTTTGCAGTTGATTCAAAGCCTGAATCCAATTTTATTTTTAATTGCAAATCAGAAAAAAATGAAGCGGCGAATCCGAGAACCAACAAATTAAATTGGTGTGGCCTAAACACTACAAACACATCTCCGCAAACAGCTCCATGCCGAAAAAACTGACACAGCAATACATACGCAACTCTTTAATAAGCTCTACGATCCACACAAACCAGAGACCACACAGATATCATCAGGTCTTTGCCTGTGTTCGGACCACAGGAAGCTTTATTTAAAATAACACGTTGCACCCCCACGATGTCGCTCAGCAGCTTGTCGGTCAGGAATGCCGTCTTCTCTGTCACTGCTTCAAGTACCGTATCCATCTTCTGACTGTGCACCTTCAACTCATTCCACTGTTCGGGGGATAGGTTAAGTCCTCTCCTGCCCGGTAGCAGATCGTCAGGATCGTCATCTGGACCGCGTCGGAATTCTGGCCGTCGCTGGAAAATTCCCGCAGTGTCACGAAAACCGCCCCTCTGAAGATCTGTACGGCCGTGTACGTGAGGTTTCCCAGGTGAAACCGGTAAGGTGAGAACAGAGTCGTGTCGTAAGACATAGCGGCAAATGTTCAGACCTGCAGAGCCGACGACACCCCGGACATGTTCCGTTTCAGAGTCCGCCATTGTTCAGGGGTTCCAAACATTCCTGCCCCACTACCCTTCAATTTCCGGTTAGGACGCGGTCTGAAGAACTCGCGCACTGTCACCTCAGGCTTTCCCCTAAAATGCCCAACGGTAGCGAAGACACTTCCCCCCAAGGGGAATCTGATTTCTGTCCCTTTTTTGTTACTGTTGCTATGAATTTTCGGGGTCTGCACAGGTTCTGTAGCAGCCATCGCTCACCGAAGAGTTGTCGTCGGGTCCTTGCCAGTCAAAAAAGCGTTGCAACGTCGTAAGTAAAAGCCGGTAGAATTCGTCTGGTTTTATATAGAAATCTTCATACGTTCCTACCAATCAGCGATGTCCATACACGATCTAAAATTATCTCGATACAATAAGGCAAACGGCGCAGTCCACATACGACAGATAAGGTTCACAACAGTCACGAATGTCGAATCAGATAAACCGTAACGTGTATGGCCCAGCGTGTACACAGCTGTCATCAGAAGGTACTAAAGCCAGATGTCACCATGACGTATTGATCAAACACAGCTGCGATCTAGAAATAACTTTTTGTGACATTTTTTAACCGATGTGTACCATCTCCATGACATCACCACAAAAGTTGCCAATGGTAACTGGACCCGCATTCAAAACGATTTTATCGGTAAAGGTCAGCATTGCATCTCATTGCATCTCATTATACTTTAAAGTCATAGTCATGACTAAATTAAGTCATAGTCATGACTAAATTAAGTCATCGTTATGAATAAATTAAAACCATTAAAAAATTAATAATTTTACATAAATTTGCATAAATTACCACCAAACCTAATCTGCATGTATTTGCATAAATTTGCATATGTTTGCATATGATAACCTTGACCTTGATGTTGACCTCTGCATAATTGCATAAATTGGTCTAGACTACTCCTGGATTTTGGAGTCCGCCGAAGCCTCCTTCTCTCTGAATCTCACAACTTTTCTCTCTTTTATTCTCTAAAATCTGAGTCTACTCCCTGTTTCAAATTTTTTCATCCTCATCATAAATTCAGCTACGGATTGGTCAAAATATTTCAACTTGGGTACAAATTACCTATCATTTTGATGGTTGTTTATCGCATTGCAAAAATAGTTTCGTGCAGAAAGGCACATTTTTTCAGTTGCCCTCACTAATGTGGGTTATGAGCCGACCTTTTGGATCAATGCAAATGAGTTCATAACCTTTGGTGAACTAGGTCCCGAAGCTGGGCGACCCCATAATAGGTGGTTCCAATTCTCAATACCAACATCAAGTATGTTTAAATATGGGAGGAGATTGAAACGAGGACCAAACCACGTCCTAACAGGGGAGGAACGAGTATCCTTCTGCTGCCGCCTGTCGATCGTCTTACAAACGTAAAGTTGCTGATAATCTGTTCCAAAACTACCGACCTTTCTGGATGTGGGCGGTTACATATAACACTCGACGCCATTCTGTCGTATCGGGTTTTGATGTGGTGCAAACTGTTTAACAGAAAGACTACCATATTCCTATCAAACCGAGGTACAGTGGTAGCAAGTTCAACTTCAAAGACGGATACAATAGACGTGATCAACATAATTCTGCCAACGGACGTTGCAACAATATCAAATTACCTTCACAGTATAAATCTATCTCTATACGTCCACTCTGACAGAAACAAGTCCCTGGCCTGCAACAAATACCTTGTTACAGCTGTTGAAAAAGACTGGATATTCATTTCAGAATTCATTGGCCGCCAACTGCGATCCAGGCCTTACGAAGTCCGCCCTGGTGACTGTTATTTGGTACCCGCCAAAGTTCCCCTCAACACCGCCAGCCTACACATGGAGACCAAACTGATCAAGACAATACTGACAACGAAGAACCTCACCGACCTCCTGCCATCTCTGATTCACCTCGTGCTGACCCTGACCTTCAGCAACCTGTGTTCCAGGAACATCATCCACCACCTGCTGCCCCTGATCCGCATCCCGCTCTTCCTGCTGCACCTGAATTTGAGCATCCTGCGACCCCAGACCTCTATCCAGTAGACCCACCACCACAGCGTTCCGAACGTCAGACTCACCGACCACAGTTCCTAAAAGATTATGTTACTTAACCGGGCCAGATCCCACCTAAGAAGTCTACTTAATATCTGAGACAACAAAAGAATCTTACTTAGTACCAGATGTTAACGTATATTTTGTTGGATTTAAAGTCTACCAGTAGTTAGTATGTAGTCCTGTTGTACCAGAAGTTAACTAGTAGTCTTTTTGTGGTACCAGTAGTTCATGTATAATCCAGTTATACCAGATGCCAACATACTACTCTTGTTATATAGGCATGTTCTACCAGTAGTTAACTAGCTTTGTGACTTATAAGAATGAAGACAGCAGACGGCAGCTTTCCACTTGAATGATACAACATTTATTCCAGGCTTAACAGCACATGTCATCAGAATCATACTTATTCCTGTTCCATTGTAGAGATCACTAACAACGTTTGTTTTGTTTAAAGCAGAAAACACTTAACGGCACATACTGCAAGGGCAATAAAGAGAAGGGAAGAGGAAAAGATCACGCCACACCTATTGATGTGGCACTTTAGACATGGTCTGTTGACCTGTGACCTAGTCTGGTGGCCCACGCTTTGGCGATGTGCTGGTCGTCGCCATCATGGTACCAAACATAGACGGGTATGGATAGGATAGGAGAGGCTTGTTGCACAAATATGGCGCCCAGGGAGGGGGGCCGGAATGACGTGCTGCAGAACACGGAGAACTGTGCGTCCTGTCGGCAGTGGACAGAAATATGGAACGTGCGTATAGACAGGGACTATATTGGTGTTCCATTTTGCATGACATATGTACTTGGTAAAGTGTTGATTGTCTTTCTTCAGCTTCTTCTATCTGCAGATCACCTTCTGATACTACAAATTGTTCACTGCGGATGTGTTAAACGGAGAGGTTAATGATTAGACAAATACATAGTTACATTTGGATTGCACATTTCGATACAACTTGATAGACCCTACTTACACAGAAAATTTGAAGTCAATCGGCCAAGCCTATCGTGAGAAAATGACTTGGCAATGTTGACATTGTGTACAGCTGCCCCCCTCCCACAGGGCAGGAGTGTGATGATTTCAACATTCCCAGGGATTTGATCAGCCAATGTACATCTTACCAAAGTAGCATGTTTCAGTAGCACTTATATTTCTACAACATATGAGGAAATGCAAAGCCAATCCATGTTTGTGATTACAAAATATACACCTGGAAAGTTGCCCAAAATTTGGGTGGCAATTTTGTTCACACTAGGCTACTTGCAATGAACAAGTATTGAAAATCAGGCCTGATATTTAAAAAAATAACATTGACTCAATAGTACTTATATGTTTCCTGCATACAAAGGAATATCAAGTTAATGCATACTGTTGATGAAGAATTATAGACATTGAAAGTTGACCAAAATATGGGCGGCCATTTTGTTCACACCCGGCAACTTTCAAAAATTGGTCGGAATTACAGAAATAGTCTGATTTGTTAAAAGGTACTATGAGTCCATAGTACTTATATGTCTCTAAGCCATCACGGAATGTCAAGTTAATTCTTACTTTTGATGAAGAAATATAGACTTTGGAAGTTGACCAAAATATGGGCGGCCATGTTGTTCACACACAGCAACATTCAAAATTGGCCGAAAATAGAAAAACATGTTTGATGTTTTCAAAAGTACCATGACTTTATATTACTTAAATATCTTCATCATACGAATATCAAGGTCATGCGTGTTTTTGATAAAGAATTATAGACATTGAAAGTTGACCAAAATATGGGCTGCCATTTTGTTCACACCCAGCAACTTTCAAAAATTGCCCGGAATTACAGAAAAAGTCTAATTTGTTAAAAGTACTATGCGTCAATAGTACTTATATGTCTCCAAGCCACGAGGGAATGTCAAATCAATCCATGCTTTGGATGAAGAAATATAGACTTTGGAAATTAGTCACAATTTGGTCGGCCATATTGCTTTACACATTGACAAGTCTGTTTACTTTAATATCCACAGGAATTCAATACTAGTAAATGTATTTTCCCCAAAGTAGTGTAAGTCATTAGTATTTGTATTTCTACAACAATCTGGGGAAAGTCAACTTAATACATATTTTTGATAAAGAATTATGTGCTGTAAAAGTAAGTAAAACTTTAGCAGATTTGATGTGAACATTGACTTGAGTGTATGAATAGCTCTACTTACAGGCTATTCAAAATTGCTGTAAGGAAGCAAAGATTTTCAAAAAGTGAAGTTAGTAAACATTTCAGATGACATGTTGGTTTTAGAACAGCTGTCTTTACTCTAACTAAAACCTCATTGCTCTACCTAAAAACTGCCTAACATACCCTGCCCCCACCCCTCTACACATACATGTTCATCTCTGTGATCCTTCAAGGTGTGTGCTTGGTAGGATAGGACAGGAACATTCATTCATTAAAGAGTGCATGAACTTTCAACTCTGATGACATTTTTTTTCTTTTTTTAGATGGCGTGTACAGTAGAAGCAAGTGGAACTCAAGACGTATTAGGTTCTTGGGTAAGATGGCGTACCTTCTTCATACTTCATTGATGGCATCATATTTTCTATTACCAGAGATTTAGATTTTAAAAATTATTCCATGTACTTGCAGAATGTATTTATATTGAAGCATGTTACCTATAAAAATTCCTTTTGTAACTGTTTATTTTAGACTTCCTTTTTAGAGTTGACCATGATAGGTAACTAGATGCTAGTACGTGTATGTTTAAAATGGAATCGCAGTTATGCAGAACGAGGATTTATGACCATTAATATAATATTTTGTACATGTATACTACATGTAGTTGGCCAGTGCTGATTAAAACGATACATATTTTCTGTTTGTAGATTTTTACATTGAGAAATCATTTATAATCATTTCGCTGCAACTAAAATGCTGTTTGTGCTTTCATTGAGCAGACAAAAATATTGGGTAATGTAAAATTATGTATAATCAGCCTGTAGATAACCTTTCTACAGAGTGGAATGTACTTTATTATTGATAGTGCCCTTTTGTTTTGTCTGAATTTGTGCCACCTATGTGCAATAGGAGAAGACCTTGTAATCTTCTTATTGCAGATTAAAATACATAAAAGCATGTTTTGTATCTTCTTTTGACTGGTGAGGTAACAGTAACAACTTGCTTTGAAGATAATAAATATATGCATCATCAGTGACTAGAACATACAACTTGTTACATGTACAATTTGTGTAACAGTATACTCTTCAGCAAATTCAAGATCAAATATTTATTATTCAATAAAAACAGAGGTTTCCAAATACAGACAGCTACTTCTTTTTTTTGTTATGTGGTTAAACCTTGTGACAACTTCTCCATCTTAAATTAGATTCTTTGATGACTAAGTCCTTTAGCTTTCTCTTAATTTGTATTAGCATGGGTTCATGGGGTATTTTCAGAGCATGAAAAGTCCCAAAAGTAGGGTACTAGCATTTGTGTTTTCAAGGACATTATTTGGTGTCTTTAATGCAAGACCGTTTATATTTCGAAAAAGGTTGTTTAAATGCGTTGAAATTAAACTATAATTCACAGGAACGCACTAGAGGTCGGATTCTGACTTGGATCGATATTTAACGCTACTGAAAGGCTGCCCGATTTAAAAATACCGCACGTATACGACCGGGATACCCATCATCCCTTGCAAAATCCCTGTAACGAGCCTCGCTTTCGTGAAGGGCTTCGTTTCCATACCCGTCTATTTATTACCATGTCGCCATCTTGTAAAAGCACAGCTTTTCTGCAGTAAAGGTTTTGTTAGCAAAATCGCCGGCTCGAGTCTTTGAATGCATTCTTAACTGGCACGAAGATTTCTTTATTTAAAAATACCACATTACATAATAAGGATATGCTTTAGCACGGCGGTCTGTTCCTAAGGTAAAGTTTCCATTCTGAGGAAGGGTATCAGGTTACAGGGGCTCCCGCGCGCGGTCTCAACGGTAAATCTTTTTTAACAGTTTCACAGGGACTCTCTTGTCCAAATAAAAAGAAATTCGCACTGCTCTTATATTAAATGTTGTTCTTTTGATTACAGAGCTAAAATGTCTGTGAAATGAGTCTCAAGCGCGTTGCATGCTTATTTAAGAACAAGTGATATTAACCAAACAACTGATTTAAACCGGCCCCAAGTTTTCCCCAAATTCCTCAATTTTTGCATTTTCTAAAACATTACAACAAAATTGAGATTTGAGTCGGACAGATTTTTTAATTTCAAAGTTAAAGTGTTGCTAAGGTGGAAAAATCTAAGGAAAATGCAATTTTTTCAACTTTCAAGACCAATAGTTCGAGAATGCCACCGTCTTTGAAAAAAAGAAAACATCCGACAAAGACCGAGGTTTTTGTCTTGTCTTTAATTTGAAACGTTTTTGAGGTAAGTTTAATTTGTTTTGTTGCGATTGAAATACCATGTTTGCACGCATGTCATGCCGCGTGGATATGGGGAGTGGATTATTTATATACACGTAAACAAGAATTACGATCTTCAAGGTCACCCATGGTGACGGCCGTAGCTTCGTTACATGTTACATATCCACTACAAACCGACGGCATAGACGTACAGTCCAGAAATCGGTTTATATTTCTGAAAAGGTGGATTTCTTCTATTAGGAGACACTCATGTAAAAAATGGCTTGAAGTCGCGGGTTTACTGTACATGACCGTAGGTGACCCAAAAATCGAACGCATGTATATGTTTGAATCGAATTATGTCAGATCGAACATGATTCGGTTCGAAAAAAAAATTGGAATTTTTGGGCGTGTAGTGTTGTTATGACATAATATTACACGAAATCTATGTGATTTTATTAGCTACAACCAACTAAATAGATTTTTCCCGTAAAACTAAATGTATAGCGCAAAATATGAACCAAAAGTGTGTATGAGGGATTTTATTATGAGGTAAGTTTGCTAGTCACGGGCGTTAAAAAAATGTTATTTACCTATTCAATATATTCGTCTTCTGGGATTGTCAATTTTGAATTTTTAAAAATACATTTGTTTCTACATACAGCCTAAAAAGCAATGCATATTGACTAAAGCTTTTTGTATAAACGTTTTATCAATTTATTGCTAAAAAACATAAAACGTTGTTAGTGTTAGAAAAATGTGTAATTTTAATTTAACTTAAAAAACCCTGAATAGTTTAAACCGAAATCACAGAATTTTGCTGAAAAGGCCATTCAAAAACCCGTTTTTATAGAAACACGAAAATTATAACATAAAATCATTGATATAAAATTGTTGCCAGACACATCTCAGGAAAATGCATCACGTTTTGTGGTTCTAGCGCAAGCCATTCAGATATGAACGTTGGCGCAGTCCCTTACCCCCCCCCCCCCCCCCGCCTTCTGGGTAGGGTCAAATTGGACAAATGTACGATAGTAAGAGATTTACATGATTCTTTACTACGTCTTTGGGAGGATGCATAATGGCGTCATGAAACATGGACTCTGACATTTCCCAAACATCTATTATCGCAATGTTTAGGCCTTTAAGGATTTTCTTTACTTCTAACAGAAGTTGGTACGCATACCAATCGCTGTTTTCCACAAAATGGAAGAACGCATCGTGATGATTGGTATTACTAGTTCGCCAGATTACCAATGTGTCGGGATAGCGGCTGTGAAGTCTTTCTATAGCATGGCGAATACCCCAAACTCGTGAGCGGAATGTCTCAATGGGTTCAGCTGTATAGTGGGCCCATAAACCAATAATTATTACAACATTTGGTCCCCCGATAATATCATCAATGCCATCTGCTATATAATTGAGCTTATCAACGTGTATCATCTTCTGTGAGTTTCGAACGTTTCTAGGAAAGTGGTGAAATGTAAATTTCAATTTTATACCATGTTCTATACTTACGGAAGATGCTCCATAAAACACATTGCCCTCTTGAGATAAATGAAGAAAATCCTTCAAATATGCCCACCACTGCCTGGTCGTAGAATCTCCATAAAAGAACAATGATTTGTTTTGCAGACATTCTAAAACTGATTTGATAGATCCAAAGATTTTTGTTTGGCATCTCAGTGAATACCATGTTCCATTAAACCAATACCCTTCAGAGGCTGTCTCTGGTAGTCGAGGAGCACAGAGTGGTAGGCTAGTTCCTCCATTTTTCTTGGTTAAACCTGGTGAAGAAAACAAACACAAAATAAACCAGTTATAGTTATATAGTTTTCTTTTTTAATGCTAGAATAAGAAATTATTTTCCTTAGAACTTGTACGTAACGTCAAGGAAATCCGCTGATGAATTTAGTTGAATAGTTTAACAGTTCTGCTTTCAGGGAAGTTGATTTTGACAGTAATCGTTACCTTCATATTTGACGTTTACAGCTTTTACGAGGGACATTTGTTGAGGTACCTTATTTTAAAACTAAGCTTTAGCGACTTCTAACAAATATTGTAAGTCTGGGCCAATAATATCTAATGCAACGCAGCGCTGTCCCAGACAGACAATAAGAGTTCGGAGATCTCATACCTCTAGGTAATATAACTTATACTTCTATGAAATATTTACAGCTTGTGCAATATTGTAAAAAAAATCTGTCTCATTTATTACAAAATAAGGTTAAAATTAGCATACTCTATTTCAGTTGATGGTTCTGTCAATTTGAATTACATATATTCTTCGTATGGAAGTCCCATCCTTTTGCAATCTTCTATTTTAACATATTAATACTTATTATCCAAATTATAACATTACATTAACATAATGCATGCATTGTGATGTTAAACTGAAACAAACTTGCACATTCACACGTATGGAATTACTATTATTTATCAATAATGAATCATATATTTTATGCATTAATCATACCAAATACATCCTTATTTGTATAATTAATATATGTTAAGGTTGCACTCGCCATACAGTGATATGATACATATGCATTAATCAAAACTTGTCTAAGACGACCACCCAGGGGACCGGATAAGTGATCATATAAAAAGCATGGCGACACCAAAAGAGAGACACAGAGTTCGACGTCAATGCTTCAGTGCCTTAAGTCTCCTGTGGGCTATACCAGCGATTTCAACATTTCAAATTCCTTTTAGGGGGCCAGATGTCATATAGAATTACATATATTGAGCTTGTTGTGGTTATATATTTTACCACCAGTGCTTTAATAGTTTGTCTGCGTCAATCCTATATTTGATCATGTTATTAATAAAATTTCTGAACAGTGTTGGTGTGGATGATCTTGTTTCTTGTGGCAGGGTGTTTTAATACATCTATACAGGAATGTTCTTGAAATTGCACATGTCTTACGTTATGGGTAATCTTAGGCCAGCTCCCGTAGCAAGTCGGGTGCTGGGGCCATGAGAATTATATATACGTTGTAATTTTTGTAAAGTGCTCTGGTTTTTCAGTTGCCAAAATTTTGTTGAACATTACAAGCGTGTTTTTTTTTGTGTGTGTACAGTCTTCCTTTAACAGATGACCAGTTTAATCGTTCATGCATAATGTCCGTGTTGCAACTGTACTTTTCATTTAACACCAGTCTGGCGGCCCTGTTTTGGAGAGTCTGTAATTTATTTAGTTTTTAAATTGTGAGCCCGCAGAGAATAAACATGAACGGTAGTCCATATGACTAAGCATCAGTGACTGCACCAATATCTTTAAAGTTGCGCATGTGAAGAACTCTCTCGATTTCTTGAGAGCGCATTTGCCATTTTCGACTTGACTTTTGTAGATCCCAGGTTCACTATTGGTCCATCAATATACCAAGCAGTGTTGCCTGTTCTATTTTCTGATTGCCCATGGAGAGCTGTAGATTTGTGTTTTGATTAAGTTTGTTACGGCTACCTAAAACCATGTTAAGAACTAGTCTGTTTGCCTCTACCCAATTCCACACATGTGTTAAATCAGACTGCAGTTTGCTTTGTATTACTGCTACAGTTGTGTCATCGGCATACATCACTATGTCTAAATGTTTAACTACTCAGGGGTCGAAATACTCCTCTGTGTGCAACTTGGTGCAAGTAAATTTGGTGTCGTGAAACTAATTTTTTGCTGGTATGCACCGCGGTGCAAGTTTGCTTTATCCGCTGTTAACATGTTATTATTTTGCCATGTATTTTGCAATGAAAAATTTATATGCTTCCCATGGAGAGCTGAAAATTTAGTTTGAAAAATGGGATCTTATACTTTTAGTGGTGTCATGAAATGATACCAGGAAATGATAAATTTTTGGTAGAGAAGGATCTATATAAAGTCTTATATAAAAAAAGAGTTATATTTTAAAGAATTTAAGTAATGCTACAGATTTACAAAACTATATATGATGTAAAAATAAGCATTATTGGTTTAAGAAGGTTGTAATATGGGGGCTTGTGTATTTGCAGAAAGTTTTTCCAAATTGCAGGACAAAATTTTGACTCTTCTGCAATATTGCAGAGCACTAAAAAGTATTTCGACCACTGTGACATTAGGTTAGTAGTGTAAGTAAATATAGGATGCTATTAAAGTTACTACACTGGTTGTGCTCGTTTTTTTTTGGGGGGGGGGGGTGCAACTATTTTTCTTCTGGTGCAAGTATTTTTTTTTTCATCTGCACCAATGCAAGTTGGCCCAAAAATCTATTTCGACCCCTGACTACTGTAGGGAAATCGTTGGTGTATATGCAAAAAAGTAAGGGGCCTAAGCAGCTGCGCATGCCTTGGGGAACGCTGCTCTTGCACTCTATATGTGACGATACACTTCCGCTTACAAACACAGCCTGTGATCTGTTGGTCAAGTAACTTCTAAGCCAATCTGTAGACGATTCTACACAAATATAACATTTTAGTTTGGCCAGTAAGATTTCATACATTGACGACGTCAAATGTGGCACTCAAGTCCAGAAGAACCGCGCCCACTAGATTACCCCTATCTATTTTCTTCAACCATCCATTAGACATATGTACCAGTAAACAAGATGTAGAGTTATGCTGTTTATAAGCGTGTTGGCAGTTGGATAGGATATCATTAAAAACAAGGTAAGTTTGAATTTGATTTTTACATATCTTTTCCATCATTTTACTTGTTGCGGGTAAAAGACTTATCGGACGGCTGTTGGGTCCGTTTAGTGGAATAGCTTTGTTTTCATGAGGGCGATTCTCCATGTATCTAAGACGCGCTGAGCATACCCCTAGCAAAGCACTCATTTTCATATTATAATGAGATTAAAATTAGCAGAGGTGCGAGTAGAAGATCATAAATATGCAATAGTTTGGTGATAATTGCTGTAATTTTACTACTGACTGCCCCTCCTTCTATTTTGCATTCGTATGCTCTAACTTTACACCCTCTTGAATTGTCAGTGGTCTCTCCATCTATAGATTCAGACTTCATAACTTAAAAAGCAAGAAAAAAGACATGTGTACCATATTCAGCCTGTATCTACTCCATGTAATACAGTTTTAGCAACCCTTATAGAGGATAAGATGACAAAGGAATCTAACTAAAGACTATATAACAGGGCCCTACAAATCGGCAACTGAGCCCCGATTTCAATTGTGCGTTGCATTCCTTTTAGGGATACTTAATACTGCATTTCATCCTTGTTATTCCCACCCTATAAAGAAAATCAGCGCAATTGTCAGAAATACAATCTTTGTGCTTCACTTTTGGTACCAACATTTAGGATATTGCAGGAAAATCTATAAGGTCACCTTTTCTACCTGGATGCTACTAGCAAGGAGGCCCACATTTTGTGAGCAAATCTAAAGCGGGGGATCCCGTGTTTTGTTTATAGCCTGGATACAAGGCCCATAGCACGCTAGTCTCCAAGTTATAGCCAGCGTGTGGGGCTCCTGTAGTTACAGTCGTAGAGCTCAGGGTCCAACCAAGGTCCAACCAAGGGGGGCGTATGATTTCCTTGGGGCATGTTGGTAGCGCCTCCTACGGGGGTGCGGATCGTAGAATTCGGCAAAAGAATGGAATAGCTGGCCAGTAGATTCGGTCCGCAGGAGGGTTAATTTCCCCCTCCGAACTGCGCGGCCAGACAAACCATATGGTCAATCCACAAGGCGGGCCAAATTCCCCTGGCAAATATCTCCCTATTATGGCCAGCGTAGTCTGGTAGAGACAAGCATGTTGGATCTAGAGCCGATGAGCTGGCCTGTGCAAGCAGAGGAAGCAGACTGACACCTAGACTTTTTTTTCTTCCCTAGACATTATTTATTTGTATCCGCTTAATTTTTTCTCATGAAGCTTCTTTTGACCAGGTTAAGACTATTTTCTGTTTAGAGATGATGGTGAGAAACGCTGTGGTGGTTTACAAACAGGATTCAAAATGGTCATTTTATGTGCTAGTATGATCTTGTAGTCACCGATGTCAGCGTAGAGCTGCGTTTTCTCAGCAAACTGGGTCCACCAGTCGTTCTGGATGGTTCGTAGCCTGCGCTAGAGTTTGCTACATGTGGAGCGGAAGGCCGCTTTCTTCCAAGTTAGCCTGAAGAAGACAAAGGTTCTCCACCAGCCTGCACCCCCCAGAAAGAGTACCGCCCACCTTGCATCAAGATTGGCGAGAAACCACTGAAGGCCGTACAACAGTTCACTTACCTGGGGAGCACCATTACATCTGACGCAAAGATAGACAAAGAGGTCGGCAATAGACTGGCAAAAGCCAACAGTGCCTTTGGCAGACTCCACAGCCGTGTCTGGAAGAGCAGGCATCTGAAGAAAGCCACTAAAATCAGCGTCTACAAAGCTGTGGTACTGACTACCCGTCTGTACGGTTCTGAGTCATGGGTTACCTACAGACACCACCTACGTCTTCTAGAACGTTTCCACCAGCTTTGCCTCCGTTCCATCCTCAACATCCACTGGAGTGATTACGTCACAAATGTTGAAGTGCTGGAGCGAGCAGGGATCCTCAGCATCGAGGCCATGTTGCTAAAGATACAGTTACGCTGGGCAGGGCATATTTCTAGAATTGAGGACCATCGTCTGCCCAAAATTGTCCTCTATGGCGAACTCTCTACCGGGCACCGAAACAGAGGAGCACCAAAGAAGAGATTTTAGGACAGTTTTAAGAAATCTCTGTCTTCGTGTAACATCGACCACTGTCAGTGGTCAGCTCTTGCCTCAGACCGAGCTGCCTGGCGACATACGGTCCACGACTCAGTCTCTGCCTTCGAGAGGGGACGCAGAACTGCCCTCGAAGAGAAACGCAGCAAGAGGAAGAACCGCGCCGTCACAGCTCCAACACCAGACTCGTCACTTACCTGCAGCCACTGTGGCCGAGTATGCCTGCCACGTATCGGCCTTGTCAGCCACCAGCGAGCATGCAGCAGGAGAGGGAAGGGTCCCTGAAATCTTCGAAAACGAAGTCAAGCCAAGATGATCTTGTAATGAAATATCAACCCCTCCCCCATAAAGAAAAACGACCGTCTTGCAGAAATGGTGGGATGACAAGAAACGACGTGTATAATCAAGGAGGTTTAGGGTGAAACAACCTCCTTGATAAGGTATTGATGTATAAATGTAACAATAGGCGCATGTTTTGGGCTAGTCAATACACATCAAAATATTTTTCGTCTCGCCGGGGTAAAAATTAGTCTAGGATCATTGTAGATTTAACTCCTTTTCTTCAGGTGAATTATAAAATATCTTGCTTGGAAAATTTCTGCCTAACGGATTAAGCAGTTGTTCAGAAACAGAGCTACTATCTAAAAAAAACTACATTTGAAACCAGTATTTTCAGTTTAAAGAGTAGGACAGAAACGTTTCGAAGCAAAGGCATCTGTGGTAAAGTCTGAATTTAATAAATGGATACATGCTGCTGTCTGCCCTCTATGCATAATTAAAAATGATGGCCCGTAATCACCTTGAGTGGAGGTGCGAAAGCAATTAATCCATTCCGAGATAGGAGCCATCAAGATGATTGACAGGCAAAATTAAGGAAATCTACCAAAATTTAAACTTTTAAACTTTAAAGCCCGAGACAAAACTATTCCCGTTGTGCTACAAAGTTAAAACCAGGTGCAAACAATAAGCGAGAAGTTGTTGTACATGAATCGGTTTTCAGTATGTCTATTTTATCACCATATATTTGGCCATTGGTAGATTAAATCATAGCTACCCCCTAAAATATTACCAAAATTGACTATATTTTAATATATTTTCAAAACTTAGCTTTTCTGGAAACCGATTCCTGTAAAGTGCATCTCTCTGCACATACTCCACTGTTTCCACTGTGTAGGAAATATTCCTTGTCTGAATGAGGTATTAAAAATATCAGCTATGTAATCAGCAGAAATGCTCAGTAATGTGTTGTCAATATTGTCAAGTCCTATTGATCTAGTAACTGGAAGTGAGCCGAGTAACTTGAGGACATGGCTCACTGTGACATCTTGAAAAGACACTCGTTCTTGAATGTCATAATTTTATCCTCTATGGGTGCTGTTATACTGGCTGTATCTATGTTACCTTTCTGTGTGAGTCCTCTACTTTGATGATAAAATACTCGTTTAAGTAACCAGTTATTAGGTTTTGTCAGAATCCTTCCATCTGTCTCTATGACAGTTGGAGATCTACGTGTGTTTCTTCCTGGTATTCCGTTGATTCCAGCTCGTCAGCCCCATTTAGGGGAAGAAAAAGCCTGACTCAAATCATTAGCTACTCTCTTTACATGTCATTGCGATGGCTAAATGGCAGTAATTCTGTGATATGTTCAAAACACGGCTAAACCAAGAAGGAGGCCATATGGAACTTGGGCAACCCACGCTTTATGTCCAACTTCTTTACATTAAGCCCCCGGCTTTACTTGCCCATGCCTCAATGGCTCTATCTTTCTTTCTCTATGGTGACAGGCGAGTTGCGACGGCGGCAGGTGTAAGATGGCAAGCCACCAGCCACGACGGACCCACACGAAGGCGGTCAGGACTGGATGGTCGCCCTCTGCCCACACGAGGCAAGGGCAGGGTTCGGCAGCCATTCTGGCGACGGATAAGTCATTCGTAGGGTCAGTACTGCCCTCCCTGGGTCTAGAAAAGGTGGCCTGGAGAAACTTGTCTCAGCCTATCCTGCCAGCTCAACGCAGCTATCTGCGCATGCGGGCGAAAACAGAGACGATATGAACACAAGAAAGGGATTCTTTCTTTTGAAACCTGGGATGTCAGAATCTGTTACATTACTCTGTCACCTTCGGTCGGGTCACAACGCAGCTGAGCTGCCAGTATAAGGAACAAAGACCTAGTTAAACAGTTCTAGGGACAAACAACCCCTGTCGTAACAGTATCTAGTTTTTATGCCATTATAATTTGCCCCATTTACTTGTGTTAATTACACGCTGATTACAAGTTCATACATTTCTATATGTTAATCATTAACACATAAACATACCTATGTTTAAATGTGCAGATTCATCAACCCCTCCTTGAATTGTTATCTTCAAAAGTCAAAAAAAACGCCCACTACAGTTCCAAACGAGCTGCTAGGAGGCCCCAACTTACACTGTATACTTCCAGCCCCAACAGCTGTCTACTACCTAAAAATCATTAACCTGGCATTAACCTGACACTTGCAGGAAAATTACCCAACACTTTGACGCTACGCTGCAATACCTTAACCCTCAAACCCCCGCATGGGGTCAAAACTGACCCCAGGCGTATAAAAATATGTGCCATTTCGACATTTTGTGTTGAAATCAAAGTTCCTTCTAAGAGTTTGTATATATGTCTTCTAACTTCTCATACCATTTTACTGAGATTGGCTAATTGTTAATTGAGTTATCCTAGGACGTTTTTGCGTGGTTCAGTGGGGTAAAAACTGACCCAGCAAAATGTTATCCATTTTCAAACACACGTGAGTCTTTTTGTCCCCAATACTGCTTCCAGATGACACGTTTGCTTGAGCTTTATGCTGTCCTTAAATTGGCCTCAATGTTGAATAAGAAAACTCAGTAGTTATGATTCTTGACCAAGATGCCTATGTCACAAAAAGAGTCACACAAAAAACTGTATACGTGCAGAAATTTATAGGGTCAGTTCTGACCCTTCACTGTAAGATTCGTCGCAAAAAACGTACGGTGGTTTAAGTATTAAATAGCCGCTAGGAGGCTCAATATCGAACTTACCCTTCATTTTGGCTGCCATTAACCATTCACTAAATATCATTAACAACGACTCACTGCTTCCCGAGTTTTGTTGTACACAAACAAAAAAAAACCTTCTGCAGCAACGTAGGAACATGAAAGGATAACCATTTTAGAACTTGAACTTGGACTTTGTTTTGATAACCACTACTCACCTAGCAAATATCATTAAGATCAATTTACAGGTTTTCGAGTTATGCTGAACATATACAATCAACAAATGCACAAAACCCGTTGCATAACCGTTGGAAAAAAGCTAGGTTAACCGTTGTTAACTTGACTGACATTTTCATAACAGCTACCTACATACTAAATATAAAAAGATCCATCAACTACTCGAGTTATTACGCTGACCTACGTACAATTATCCTATGAAGAACTCTCACACTTGCTGCACACTTTACCCAAAAAGGACAAGTTGGTGCTTATGGGAGACGTAATGCTGGTTTGGGCAGGGACCCCCAGCCATGGTCAGATGTCTAAGGACCACACGGTATAGGTGGGGAAAACTCAAATTCACTGATGCTCCTCACACTGCCACTACACCATACACAGAGGTGGAGAAAAGACAGCACCAAGAAGAAGCTTACTGTTTCAAAACTCTCACAAGAGAGCCGTTAGCAACAAACGTCGACGCCATAGACCAGATCAACAAGCTCCCTACAGAACCCCTACACAACCTAAAGAAAGCATTACGAAACTTTCTCAATGTAATGTATGGTACATCTCAACTCACACTACGATAAAGCGCAAACACCGGGACTGGTTTAATAATTACAATGAAGAAATCACAAGCTTTCTCGAGCAAAAACAGAAACCTTTCATAAGATGGTTTAGTGACAAGAACTCCTTCGCAAAGCATGACCATCTAAAACACCCGGAAGAAAATTCCAAACAGAACTCAGACGAATGAAGGACAACTGGTGGGAGTACAATGCTACAGAACTGCAACGGTATGCAGATAAACACATCAGTTCTTCACAGACCTAGAGCCGGTTTATGGTCCCTATTCCAACGCTACTGCACCTTTCCGTTCAGATGATAGTACTCTTCTCACAGAGAAAAGTGACATAACCGAGCGTTGGAGATAGTCAGCTGCTCAACAGACTCTCCAACATCGACCAACAGGTAATCCAGGACATGCCACAGCGCCCTCGTATGGATTTTCTGGACGGCCTTTTTAGCCCGTAGGAAACACAGAAGTGCATTAAGAAACCCCAACATACGAAGGACCAAGGGTACAGGCCTGCGTCGTCTGAGCTGCGCGAATACCCGCGTCGTCTGCGCGAATACCTGCGTCGTCTGTGCAAAGAGCTTCCTCGCCTGCGCGCAAAGAGCTTTCTTGCCCGCGCGCGAATACCAGGTACATCCTTGGCCTACCCTGTCTAAACTGGGCTGTCCCCTGAAGTTTGTCAGCATCACCAACAATAAAGTTAATAACTTTTCCGTAACATTTCTGCTAATGTCATGTTTCAATTAGTAAACAGTGTTTTGAAGTAACGGTTCAGCAGGTGTAAACATTTCCAGATAACGGTGTTTTTAATGTTCAGCTGACGGAGTTGATATGTTTCCAGCTGGCAGTGGAACTGAAACAGTCCTAATGGTGTATAATTTCCAGCTGACGACGATGTTTTAAACGTTCATCTGACGGTAAGGTATATGTTTTGTTATATGTGTCAGCTCTGATATTTAGTATTTTTGTAGTTTAATGTATATTTAGTGTTCTTGAGTGTATTTTCAGGTATTGAAATTATACAGGTGTTGCCGTAAAACGGAGGACAAACTGCTTCCCTTTACATCTGCCAAGTTAGTTGCCATAGTAAGAAAACTATTTGCCTGCCTCCTTAATGAGTGGTCTCGATTATGCGACAGTCAGTCAGCCAGTCGAAAGCTCCCCCCATGAGGACGGACTGAACCTGCTCTCGTACGCCTTCATCGTATCAAAACAAAACATGATAGGTGGCGCTCTTACTGGGCTGCCTCAGTTTTTACTTGCTCCGACAGTTCTAGTTTTATTTTAGTTTTATTTTGTTGTTTCCGTCTCTATTGTGTAACAAGTACGTGCAGCTACAAGACTGGATATCTGAGGTTACACTCTGTCGTTTGCTGTTCCCTTGTTGCTCGTGTCTGAACCGGTTAATCTCCTGAAAAGTTGAACAGACCTGTTTGGACGGTTACGACATATCCAAAATTGCCACTGCTGGCGTTCTGCGCTACTCGGCCATCTCTTCCGAAGCCTGAAGCAGAGGTCTGAACCTGCTGCAAACTTCAAACACCACCTCCGACAGCTAGGACTCCTTAGGATGGTGGGGTCGTGTGGCGCAGCGGTAGCGCGTTCGGCTCAGGCCCAATAGGTCCCGGGTTCGATCCCCACCCATGTCACTGATCTTGTGCCCTTGGGAAAGGCACTTTACACGACTTTCCTCACTTCACTCGGATGTAAATGAGCTTCGGTTAGGGACGTCCCTCGGATAGGACGTTAAATGGAGGTCCCGTGTTTGGGGAGAGCCACACCCCAGGCACGTTAAAGAACCCACCATACTTATCGAAAAGAGTAGGGGTCCTTACCGGTGTGAGTGGTTCAAACCTTACAGTCTTATGGCCGCACCTGGGGGCGTATTGAGGTCACCTGAGTTAGCGCCGAATGGCAGCCGCTCCAGACCCTTGCGATTAAGCCCCACCACCATTGTAAGCTCCTCACAATTTAGCCCTTGGCTGCAAGGAGAGAGTAAGCCGGCCCACCAAGAACGTAACTATTAGGATGCATGGCAGATTCCGGGGGACGAAAGCTGGTAAGAATCGACCGAGAAACATTGCTGTCATTGTTGAAAATAGGCCTTTATTTCATACACCAGAATTGGTATGCAAATCACATGAAATGCCCCACCAACAACAGAATACGCCGCAAGAAGTAGAGATTCCAGGTGTCTTCACATGCAAATCAACCCCTAATGAACATGAGGAGCTGACTCAACGCTATTTTAGATCTGCAGATCCTGGTAACTTAACCCTCAACAGTACACCTTCCCGGACTGATTAATCTGTCCACCTGGGGTCCGCACGGACCCCAAAACAGTTTTTTGCTAATTTTTAGAAATTATCAGTATGCTACCAGCTCAATTGTTTTGCTGAATCGATGTGTGAACCTCTGAGTCCACATTACCCACAAAAATTATACATTTTTACCTTTTCCAATTTTTTGGTGAAGAAAAGAAGGAATCAAGAAATACCCGTTTTTTAAAGCTTTGGAGGTTCGTGGGCTGGGGGAGGGGGCTTATTGCCCCCCTCAGAACTCGGGAACGGTATATCGTATGGCCACCAAATTTTCAGAAGATGGTGTACTAGTAAAAATTAATCAATACAACAATTTTGATGTCGTTATGACGTAGTATGACGTCATTATGACGTCATTCATATTATTTTAATGGCTAAAACTGTTATAAATAGGTTATTCTCTTAAAACTTAATGGTATACAACGCAACTTTAACAAAAAGTGTTTATGATAAAATGATAAGGTCTGCTAAAGCTTATGTTGCCCTTAGCAACACCAGTGACGTCATACAATGACGTCATACATATTTAATTATCCGCCATCTTGGATCTTGGTTTTGACCAATGACGTCATCAAATTAGCATAAATTATTAATAAAAATCACATTAAATTATATAAAATGTTATTAATGTTAGAAAGCATGTGTCACTTATCATAAAAGCCTGAAAATAAAGTAAAGTATAAGAAAAAAAGTAAAGTATAAGAACGCCAGTGTATCTATTACGATCGAGAGCCGGCTGGGGTCCGCGCGGACCCCAAAAGAAAATCAGATACAAAATTTTTAAAAAATGGGGGAAACGGAATTTTCTGCACTGTGTTGAGGCACAACATTGTGGGTGACAATTACCTGAAATTTCAGAAAAAAATATTTAGAAACAAAAAAAACTATTACAGAATATATAGTGCTGGGGTCCGCGCGGACCCCAGGTGTACTGTTTAGGGTTAATCAGGGTACCTTTGCAGATACCGAAACGAACAAATTCATTGATGCTACCGTCTGGCAACGCACACTCGCTAATTAATAAACTGGAGGATTTCGAATGCACAATCCAACAGTACGAAGCTGATATAGCGATTGTGACAATTCCCCATGAATTCCTGAACGTGGCCAACTATTCACTTTTCAGAACGAGCAGTACTGACCGTCGAGGAGGAGGCGTGGCTGTCTACACCCGGGAGGACCTACATGCAAGGGTTATCCCTCACGTCTCTGTACCCCCTGAGCTCGCGTGTGTTTGGGTCTGGGTACGTCCTAACCGACTCCCGCGACAGGTACCATCGATCGCAGTGTGTGTCACCTACATCCCACCCAAAACACCAACAGCTCTTTATAGACCATCTTGTCAACACGGCTGATCTATTGAAAACGCTCCAGCCTGACGTTAGTTTCATATTTGCTGGGGACTACAACAGGTTGGATCACACACCCCTTGTCTTGTCACATCGGCTTGAACAGGTGGTCAACTCCCCAACACGAGGGGATGCGACACTGGATGTCATAATTACAAACCTGAAGTCATACTACAAAACCCCAGTGGTCACAAACCCGATAGGTACTAGTGACCACAGAGCTGTATGGTAAGACACCAAACTCGGCCAAGCCCGTGGTAGTGCGTCCGATGCCAGATTCCAGACTGAGGGAGTTCGGGCAGTGGATTACTTCACACACTTGGCAAGAAGTACTGCAAAGTGACACAGTTGAAGACAAGACGTCTGCATTTTACCTCTCACTGAACTCTGCAATTGACAAGCACTTTCCACAAAAGAAACGTAAGTTGCATCACAACGACAAGCCGTGGATGGCATTTTTGCTCAAAAACCTGATAACCAGGAGACAGCAAGCATACCACAGAGGCCACATGGTGCTCTACCGATTCCTAAGGAACAAGATTGTCCGTGATTACAAACTTTCCAAGAAAGTGTACTACAGAGACCATGTCGAGAGGCTGAAGAAAATATATATATATGAGTGGTTTATTTCAAGAACCATTGTCACAGACATGGCAGCCCAGACGGCTGAATTGCGTCAGTACAATTACAATGCGAACCAAAGCTTACTAAAACATGTAAAACATACAGCAAACGGTATAAAAGGGATAAGGCCCGGTCACACTGGCAGAACTTTGCTGGAGTGTTCCTTAAACGGTGAGTAAAATTCATCAACGCTCGAAACCGTTCACCACCGTTAACAGAAGTTGGCCGCCGTTAAAGCAACGCCGTGTACGCCCGGCCACCGCTGATGTTTCTGGAGGGACCCTCCTACCGCTCCGAAAGTTTTGAGCTGAACAAAATATTGCGAGCGTTGAGGAGGGGCAATTTTCCGCCCCGGCAAAGTTCACCCCCGCTCAACGCAAGTTCATGGACGCTTGGGTCCGCTAGGCCAACGCAGAAATCTTGAACGCTGGACCACCGCTGCTTCGCCAGCGTTGCCCGGGCGGCGATTAAACGTTGCACAAACTTCGCTAAACCGCATGCGCAGAACGCCGCTATACCAACGCTCGCGTCACCGCTAAACCAACGCTCGCTACCGCTAAACCACTGCTAAAGCAACGCCGGCTTCCGCGGTGCACCGCTAAGCCAACGCCCTTTTTTTCATTTTTTCCCCACATTTTGGGCGCGGTGACGAGCGTTGTCGAAATTCGGCCCCCGTACCTATACCGTTCAAGGAACGCTCCAGCAAAGTTCAGCCAGTGTAACCGGGCCTATATATACAGAAAATTGTCTATTAGTGCGACAAGATTACAAGTCTATCCTTACAGCGCAACAATTCGAAATAACAAGCAGGTATAGTAGTACAAATGGTCAAGGGCAATACAAAGTCTAGCTGTGGTTCAAAACTTCAATCATATGCGGTAGGGCACTGTTTGTGTACCGACACGTGCGGCCGTACAAAGGGTTCAGTTTGTGTGATGAACGGGTGTGCCGGCCACTGATACTTCCTCTGGTGGGTGGCAGAATGTGCTGAAGCTGCCCGGAACGGACAAGAGACCTGGCAAAGGTCTCGGTCAGTGTTCTACGCCGGGAGGAGAGAGTTGGCAGTCCCAAATGTAAGCAGGCAGCGGTGTATGACGTAAATTTAGCACCCAGGATAATCCGTAGTGCTCTCCGTTGGACTTTCTCAATTTTGTCACTCAGCGTGCCTGGCAGTCCGGAGTGCCAAACCGGAGCGGCGTATTCTAGGATAGGCCGAATGTAGGAGGTGTACACCGTCAGGAGATCGTCAGTAGCGAGATGGAAGTGCTTGAGTTTCCTGAGAAAGAACAAACGCTGATTTGCTTAAGAACATACTGAGTCTACATGCGAGTTCCATTTCAGATCAGCCTGGAGAATCACACCTAGAACTCTCAACACTTTCACTTGTTGAACTCCAATGTCATTAACAATAAGTAAGGGCGGCGTGAAGGGAATCTTTCTGAACTGGATGTGGAGCACTTTAAATGATTTCGGATGGAGCTTCATGTGGCTAGCTTGTGACCAGAGGGACAGTTCGTTAAGGTCCTGTTGCATGTTAGAAGGACTCGAGGTGGGGTTTCTCGATTCTAAAAGGTTGAGATCGTCCACAAATTTCCAGCGTTTAGAGGCGGCTGAGTGCGCGGCACTGTTGACATACGCCAGGAAAATCAGTGGCCCGAGAAGAGTCCATTGAGGTAGTCCACAGGTGACCTTCAGGCTGTCAGAAAGTGTTCCGTGGTAACGAACAGATTGGGTCCGATTTGTCAAGAAGTCTACAATCCATGCAGTTACCGAAGGGCGCATTCCAAGTTCAATAAGTCGTAAGATTGCCATGTTGTGGCTCACCCGGTCGAAGGCCTTACTGAAATCCGTAGAAACAAGCGAACACAGTATTTCGGGTTTGTCGGTGGCCTTGAATATCTGGTTGGTCATATCAAAGAGGCAGTGCGTTGTTGATTTACCCTTAAGGCAACCAAACTGCTGAGCATCGATGCTAGAAGTAATGTCAGACAGCACCCATTTTGACACAAAACGTTCGGCTACCTTCCCTAACAGGGATGTGAGTGAGATTGGTCGGAGTTCTGTAATCAGCGGTGGTTTGGTCTTTGGAATTGGAACAACAACCGCACATTTCCATTCATCTGGGACTGAGCCTTGTTGGAGAGAACTGTTAAGAATGTCGGTGAATGGCTCACTCAGTTCACATGCAAATTCCTTGATTATTTTACCGGGTATGCCATCTGGGCCAGCTCCAGATGGCATACCCGGCAAAACTAATCCATCTGAGTGGCACAAGAAAGTAAGACGCCTAGCAAATCTCTCCATACCTCCCACTGTTGTCCACGTGCCAGGTGTGGACCCGACAGACAAAAATGTCGTTGCTGGAGCCATTAATACTCATCTAGCGTCCATTTGCCAGGCACTGCCTTCACTTGAGCTCAACAACCTCACAACTTTCTTGCCGGGCACCAAGCCACCCCAGATTCATGAGTGACAGATGTATCACCGCCTTAAGAGGATTAAAGTATCAAAAGCACCCGGTCCTGACGACATCCCACCAACCCTCATCAATGAGTTTGCCTATGAACTTGCCACACCACTTACCGACATCACAAATACTTCTTTGTGGCAGGGCTGAGTACCACCCGAGTGGAGGGATGCGAACGTTTTTCAAGTCCCGAAGGAGCAACCTGCGGACCTGGATAAAATCAGAGCAGTGTCGTTGACATCACAGCTTGCCAAGGTAGTGGAGGGTTTTGTTCTGTCATGGCTCCTCCAAGACATTCTACCAACGGTTGATCCCAAGCAGTTAGGAAATCTCAGGGGAATGTCTACTTCTCAATGCTTGATAGAAATTCTTGACTTCTTCTATACAGGAGCAGAGAAAATACAATCTATCAGCAGCCTTGTGCTTACTAACTTAAGTAAAGCGTTCGACAGAGTTTGCCATACAACCGCTGTCACAAAACTCCTACAGATGGGAGCACGGCCTTCACTTCTTCCATGGGTGTGCAGTTTTATTTCACACCGAAGACAACGGGTCCTCTACCAACATGCCGTGTCACATTGGGAACCCCTTACCTGTGGAGTGGCTCAAGGCACCCTGCTATGTCCCTGATCTTCACGGCCATGATTAACGATGCAGGCACACCGCACAATGCTTACTGGAAGTATGTTGACGACCTTAACTTGGGAGAAAGTCGAAAGGTCAGTGCACCTTCTACTCTACAGCAAGACTTGGATGGCCTGGATGTTGTGTCCCGAACCGTGCCTGTCCCATTCTGTGCCTGTGCGGGCACAGAACGGGACACAGCCTGAGTGTCCAGAACCGTGCCCGGAAGTGCTGTCAATCATAGTGATTGGCGGGACCATAGCATAATTATTCACGCCCAAGACTCTATCTACGACAGACTAGAGCAAATCAACTTCTAGACAAACAAAGTGTTTGTCCAGAACCATGCTTTAGGTAAAAAACAGAGTGCCTTGTATGCATTCTAGATCTGCAACAAAATGAAAAGGTTCTATCACTCCTTCCCCGAACACGTGCCCAAACACGTGCCAGGCACAGTTTGGGACACAACCATCGCGTGTCCCAAACTGTGCTCTGTTCCCAGGCACGGTTTGGGGCACTCGGCGCGTGTCCCAAATCGTGCCTGGGGACAGAGCACAGTTTGGGACACGCGATGGTTGTGTCCCAAACTGTGCCTGGGCACGTGTTCGGGCACGTGCCCGGGTAAGGAATGTGATAGAACCTTTTCATTTTGTTGCAGAATGATACAAGGCACTCTGTTTTTGACACTAAATGTAAGTCTAAATCATATAATATCAGCGTGAAATGTAAACTGTACTTCACAGAGCAAGAATCACACCGATTCTTTCTTATTCTTATCCTGGCAAAAAACAAAGATGGCGGGCTAAACAGCTAAACAACACCACGAGAAGGCTTCTCCCTCAAAACACTAAGCTCCGCCCCCAAAGCACGGAATGGGACAAGGCCCTTATGTGTCCAGAACTGTGCGCGGTCAGGCACGGTTCGGGACACTCCCCGCGTGTCCCAGAATGTAGATTTGCCCCAGGCACGATTTGGGACACGCGCCGAGTGTCCCAAAGCATGCTTTGGGACAGGCACGGTTTGGGACACAACAGGTATCACTCAGGGCTGTACGAGCAACCTCCATGGAGGAGCTCTGCAGAGCTGAGGGCTGTACGAGCAACCTCCATGGAGGAGCTCTGCAGAGCTCCTCCATGGAGGTTGCTCGTACAGCCCCTTCTCGTTTGGCCTGGCTCACTACAGTGAGCAGCTGTCCACCCAGTGTGAGGACAGGGAATGGTGGTGGTTGTTGCACAAAACAGATATGCATGACCTTACACTTTTTGGGGTTTAGCAGCATATGATTCTTGTGAGACCATTCGTCCAGGCCATCCAAGTCTTGCTGTAGAGTAGAAGGTGCACTGACCTTTCGACTTTCTCCCAAGTTAAGGTCGTCAACATACTTCCAGTAAGCATTGTGCGGTGTGCCTGCATCGTTAATCATGGCCGTGAAGATCAGGGACATAGCAGGGTGCCTTGAGCCACTCCACAGGTAAGGGGTTCCCAATGTGACACGGCATGTTGGTAGAGGACCCGTTGTCTTCGGTGTGAAATAAAACTGCACACCCATGGAAGAAGTGAAGGCCGTGCTCCCATCTGTAGGAGTTTTGTGACAGCGGTTGTATGGCAAACTCTGTCGAACGCTTTACTTAAGTTAGTAAGCACAAGGCTGCTGATAGATTGTATTTTCTCTGCTCCTGTATAGAAGAAGTCAAGAATTTCTATCAAGCATTGAGAAGTAGACATTCCCCTGAGATTTCCTAACTGCTTGGGATCAACCGTTGGTAGAATGTCTTGGAGGAGCCATGACAGAACAAAACCCTCCACTACCTTGGCAAGCTGTGATGTCAACGACACTGCTCTGATTTTATCCAGGTCCGCAGGTTGCTCCTTCGGGACTTGAAAAACGTTCGCATCCCTCCACTCGGGTGGTACTCAGCCCTGCCACAAAGAAGTATTTGTGATGTCGGTAAGTGGTGTGGCAAGTTCATAGGCAAACTCATTGATGAGGGTTGGTGGGATGTCGTCAGGACCGGGTGCTTTTGATACTTTAATCCTCTTAAGGCGGTGATACATCTGTCACTCATGAATCTGGGGTGGCTTGGTGCCCGGCAAGAAAGTTGTGAGGTTGTTGAGCTCAAGTGAAGGCAGTGCCTGGCAAATGGACGCTAGATGAGTATTAATGGCTCCAGCAACGACATTTTTGTCTGTCGGGTCCACACCTGGCACGTGGACAACAGTGGGAGGTATGGAGAGATTTGCTAGGCGTCTTACTTTCTTGTGCCACTCAGATGGATTAGTTTTGCCGGGTATGCCATCTGGAGCTGGCCCAGATGGCATACCCGGTAAAATAATCAAGGAATTTGCATGTGAACTGAGTGAGCCATTCACCGACATTCTTAACAGTTCTCTCCAACAAGGCTCAGTCCCAGATGAATGGAAATGTGCGGTTGTTGTTCCAATTCCAAAGACCAAACCACCGCTGATTACAGAACTCCGACCAATCTCACTCACATCCCTGTTAGGGAAGGTAGCCGAACGTTTTGTGTCAAAATGGGTGCTGTCTGACATTACTTCTAGCATCGATGCTCAGCAGTTTGGTTGCCTTAAGGGTAAATCAACAACGCACTGCCTCTTTGATATGACCAACCAGATATTCAAGGCCACCGACAAACCCGAAATACTGTGTTCGCTTGTTTCTACGGATTTCAGTAAGGCCTTCGACCGGGTGAGCCACAACATGGCAATCTTACGACTTATTGAACTTGGAATGCGCCCTTCGGTAACTGCATGGATTGTAGACTTCTTGACAAATCGGACCCAATCTGTTCGTTACCACGGAACACTTTCTGACAGCCTGAAGGTCACCTGTGGACTACCTCAATGGACTCTTCTCGGGCCACTGATTTTCCTGGCGTATGTCAACAGTGCCGCGCACTCAGCCGCCTCTAAACGCTGGAAATTTGTGGACGATCTCAACCTTTTAGAATCGAGAAACCCCACCTCGAGTCCTTCTAACATGCAACAGGACCTTAACGAACTGTCCCTCTGGTCACAAGCTAGCCACATGAAGCTCCATCCGAAATCATTTAAAGTGCTCCACATCCAGTTCAGAAAGATTCCCTTCACGCCGCCCTTACTTATTGTTAATGACATTGGAGTTCAACAAGTGAAAGTGTTGAGAGTTCTAGGTGTGATTCTCCAGGCTGATCTGAAATGGAACTCGCATGTAGACTCAGTATGTTCTTAAGCAAATCAGCGTTTGTTCTTTCTCAGGAAACTCAAGCACTTCCATCTCGCTACTGACGATCTCCTGACGGTGTACACCTCCTACATTCGGCCTATCCTAGAATACGCCGCTCCGGTTTGGCACTCCGGACTGCCAGGCACGCTGAGTGACAAAATTGAGAAAGTCCAACGGAGAGCACTACGGATTATCCTGGGTGCTAAATTTACGTCATACACCGCTGCCTGCTTACATTTGGGACTGCCAACTCTCTCCTCCCGGCGTAGAACACTGACCGAGACCTTTGCCAGGTCTCTTGTCCGTTCCGGGCAGCTTCAGCACATTCTGCCACCCACCAGAGGAAGTATCAGTGGCCGGCACACCCGTTCATCACACAAACTGAACCCTTTGTACGGCCGCACGTGTCGGTACACAAACAGTGCCCTACCGCATATGATTGAAGTTTTGAACCACAGCTAGACTTTGTATTGCCCTTGACCATTTGTACTACTATACCTGCTTGTTATTTCGAATTGTTGCGCTGTAAGGATAGACTTGTAATCTTGTCGCACTAATAGACAATTTTCTGTATATATAGGCCCGGTTACACTGGCTGAACTTTGCTGGAGCGTTCCTTGAACGGTAGCTACTATAGGTACGGGGGCCGAATTTCGACAACGCTCGTCACCGCGCCCAAAATGTGGGGAAAAAATGAAAAAAAGGGCGTTGGCTTAGCGGTGCACCGCGGAAGCCGGCGTTGCTTTAGCAGTGGTTTAGCGGTAGCGAGCGTTGGTTTAGCGGTGACGCGAGCGTTGGTATAGCGGCGTTCTGCGCATGCGGTTTAGCGAAGTTTGTGCAACGTTTAATCGCCGCCCGGGCAACGCTGGCGAAGCAGCGGTGGTCCAGCGTTCAAGATTTCTGCGTTGGCCTAGCGGACCCAAGCGTCCATGAACTTGCGTTGAGCGGGGGTGAACTTTGCCGGGGCGGAAAATTGCCCCTCCTCAACGCTCGCAATATTTTGTTCAGCTCAAAACTTTCGGAGCGGTAGGAGGGTCCCTCCAGAAACATCAGCGGTGGCCGGGCGTACACGGCGTTGCTTTAACGGCGGCCAACTTCTGTTAACGGTGGTGAACGGTTTCGAGCGTTGATGAATTTTACTCACCGTTTAAGGAACACTCCAGCAAAGTTCTGCCAGTGTGACCGGGCCTTATCCCTTTTATACCGTTTGCTGTATGTTTTACATGTTTTAGTAAGCTTTGGTTCGCATTGTAATTGTACTGACGCAATTCAGCCGTCTGGGCTGCCATGTCTGTGACAATGGTTCTTGAAATAAACCACTCATATATATATATTTTCTTCAGCCTCTCGACATGGTCTCTGTAGTACACTTTCTTGGAAAGTTTGTAATCACGGACAATCTTGTTCCTTAGGAATCGGTAGAGCACCATGTGGCCTCTGTGGTATGCTTGCTGTCTCCTGGTTATCAGGTTTTTGAGCAAAAATGCCATCCACGGCTTGTCGTTGTGATGCAACTTACGTTTCTTTTGTGGAAAGTGCTTGTCAATTGCAGAGTTCAGTGAGAGGTAAAATGCAGACGTCTTGTCTTCAACTGTGTCACTTTGCAGTACTTCTTGCCAAGTGTGTGAAGTAATCCACTGCCCGAACTCCCTCAGTCTGGAATCTGGCATCGGACGCACTACCACGGGCTTGGCCGAGTTTGGTGTCTTACCATACAGCTCTGTGGTCACTAGTACCTATCGGGTTTGTGACCACTGGGGTTTTGTAGTATGACTTCAGGTTTGTAATTATGACATCCAGTGTCGCATCCCCTCGTGTTGGGGAGTTGACCACCTGTTCAAGCCGATGTGACAAGACAAGGGGTGTGTGATCCAACCTGTTGTAGTCCCCAGCAAATATGAAACTAACGTCAGGCTGGAGCGTTTTCAATAGATCAGCCGTGTTGACAAGATGGTCTATAAAGAGCTGTTGGTGTTTTGGGTGGGATGTAGGTGACACACACTGCGATCGATGGTACCTGTCGCGGGAGTCGGTTAGGACGTACCCAGACCCAAACACACGCGAGCTCAGGGGGTACAGAGACGTGAGGGATAACCCTTGCATGTAGGTCCTCCCGGGTGTAGACAGCCACGCCTCCTCCTCGACGGTCAGTACTGCTCGTTCTGAAAAGTGAATAGTTGGCCACGTTCAGGAATTCATGGGGAATTGTCACAATCGCTATATCAGCTTCGTACTGTTGGATTGTGCATTCGAAATCCTCCAGTTTATTAATTAGCGAGTGTGCGTTGCCAGACGGTAGCATCAATGAATTTGTTCGTTTCGGTATCTGCAAAGGTACCCTGATTAACCCTAAACAGTACACCTGGGGTCCGCGCGGACCCCAGCACTATATATTCTGTAATAGTTTTTTTTGTTTCTAAATATTTTTTTCTGAAATTTCAGGTAATTGTCACCCACAATGTTGTGCCTCAACACAGTGCAGAAAATTCCGTTTCCCCCATTTTTTAAAAATTTTGTATCTGATTTTCTTTTGGGGTCCGCGCGGACCCCAGCCGGCTCTCGATCGTAATAGATACACTGGCGTTCTTATACTTTACTTTTTTTCTTATACTTTACTTTATTTTCAGGCTTTTATGATAAGTGACACATGCTTTCTAACATTAATAACATTTTATATAATTTAATGTGATTTTTATTAATAATTTATGCTAATTTGATGACGTCATTGGTCAAAACCAAGATCCAAGATGGCGGATAATTAAATATGTATGACGTCATTGTATGACGTCACTGGTGTTGCTAAGGGCAACATAAGCTTTAGCAGACCTTATCATTTTATCATAAACACTTTTTGTTAAAGTTGCGTTGTATACCATTAAGTTTTAAGAGAATAACCTATTTATAACAGTTTTAGCCATTAAAATAATATGAATGACGTCATAATGACGTCATACTACGTCATAACGACATCAAAATTGTTGTATTGATTAATTTTTACTAGTACACCATCTTCTGAAAATTTGGTGGCCATACGATATACCGTTCCCGAGTTCTGAGGGGGGCAATAAGCCCCCTCCCCCAGCCCACGAACCTCCAAAGCTTTAAAAAACGGGTATTTCTTGATTCCTTCTTTTCTTTTCTTTTCCCCCGCAGAGCTCCACGACAAAACAAGTCAATTCGCTGGTTGTCGTCACGGTTGAGTTTTGCTTTCAAATCTTTGAGCTCTGCGTTCAAATCAAGCCAATTCGATGGCTGGCGTCACAGGTTCAGTTTTGTATAGAGCTCCGTAGATTTTAAGCCAGTTTAATGTGACTACTACGCTTTGTAACGTACCAAAGGCTCTCCCAAACAAACAAGACTTCGCAGAGTTCGCAGAGCTGCTCGCTCAGCCCTACCTCCGTCGGTTATAAAGCATAGAGAGCTCCGCGACAAAACAAGTCAATTCGCTGGTTGTCGTCACGGTTGAGTTTTGCTTTCAAATCTTTGAGCTCTGCGTTCAAATCAAGCCAATTCGATGGCTGGCGTCACAGGTTCAGTTTTGTATAGAGCTTTTAAGCCAGTTCAATGTGACTACTAGGCTTTGTAACGTACCAAAGGCTCTCCCAAACAAACAAGACTTCGCAGAGTTCGCAGAGCTGCTCGCTCAGCCCTACCTCCGTCGGTTATAAAGCATAGAGAGCTCCGCGACAAAACAAGTTCAATTCGCTGGTTGGCGTTACCATGCAAAAATATTTTGCTTGTTCCTAATTGGTAGAGTGAAGTTGTATGTGTTTTTTTTTGTCTAGTTAGTTTTTGTTTTCAATCCTAGTTTACGATCATGGTGATGCCAACCATCGGATTGATTTGTTACATACGCAGAGGCGATCTGTGGACTTCACAAACAAGCACATAGTCACCCCCCCGCGGCGAGAGTTTCCGCCAGTCTACTGTCCGCGTGGCCAAAGAATGGGGAAAAAACAAAACTATCTGGGTCAACTACAGTACAATAGTCATCTTGAACTGCAACTGTAAGATGCAAAGACATCTGGTTGTTACAACCAACATCCGCCCTAATCGAGACGGCCACCCGCACACGAAACAAGTCATGCACAGTTGTGAACTAGGTGTGAACGTGCCATAATCCAAAAGACAAAAGAGTGCAAAACTGAACCTGTGACGCCAGCCATGGAATTGGCTTGTTTTGAACGCAGAGGTCAATGATTTGAAAGCAAAACTCAACCGTAACGACAACCAGCGAATTGACTTTTGCCCTCTCTATTCAGTTGGTGACGCCAACCATCGAATTGACTTGTTTTGTCGCAGAGCTGCGGAGGGCTATCCGAGCAGCTCTGCGAAGAACCTCTGCAGAGCTGTGGGCTGTTTAAGCAAAAGAGCTTCGTTCACGAGCTTCCTTCAGAGCATGGAGGCATTTTGGTAACGTCAACGATCGAATTGGCTTGTTACGTTCACAAAGTTCCATTCCAAGGCCTTCACAGAGCCCTCTTCACATGCCCCATAGAGCTATTCAGTTAGTGACGCCAACCATTGAATTGACTTGTTCTGTCGCAGAGCTCTCCCATATGTATTGGGTATAGCGGAGGGCTGTCCGAGCAGCTCTGCGAAGGACCTCTGCAGAGCTGTGGGCTGTTTGGGCAACAGAGCTTCGTTCACGAGCTTCCTTCACGGAGCATGGAGCTATTTTAGTAACGCCAACCATCGAATTGGCTTGTTACGTTCACAGAGTTCCGTCCCAAGTCCTTCACAGAGTCCTTCATAAGGCCCCACAGAGCTATTCAGTTGTTGACGCCAACCATCGAGTTGACTTGTTTTGTCGCAGAGCTACGTTCGCAGAGGTGGTCTCTGGACTTATTGAATTGGCAGGGCCTGCTTGCTGGTTAGTAAGCAAGTAAACTAATGAGAAAACAAAAACAAACTAGAAAAAGGGAATTAACTAGGTATAAAAACATCCGACTCCATTGATAATAAGCCACCAATATTAAAGGAACATGGAAAACGAGAAGTTATTTTGCATGGTGACGCCAACCATCGAATTGACTTGTTTTGTCGCAGAGCTCTGCGGAGGGCTGTACGAGCAACCTCCATGGAGGAGCTCCATGGAGGAGCTCCATGGAGGAGCTCCATGGAGGAGCTCCATGGAGGAGCTCCATGGAGGAGCTCCATGGAGGAGCTCCATGGAGGTTGCTCGTACAGCCCCTATTGGGCCAAACTGCTTGGTTTGCAGATTCGTTCCGACCTTCGGTGAGATGCACAGGTCGACAGTATGGTCACAAAGGGCAGCAAACGTCTATTCCTTCTGTGCAGACTGCGTCGTGCGGGCCTCCCAGCTAACGACTTAACTACCATCTACTGCGGCTACATCAGACCTCTTCTTGAATATGCAGCTCCTGTCTGAAATGCCGCCCTCAACAACAAACAAGTCACTAGACTGGAAAGAGTACAGAAGAGAGCGTGCAGGATCATCCTGGGTCGAAAGTACACTTCCTACCGGGACGCTTTGCAGCATTTGTTACTCGCAGGGATGACTTATGCTACAACTTCGCCATTAAAGTGAGGCAGTCGCCGCGGTTCTGCTCCTAACTACCACAGGCCCGAGGCCAGCAGCACGGTAGACACTTACGCAACTCGTCTCATTACCATCAAGCCAGTGGGACTAAGCGATACGTTACAAGTGTAAACCCCTCGTTGGCAAAGCTCCTCGTTAGTCTGTAAATGTACTAAATGATTATATCCTTATATTATTGTAAATGATTATACCCTTGTCGAACCTTTGCGTAAACCTCTATCCTGTCGACGTCGATAATAGTTCGAACGATGCTGCATTTCAACTTCCAGTTCATTGTCAATTTTATCCTGTATATATTTTAATCATGTCGGAACTTTCTTTGAAAATGTTTGTTATGAAACGGTGCAATTCAGTCATTACTGCAAGGCCGTTTTTAATGTGAATAATAAACCAATGATGATCATATACACAGAAATCAACTCCAGGAACAAAATAACTGACTTGTCGCCCTCCCACTACGACGCTTTAATGCGTATTTCATAGAGTTTTACTCCCTTCCCTCAGCCAACCACTTGTAAAACGTTATATAACACTTTCCAGATTGACTATTATACTGTACCTTGCAGACAATGTGTAGAGTTACCGTGCTATTTGTTTACATGCCCGTTTTGTATATAGTTCACTTTCCCAGCCACTCCATTGGCTGGCAGCATTGAGTTTAGCGGACTTTCATAATTCCTTGAGACTGGACGCAAAAAGCATTTTGCCCACCAAGAAATAATTTGACGCCCCCTTGTTGTAGAGTCCATTCCAAGTCATCACGTGGGGTTTTTTAAACAACATTTTTAACAATTTTAATTATTTTGAATGAAAGTATTTTTACGTGACAATAGTTATCAATTTTTCAAAAAGATTGAACATGAAAATTTGAATTTATTTGAATTCAATTAGATAGTTTAGAAACATTTTGAATGTTACTCCACGAAAACCTCTTTATTTACAATAATTTCTGAACATCTATGTGATTCTTTCACTTTTAGAAATATTCATATACATATCCATATTTAGGGGGACTAATATATCACTTCTACCTTCGATAACATCCTTTGACAAAGGCATGAGATCGTTGACCTCTAGTTTAGAGCTGTCGTCAACAGCCGGTATGGGTACTTTAACTTATACATAGAAAGAGGTGAGCAGGCCACGGTTGAAAACTGCAGTAATTTGTGATTCTGGTTTTTCCATTGCACATAAACGTGTCCAAAGGTCATTGGGCCCCCTTATTTGAATTTTTGTATGTGCTAAAACATTGCAGTTTGAGACATTTTAGCACCTTCCTTGTAATGTAGCAAAAAAGGTCTATCCCCCCGTGCTAAAAGCGGTGTTGTATCGTCTTCAGAACCAGCTGTCGGCTGGATCGCATAACGTATGTCTCCGAAGGTTATTGACCTCTTGTCGTTCATTCTGCTTGTATCAAGCTGTTTTGATTTTGTCGAAACAATACACCTTTGCCCATTTTGCAGCGTTTCAAATTCACGGAGGTCTGTTTGCTATGGACTCTTGTTGTATATTGAATATTGTCTAGTTACCGGGGCAAGCTCTTTATAATAGCCTCCGGCTAGTTGGGCATTCCTGAGTGTATTTTGTTTTATACACCCTAATAAATCAAATCAAATCAGATAAATCCACCGGGTTTTTTGCTGTTATGCGCCAGCTATGTCTTTTACTGTAAAGTATAAACTGGCACTATTTAGACGGATTTAGTCAAGATAAAATCACATAAATGTCTTAATGGTGTCATGTTAAGTCATAATGACACTAAAGCTGTTCTAATTTCATTTTACTAGTACACCGGTCTCTAAGAAGTCGGTGGTCATACGATAAGTATTTTAGAAGTTAAATGGAGGGGGGTGTTAAACGCATCCGCTGGTCTCCGGATGGCCCTAAAAGTCAGACTGAAGGCTTAAGGGAATGACATTCAAATGCAGAGAAACGATCTTTGCACTTAAATATACTTTGGTCATGGACCAAGTCAGTTACTATGTAGCAGAACGAAATGTAACCAACAATATGTTTATACCACTTGCGAGTATATATGTTATGTTTGGAACTTTCGGTTTAGAGAATACTTGTGACATATAACCCTGTAAAAAAATCTATTAGGCTTGTAATCCACTATAAATAATGTTAGTGTCCAAATCAAGATCTCTTTGACTAGATTGTAAATCTCTACATATGATTATCAAAATAGAAACTTACGGATGCCTGTGGCTTGGATTTTGATACTGCTAGGAGAAATTTCGTCCATACCAAGATCCCTACAATTTAAATTGAATACATAATACATAAGTTTATGTTAAAGCTATAGTTATAGCAGCACGCTCTACTAAAATGAAAAGAGCAAAAGATATTGTATTTTACATAAAGTTGCCACCACTCTGAATTAGAAGTACCTGGGGAACAGCCGTCTTTCTTCTGCCGTGGACATATCATTCTGCACAGATAAAGTACCCATCTGGTCACGATGACAAGCCGTAATAGAATCACAACGATTTAGTCGAGGACGTTCGCAGTAGAACGAAGCATTTATTGCTGGTTTGGAGAAGTCACACACGTCACGAAGATTGATGCTTTTGTTGAAATTACTTGTACAAGGCATCCACTCAGAAATGTTTCTGTTTTCCTCCCGAAAGCTGCACACCATGATCCGCCTTAAAAGGAAATTGTCTCGAAATCTTTTTAAGACCTGTAAAGCTTCGCTTGAATGTATCAGTTGAACTGAAAATAAGAGTTTTCCTGGCCAACTTAGTAAAAAACTTGCGATGTATGTCCCATTTTCGTAGTCTGTGACCCTTCCACTGGTGCTAGCCTTGATCGGGACTCTGCTGAACAGCTTGGTACGAAGAACATCTCCTCCGTATGATTTTGCACGGCCTTTTGAATCCCTTGCAACGATTTTGATAAAAATCCGATGCCCAACCTGGTACACCGGTGGCGGATTGACCACGCTGATAACGAAGCGATGAGCTGAAGTGACTAAACTGAAGTCAATGGAACCATTTTGGTGACGCCATTGAGAAACACGAAGATTTCTGCGTTGTTTGCCTACTGAGCTATTCATGTCAGTTGTCAGTTTCCATTGATTGGTAATCCGTTTTAAACTCTAAAAAAATACATAAATATTATTATTAATCATATATCTGTTTTAAAAGTTCATTTATTTCAATTATTGTGTTAAACATTCTTAATCTTGATTATCATTTCTTTATTTTATCTGTATTAAGTTATAAAATAGTCGTTAAAATTATAGATTATTATTGAGTTTTTATCTGTGATAGTGTTGCTTTAGTTGGTGTTGTTTTTGGCAACATAAGTCTTAACATATTATTAATCTATTATGAACACTCTGCCTGTGTTGTACCTTTTTTAAAAGCTAATTTAGACGGTTTTAGTCAATAAAATAGCATTATGTTTTTATGACGTCATATAACATTATGATAACTTAAATGTTCTCGGTGTGATTTAATTTTACTAGTATATTATACTCTAAATTCAGTGGTCATACGATGAGCACAACATTCCTTTTTGCTGAGGTAATCAACGCTACAAACCTTTCTGCCGTTTAAGTGTTTTAATGAAGTTATTAAACTCATATCGTAGATTTTTTTATTTGTACATGATACTTGCTAATGGCTTCATTTGGTTTCCTGATAAAGTAGATTTTAGTGCCATAATGTTGTAGTTTTTATTTACGTTTTATAATTTTTGCTCTTTATTCAAATCCTCTTTAAACAAAACATATCAATCAAACTTACCTGTTTATGATAAATCATGAACGATAAGCAGACGAAAGAAAACAGGAAAGCAATTACTGGCATGACTTTCTTCATTGCAATTAGTAGTGCATTCTGAAAAAGAAAAAAAAATTGCAATGTCGTCCTTGTCCAGCAACAAATGATAACAATTTTACCACAGTAAACAGTATGCTTACAGCATAAAACCCGGCCCCAATTGAACAAAAAATTAAATATTGAAATTATATCTTACGATCGGTGTATAACCAAGACCAACTAAGGTGATTTACACGAATAGGCCAAAACTACGTGTCTCTGAACAACATCCCAACAGCTCAACTGTGAGCAAGGACGCAAGGTTGGGAAAGGTGGTGGGGCTGGCAAACCTCCCCGCACAACCGCCAACCGGTTTCAAGTGAAACGTCTTTGACAGCTGCAGATACGTTTGACGAAGTATTCGAATATTTTGTAAATCTCAGATTTCCCTAATTTACGCAAATCTATTGATATGAACATAGAGTTGTTTTTAAATGTCAATAGGAAACAATGCAAGAAATATATATTTTACATGAGAATTAAAAAGGCATGTATAATTCAAAAGGTTAATTATGAATACTTTGCTGTGTCCATATGCTCTCTATATCCATCAATGAGTTTTTTTTTGCCATAACCGCAAGTTACCGCTAATAAACTATTTATAAAATATCTGTTCTCCATTAAGAAGACTTCATGCTATATAACAATTATACCCAGTGTCTATATTCGTCTGTGTTACTAGTATTCATTGTCGTTATGCCAATATTTCCTTGCCGTTCATGATTCACTGTTTATTGTTCGCGTTTGTGATCGCCCAATCGTCATTCTCACGTACAGCCACTGCACTGGTGGCTCGCAGCGCTTTCCGCAGTGTGATTTTAAGGTACGATATAATCGTTGTGACAAGTCTATTGGGTGCCTAAACTGTCTTTAGATAACATGGGTTGCCATTTTTGTGCCTGTTAGTTTCGCATTTAGTGAAACGCTTCAAATTACTTGATGTAACGTTACAAATGTAGGGAGGGGCGCACATGTAGAACCGTCTAGAGGGACATGATTTGGGGCGCTAATGTGACTACGGAGTCTTAAAAAATTGGGATTAGACATAGGTACAGCAGACGGGCTACAGTACGGAAAAATAACCGTGTGTGTGTGTGTGTCGAGGTGGGGTCAGTTCGGCAAACGATGCTGTAAAAACCTAATACATGTGTATATAATTTATATACATTACATGTATGAAGAGCTAAAAAGCATCAGTTCGAGTGGATGAAAATAATTATGCTTCTCACCCTTCTCACCCGATTGCCTGAAGACCATACTGGTCTGTCAGTTGAGAGTCCCAATCAGAGTTCTCCAAGCTGTTCGGTTTCCGCACAGCTTCTCGGCTTCTTCAAAGGAAATATTTGTTCTTTTGGCCAGGATTTTCTTGAGACCATCAGTCCATCTCATCCTGGGTCTGCCAAGAGGTCTTTTTCCAGGAGGTTTCCACTCCAGAATGCGTTTTACGCTCCTCGTGGCTGCCATTCTTCTCACATGACCAAACCATCTTAATTGGCTTTTTTCCACGTAGTTGATGATTGGCTCAACTTTTAGGGAAGCTCTGATGGTGGTGTTTCTTATGTGGTCTCTTTTTGTGACTCCATATATCAGCCGTAATACCCTCATTTCTGCTGCCTGGAGAATGCTTTTCCGTCTTTCAGTGAGCGTCCATGTTTCACAGCCGTATGTCAAAATTGGCTTTAGTATGCTAGTGTAAATGTGGACTCTCACGTCTGTTGGGATATTACGATCTCTCAACAGAGGGTATAGTGCACCGGTGTTTTTGGAAAATTTGGCTATTCTGTTGTTGATTTCTGTGTCAATGGTGGCAGCGTTATTAACAGTGCTTCCAAGGTATGTGAAAGTATCAACAGGTTTGATGGCATGACCATTAGCGTCCAGGTCACGAGTTACCAGGTCCTTGCCGACAGCCATGTACTCTGTCTTGTCATAGCTAAGTTTAAGTCCTTTCTCATTTAGACCATCATCCCATTTTGTCATAACGTCCTCCAGGATCTCAAGGGATTGTGCAGTTTGTGCAATATCATCAGCATAAGCAAATCTCTCTAATTGGAAGTCTTGCTGTGGTATTGTCTTTATGATGGTATCCAAATAAACAATGAACAAAATTGGCGAGAGTACACTGCCTTGACGTACCCCTGTGTTGATACTGAAGTAGTTTTCGCTCCCCCTAACAGCACTTTTCTGCTCTACATATGTGCTCTTTATGGCAGATAGTAGTTTTGGAGGGATCTGGGCCAGAGACATAACCTCCCACATCTTATCTCGTGGTACTCTATCGAACGCCTTTTCTAAATCAAGGAAGCAAATGTACTGATCTTTTCCAAATTCCCAGCTTTTTCCATGTAAAGTCTGAGAGCTGAGATTTGCTCAATTGTTCCTCTGCCGGGTCGGAACCCACACTGTTCCTCAGAAAGATTACTTTCTACTAGGGTTCTTAATCTGCGTTCTAGGATGCGCTCATATACCTTGCCTATGTGGCTCATTAGAGAGATGCCACGATAGTTTTTACAATCTCTACTGTCTCCTTTCCTTTTATAAATGGGACAGATTGATGAGAGGTTCCATTCTGAGGGTACTCGGCCATTATTCCAAGCTAGGTTCAGGATTTCTAAGAGGTGGCTTTTCATGTTCTCACCACCAGCTTTTATTGTTTCTATACAGAGAAAGTCTGGGCCAGGTGCTCTGTTGTTTTTCATTGACTTGAGAGCAGCATCAAGTTCTTCCATGGTGATGTCTGGCTCGTGAGTTTCTGTGTAGTCTACTACTGGGGTTTCATTATTGGTAGTGAATTGGTAATAATTATGCATCATATAAAATTCAAAATAATAAGTAGGTTAGTTTTCAGGCTAATTGCTAACTGTACTTCCACATTAAAATTGGTCCTTTTCTCCCCTAAGACGTTTAATATGTTTGTTTTTTCTTTGCAGTCTGGTGTTGCGACACGAACATCTTGGATCAAAGTGCACTCACTGTAAGCATTGCAATAAATCAAACAAAATACTGGTCCTATATTGACAAAGTCATGGTGCCCCAACGACCACCAACGAGGTCAAGGGATAGGTGAGGTGAGGTGATATTGACTTTAACATAATTTTGAAGCAAACAATACCTCAACTCCAACCATGCATTCAGTCCTGCACAGCTGACATCAGCACCTGTCCTCCAACTGTGCATGCAGTACCTGCGCAGCTGACATCAGCACCTGAACTTCAACCGTGCATGCAGCACCTGCGCAACTGACAACAGTAACTGACCTTAAACTGTGAATGCAGTACCTGCGCAGCTGACATAAGCACCTGTCCTCCAACCGTGCATGCAGCACCTGCGCAACTGACAACAGTACCTGACCTTAAACTGTGAATGCAGTACTTGCGTAACTGCCATCAGTACCTGACCTTAAACTGTGAATGCAGTACCTGCGCAACTGACATCAGTACCTGACCTTAAACTGTGAATGCAGTACCTGCGTAACTGCCATCAGTACCTGACCTTAAACTGTGAATGCAGTACCTGCGTAACTGCCATCAGTACCTGACCTTAAACTGTGAATGCAGTACTTGCGTAGCTGCCATCAGTACCTGACCTTAAACTGTGAATGCAGTACCTGCGTAACTGCCATCAGTACCTGACCTTAAACTGTGAATGCAGTACCTGCGCAGCTGACATCAGCTCAAGCACCACATACAATACCTTCACACCCAACAGCATCATAGCCATTCTTCCAACTTAAATTTACACTTTGATATTAACAAGTTAATATTGAAGACACACCTGTATTGCATCCAGTCTTAGATTACTTTTCACTTGGAATCATCAGTCAGAACTTGTAACTTACAAATTATACTATTGTCTATTCTTAAACAATTACACATATTAGTGGCTCCTGCATATTCAAACAAATGCAGCACCAAATAGAATCTATAACCTGCCACAGTAAATGAGAAGTCACAAACTAAGACAAAAATTGTCCAAGAAGTTACTTTGACTATAAAGCGATCTGAATGCACCTTAAATGGTTTATGCACATATTAATTACTCAATCATACCCCTGGAATTAAAGTTCTCATCTATAGTGAACAATAATCATTGTATCTTATCTCCATCTTCTTCCTTACATATATATATATATTAGTTAAGCATTGTACCATTCTCTTCTAATAGTATGTAAGTATGATTTAAAGACACACTATGAAATTCAATAGACGTAATTCCAATCTTCGCGGCCATTTTTAAAATGGTCCCGCGAGAGTACGAGCGCGCGGTAATGTACGTGATGTGGCACGAAAACGAGACCGGTTGTGGATCGCGGTCTACTCAAACCAGCTTCATAATGGCTTCTAGTGCAGGACCCAGTGATGCGTCATCTTTCTCGGTAAGTTACGCTCTTCCATGGCGAAAGGATGAAAAATTTATACGTGTTACGAATAGTGTAGGTTGTTGTGAGCATTTGGGTTTAATTTCAGTCGGTAGAAATGACAAATTTCCGCTCATTTCCGAATTTCTTGGCGGACCTCATTTGTTTACTATATGTACGATTTACGCTTAGCTACGGTCGCACGAAAAACCGGCAATATTCTGACTTCATTTGTACCAAACCTCCAAAAAAACGTGAAAATAACAGGTAGACATACTTGTGGTTAAACATTTTGCCAAATTTTGGCGGCTGCTCCGGTAATTTTATGATCGCAAGTCGATAATGCGCTCATATATCGTCGAACGTAAATCGTCAAGTGGGGGAGGGGGCGCGCGTACGTAACTTCTGTAGTTCGAAAATTATCCTCTACTTTCTCCGGTAATATTTCAGTTTCAGGTCGATTAACCCCCACAGAAACATGAATTATGTTGAACTGGGATTCTAGTGGGACGAACCGCAATAGTGTCACGGCTACGAGTCGAAAATTTAATGATTTTTTTTTCAAAATACTACGTGCATCATATCATGGGGAGGGAGGCATGGACGTTGTTGTACGTGCCTTTCTAGTATTTTCGTGTAACTTCGCCGGAAATACTGTACCTTTAGGGGGATTAAACTTCACAGATACGTGGACATTTAGGTTGAGATAAGTGTATTTTTTGGGTGTTGCTTTGTCAATGTGGATTTATGGTATTGGATTCGTCTTATATTTTCTTTTTCTTTGAGTTTGAAAATGGTTTTATCACAATGTTTTATTAATGTTCTATATTATGTGTAACGTTTTTTGCTTTTTTTTCCAGACAGACACCTTGACGACTGCCATGAACGGATCCAAGAAGAAATTCGGATCAGGTGTCTTCTGCAAAGCATATGGGTGCAACAGCTCAGTGTACAAATGTGTGGATGGGAAGCGAGTCCTGACAAAAATGTCATTTTTCGGTATCCCCAAAAAAGTACTGGAAGACAAAAGTAAACTCAATCATTCGTTGGGCTGCTTTAATCAAAAGGCAGATTGGTAGGGATAACTTTACACTTGACAAGCACTCCAAGCTTTGTGAAAAGCATTTCAAAGAATCAGACATTGTAAGGCGGTCAGGAATGGGACTTCTGCTGCAGTCTCCAAGGCTTAGGGAAGGTAAGTTAACTTCAAGATTACATGTATGTCCTGTTGGTTAAAATTATTTTGACTCATCCAAATATTATACTTGTAATCGTAAATAGTTATTGGCATTCTTAATGAAAATTATCCTTATTGTATTCATGTTAGGTGCAACCCCTGTCCTCCATTCGTGGACTAAAGTCACACCAGAGAGACCAGCTCCGAAACCAAGATATAACCCTCCCCCCAAGAAACACAAAGGACCACAGAAACTCAACAAGGTAAAATGTCATTATGTGAACTGTACATCTCTTTAATGTGAATACATGTCATTCTTTGATTTTAATTTTATGTCGAACAGTTTTATATAATAATAGTGTATTTTGGTGAATGTAAGAACACCTGTTAGTTTACACCTGAAGTGAAGGTAAGCTGTTCAGCCTGGCACCAAGCTGTAGGTCTTGTGGTAAATATTGTCAAATATTACCATAGGCATTACATATATAACTATATTGTGAAATAACTCACTCATTCTTTGTTTTTTTTCTCATAACAGATTGTTGTCTCAGAGCAGCCTGACACCCCCATGGACACTTCAGCAGGTGGTACTTCTCCTGACCTCCACATCTCTATGGATGCATCTGGATCGGGGCTGGACACGGTCATGGATCAGCCAGTGCCAGACTTAAGGGAAAAGACTTCAGACATGGACACAGTCTCTAAGACTACTAGTATTGTAACAGTATCCCCGCCACCTGTGAAAGTAGATGTTAGTACTCAAACAGCCTGGACACCTGTAAGTTCTTCCAGCCAGACAACATCTGATTGTAATGTTCAAAATGTACATGATCATGTATACACATTTGTCAAAGACAAGTCTCAGACACTTGAGTCTTACAAGGATTATGTATTGCAACTAGAATAAAAACTTCAGGCTATTGAGGAAGAATGCAAGCATCTGAAAAAAACTGTTAACAGCTTGAAAGCTCAGGTAAATGCAAATACATTTTGTGCAAATGCTTTTAGGTGTGATGATGATGCAATGAGGTTTTACACAGGTTTGCCTAGTTTTGAGGCCTTCATGGCATTGTATGAATACTTGGCACCTAAAGCAATGCAGTTACAGTATTGGAGGGGTAGCATAACTGTTCGTGACTCAAAGCCACACCAGCGGCCAGGTATGAGTAGACCAGGTCCAAAGAAGAAGTGCACTCTGTTAGATGAGTTTTTCCTTGTGTTGGTTAGGCTAAAAGCTGGGTTATTCCACAAAGATTTAGCCATCAGATTTCACTTATCTGAAAGCACAGTTTCCCGCATTGTAACTACCTGGATTAACTTTCTGTACCTAGAGCTTTCCTTTGATGTTTCCGTTTCCGACACAAGCAGACATCAGGGCAAACATGCCAGTGCAGTTCTCTCAGTATCCCACGACCAGGATTATCATTGACTGTACAGAGATTTTCATTGAAGTCCCATCTGCCATGCTTGCTCAGTCAAAGACATGGTCAAACTACAAGCACCACAATACCTGGAAGGCACTTGTTGGTATAAGCCCAAATGGCTTGGTCACTTTTGTCTCGAAGTTATGGGGGGGGGGGCGTGTTTCAGACAAGGCTATCACAAGGGATTCAGGTCTACTAGCTTTGTTAGAAAGTGGGGACAATGTCATGGCAGATCGTGGTTTTGAAATATCTGACATTTTGCCACCTGGTGTCTCACTGAACATCCCACCATTCAAGGGGGATCGAGCCGCCCTGTCTGCAGCTGAGGTCCAAGAGACAATGGACATAGCTTCAGTAAGAATACATGTGGAGAGGGCTATTGGTAGGATAAAAAACTACCACATCTTAGATGGAGTGATGCCAATAACAATGGCAAAGCAAGCAGACCAAATCTTTACAGTATGTTCATACCTCACCAACTTTTCACCGCCTCTGGTTAAGAAAGAATGAGCTTGATAAGTTCATTTCCATCTGTATGGTATTGTGTACTTGTACACACTTAGCTTGTATATACTTAAACTGCTTGTGTAAACTGTTTCTATAGTGAAGAAAGAATGATGCTTGACAAGTTCATTTCTATCTTTTGGAACATGAATCATGTTTGTAATTTTGAGCACTCCTACATCCTTAACATGTGCATACTTAACCTTTTTGCCATGAAGAATGACACTTAACATATATATTTCCATTTTATGGCATATGTATATGTATGTTTGTACTTTTGAGCGCTTGTACATCCTTTACAGTGAGTCTTTACAGTACTTTATTTGTCTGGAAATGTATTACCCATACAATGTGCTGTTTTATAACTTACTGGATTTACTGGCATGTACAATAAAAATTATCAGCTAATAAGTAATGGTATACTTATTGGAAAAGTGTGATGTCAAAACATTATCACGCGATAATTACTTTGTACCATTTATGCAATAAATTGAAAAGCCAACAAATAGATGAGAGTTACCATAAAATACATGTTGTTCAAGACTTTAATTAAGTATGCTTTTACATAGTTTCGTATTTTGTTCACTAAGAATCATAAAAGTGCACACGGCAGATTATTAGCTATTGCCTGTGATTGACAACATTACCGACACCCACCAACGAGGAGGTTATCTGCCAAGGGTATCATCCCCCCCCCCCCACAACCTTTCAAGTTTGTAATCCCAGACTAGGAAAACTGTTACAACAGCCACTGATTATGCTGGATACATTAGGCAGTAAGAGTGAACATTAATTTGGGCCCCCTCACCAAGCCCGGTCACTGAGAATAAACTTGAATACAAACTGAGGGTAATGTAGTTAATGTTCCATGCCATATGCATGTAGAGCATAAAGAGTGGCAGTGCTAACAACCTGAGCTCACTAGGTATCCCCCAAACCAGGAGAAACGTAGAGTTCATCTGTCCTTGTTTACTTTTTTTTTACAAAGGTTTCCATGGACTTGTCTGGTACAGTTGACTGAAAGGTATCATACCCCCCCCCCCCCCAACCACTAAGAAAGCTTTTTTGTGTTTGTAATCCCAGACTAGGAAAACTGTAAAACTGTTACAACAGCCACTGATTATGCTGGATACATTAGGCAGTAAGAGTGAACATTAATTTGGGCCCCCTCACCAAGCCCGGTCACTGAGAATCTCATCCTCTAAACTTGAATACAAACTGAGGGTAATGTAGTTAATGTTCCATGCCATATGCATGTAGAGCATAAAGAGTGGCAGTGCTAACAACCTGAGCTCACTAGGTATCCCCCAAACCAGGAGAAATGTAGAGTTCATCTGTCCTTGTTCAGTTTTTTTTCAAAGGTTTCCATGGACCTGTCTGGTACAGTTTCTTTCCACGCTTGACTCTTCTTGTCAGCAGTTCTGGAAGGATAGCTGTCTTGAAGAAGTGGTCCAACTTAGGAAGGTTGACCCGCTGCCACTCAGTGTCCACAAAAATCCTTTCACATGTGATGTTGCCAGGACCAAAGTAGACAACAAAGTCTACCCACTCCAAGTCACAGCAATACAGCTGCCCCTGTACTTGGTGATAGTACTTGTGATTTTGTTTGAGACAGACCCTGCCATCTACTTTGGTCAGAAAGAACGCCCGGTCCTGGATGGCCTCTTCAACTGTGCAGTCTTGCTTGGAATAAGGACATTTTACCTCCAGACCTCCAACGGTCTCACCCGCTATCTTTACCAGCCTATCTACAGAGGCGCCTAACCAAGGTTTCTCCAATGACAGGAGTAGTCCTGCCTCTACACAATCAGCGTGGAAGTTTTTACTGTGAAGGAGGGTCGTGTATTCCTCCACTGCAGCAGCCTCATTATGATTTCCATATTTAGTTGCTGCAGTGGAGAAATTGTTGTACAGCATACTCTTGACTTTGTTGGAAGGCTCAACTTTACACGTAATGGCACTACCAAAGTTTGATGCAGTTAGTTTTTCCTTCCTCGTCTCTTTCCATGCCTGGCTGGAACTCTGTCCTCTTGTTTCCTCTTCTATGACTAGCTGTTCGTCTTTTGAAAGTTTTGTCGAGTTCATGTAGATGTCCATCATGTCTGAAAATGCATTGGTGCTAAAGTCATAGAGATCATTAAAGGGAAGGTCTGGCAGACTGGAGTCAGGACTGCTGTTCTGTTGTTTGTTGTCTGGTATGCTGCTGTGTTCAGCAGGGAGCTCTGAGGGTCTGCTGTCTGGTATGCTGTGTTCAGCAGGGAGCTCTGAAGGTCTGCTGTCTGGTATGCTGTGTTCAGCAGGGAGCTCTGAGGGCCTGCTGTCTGGTATGCTGTGTTCAGCAGGGAGCTCTGAAGGTCTGCTGTCTGGTATGCTGTGTTCAGCAGGGAGCTCTGAAGGTCTGCTGTCTGGTATGTTGTGTTCAGCAGGGAGCTCTGAGGGTCTGCTGTCTGGTGTGCTATGTTCAGCAGGGAGCTCTGAGGGTCTGCTGTCTGGTGTGGAGTTAGAGGAGGTGGCACTGGAAGTGTTATTCTCAGCAAGTGTTCTATTGCTCCCATACAACAGAAACATTGATTCTGGGCAAACTACCCGCATCTTTCTCCTGAATAAGTCCAGCGCATTGTTGTCCACCGTCCTGTGATGAGGTGCCCTTGGGTCGTAGTGGTTTGTCTTCATGAACTTTGTTTCTTTTCCGTAGCGAATCCTTCCCAGTTTCACATCTGTGATTTGTTGGGCTTCAACCTGTTGTTTGGAAAAACAGTTTTGTATTAATATGATGGCATCAATTTTTGGGCTAGCTATGTGCATTAAAGTGAACATTTTTGTGCATTAAACCCATCTTTATGCCTTTGTGATCCCTGTAGTTATAAGTGAAGACATAGTCACAAACAAGTCCACACAGAGCACAGACTGAATGATGTAGAATGATAACTAAATGTACTGCTATAATATGTAATGGTGATAAACTCTGTGTGTGTGTGTGTGTGTGTGTGTGTGTGTGTGTGTGTGTGTGTGTGTGTGTGTGTGTGTGTGTGTGAATATATAAACTGTGTAAATTATTAACATGTAGATCATAAACACCTTGTCATTGCGTGGAACGTTCCATACAGAGAGCCTCGATGTTGATGACACAGGGGTCGGATTGTCCCTCAGCTCTGTTTTATTAACCGCCTCGATGGCAAACAGTAGTCCCCCGATATGGTTACATTTGCCAAGTCCCCCAGGGCATGTCCTGCATGGAAAATAAATGCATTAGTTTTAATTAATGGTATGCACATTGCAGAGTCAATCAGGAGTATTATAGAATAAAGTATTCCTTGAAGAAAAAGATAATATATTCCATCTTAATGATGGAATGATGCATAACTTCAAAGTCTGAAAATTTATCAAAGAAATGTGTATTTACTATTAGCTGTTATAGTTACCAGGGTCAGTACTAGGTGTGACAAATGGTGCTTTAAGTAATACATGTAGATCCATGTGCAGGTACTGGTATATCTATGGTATTTCACAAGCATCATCTTATTCAAAGCCTGAAAAGTTAAAAAAACAATGTGAATTATTTCTAGTTATCAGTGAGAAGTGTAACAAAAGCCAATGGGGCTTGAATACATAAATCTGTGAGAAAGTGCTGGTACATCAATGGTATTTGATAAGTATCATCATATTCAGAGTCTGAAAAAAATTATAAAATGTGGATTAGCCTTTCTAGTTATCAGGGTCAGTAGGAAGTGGAACAAAAGCCAACGGGGCTTGCATGAATAGGCATATCAGTCACCCTGCAGGACAATCACATGCTGCTTTGGTGACTTGGCTGTTGCTGAATGCGATGATGGCGTTGTATTTTGTCTTTTTCATGCTAGGTAACACCTTTGCCTTCACATAGGTAGTGCCATGTTTCTTTGCAACCTGTATGCTCTTTACATTGCCCTCTGCATAGTACTGGAAAGCCTTTAGCTTTTTGTACGATGTAGAAGCAAGTTCAATATGATTGTACTTCTTCGTCAGGGTTATAAAGTAGGCATACAAAGCTGCAAAGTTGAACACTGGCAGCTGCCTCATATCCGTACTCCATATCGAAGCCCTGGTCTCCTGCTCCAGGGTCTTGACATCACACTCGGTAGGTGATACTGTGACTGGAGCAGCCCGAAAACCTGTCTGTAGCTTAACTAGGTGGTCATAGACCCTTAGGGCCAAGGCTGCTTTGTTGCCACTCACCCCAAGCTTATAGGATCTGAGTACTGGGATTTGATATCCACTACTTTCAAGCTCTCTATATCTTGGAGTGACTGGAGTCTCCTGTCTCCAAAAACTAGACCTGAAGATGAAATAAAGGTTGATTTGACATTACTTTTTGTGGCATTCATTGACTACAAAAAGGCTTTTGACTCTGTAAGGCACAGAACCCTGTGGAAGATCATGAAGGATATGAGGGTGTCCAGGTACATCGTCAACTCGCTACAGCAGTTGTACAGACGGCAACAGGCAGCGGTCAGAGTGGAGGATGAGTTAACTGACTGGTTCCAAGTCACCAAAGGAGTGCGTCAGGGATGTCTGGTCTCACCGATCTGCTTCAACTTCTACTCGGAAGCAGTGATGAGAGAGTCTGCTGATGAACTCTCGTGGATTGGTGTGAACATCAGCGGGAGGACTGTCAACAACCTAAGGTTTGCTGACGACATCGCCCTGATTGCAACATCACCTGAGAGACTCCAAGAGCTGCTGGACTTAGTTAACACTGTGTCGCTGCAGTACAGGCTGGAGATCAGCACCAAAAAGACCAAGGTCATGGCAGCAACAAAACAACCCATAGAAATGAGGATCTCCTGTCAGGGGGTTCAGCTGGAACAGGTGCCAACCTTCAAGTACCTAGGGGCCATTATTGACGGAACAGCTGGAAGTAGCCGTGAGGTCAGTGCGCGCCTGGGAGCAGCGAGGACAGCCCTCAGTTCCCTGGACGTCATCTGGAAGGACAGAGTCATAAAGGTGTCCACCAAGATGAGGGTGTTGAGAGCACTGGTGTGGCCCGTGGTGACATATGGCTGCGAGGCATGGACACTTCTGGCGAAAGATACACAGAAGATCGAGGCTTTCGAGATGAAGTGCTACAGAAAGCTGCTTAGAGTCAGCTGGACAGAACACCGCACAAACACCTCAGTCCTAGAAGAGTTGGGGACCGGTAGAACACTCCTACACATGATCAGAAGGAGGAAACTACAGTACTTCGGTCATGTGTCGAGAGCACAGAACATCTCGACCCACATCCTACAAGGACGGATCTGTGGCAGTAGGAGTAGAGGGAGGCCGCGTAGGAGATGGGTGGATGACATCAAAGATTGGACAGGAAGGCCCCTGGCTGACTGCACACAGATGGCCAGAGACAGAGAAGGATGGAGAAGGCTTGTGCTGCACGCTACCACAGTCCCCGACCCTCCAGAAGAGGATGGGACAAGGTGAAGGTGAAGGTGTATGTGAAATGTATAGTGTTAGAACTGTCAAAAACTGGAACTCTTTGCCACAAGAAGTGGTCGCTGCAGAAAACGTTAACCAGTTTAAACTAGACTTGACAGTCACTGGGAGAAGCGTAAGTACACCATCGAGTGAGCAAAGATCAGGACACAACAGGCCCCGGCCTTCTTTCCTGGATGACGTATCAAAGTATCAAGGTATGTGGTAGCTAAGCATGCATGCAAGACATGAAAAATTGTATTTTGATGATAAGGTTGCTGTTGAAAAAAATTACAAATTACAGAAATATAATAGAAATACAATATTATGACTTACAAGGGGGGTCTTCAGCTTCTCCACGATCCGCCATGTCCTTGTGAGAGATCTGTGAAAAAAAGGAGAACAAAATATGAGTACAGTACTTAGAGAGAAAACATGCACTCCATTATTATAGGACAACATGAGCTACCAAAACCCCAAAATATTTGTCTATGTTTTACTCACACTTATCTCAACCCAAAATGTCCACGTATCTGTGAAGTTTAATCCCCCTAAAGGTACAGTATTTCCGGCGAAGTTACACGAAAATACTAGAAAGGCACGTACAACAACGTCCATGCCTCCCTCCCCATGATATGATGCACGTAGTATTTTGAAAAAAAAAAATCATTAAATTTTCGACTCGTAGCCGTGACACTATTGCGGTTCGTCCCACTAGAATCCCAGTTCAACATAATTCATGTTTCTGTGGGGGTTAATCGACCTGAAACTGAAATATTACCGGAAAAAGAAGAGGATAATTTTCGAACTACAGAAGTTACGTACGCGCGCCCCCCTCCCCCACTTGACGATTTACGTTCGACGATATATGAGCGCATTATCGACTTGCGATCATAAAATTACCGGAGCAGCCGCCAAAATCTGGCTAAATGTTTAACCACAAGTATGTCTACCTGTTATTTTCACGTTTTTTTGGAGGTTTGGTACAAATGAAGTCAGAATATTGCCGGTTTTTCGTGCGACCGTAGCTAAGCGTATAACGTACATATAGTAAACAAATGAGGTCCGCCAAGAAATTCGGAAATGAGCGGAAATTTGTCATTTCTACCGACTGAAATTAAACCCAAATGCTCACAACAACCTACACTATTCGTAACACGTATAAATTTTTCATCCTTTCGCCATGGAAGAGCGTAACTTACCGAGAAAGATGACGCATCACTGGGTCCTGCACTAGAAGCCATTATGAAGCTGGTTTGAGTAGACCGCGATCCACAACCGGTCTCGTTTTCGTGCCACATCACGTACATTACCGCGCGCTCGTACTCTCGCGGGACCACTTTTCAAAATGGCCGCGAAGATTGGAATTACGTCTATTAGATCCAATTTTGCATAATTGCCATCAAATTATGTCAACCATAAAATTGAATCAATATGGCGTAATCATAAAATAACTACATATTAAGAATCATTGCATGCAAAAATCAGGCAAAACCAGGCATGATCGGCCAAATCGTATGTGGAACTGTGAATTGCCATATAATCAAAACTCTCCAGCTATTTTTTGTTATGGAGTTCTGGGACCCCCCTCAAAGACCCTCAAAAACTAGACAATTTAGGGATGAAAATTACTAAAATTGCAATAATTACCCTAATAATTCTGATAAAGATATGAACACAGTCAGGTTTTATATTCCCATATTGGATGGGTTTACTACTTTTACTGGACAAAATTTAAAAATGAAATATAAAGATCAAGAGGGTAATACTATGCAAGGGGATTAACAGAATTTTCATCTCTTTAGATTTTAGTCATTTTAAGAGGCTTTTTCTCCCACACGCGGCAATTTTGATAAATGATTTTACCTTTGCTGGAGAAAGGTAAATCTACTAATTCAAAAACAAGTGTCGAATAATTGGGACACACATAACGCGAGCCGTAATTGGGGGGTTTTATGTGGATTTTTAGGGTTTTGGACTATAATAAATCAGGTAAAGACGTCTCATTACGGCACAAGTTCTGGCCATTTTTTATTTTGCTGTGTAAAACTGATGCATGGTTGTCAAGCAAATATAATAAATATTCAGAAATGTTCATTTGGGATCTACATGGGGGAAATACGGATACTTGAAAAAGAATTAACCCTATCTAGACCGGGGGGGGGCTAAAAGTGCCCGCGCCAACTTTGACGTTGGATAACGTCTGAACGGCTTGCGCTAGAACCACCAAACTTGGTGATTTTTCCTAAAATAAAGTTGGCAACAATTTCATATCAGTTAGATAAGTTTATGATTTTTTTGTGTTGCCATGGCATCGGGTTTAAAAAAGGCATTTTTTTGCGAAATTCAGTAATTTTCGTTTCAACAATAGACTTTTCAGGGTTTTATGTCAAGTTACACATGGTTTGTAATATTAATAACATTTAATGTAATTGTATGTAATTTTTATCTATAAAAGTGCATAAATTATGCTAATTTGATGACGTCATTGGTCAAAATCCAAGATGGCGACCCATATCATTACATTAGGTATATACGGGTACTTTTCCTTAAAATTTCATCACTACTTCGATTTCTTTTTACAAAAAAGGTTCATGTGAACGTCTTTAGTCTATTTCCAATGTATTTTTAGACTTTATCTTGAAAAAAAAAACTATTTTTCAAAATTCAAGATTCATGATCCAAGATGGCGGATAGCTTAACCCTCAAACACCCGAACGGGGTCAAATTTGACCCCAGGCGTACATTTTGATGTGCCATTTGAAAATTTTTGAACAGATCAAAAATTCCTTCCGTGACTTTGTCAGTAAACCTCTTCTTTAACTTCTCCTAATTTTTTTTGGAGATCGGCACAATTTTGTAAAAATTATAATTAAAAGTCTGAGCTTGGTCCGGCTGGGGTCAAATTTGACCCCAGCAATATGAGCATTTTTTTAAACACACGAAAGACTTTGGCTGTCCACAATATGTCTTGTAGGAAGCATAATTGCTTCAATATTATAATGCAGTTTGCCAAGTGACCTTAGCTTCATGATTTGGTCATAAGGTTATTAGAGGTCATGACCTTTGACTATCATTTGAGGTCAAGGGTCACCCATGTCCATGCCTAGATTCTGGGATACAGAAAAAGAGAGTTGAGACAAACTTTCCCCCTCTCTTATACACTAGGGGTGTCTGATCATGTTTCCTGAAGGTGAAGTTCATTGATAGTTCCCTTGGGAATCGAGAGCAAGGCTCATATCCAGTGTCTGGGGCCCTATACTGGCTTGTACAGCAGTGTGCCAGTATACCTACTTAATATCAAATTTCACAGGGGTTTGTCTATTGACAACTCTCAATCAGTAGACACTATAGTCTTGTCTACTACTCCGAAGAAAATTTACAACAATTTAAAAGAAGATTTCCTTTTTATTTTGACTTTTATACCTGCTACCACACCATACTGTGCCTACTGTGCCTCCCAACCTATATTTTAAACACATAGGTAAACACAACGCTAAGAATAGACAGCTGGAAAATCCCTACACATACAAAATCCCTTCTCTTTGACAGAAAACATTGTCCTGTACAACACCCATGGCGTTTCTAGCAATATTCACCATTTTGGGGCTTCCAACAAACACTAAAAATGATTATTTCTGACTGGGGGGGGGTGTCCCAGGCTTGGCGAAGTTTGATTGACAGCTATTTATTGATAAAAAATACTATGTTATAATTTTACAAACCATTTAGTCCAGTATTGAATATCTGCATCATAATAGCAACATAGTGATATTTGTATAGACATGTAAGGGACTAAATTCAAGAAATAAAGGTAGTCAAGTTAGTAAAAATGTGGTCCTCCTCCTCTTTTTTGCATAAATTACGATAATGAGCTAAAATTATTCAAACCTGAACATGCCAAAATATACCTTTTAAAATGAAGAAGCAATGTATGTGATACGATCACTGAAAAAAATGTAAAAGAAGATATTTTTGAACGAGACAAATTGGGGTCAAATTTTACCCCGTTCGGTCATTTTAGTCGCAAAAAAAGGTGTTTGAGGGTTAAATATGCATGACGTCATTTTATGACGTCACCGGTGTTGCTATGGGCAACATAAGTCTCAGTACACCCTGATATTCTATCAAAAACACTTTTTGTTAAAGTTATGTTGTGCACCATTGCGTTTTAAGAGAATAACCTATCTAGGCGGTTTTGGCCAATAAAATCACATTAATGAGGTCATAGTGACGTCATATTACGTCATAACGACATGAAAATTGTTGTTGTGATTTATTTTTATTAGCACACTATCCTCTAAAAATTTGGTGATCATACGATATACCGTTTATGAGTTCTGAGGGGGGGGGGGCGAATGAGCCCCCCCGGGCCCACGAATGCCAAAAAAGCGCGGTCTAGATAGGGTTAAGCTGGTTATACACATGTTATTGTTGGTCTCTAAGACATCAGACAGTGTTACTTACAAAATAAATCATTGTGCGCATTTATTATGTGTTCCATAATGCGAAAGGGTATGCATGAAGGTTATCAGGACTCCACATATGTAATATAATTTAAGTGCCATTGCATGAATAAACCTGACAGCGGCTGGAAGAAGGGGTCAACAAGTTATGCTGAAATTTTGCAAGTTGGAAAGCACTATTCTTAACCATTCCTTATGGATTTACATGTATCTTAATCAACACATATATTTTCAAGTAGAATAAATCCTGTGTAAATGGTGTTCTATGAATAGGGGGTTATCATTTGTTAATAATTTCTAAACTAGACATTTAGCTGTAATGAATGACTAGAACAGTCTTCCCTAAAGCAACTCAATGACCACACATCCCTCATCATCACGGGTTGGGCAATGAATTTTCTTTCCTTTGAACTATGGAATTTATTCGTCACCCTAACAGCGGTGGCACAGACGGTCATGCCGTGTGCTAAATATAAAATTAAAAGCAAATTATATACAAATTATGAGAAACCTGACACATAGAAAACTAACCAAATCATATAATGGTAAAAAAAAACCATTGTTGCAAGAGGAAATAATATGGATGATAAAAACATTATGGTTGTAGCAAAATAAATTTAGGAGAAAACAAAAGATACATATAACATCAAACATCAGACCCTTAAGATACAGGGAACAGAGTTCTTCGGCAAACGTGGAAGGATCTGGCACATAACAGCAGCCATCACCAAAGGAAAGGAGGGGAAGTACGATGTTCAGTGTTGTGTTCACGTGTTCAACAACTGTAAACAGGACTGGTCCTCTGTCTTTTCTATCTTGGAAAATGTTGTCCATGCTATCAAGTGACTCCGTTGATTTCTAATGTATTCCTAAAAATATGATATTGCCGGCTGCTACCACTGTGCCCCACTTCTCTTGTCGCTGCTTATGCTTGAGGTAAGAACAGGTGTTACACTGATATGACTTGAAGTTCTCGAATCCAAAAGCTGGCAAGGATATCTGAGACCGTAAGATCGTGCCTATGAAATATCATATCAGACGATACGTAAACGAGAAGCACAATGTCCTGACTGCTGATGAAATGAAGGAAGCTGTTCAGTCTCATGGAGGCACGAAGGGGTGCAGGATAGCAGTTCTTGTTTTTCTTGTCTGAAGAATTACTTTCTTGCCATGGTTAAGAAAATACAATAATTTTTCCTTTCCATTTCTTATATTTCTGATTGTAAGAAAAACAAGAAAATCAAGATGTAAAAACAAGTCATGACTAGAATAACATTCTTGAATTTTCTTGTTTTTCATATCAAGGAAGGAAATTCTTGTTTTTCTTGGGATGTTTCAGAAAAAAACAGAATTTTGTTCTTGCTTTTCTTGAGATATGTTGCTTAGAAAAACAAGAACATTCAAGATATTGAAACTAGAGCGCAAGCTTCAAGTCATGACTAGAATAACATTCTTGAATTTTCTTGTTTTTCGTATCAAGAAACTTTGAGAAAGGGATTTCTTGTTTTTCTTGGGATGTTTCAGAAAAAAACAGAATTTTGTTTTTGCTTTTCTTGAGATATGTTACTACCGCAACTTCGGTTGAAAAGTCGACTACACTCGAATAAACCAAACTAACGCCACACAACGTTTGGGTGAAAAACCGTCGAAAAGGTGACCCCGGTAAGCATACACTTACAAATATTTCCAGGTTTCAAACCAACAAGATTTTTAAAGAAGTTACAATCTAATGTTCAACAATTCTTACTCACTAGTTATTGAAGACAGAATCGAGGGCGAAATGCAGATGCCCCTAATCTGAATATTGTCAAAAATTTTGCTATGTACGGCACCGCCATTTTGATAATTTCACTGCTTAGCAAATATGATCATAGATCTAACTAAATTCGTGGTAAAATCCAATATAAATCGATCATATGAAGAGAACACAGTATTCTCGTGTGGTACATGTAACGCAATGTAGGTAGTAAGGCCGGCAATCAGGATTAACGTAGCTGTAAAAGTCGGATGAAGTTTCATCCAACTGCCGTGTCAACGGAGTTTCATTAGCAACGGCGTTGCTAAGGAGCGTGGAGCAATTCTAACTGCAAAAAAAATGCGTTCTAAATGCGTTCGATTCAGTACGTGGCTTGGCGGCTGTTTATTCGAATTTTCGAAACGCGTTTGAATCGGTCTATGGAAGCCCAGTCGTAAGCCCGGTCGTACCGTAACGTATGACCGGGAACACTGTATCGCCGCCCGGAAATGATATAAGGTCTTCTATGTCATACCCAGGGTCATACGTCATACCATATCCTAAAGGCTTGCCCCGGCAACAATAAAGTATAAAAAATGTTACGTTAAGCAGTTACAACTTACATTGAAGTTGTTAGTATATTTACAAATCAAGTCTTATTATCATGAATCAGGTCCTACATTATGTTTTTATATGGATAAGGCCAAGTGTCAGTTTGAATGCGGTTAATAACAAAATTTATACCAGGGCGGCGATACAGTTCTCCCGACGGTGTTGTATTTTACTGTACGACCGGGCGTATAAACCGGGCTTCCATAGAACGATTCGAACGCGTTTCGCCCCAACCGTGTGCGCCTTTTTTGAAAATTAGAATACAGGATTCGGACGTTGTTCTTGATGTTGTTGCAGCTTTTTGTTTGTTTAGGAAAACCAACTTTTCGCTCATTTCTCATTGAAAGACGTGTTTTCTAGGGTGGGTATGATATAAATAGAATACAACACGGTGTATTCCGTATTGCCCGAGTTATCGGCCCGACCGCGAGTCGGATCGCCCGACGGCCGAATTCTATATTTATATACCAGTACCAAGGAGGTTTAATATATTCTTGATACTACAGATTCATTGGTCAATTGTACTCTTTGTGACAAATTGTGTTAAGTTGAACCATCTAAGACAAAATGATCATGGTACCAGAATAATATGTTGACAAAAATCAGGAATACTTAATTCATGACATGTAGCGGAAACTTCTGTGATAGGTCAGGTAATGTGGTCTTGTGGTTAGGGTTGTTGAATAAGAATTTGAAGATTCGTGGTTCGAATACCTGGCAGGCTTCTCTGTTGTGCCCTGGAAAAGGCACTTTACAAGTATTTGCTCAGTTGACTCAGATAAAAATGAATACCTAGCTTCGGTTAGCGATGTCCTCTCAGACCATGGTACCAAACATAGACGGGTATAAAAACGATGAATTGTGGGATAGGAGAGGCTTGTTGCACAGATATGGCGCCCGGGGAGGGGGGCCGGAATGACGTGCTGCAGAACACGGAGAACTGTGCGTCCTGTCGGCAGTGGACAGAAAGACGGAAGGTGCGTATGGACAGGGACTATATTGGTGTTCCATTTTTGCATGACATATGTACTTGGTAAATTGTACCAGAGATTTGATCAGCCAATGTACATCTTACGAAAGTAGCATGTTTCAGTAGTACTTATATCTCTACAACATATGAGGGAATACAAAGCCCATCCATGTTTGTGATTACAAAATATACACCTGGAAAGTTGGCCAAAATTTGAAGGCCATTTTGTTCACACTAGGCTACTTTCAATAAATGAACAAGTATTGAAAATCAGGCCTGATATTAAAAAAAATTACAATGACTCAATAATACTTATATGTTTCCAGCATACAAAGGAATATCAAGTTTATGCATACTGTTGATGAAGAATTATAGACATTGAAAGTTGACCAAAATATGGGCGGCCATTTTGTTCACACCCAGCAACTTTCAAAAATTGGCCGGAATTTTTACAGAAAAAGTCTGATTTGTTGAAAAGTACTATGAGTCAATAGTACTTATATGTCTCTAAGCCATGAGGGAATGTCAAATCAATCCATGCTTTGGATGAAGAAATATGACTTTGGAAATTGGTCACAATTTGGTCGGCGATATTGCTTTACACATTGACAAGTCGGTTAACTTTAATATCCCCCCACAGGAATTCAATACTAGTAAATGTATTTTCCCCAAAGTAGCGTAAGTCATTAGTACTTGTATCTCTACAATAATCTTGGGAAAGTCAACTTATTTTGGATGAAGAATTGTGTGCTGTAAAAGTAAATGAAACTTTAGCAGATTTGATGTGAACATTGACTTGAGTGTATGAATAGCTCTACTTACAGGCTATTCAAAATTGCTGTAAGGAAGCAAAGATTTTCAAAAAGTGAAGTAGTAAACATTTCAGATGACATGTTGGTTTTAGAACAGCTGTCTTTACTCTAACTACAGCCGATTCTGACACGCTTATACGATTACAATCGCTAAGCAGTACCGCTGCTTGGCCGACAGAGTCGCCTAAGCGGAGTGGACTCATGGACTAGTCTAGCGTGCTTAGCGACTCTGTCGCCTCAGACCTAAGCAGACCTGCGCGAAGCCTGACGGGAACGCTGGACTGAACCAAGATGGCGGCGCCCAGTTGATGTGACGCGCCGGATTGAGGGCCATTGAGTAAAAGAATACTCCATACAAATAAGTCGTAGTACGGTCACGATATTTAAAAATGAGATTGAGACAGCAGTGAGGAGGAGCCAGTCCAGGTTGGCAGGTTCCATACCTTATGCCTGGACCTCGAGAATTCAAAACCTTGTGAATTGGTCACCCCCCCCCCCCCGAAGGACAACCTGAAAATTTGTTGAATAATTTGAGAGCAGCTAAAATCCCAGAGAAACGACTTTTTTCGTTGTGATGTCAATATCGTGTGTGTGTGTGTGTGTGTGTGTGTGTGTGTGTGTGTGTGTGTGTGTATGTGTGTATGTGTGTACCGGTACGCAGTACCGATACTGTACCTAAAAATTGATTAGGTACAGGTCCAAAATACCTAATCCCTCAGTATCGGGTACTGTACCTGTATAGAGTTGCACTAATCATATGCTTATTTGTGGCCTAAAATAGGGAAATAGCTGGTCCCGGGCCATGTGTCCCAGAGACAGGGTAGTGTGTTCGTGTTACAGACTGACAGTGTTAACTTCCAGGAAAGATCTGTTGTGTATTAGATATGCTCCCTTTAGATGTCACTTTGGTCAGCTTTGAGTAGCATGAGGCCACTTAGGGTAGGAGATGAAAACTAAGACATCTTAGTTTTGCCCATGTTTTGTCTGAGAATTCTCCATAAACAAAAATGGTGGCCTGCATGGGGGGGTCCCGACAATGCTCTACGTTAAATTTTGAGAGCCGGCTACGTATTACGCTGAATTCAAGAAGCCTCCCCCATTACACTTTATGATTTATGATAAATTCCGGGTAGCTACAACGCATTACGTAAAATAAAACGACGAATTACGCTCTACGTAAAATGCGCCAATTACGCTCTACGTTGAATTAGAGCGGTTCGTCTACGCTCTACGTAGAATTAAAACGGCCGATTACGCTCTACGGAAAAGGGCATGCGGGCCCCCAAAAACTTACCTGAACCGTCAAGTTTATGAATGTTTATCTCATTATTGACGAAGTTCAGAAGAACATGTTAATTTGCCGAATTGTTCAGGTACAGGTTCAGGTCCGGACCTGTACCTAAACCCGTATACCTGTACCTGTACCTAAAATTTGTTTAGGTACACAGCTCTAGTATGTGTGTGTGTGTGTGCTGGATAGATTATCAGGTGAGTGTCACGGAAATGTCATCATGGCGAAAAATGTCCAGACTATGCATGATGTACAAAATGACAAACTGGTGGATATACCAAGTACCTAATACCAGCTCAGAAAAGAACAAGAAATAGTGATACCTTCAAGTATCAACCAAGCTATCAACCAAGGATTGAGGTGTTCAAAAACTAATTTTTCCTAGAACTATCGTAGAGTGGAACTCGCTGCCACCAAGTACAGTAGGGGCATCGTCACTAGATAGTTTTAAACATTGTCTAGAGTAAGACGTTCAAACGTTAGGTGTAACAGGTCGTTTGGTGTAATTTAGCCAGCTGCTGCCGCGCCGCGTGCCTGCGAAGCTGGTGTGTTACAGCAAAGAGTGGTTAGACCGACTATACAGATACAGATTAATATAGATATGAGACTGGTGTGATGAGGTGTGTGTATGCAAAAGTTTGTCTTTCACTGATTGCCCTAATCCTACAATCAAGTTAGGACTGTGTATATAACCTCCATTCATATACATACTAGCTACCATAATGTAACATTAATCCACTACCTTGAAAATCATTGTGTTAGGACTCTGCTCACAAGATATGCTGGATCATGCAGAAATGTATACCTGGTGGTTGTTGCAGCAGTTTTGAATGGGTGGCACATTACTGTGATTACACAACCTACCTGTTGTACTACCCCATACATATTCAATGAATGAATGAGACCTTTATGCTCAACAGGTCATGGATAAAGCAGTACATTATAATACTAAAACTATACTGACTAATGAGTGATGTAAGCTATTTTCAACATATTTTACAACTAGACAAAAGCAGCACATTTCACTCCCCATCCCCCTCCCCTCAGGTAAAATACAATTATGTTAACTGAAATTCTTTTTTTTTAAATTCAACTCCCCCAAAAAAGAAAACAACCCTGACCCCCCCCCCCTCCAGAGAAATTAGATTTAGTGAGAGAAAACAAAACATTTCAACTCCACTTACAGTGGTGGAGTGAAATAATAATGCTAGTGAGCGCAGCCTTGCCAGTGTGGACCAATTGGATGGAGCTTGGAAACGTGATGTGAAGACTAACCTGTGTCAGGGACCCCGCAGCAGTATAATCAAAGAAAGACTACTACAAACTACTGCTGGAGTGCAGTATATCGCAGGAACTTATACATCCTGATTCTTTCTTGGTGAAGTTAGGGCAGAATTTCGGGACATAGGAACATATGGTTTTGTACTGCCACCTTTTTCTCTGACACAACTGTTCCTGATCAGTTTTAGGAAGACTTGAAACGTGGAGGCCATTTACAATTCGTTTTAAACATTATTGTTGCTGTAAAGCCAAAACATTAGGAGGAAATGAAGCAACTAAATCAATATACTCCCCCCTCCCAATAAAATATAAAAAACATAGCACATATAACATTAGTTGGGGATAGCACATATAACATTAGTTGGGGAAAGTTTAATTTCTTCACAGCTCAATGTCATGGTACTCATGTAGGAACAGTATGTGGTTTTATCACTCATCTTTGGCAGTACAGTCTCAGCAGACTATCACTAGCACTAGATTAATAACAAGCTACCCAGTATATAAACTGTTGACAGTCTCTCCCAAAGTATGGTGATAATCAACAGGCAACACCAATTTCCAGGCAACAGTTTCAGAGCAGATATAACCCCTGTGGGAATCATGTAACAAATGGTCATAGGGTATTTGCAGAGAGGACAAAAGAGACACGGCAGCTAAAATAGGTTTGGTAAACAAGGTTATGGTTATCCTTGATGTGACTTTATTTTAATACCAAGCAGCAGTAACTACATGTATAACACCGTATATTTTTCTGGATATAGTCGCTAAACAATGACCACGATTTCCTCCAAACCAACTTTCGGAAGACTTAGCCGACATCATATATGCATCTTGTTTCCCAAAATATAATAATTTCATCAATTAAGGGCAAAACAGCATTTTCCGCATAAAATTTGGATATCGCGAAACGATGACCGATTTCCTCCAAACCAACTTTATTGAGTTCAGGCAACTTAGCCGACATCATACATGTATCTTGTTTCCCAAAATATCATAATTTCGTCAATTAAGGGCAAAACAGCATTTTTCCGCATAAAATTTGGATATCGCGAAACGATGACCGATTTCCTCCAAACCAACTTTATTGAGTTCGGGCGACTTAGCCGACATCATACATGTATCTTGTTTCCCAAAATATCATAATTTCATCAATTAAGGGCAAAACAGCATTTTTCCGCATAAAATTTGGATATCGCGAAACGATGACCGATTTCCTCCAAACCAACTTTATTGAGTTGGGACGACTTAGCCGACATCATACATGTATCTTGTTTCCCAAAATATCATAATTTCATCAATTAAGGGCAAAACAGCATTTTCCGCATAAAATTTGGATATCGCGAAACGATGACCGATTTCCTCCAAACCAACTTTATTGAGTTCGGGCGACTTAGCCGACATCATACATGTATCTTGTTTCCCAAAATATCATAATTTCATCAATTAAGGGCAAAACAGCATTTTTCCGCATAAAATTTGGATATCGCGAAACGATGACCGATTTCCTCCAAACCAACTTTATTGAGTTCGGACGACTTAGCCGACATCATACATGTATCTTGTTTCCCAAAATATCATAATTTCATCAATTAAGGGCAAAACAGCATTTTCCGCATAAAATTTGGATATCGCGAAACGATGACCGATTTCCTCCAAACCAACTTTATTGGGTTCGGACGACTTAGCCAACATCATACATGTATCTTGTTTCCCAAAATATCATAATTTCGTCAATTAAGGGCAAAACAGCATTTTTCCGCATAAAATTTGGATATCGCGAAACGATGACCGATTTCCTCCAAACCAACTTTATTGGGTTCGGACGACTTAGCCGACATCTTACATGTATCTTGTTTCCCAAAATATCATAATTTCATCAATTAAGGGCAAAACAGCATTTTTCCGCATAAAATTTGGATATCGCGAAACGATGACCGATTTCCTCCAAACCAACTTTATTGGGTTCGGGCGACTTAGCCGACATCATACATGTATCTTGTTTCCCAAAATATCATAATTTCATCAATTAAGGGCAAAACAGCATTTTCCCGCATAAAATTTGGATATCGCGAAACGATGACCGATTTCCTCCAAACCAACTTTATTGAGTTCGGACGACTTAGCCGACATCATACATGTATCTTGTTTCCCAAAATATCATAATTTCATCAATTAAGGGCAAAACAGCATTTTCCGCATAAAATTTGGATATCGCGAAACGATGACCGATTTCCTCCAAACCAACTTTATTGGGTTCGGACGACTTAGCCAACATCATACATGTATCTTGTTTCCCAAAATATCATAATTTCGTCAATTAAGGGCAAAACAGCATTTTTCCGCATAAAATTTGGATATCGCGAAACGATGACCGATTTCCTCCAAACCAACTTTATTGGGTTCGGACGACTTAGCCGACATCTTACATGTATCTTGTTTCCCAAAATATCATAATTTCATCAATTAAGGGCAAAACAGCATTTTTCCGCATAAAATTTGGATATCGCGAAACGATGACCGATTTCCTCCAAACCAACTTTATTGGGTTCGGGCGACTTAGCCGACATCATAAATGTATCTTGTTTCCCAAAATATCATAATTTCATCAATTAAGGGCAAAACAGCATTTTCCGCATAAAATTTGGATATCGCGAAACGATGACCGATTTCCTCCAAACCAACTTTATTGAGTTCGGACGACTTAGCCGACATCATACATGTATCTTGTTTCCCAAAATATCATAATTTCATCAATTAAGGGCAAAACAGCATTTTCCGCATAAAATTTGTATATCGCGAAACGATGACCGATTTCCTCCAAACCAACTTTATTGAGTTCGGGCGACTTAGCCGACATCTGGGGAGGCCGACAAGTGGGGAGGGCGATAATACTGAGTGGGGAGGGCGACGTGATCGACTCCATTGTATATTGATATTTAGAAGTCATAGAACGACTTGCGGTTACATTAGTAACTTAGATAACGCTGATATGTTTTACTGATATCTGAAGATCCCCATATTTGTGGAATTTGTCGGAATTTGAACATACATAATTTGTATCGGCGACGTGTGCCGACCGCCAATAGATAGAGGCATTTGCATATAAATGGTATACAGTGTGGGGAGGGCGATCCATCATTTGTATTTTGTATGCGAATATTTTGCCTAACCGTACTTGTGTAAACTTAGTTTGTGTTTAACGATTACAGATACAGTAGTTGGTACTGACATTTGATGCCAGTCTTTTGTACGTACTGCATAAATTTGTTGCATTCACATGGTTTATGTCGGCGAAGCGTACGACCGCCGGTAGATAGACAAATTTACATGTGTATAGACCACCTCCCCGGGCTAATCACATTAGGCAAGCATACCTGTGGTAACCTTGTATACAATTTAGAGAGCGGTGACTGGGTCCCGCTGTGGAACTTCAGGAGCGGTGACAGTGGGTCCCGCTCATAACAGGAGCGGTGACTGGGTCCCGCTAAGGAATAACACTGGAGCGGTGACTGGGTCCCGCTAAGGAATAACAGGAGCGGTGACTGGGTCCCGCTAAGGAATAACAGGAGCGGTGACTGGGTCCCGCTAAGGAATAACAGGAGCGGTGACTGGGTCCCGCTAAGGAACAACAGGAGCGGTGACTGGGTCCCGCTAAGGAACAACAGGAGCGGTGACTGGGTCCCGCTAAGGAATAACAGGAGCGGTGACTGGGTCCCGCTAAGGAATAACAGGAACGGTGACTGGAAATAAAAAAGATGGAACTCCACTTCACTTGCATATTCCTAGCCCTTTGCACAATACTTAGCAAGGCCGAGCCAGGATCACAGCCAAAAGACAAACTAGAGATAAACAAAGGACAGGTCACATGCAATTTTAGAACAGATTGTACAGGGAATTGGGCCAATTTCGCTTTCATGATAAAGCACAGTGGGGCGAACGGGACTCACATCAGTCACAAGAAAATGTTGTTGCACAATAGTAGTACAAAGTTTTCACTGATCATGATCCTGATCTTGAGCGGGGATGTTGAGATCAACCCAGGGCCTAGACCACCAAAGTTTCCATGTGGGAGTTGTAACAAGGCAGTACAGAACACCCATACTGCCATTTGTTGTGATGTTTGCAATAGATGGTACCATAAAGACTGCATTAGGCTATGCTCTCAAGTATACAGTGTACTAGAAACCCACCGATCATACTCGTGGGTATGCTGTGACTGTGGTATACCCAACTTTGCATCAGCTATGTTTGATATCACTGATGACACTTTCCATTCAGTAAATTCATTTGATACACTGAGTTCTAACTCTAGTTTATCAGGCGACATTCCAATGGCTACATCTACTCCACTTAAATCAAAGCAGGGTAATCAGCACATGAAGGGTCATAGTCACAAAAGATCCAAAGGTAAACTTCTCCTAGTGAACTGTCAGAGCGTGAGAAACAAAACAGCTGAATTAGCGACTGTACTCGACACTTACAAACCAGATATTGTAGCAGGAACAGAGTCATGGCTCAATCAAGGCGTAGCAAGTAGTGAAATATTCCCCAACAACTACATAGCACATCGGAAAGACAGACAAACTGGCCCAGGAGGTGGTGTGTTTCAGGCCAACAGGGATGATCTAATTGTCACTCATAGACCAGATCTAGACACAGACTGTGAGGTCCTCTGGACACAAACCCAACTAGCAGGAAGGAAACCACTGATAATCGGTACATACTACAGACCCCCATCAGACCAGGGCAATAGCCTGGATGAACTTGACAGGTCTATAGGTAAAATGGGAGCTAAAATAAACTCTGACAATGTGATCATCCTTGGTGATTTTAACACTCCTGGCATCAATTGGGACACAACTGTAGCTGATAACACTCAGGCCTACACTGGGCAGGCAGAGAAGTTACTGCACTTAGTGGATAACCACGGGTTATTCCAAACAGTGCAAGAACCAACTAGAAATGGTAACCTCTTGGACCTGGTCTTAGTTAACAACCCCAACATAATTGAAAAGACTACAGTAGTCCCGGGAATAAGTGACCACGACATGGTGCTAGTGGACGTTAACATGGCACCGAAACAAAACAGAAAACCTAAGAGAAAAGTGTACATTCGCACAAAAGCCGACGAACCGGCCATTAAGAAAGATCTAATGGACTATTCAAATAACTTCGACAAAAGAACTCAGGATATGTCGGTTACGCAGAAGTGGTCAGACTTCAAAGACAAAATGAAACACACGATGAACAAGCATATCCCTAGTAAAATAACATCAAGCAGACACAACCTGCCTTGGTTTAACAGAAACCTAAGGAGACATTGTCGTAAGAAGCAGCGCCTTTATAACAAAGCTAAGAGAACAGGACAAGAGGAAGACTGGAACAAATATAAGAGAGTTAAAAAGGGAGTTCAGAAGAGCATAAGACAAGCACACTCAAAATATGTGGCAGACATACTGGGAGAAGCTATAATTGACAAACCCAAAACATTCTGGTCGTACATAAAAGGCTTGAGGAGAGACCTTGTCGGGGTAGCACCTCTAAAGGTAGGGAACACCATTATCAGTGACAGCGGGAAAAAAGCAGAAGCACTCAGCTCACAGTTCAAAAGTGTATTCACAGAAGAAGACACCACAGATATGCCATCTCTGGGTCAGCCTTGTACCCCCCCTATGGACCATATAGAAGTTTCTACCGATGGTGTCGAAAAAATGCTTAAAGGTCTCAATCCTTCTAAAGCATCCGGTCCAGACCAAATACCACCTTGGTTCCTCAAAATGACAGCTAGTGAAATCGCACCTGTGCTGACCAACATCTTCCAACACTCGTTAAACACAGCAGAAATCCCTAAAGACTGGAGAGATGCAAATATATGTGCCATTTTTAAAAAAGGAGATAGAGCGGTTCCCAGCAACTACAGACCTGTCTCACTGACCTGCATATCCTGCAAACTACTTGAACACATTATCCATAGCCAAATCATGACGCACTTAGAAAGTTACAGCATATTGACGGACTACCAGCATGGATTCAGAGCCAAGCGATCCACAGAAACACAACTTATACTAACAGTTCATGACATAGCTGGCGCACTGAACAGTAAAAGGCAGGTAGATTTAGCAATACTTGATTTCACAAAAGCTTTTGACAAAGTTCCCCATGGCAGACTCATCTCAAAACTGGAGTATTATGGAATCCAAGGCCCCACGCTGAATTGGTTAAAGGCTTTCCTGACCAACAGAGAGCAGACAGTAGTGGTGGAAGGAAAGACCTCGGCCCCAGTTAGAGTAGCGTCTGGGGTTCCACAGGGGACCGTCCTGGGACCATTGCTCTTCCTCTTGTATATAAACGACCTACCAGATAAACTTGATTCAAATGTGAGACTATTTGCCGATGACTGCCTGCTATATGTAGAACTGTCTACACAGAATGACTCACAACTTCTGCAAAAAGATTTAAACACCCTCGAAGAATGGCAAAGCAAATGGCTAATGCAGTTTAACCCCGAAAAATGCTATATTATGCACATAACAAACAAACGAATCCCACATGTAACTAGCTACCTGTTTTGTGGTCAGGCATTAGCAACAACAAAAACCCACCCGTACCTGGGCGTTACACTGACAAGCAGCTTGAAGTGGGGTGCACATGTTAACAATGTCACAACAAAGGCTAAACAGACATTGGGAGTGATCAAACGTAATCTGTGGGCATGCCCAACAAGAGTAAAATCACTTGCATATACATCACTTGTAAGACCCAACCTAGAATATGCCGCGACAGTATGGGATCCACATACAAAGAAAGACAAAGATAAACTGGAAAGGGTACAGAACCAAGCTGCAAGATTCTGCACGAACAACTACGAAAGGGGTGCCAGTGTCACGGACATGAAAAGAAACCTACAGTGGGCGCCACTGGATGACAGGCGAAAAATGTCCAGACTATGCATGATGTACAAAATGACTAATAAACTGGTGGATGTACCAACTACCAAATACCTAATACCAGCCCAGAAAAGAACAAGAAATAGTCATGCCTTCAAATACCAGAGCTATCAACCAAGGATTGAGGTGTTCAAAAACTCATTTTTCCCTAGAACAATCGTAGAGTGGAACTCGCTGCCTCCAAGTACAGTAGGGGCATCGTCACTAGATAGTTTTAAACAATGTCTAGAGTTAGACGTTCAAAGGTTAGGTGTAACAGGTCGTTCGGTGTAATATAGTCAGCTGCCGCCGCGCCGCGTGCCTGCGAAGCTGGTGTGTTACGCCGAAGGGCGGTTATACCGGCTATACAGATACAGATACAGATACAGATCATACATGTATCTTGTTTCCCAAAATATCATAATTTCATCAATTAAGGGCAAAACAGCATTTTTCCGCATAAAATTTGGATATCGCGAAACGATGACCGATTTCCTCCAAACCAACTTTATTGAGTTCGGACGACTTAGCCGACATCATACATGTATCTTGTTTCCCAAAATATCATAATTTCATCAATTAAGGGCAAAACAGCATTTTCCGCATAAAATTTGGATATCGCGAAACGATGACCGATTTCCTCCAAACCAACTTTATTGGGTTCGGACGACTTAGCCGACATCTTACATGTATCTTGTTTCCCAAAATATCATAATTTCATCAATTAAGGGCAAAACAGCATTTTTCCGCATAAAATTTGGATATCGCGAAACGATGACCGATTTCCTCCAAACCAACTTTATTGGGTTCGGGCGACTTAGCCGACATCATACATGTATCTTGTTTCCCAAAATATCATAATTTCATCAATTAAGGGCAAAACAGCATTTTCCCGCATAAAATTTGGATATCGCGAAACGATGACCGATTTCCTCCAAACCAACTTTATTGAGTTCGGACGACTTAGCCGACATCATACATGTATCTTGTTTCCCAAAATATCATAATTTCATCAATTAAGGGCAAAACAGCATTTTCCGCATAAAATTTGGATATCGCGAAACGATGACCGATTTCCTCCAAACCAACTTTATTGGGTTCGGACGACTTAGCCAACATCATACATGTATCTTGTTTCCCAAAATATCATAATTTCGTCAATTAAGGGCAAAACAGCATTTTTCCGCATAAAATTTGGATATCGCGAAACGATGACCGATTTCCTCCAAACCAACTTTATTGGGTTCGGACGACTTAGCCGACATCTTACATGTATCTTGTTTCCCAAAATATCATAATTTCATCAATTAAGGGCAAAACAGCATTTTTCCGCATAAAATTTGGATATCGCGAAACGATGACCGATTTCCTCCAAACCAACTTTATTGGGTTCGGGCGACTTAGCCGACATCATACATGTATCTTGTTTCCCAAAATATCATAATTTCATCAATTAAGGGCAAAACAGCATTTTCCGCATAAAATTTGGATATCGCGAAACGATGACCGATTTCCTCCAAACCAACTTTATTGAGTTCGGACGACTTAGCCGACATCATACATGTATCTTGTTTCCCAAAATATCATAATTTCATCAATTAAGGGCAAAACAGCATTTTCCGCATAAAATTTGGATATCGCGAAACGATGACCGATTTCCTCCAAACCAACTTTATTGGGTTCGGACGACTTAGCCGACATCATACATGTATCTTGTTTCCCAAAATATCATAATTTCATCAATTAAGGGCAAAACAGCATTTTTCCGCATATTAAAAATTTGGATATCGCGAAACGATGACCGATTTCCCCCAAACCAACTTTAATATTGAGTATATATATGCATCTTGGTATATATGCATCTTGGTAGCATAATTTCGTCAATTCATCCAAAAGAATGTGATACCGGTACACAAGTTCGTTCCTTGACTTCAAATGTGCATCTGGTTTATGTTATGTAATAGCGCAATTGCTCTCCTGAGGCCAAAACGGTTTTTTTGGGTAGAAATGATGACCAATATCCTTGAACCAACTTTATGGTATGCAGAACCCTACATTCATAACATGAGGTCCGCACCTTGTTTGTCCTAGAATTTAGAAACATAACTTGTTCATATCTGAGACCAAAAATACGATTTACCATAGTCGCTAAAACCTTAAATGATAGTAACTCAACAATGAATTGTGGATTCGGCATGGGGATTTCCGTATCGATTATCAAAGCATTCACAAATTACTTAGTCAAATTTGAAAGAAATCTGTTTAATTCTAAGCGATCTATGAACTCCGCCGTTTTGGCAAGGCGTGGTCCGACACTACCGTATGTTTCTCATAGACGGTTCTAGGTCGCATCTTACAGAAGTGCGCTTTCTTTCATAAAACAAGAAGGATCTGATATATCGGCACGAAACTTGCACAGTACTAGGCTAATATACTGCTCTTGCTGTGTTGTTAATAGATTTGCTCTTCCTTCATCCTTTGTGGACATACAGGACATTCACCTGTCTTCAATTTCAGTCAGGCGCAAATGTAGTCGGTAGCGTTGGTTCCTAGAACACTTTAGAGCCACATAGATCGCGTTCAAAACAATACAGGTAATCCATATTTTGTAACCGGATAGCCTACAATACCATGTAACTTTAAACAGAGTAAATTGGACCGTGTCCTAAACAATTTCTTTAATTTTTACACGAAAACCCGTTGAAAATTGCCCTAGCGACATATATCAAAAGTGCAGCGTGTAATAATTGAGAGGAATTCGGGCAATTATTTCAATGAAATTAACTAATAATCACGTAAAACACACTTTTTGTTGTTAGACTTGCCATGACATCACATCTCCATCTTTCAAACTAGTTGTAACACTTTAAAAACAAGTGTAGGTACCCTAGCGAGGTATGGTGAAACTGCAGCAAATGAACATTGCGTTGGCATTCGGCCTTGCTTTGCCAGCGTCCAGGACGTTTTGGTTTTTAATATCTCAGCTAGAATACAACGACGCCTTTAAAATTTGGCTGGTTTACTTCTGAAAGCCTGTGCTACATAGTCGTTGTAAGAATTCCCGTGCTGACATGATGGTTTATCACCGAATAATTTGTTGCTGAGTAACTGTGGAAAAATATCAATGGTGACAGGGTATCATCCTACACACCTACACGTGCAACTATACATGGCAGAGAACTTAGGTCCAAAAATCAAATCAGCCAATTCAGCTGCAGAACATCTAGATATATGAACAGTACTTTACCCTTTATTGTACAGTTGCTAAATGATAGTTGACATGTTTGGGGTGTAAGTCACCATTGTATATGTACATAGTTGTTTGGAATTGAATTGCTATAGTTGATTTTATATTGTTCATATGTAAACCATGATACCACAATTCAGCCGAAGGGCTGCCATGGTATTGTATTTGTATAGTTGTGCAATAAACCAGTCTTTATTATTATCATCTAACCAAGGAGGTTCTCCGTCTAACCTCCTTGATCTAACCCGCCTAAAGTCGAGATCCTGTTTTTCAAAAAACTGTGCTTATGAAATAGATTTGCTCAACACAAGGAAAGTTGATTTCGACAGAATCATTCATTGCAGGCACCATTTTTAATATTTTGTTTGTAATCAAGCCTTACTAAGGTCTTATTGCTAATTGAATAACAGTCACACAAACACAAATTAACAAACACACACACACACACACACAAATTAGCACACACAAAGACATACCAAAAATACTACCTTCAGTCGCATGACACGTTAATAAAATTCATTCATTCATTCATTCATTCATTCATTCAATACTACCTTCATTTTTCATGTAGGTAATGATAGGTGTCATTCAACTTTGACGACTTATGCATTATGCATGCAATGATACATTTGAACATTTTTATTAAAAATTGCTACTGCACTTGAAAGAAATGACCGTAATACATTTGCACCAGCAGCATGTCGTGGTTGAATAGAAGTTATGAGCAAAGTAACTAAAAGACATAATCTCCAAGACCTAAACATAACAAACGGGTACACTTATTCTGAGACACCATTTTATGTGCAGCCTGATGATGTTTTAAATGTATACTTTTCAGATACAAATTTCTGCACAGTGTTAATTTCATGTACAGTTACATGTAACTACCGGTATATAAGCAAATGATTGAACACAGTAAATATAATTTCAATATATCCAGATTGATATAACCTAATTTTACTTTGTATTTTGCTCAAGTTGGCACAGAAATTGACACAGGCTTTATCTTTAACATGTCTTGACAAGTCCCATCCTTATATTCATACATGTACTTCACCTACTGTACATCTTTAGTTACTTCAAGAGTACACAAGATACTACATGCTGTCATGAAGTTGCTACTATGATCTACAATTCAAGTTCCTAAATGTGCAAGGACCATCCTGAAAGCCAATGACTAAATGTCATTTCAAACAACAGTAAGGCCACACCAATTTAATTTGTTGGTTCTCGGATTTTTTCAGAAAAAAATATGAAGCGACAGGGCGAAAAATAAAAATAAAAACAGGCCTGGGCATCCTATTATAGCCCCAAATGCTAGAATTGGTGCCATGAAGTCAACACAAAAGACTGGGTTAAAATTTGAATAAAGAATTTTGAACTTTTAATCAAACCAGTGCATTCGTAGATGTAATAACTGTAACAACTAGGAGTAACAGGTCTTTCTTGAACTGTTGGAGGCAAAATATGAGCATTCTTGAGTTGATTCAGAACCAGAATTTTTTTTTTTTTTTGCAAATCAGAAAAAAATGAAGAGGCGAATCCGAGAACCAACAAATTAAATTGGTGTGGCCTAATAAAAAGCTTAGTTCACCTTGGACAACTTTATTGTGCTAAAATGGCATAGTGTAACCAATCCCTATGTTGTGTTGTTATGAAAACTAAAAAGAGCATCTGGATTACTTACACAGTCTATAAACAGACTAGAAAACAAATATGAGAAATACCCAGTGCATACTACTCCTTGGAGTAAAAAGACATACTATACATACTATCATCATCTCTCACTGGTTAGTAGCTCTTCTGTTGCATTTTCAGCATCGTTCCTGTTAACATTATGACCATCCTCCTCCTCCTCTTCATCATCATCATCATTATCAGATTCACTATCTATCAGATATTCCAAGTCAGTAGATAAGTACAAGTCAGTACTGACCCTTGTGGGTACATTAGGAAGATCTCAGGATTTTTTGTCGCTAACAACCTGTGGGCAAAGTGCAGATGCCTTTCTATTGCATCACACTTTCCTACTAGCATTGCTACAGCCCCCACAGTATCAGCAGCTCTAAACGCTTGCAATGATTCTCCAATTACTCCAAGTTTCCTTATTCCAGTCCTTACAAGCCGGTCCAGGTGCATGTCCTGAGAGGTCATTTTCAGCTCTTCCTCTGCACTTTTCTTCAGACACAGTGCTTCAATCACCTGTCTCTGTACCAATCTAGGGACAGCACCCTCCTCCTGAGGATAAATAACATAACAAGACAGTATTATGTTATTTTATTTTGGCAGTCAGAGATCATTAAAACTCCCGGATGTGCATAACATACAAATTTGTGTATGACAATGACTTACTGATAACAAAAGATGATGATGATGATAGCACTACAAAAGGTTGACTTTCTAACAGGGCTCTCATGTTTTCCCTTTGAGTATAATATGTAAGTTATATATTATAAACATATTATCTTGTAATGAGAGTAATCAGTTGTAAATCCAAGCAGACTTCTACATCATTTACACTTGTTGTATGGGTATGAAAATTTTAGACAAACTCACCAACAAATCTAGCTGTGTGTAGCACTTACCAGGTTGGCTGGCAGGCATCCACAAAGTTAATCAATTGTGGGATACTGAGTCTTGTGGGGACTTGCCAATGCTGTTGTACTTGAGCTTCTTGTTGACATTCTTCAGCTGCCGACCCAATTTTGTGGCTATGGCCTGGCCATCTGGAGGAAATATAGATTGATGACAATTCAAACTCAAATACATATTCATGTATTATGCACATTAGATGGCAGAAATATATATAAACGACACTGATAGTATGACTTTGATAACCGTCCATGAAAACAACATTGCAAATGTTGCCAATCTAAAGTATCCTCCCTCATGTTTAAGTAGAACAAACCTGGGTACTTCTTCAATGACAGAAGGAAAGTCCTCTCTGATGCATCTCGCCAAAGTTTGTCCACCAGAGCCTTTCTCTCCGCCTGGTCAATGAGACTTAGTGTAGACTTGAACTCATCATGGTGTTCCTCCCATCAATTGACTTTGTGTTTTCTTTCCGAACACACAAGTTTTGCTCTTGTCTGAAAAAATATGCTTGTCAGTGTAGGAACAGGACATATGGAAAATGTGAGAGTAGTTCGGTGGCCATTCTCAGATATGAAGAGTAGTTGATGACGATGGGTGAAAAATTATTCTTCCTAAACACACAAGTTTGTAATAGAATATTTCAGCACATATAGAGAGCACGCATATAGAGCACATTTTTAATAGAGAGCAACAGCCTAGAATGCTGTTAATCTTAATAATTTGTAAACATGTCCCACAAACATAACTTGCTTTCCCACTGTTCTTGTGTTACTAGAATATATTTAGCTCTCGATTATTTGCTTTGAACCTCGTTGCTTTAATCAATCATCAATAAAATGATATCAGGGGAAGAAATGCCTCCTTCCCCCAGTTTGCACCATGCAGTTTCCCATTCCCATGATGCATTGTGCCTGGGGGTAAAATCTCCCAGGTTGCATAGTGCAGGAAGGTATCCTGTTAACATTAAACAGCTTGTTTTTCTGTGTGTTTTAAGGTGTTGGGGGCATTTTATGCTCAGTATTAATCGACTGACCATGGGGCAAACCTGACAACAAATAGATAATGAAATCTTTGTGTTCTTTTTAACATGAAATATGTGGTTTGCAACGTTACAGTGGTATACTGTCTGTCAATAGAAGAAATAATTCAACAGATGTTGTAGTATATAAATATTAAGGAAGCAATATTCATTCTATCTATCTATCTATATACGTATATTACTGGGCAAAGCCCTCGATGGGGCATCGTGCCCAGGGTACACGGCTAGTGTGGCCGGTGGGGTGGCGTGAAAAAAAGAAAGTGTCCGACCAAACAAAACAAACATTTGGTGCACTGGTGAGTGGCCATACTATTATATCCCAACTACATTTGGGAGTCAGACTCAGAGTGGCCATGTACTCACTGGGCCAACCCCGACTTGCAGGTGTTGACAGTATGTTGTTTTAGGTTCTGTCATCAATGAATGTAAAAGCACAACAGAACACATCACAAGGTGCTACATGTATGTGGAATTTTTACACCCCTAAGCACAATGCGTCATGGGAATGAGAAACTGGTGAATGCCAGGGATGAATGCCTAAACACCTAAACCGACCTCAATCAGGCCTAATATGCAGTGTACATGGGTTAACCCATTTTACGCTGGATACATTATCTAACAGTATGCAATTATGGTTAAAAATTACCTTTATTATGACAAAAGTTACCGCGCCGAGTGCATTCTGCGGCCCCACGGTTGGTGGCGGAGCAGGGTCCGCCTTTTGAATATTTGATCATATTTATGTCAAGCCGCCAGAATGCTTCCTGACATAAATAATCTATGTACTAGTAAAATGAGGAAAAGTTAAAAGGCTTTATGCAGCACAGAAACTTATTAGCACCACTTCAATCATGTTTCCAGTGGTGGATTAAGCACTCAATACCTGAGGGTTATATTTTGCGGGGGACTGTTTCACTCACTAAAAAGAGCCTCCACCTGAGTATTTATTATGTTTACCTATTGTTTTTGCTACGTTTCCTCTTCTTCTTCTTCTCAAAACAGTGACCTCAATGGCCTGAACCAGACTGTCTGTTACCATGGTGACTTGAGTTGGGTTACATCATGTTGCAATTTTATAGTAGGAGGGATTCAGACAAATGTTACCTTTCTAGTTACAAGTCATATCTTGAAAAATACTCGTAAATACGGCGTGTTTCCCATTCCTAATTGCATGGGTAATGTATCTAGAGCGTTAAAGGGATTTTTAACCTATGTACACTGCTTTATATTAGGCTCGGATGCGGTCGGTGGTCGGTTGAATTTGCAGTAGGCAGACCCGGCCCCCCTCCCCCACACAAAACAAAATTCTTCATGTGCTACATGGCTCTTCTTGTCCTGAAACTACATTTAAGTTACCAGTCTTGTGCTGTATTAAGATAATGGATGTGAAAAATGTTAATGATATTCACAACATTGCGTAAAACGTATTTACCTTAGAAATTTTGGCAGCAAAATAATGGCTTCCTTCCGAAATTACCACGCCATGCCGCCGCATGTAGTACGGTCATACTAGCTTGGTGCGGTGGTGGGGTCACAGGTATAAGGTATGGTACCTGCCAACCTGGACTGGCTCCTCCTCACTGCTGTCTCAATCTCATTTTGACATATCGTGACCGTACTTCGACTTATTGTATGGAGTATTCTTTTACTCAATCCGGCACGTCACATCAACTGGGCGCCGCCATCTTGGTTCGGTCATTCCCGGGTTCCCGTCAGGCTTCGCGCAGTTCTGCTTAGGTTCGGAGCCCACAGAGTCGCTAAGCACGTAGGCTAGACCATGAGACCACTCCGCTTAGCCGACTCTGTCGGCTAAGCAGCGGTACTGCTTAGCGATTGTAATCGTATAAGCGTGTCAGAAGCGGGTGCTAACTACAACCTCCTTGATCTACCTAAAAACTGCCTAGCATACCCTGCCCCCCCCCCCCCCCCCCCCCTACACATACATGTTCATCTCTGTGATCCTTCAAGTGGTGTAATAGTGTGTGCTTGGTAGGATAGGACCGTCACATTCATTCATTGAAGAGTTCATGAATTTTAAACTCTGGTGACATGTTTTTTTTTTCAGATGGCGTGTACGGTGGAAGCAAGTGGAACTCAAGACGTAATGAGTTTTTAGATATGATGGCGTACCTTCTTCATACTTCATTGATGGCATCATATTTTCTATTACCAGAGATTTAGATTTTGAAAGTTCCTCCATGTACTGGCAGAAGTATTTATATGGAAACATGCTACCTTTAAAAATTCCTTTTGTAACTGTTTATTTTACACTTCCTTTTTAGAGTTGACCATGATAGGTAACTAGCTGCTAGTACGTTAAATAGAAGGAATTAAACTGTTACTCACGACAATTATTAGCTCAGAGAAGCTTTCAGAAGGCATCTGCCATCTTTCTTCAGCTCTAATGAGGGGTCACGTGACCTAGGTGTCAAGGGTCACCCAGATCACGTGACTGGACGAGGGAGTTGTAGATTGGTGGGAGTCTGTGGCGTCCTTGGTCACGGTTGAGGGACGGGGAGCGGAACCTGATGTGCACGGCTAGTACGTGTATGTCTAAAATGGAATCGCAGTTATGCAGAACGAGGATTTGTGACCATAAATATAATATTTTGTACATGTATACTACATGTATTTGGCCAGTGCTGATTGAAACGATTCATATTGCCTGTTTGTAGATTTTTACATTGAGAAATCCATTTATAATCATTTCGCTGCAACTAAAATGCTGTTTTTGCTTCCAGTGAGCAGACAAAAATATTGGGTAATGTAAAATTATGTATAATCAGCCTGTAGATAACCTTTCTACAGAGTGGAAGGTATTTTATCATGATAGTGCCCTTTTGTTTTATCTGAATTTGTGCCACCTATGTGCAATAGGAGAAGACCTTGTATTCTTCTTATTGCAGATTAAAATACAGATAAGCATGTTTTGTATCTTCTTTTGACTGTGGTGAGGTAGCAGTAACAACTTGCTTTAAAAAAAATACAATTGATACAATAATAAATATATGCATCATCAGTGACTAGAACATACACCTTATTACATGTACAAATTCTGTAACAGTATACTCTTCAGCAAATTCATTATTCAATATTCATTATTCAATGAAAACAGAGGTTTCCAAATACAGACAGCTACTTCTTTTTTTATGTGGTTAAACCTTGTGACAACTTCTTCATTTTAAATTTTATTCTTTGATGACTAAGTCCTTTAGCTTTCTCTTATTTGGTATTAGCATGGGTTCATGGGGTATTTTCAGAGCATGAAAAGTCCCAAAAGTAGGGTACTAGCATTTGTGTCTTTAATGCAAGACCGTTTATATTTCGAAAAAGGTTGTTTAAATGCGTTGAAATTAAACTATATTTCACAAAAACGCACCAGAGGTCGGATTCCGGCTTGGAGCGATATTTAACGCTACTGAAAGGCTGCCCGATTTAGAAATACCGCGCGTATACGACCGTGATACCCATCATCCCTTGCAAAATCCCTGTAACGAGCCTCGCTTTTGTGAAGGGCTTCGTTTCCATACCCGTCTATTTATTACCATGCTCAGATGCGACGTAAAGCCACGAGGTCCCGTGTTTGAGAAAAGCCACAACTCGAGCACGTCAAAGATCCCACCGCACTTATCGAAACAAGAAAGCTTTTAAAAAAAGCTGACCGGGGCGTATTTGGAAGAACTACCTGAAAGTTGCATATTGTGTTCCGGTAAAGTTGTTGCAAGAATAAAACAAAATTGCTGTTTTTATTGTACATGCTTTAGGTTAAATTGTGCATGCTTTAAGTAGAAGTGCTATGGCTATGGCAAAATGAACATTGTTTAGTGGCATGATTGAGGCCCGGCCTGGTAAAAAAGCTGGCTGGGGCGGAATTGGAGGAAGACTGATGAATAGTGACTACAAGCAATATGGAGATCATCAGGGAGTGCATTAATTTTTGCCTGATTTTGGAAGAAAAAAATTTGTTGCCCTTTGACGGTGGTCAATCTGGCAGGAATGGGTACATCGCCCATTCTCCGTTAACGTGTGCAATTGGGGGCAGAAAATGGTGAAAAATAAAGTTCTTCCAAATACCTAACAAATGTGCTGAACTTGTTACCAGTATTGTCGACCATCTTTTGCCAATTTTGTACGGTGCTACCACCTATACTTTTCGAGATATTAAGTTTTTTGTCTGTAGAAATGGTAATCTCCGTAACAAACCACCAAAGACACCACTAAATAGCCAAAACAAGCTCACGTGCTACATCTGCTTGGAGATTAAAGCAGGGAGAGTAAACCTTCTGTGCAAGACAAGGCCAACTACAGTATTGTTACAGTTGATAAAATGCTGTTAATCAAACTTTGCATCGTATCCTTTTCCTGTAAATTCGATAACACAGTGAAGAAAAAAATGGTAACGTAAGTTATAGACGGTAACGTAAGTTAGAATTATGCTTATAATGATCAATACAATCTAAGCCGTCAGTCCTTACACTATAAAATTTACATGCAAATGTATATCTGATGACCCTCTTTCTGATGAATGGAAGTGCAAGTATCTGTCTCTAATCTCAATGGAATAACCATGGTAACGTAGGTTAGAATTAAAAATTGACAAACGGCCTAACGCTGTTTTTTTGTTGTCATTTTTCCGATACTGGTGTTTTGTTTTCCCTGCCATGGATTTTTTATGCAAAAACACAGTCTAGTGGATAAGACAGTGTGAAAATTATTGTGAAATATCTTTTCGTGGGCGAATTATACCCGTCTATCTTTCGGTAACGTAAGTTAGACAAAACCTTGCGACAAAAATAAACGACATCAGATTTAGTATGGACGCCAGCTGGACAAGTTCATCCACCTGTGGCAAGACGGTTTGGTGGATAGGTGTAAATTATGACTGAAAATTTAGTCAACTCACACGTTTTCATTGTTTGAACCCGACGTTTTGTGCGTTACTAGTGGTTGCGACAGGTGATTTTAGCGTGTTTCTTAGCAAAATCTTCGCCTGGACGATCCGAAGGCAGCTGACAGTTGCGGTAAAACATAACTTAGTATATTACTATCATGTACTGATAACAGGAAAGCACAAGATACGCAGTTATTGCGTGTTTTAAAATTTTTTTGGGCCGCTACTATCATGCGACAGCAATTGCACACGTTAACGAAGAATGGGCGACATATGTCATTTATTTCGTCTTTTGGATCAGAGACTATCAGGGATGAAGCAAACTTGAAGGGCAAATGTGGATCTAGAAGTACATGTAATACGGTTTAATGCAAAAATAAAAGATCTAGTGGTTGTGTTATCATGTTTTGTCGCTTTTGTGGTTTGTGTCACTGGAGTTTGCTTAAAACTTATCACAACAATGTGTCCTTTTTTTGGTTTTTCAGAAACATGAAGTAGTAAGTTTTTCTGGTATGCGCGGCAAATTCGTTTTTCGACATAGAAATTTAAGTTTCACTAACACATTTGTGTCCTTAATATCACCAGGGTCCATAATATCTCGACGTTGAGAAACAGTGTGCTTAGAGTTTAAGATATCTTTAGTGCAACATACTTTTGGTATGCACTGCTGCACACGTCAAATGTGCATACATCGGGTATGTTGCAGTAAAAATATGTTTTTAAGCATGTGTGCAGGGCTCGAACTTAACTTTTTTCCCTACTGTCCCAGAACTGTCCCAAAAATAAATTCCAACTGTCCCAAAGTGAGGATGGACTGTCCCAAACTGTTTTCAGTAAGTATGTATTACAACAACAATAAAGCTGAGTCAGAAAACAGCATTGCTGTGTAAGCTAATTGTCAATTGAAATAAAACTCAAAATCAACTCAAATTCAAACTTGTCTTGTCTGGTTTATTGTGCCTACAAAAACTAAAGACAAACCAAAATTCTTTTCAAACTTTGGAGTTCAAGTACTGCTGTCAGTTGTGCAGGTACTGCATGCACGGTTGGAGTTCAGGTGGACAGCTGCTGCAATGCAGTTATGAAGCTCAGGTACTGATGTCAGGTGTGCAGGTACTACATGCACAGTTGGAGTTCAGGTACTGATGTCAGCTGTGCAGGTACTGCATGCACCATTGGACATGTTGGAGGTCAGGTACTGATGTCAGCTGCGCAGGTACTGCATGCACCATTATATATATTGGAGGTCATGTACTGATGTCAGGTGTGCAGGTACTGCATGCACCATTGGAGTTTATTTATTAATTTCTGTCACATTTATACAGGGTAGCCCGATTAAGTGCATTGCACTTCTTTTCAATGGGGCCCTGTTTTACACAACAAAAACACAACAGTCACATACAAACAGTAAAATTGGCATACAATAAATAATGATAATAATAAAGAAAAAAAAGTAACTAACCAATAACAATAATAAAAAAAGTACAAATTGTGCAAGTTTCAAGGATAGGTTCTGACCTCAACAAGTACAAGTAAGTAAGTGTCTGGTGGGATATCTGTGATCACGTGAGATTCGGAAGCCATCTGAAAGCTGTTTATATATTCTGGGAGTTCATTGTTAACTGCCTTGTACATTGATTGTAGCAGATGCAGGTTTCTCCGTGATGATAAAGTTTTCCAGCTTAGGGTAGCTAACTCATAATCGTCAACATGATGTGTGTATGGTAAACTAAGAAGAATTCTCACTGCCCGGTTTTGGAACTTTTGTAGTTTGTCAGACAGACACTTTCCGTAATTTCCCCGAATCACATCGCAGTAATCTATTTTAGGTAAGACTATACAATTAAACAACATTAAAAGAGTTTGTTGAGGCAGGCATGGGATGAGACGCCGTAGGACTCCCAGTCTAGACGAGACAGCATTACATAACTTGTCAATGTGAACTTGCCATGTTAAGCTAGAGTCAAGCCAAACGCCAAGGTACTTATAACTAAGGACAACTTCCAAAATGGTGCCAGAAAGGGTAACTGACAACTGGTCTGTAACTGAATGCAGCCTACGTGTAGTCCCAAAAAGCATAGCTTTGCATTTGTTAACATTAAGAGTCAGTTCATTTGCTTTCAACCATGTCTCAATATTACGAAGATCAACGTTAAGAGCATTGTTTACATCCTTGACTGTTTTTGATGCATAGAAGAGTGCAGTATCATCTGCATACAGTACAACGTGTCCATGTGATATATAATCAGGTAAATCATTAAGAGCAGTTGTCTGTAAAAACCAAGCATAAGGTGGCCAAACTAAAAAAATAAAATTCTCTTAAATTTTGTGTGGTGGTAGAGTCTTGGCCCAAACCTACAAAAATGGGTAAGTTTCGGTTCATTGATTATTTGTTGCCATGGCAACGGCCATTTTTCAAAATGGCGGATTTTCGCCTTGTAAAGGCATTTTTCACGCCCAAAATAGATCATCTTGGACCTACTGTAACTCACTCAAACTAACAGATATTTTATTGTTTCTAACATAGTTTGTTATTCATATTTTATCAAACAAAATGATATATAGTTTTGCTCGAAATATTTTTTAGTTTGTTATTCATATTTTATCAAACAAAATGATATATAGTTTTGCTCGAAATATTTTTGCAGTGCGCTGTAGCAGATGTTTGGAAATGGCCTGTTTTTGTAAAATTCCAAAATTGAGGAAAAGTCGTTTTTAGGACGTTTTTAGCGATCGATGGCCGCTTAAAGGGCAGATATAATTAGTTGATTTTTAGCAGACATATGGCTTATACCTTTATATACATCATATTAGAAAAGAAGTTTTGGGTCTTCATTGGGCGGACCACAGTGACCCCAAGACTGAACCATTGATTCCATTGTAGAATAATTGCAACCCCTGTCTTGTAGTTGAAAAAAACATTCATAGCTTGGCTACAGGATTAGAAAATAATAAATTTCAAGCTTTTTTCATGTGGCAAGGAAACCTACCTTGCACTTATAAAAGTTCTTTCTTCCGGATTGACAATGGGTTACCATGGTAACAGCCATTATGGGGAGGAAGGCGGTGTTTTGAGGCCCGCGCCCACTTTCTTGTTGTACATGTATATGTCACAGGGCAGACTGGAATCCAGGACAATCTAAGATTGTCCTAGGACAAACTGGAATTCCAGTCTGCCCTAGGGCAGACTGGAATTCTAGTCTCTCCTAGGACAATCTTAGATTCTCCTAGGACAGACTGGAATTCTAGTCTGCCCTAGGGCAGATTGGAATTCTACTAGGAATTATATTTGAATTCCAGTTTGTCCTAGGGGAATCTGGAATTGTCCTAGGAGAGACTAGAATTCCAGTCTGCCCTAGGACAAATGGGAATTCTATCACGCAACAAGCAATAATGTATTGTTAAATCATTTCAGAAGCATACTATTAGGTAAAACCTAGTAGGCGGAGTACATTGTACATTTATCATTACTATTCAAGGTGAATTACAATGGATAAAATGTGCTGGTTAACCTCTGACCCCCCACCCCCAGGCCGGGATATACTAGTACCACTTGGCCTCGGGGGTGCTAGGTTATTTACATCAGTTATGTTATTTACATCAGTTATGTTACACACGGCCATTGTTACATTGTTACCTATGCTGAAATTGATTTAAATGTTAGTTGTGAAGATTCAGTATATTTTGATCAAGGAACGTCCATGTTTTTATGTAATTTGAATTTGCCCTAGTAGATTAGAGATTGTCCTAAAATATGAAGTAATTCACCTAGAAGTATAAGTAATGATAAATGTAGGATTTACCTATGCTGAAATTACGGATACATGTATACTGTAATTGACTGAAATTTTAGTTCTGAAATGATTCAGTCTATTCATCAATACATTAATTGCTTGTAGCGTGATAGAATTCCCATTTGTCCTAGGGCAGACTGGAATTTTGAGTCTCTCCTAGGACAATTCCAGATTCCCCTAGGACAGACTGGAATTCAAATATAATTCCTAGTAGAATTCCAGTCTGCCCTAGGGCAGACTAGAATTCCAGTCTGTCCTAGGGCAGGCTAGAATTCCAATCTGTCCTAGGAGAATCCGGAATTGTCCTAGGAGAGACTAGAATTCCAGTCTGCCCTAGGGCAGACTAGAATTCCAGTTTGTCCTAGGACAATCTTAGATTGTCCTGGATTCCAGTCTGCCCTGTGACATATATAACGTCTGAACAGCTTGAGCTAGAAACACCAAACTCAGTGTGGCTGTCTCAAATATATCTAGCAACAATTTCAAAAAAGTGATTTGAATTCATAATTATTCATGTTGCCATGCCAACAGGTTACTGACAGGCATACTCTACAAAATTCTGTAATTTCAGGTTTGATAATAAAGTTTTACGGCTTCTGGTTAAATTGCAATGCATTTCGAACATTCATGGTTTCATATGGAAAAGTGCTTTGCATGACTTTCCAGGTGTAAAAATGGGTATTTGACTTTGGTTGTAAAAGATGATGAAAGGAGAGGGATGGGCTCTGCCTTTTAATACCATGCCCTATACCAATTTGATTTAAACCTCCATACCCATACACAGTGAATTAACAACCCACTGCCCTTACAGCCTCAAGGCTTTGGGACTACCTTTACTTTTTTTACTTCTTATACAACATACACTTTTACTGACATTGTATAATAGGAAGTACATATGCAAGTAGCTTTAATTTTCTTGTATTATAATAATTAAAATTAATTCTGCTTGCAAATGTTTGTTAATCCTCTATCAAAGATGATCACCTCCATTGTTTTGTTTCCAGCTGGTTCACCTCGGCAACCAGGCTGCCCAACCCTGTCATCAGGTTTTCCCGTGTATCCTTTGCTTCGAACAAAGAAAACACTACCGTGTTTTGCTTTGAGTTCGGGTTCACACGGTTCAGCAGCTGGAACGCGAATTTGAAGGTGTTTCCCCCGTGATCTCCCAGGAGCTTGAGCCAGATTTCGTCCTCAGGTATGATCCCATTATGCCATGTCAGCTTTCTGTAAAGGGCACATAGACATTGTGTTCAAGAAGCCATCTGTTATGCATGATGGTTCTGGTAGAATAATATTAAGTAACAAATACAAGCTTTTGTAAGAGTGTGTGCTACACATGATTTACATTGTGGTTTGTTACTGAATGATTGAACTAATTGATTTTAATCTTCTATTCTGCTACAGTGAACCAAATGACGTAAGGCCTACCCTTCATCCGCATTTCGCTTGATTATGTCTTGGACCGTTTCTGTCAGTGATGTCACAGAGGCGGATGGGAATAGTTTAACGGTGCTGTAACTTTCGCTGTCTTTTGTAGTGAAGGGGAGTAGTTCGCATGTCACCTTTTGTTTCTCAAGCAATGATGCAGCTATTTGCCGTGATGTCTTTTTAGACTCTACAGTAATGCCATACTCTTTCAGCCATCTTGAATGAAGTGAAAAAAAAACTTATCAGTTAAAGTCATTTTGACATTTTAGATTATTATTGAGGAGACAGAATATATGACAAGGTTTTTCTCATTAGTTCATGTACAATTTTGGTAGGTTGTGTATGCAACTGCATCAAGGTATGCTAACTATAGATGTTGGGAAAGAGCAAGATAGCAACATACCTGTATGTGTTTCTATTGTTTTCTGAAATTGCTATCATTATGATTGACAAATATAATGCTGCTTACTGTCTAAATCATGTAACATGCCATTATGGCAGGTACAAAAATTATTATTATGTTTTAGGAGGGCACATGTGAAATACATCTGTTATGAAGGAAATCAGGTAAAGCCTGAAAGCTGACCTCCTAACTTCCCGTGTTTGATTGTACGTCAAGTGCAGGTCTATCTTCGCAGATAGAAGATGGCCATCCGGAATGCGGACCTGGTGGAGCTTGACTGTCTTCAGCATGGCTTGCAGCTCATCCCGCGGTACACGCCGGACTTCATGGGCCAGCTGCAAATGAGGATTCCCTCCAGATGTAAGCTCGCGAGCCATCTGCAGATCTTGGGATCGCCGCCTGACTGTTCTTGATGTCACATCTTTGGTTACTTTTCGTCCCTTTGTCATTTTGCACAGCATTAAAGGCTATAAAATTAACAGAAAAATGGTAACCTGTTGCATGGTATAGTAATAAGAATCAAATGATGTGTAATTCTGCATTTCTCCTTTTAAAGGACAGTCTTTAAAAGTGATTCATTTTCATAATGTGACATTAGCATGTTTGTATTTTGCAGACTGCAGGTTTTTATTATTTCTATTTGTATAACGTTAATCACTTCTGTGTCTGGTCTTAAAGTGATGAGATAATGTATGCGCACATATTCATAAGTGCTGATCCTTAGGTGAAGAATAAATGAATAATTGTAGAACTTTTTGCAGTCTTTCTTATTCTATGTTACAGTATAAGGGCACGAAATGAATGGTACATTTTAGTATAAAAAGTGCAAAGAAACTTACTTGTCCACCAGTTGGGCACTAAATGGTCCTTTTATCTGGAGCTGTGGTGACTTTCCTCCTAACCAGTGGGGTAAGAATATTCTCTTCCCATTGTTTCAGGGGCTCAGATGAGGCAGCTTCACTCACCAACTTGGCCACAGTGCTTATTGCACTTTCTGTTGTCATGGTCAGGTCTACTGATTTTTCACTTAAGCTTGATGTGTTCTCAGGACTGCCAGCTAACACATGTTTTCGTGGCCGACCACCTTTAGTATTGTTCTCTCCCTTGCTGCACAGTTCACAGTCCCCATTCTCGCAAGGGCTGGGCCACGGTACGTGCTCCCCTTTCCTATAGTACCGTTCTTTGTGAAGCTTTGCTCTGCATTTGGTGCAGAAAAATGGGGGGTGCCTATATGCACTGTCATTGGTTACATCGATACACAACGTTTTCTGGAGTTCGCTGACAAAGTCCTTACACTCGAGAAGTCTGTACTGTGCTTTTTTCTCAGCATACGACTGGACAGGTGACGCACAGATCCTACATAACTTCCTAATCCTCTCAATGTGAACTGTCGCCGTAGCCTGCCGCATGGCTACTTCCGGGTTTCCCCCGGGGACACGCCTCCCACGACCAGCGTGGTTTTTCTCCACAAGAAAAAGTGTCACATATAACTGACCTACATGTAAGTAAGAAGTAATGTCTTACCTACTCAAAACATCTAAAGAATGTATCTAGTAAACTCACTTAATAAAGTAAACGAACGATGTCTCGGAGGACCTGGTAGGCCGGCCTTGCGTATTACAGTAGCTTGGAACGAAAATGACCGTATCGTCTGTATCGGCAAAGTTCCGCGTTGATTCATTAAAACTACAGGTAACGTTTACAAAACTACCATAGAAATGTTGTAGTGGAAGATATTTGGATGCAGCGATGAAAAAACAGACAAGTCAGAGGTATTTTGATGCAATAAAATAGCTTTATTTCTGGTAAAACAGCATTTTTTTCGCGGGACCGGCGTCGGCCATTTTGGCAGCGACGCCGGTCTCGTATAACCTCGCCCGAGATCTCGCGCTACGCGATATTTCACTAAATATCCGCGTTTGCTGGGTTTGAAACAGACGTGGACAGTAACTTCCAGGAAGTCACTCTGGACTCCATTCATGACAGTAGTCTGGTATCTGTCTTTCAAGTAAGAACAGAACCATGTCAATTCCTTGTCTTGTACCCCAAACATTCTAAGCTTAGCCGGGAGGATCTTATGGCTCACCGTATCAAATGCTTTCTTGAGATCAAGAAAGATTGCTCCGGTAACAATTAAGACCCTTCTCCATATTGTCAATGATAGAGTCAGTGACATGTGTGAGTGTTGTTGTGGTAGAGTGTTGGGGTCTAAACCCAGACTGGGACTTATTAAGTATGTTGTGATCCTTACAGTATGCATATATCTGATCATGGACAGCCTTCTCAAAGATCTTCATAAATGATGGTATAACTGAAATCGGTCTGTAATTACTACAGCTGCTTTTGTCACCATCTTTAAATAAGGGAGTGACTTTGGCTCTCTTCCAGTCCTTCGGGACTTCGCCTGATGAGAGAGACAGGTTATAGATGTATGTGAGAGGACCTGCTATGGCTGGGGCAGCATGCCGTATGAGTCTACTGCTTATCCCATCCAGTCCAGTGCTTTTACCCAAAGGTATACTCATCAATTGCTTGAATGTGAACTCAGTGGAGATATTTTTGAATTCAAAAGAAAACTGTGCCGGTCCTGAGACCGCTCTGTATATACCCGCAAAAGCTGCAGCCAGTTTAGAGCCAATTGAGGTAAAATATATATTGAATTCATTAACAGTCCTTTTTTCTTGTTGTTTGGGAACATTAACATGTTTTTTGGCTTGACGTGATGGCAAGAGGGTCTTAAGTGTGGCCCAGAGACTTTTACTGTCGCTCTCTTTGGTTTCCTCCTAGAATAACAATTTTCGAAGCCCATTTTGGGTTCTTATGCTACATAAACCTTTTTGCATAAACATATAGTTTGTTATCCTGGTATATTAAAGTCAGATAGATAGTCCAGGTGCAACAATCTTTGCAAATATTTGCATGCTTGGCGTTTAAATATTCTTGGTTGAATAACCTACACTAATCATGTGCTAGAAATACATTCTTATGACTAAAACAATCAAAAACAATGTATTCTGGAAGTAATGTGCCATTAAAAGCAGTACAGATTTCTTAAATTTTCGCAAAATATGGATTTTTGGAGGCAGAATAAAACCACTAGTTGTTTAACATTTTAATCTACATTATATTTTTAGAAGAGTTAGACTACTTGGCGTTGTTTCTGTTACGTTATAATGTCAGCCTTTGGCGTTAATCTTAAGGATTTTTTTTAGCTGAATCTCTTGAGAGAAGCCGAACATTTCGTAGTCTGGTTTGTATATTTCCTTGATGCGCCACAGCACGTTGATTGGTATGTCCCCAAATCTGTCCAGGAAGTTTGTACCCGCCTTTCTTGGTTTCACCTGCGGCAGGATGTCTTCCATTTCATAAATCCCGAGCTTTTGAAACATATGATGTAAGTCTTGTGAAAGGGTCTCGGTGTGAAGAATAAAGTCCCAGTCGACCTGGTGAGACCAAAATATTTGATAAGTTATGACATTCTGCAAAATACACCCTGTCTCTTATGGATTGTTTTGTACAACTAATGCCTATATATATAATGGTTCTCAGGTCAATTACGGCCTGTGATTCCAAGGTGGTGGCGGTAAAATACGTATACGCTTGTAACTTTTGTTTGGTTAGCCGTATTTTAAAGAAATTTCACACAGTACTATCACTACTGATGTTTAATAAAATGATTGTGCATCTCTGTTGGTATGCTGTATTTTTGGGGTTAAAAATCCACATTTTGGTTAATAAAATATATCTTTATTTTAAGAGCCCCGTCCTCGGTGGAGTTTTCATTCTGGACCTTCATATTTCACCGTATTACAGCCAAACTAATATAGATTCAATTTATCCGTCGCTATTTTGCAGTCTATGAAGGCATCATAATTTATTTGGGTCAAAAATAGCAAAAAAATGATAATTTTAGGAAAAAATTATCATACGTATTTTACCGCCACCACCTTGGAATCACAAGCCGTAATTGACCTGAGTTTATTTCAAATTCATGTTACACCTCGCAGCCAATGGCTGAATTATGTGATACATTTACAATTGATTAATAGATTTAGGCAAATAAACAGTCTAACGTATACAATTTAAAATCGAAGTATGTAGGTAGCGCATTGCATAAAAACAAGTGATAACAAGTAGTTGGTTAAAACATTGAACATTAAAGTTAAAAGCATATCGGGATAAATGATTAAGTCTGGCGCAACGAGTAGATTCTAGTATGTACATTTGAATAGAATTTCTGGGAATATTAAATAACATTTGAGTACACGTACATACAAATAGATGGCATCATTAAGTTATAAGTAGGGCAACGAGGTAAAGAGCAGCTACAAATTCAGCATCCGTATCATGTAAGGAATTGCACTTGTTCGGTATCTTTCAGTTCTACAGAAGACAGTGTCCAGTTTAAGGGATGAGCGGGTCGTCCTACCACTGATTTCAACTCTTGGAGGTGGCAATAAGTGTCTGTGCAGCTTAGATCGTTCAAGTGCTCTAGCGAAGTTAATTGTCAGTTTTTCACGGCGTGACTTGAGTGTTGGTAGGTTGAACTGTACGCATGCCTTGTGGTAAGAGGTGAAATCCTCACTCAAGATGATTCGCAACGCTCGGCGCTGGACATTCTCGATTCTGTTACTGAGATTCGCAGACAAACCAGAGTGCCAAACAGGTGCCCCATACTCGAGAACCGGACGGATGTAACAGGTGTAGACTGTTACCAGGTCATCAGCTGGAACGCGGAAGTGCTTCAGTTTTCGAAGTAAGTAAAGACGTTGGTTTGCCTTGTTACAGATGGAGTCAGTTTGAGAATTCCACTTCATGTCAGCTTGGAGATATAGTTCCAGGATCTTCATTACATTTACATGCTGGAGGTCGATGTTGTTTATCATGACTGGTTGGGGCGTAAACGTTGTCTTGGAAAACTGGATGTGAAGGACCTTACATTTGCGTGGATGTAACACCATGTCACTTTTGCGCGACCATATGATGTGCTTGTCCATAATGTTTGATTTGAAAAACAACACTGCATACAGCAGCGGGCTTGAAACATATGCTCAGAAGTTTAAATGTAGTTCTTAGGCCATAGTGGTCCGCCATGAAAGTCAAACAACTTAAAAATATAAATATATGAATGAGGTGAAGTCCATTAAAGGTAAACGGTTAGTCAACCAATGTTTGATTTTTTTTCAAATTTAAAATATATTTAAACTAGAGCCGTCGATGCCCAGGGCAACGCAATAAGGAAGTACCCCCCATTATGGCTTCTCCAGCAGCTTGAATAGTGAATTGACCCCCATAACTACATAAACTCATAAACATCCCAGACTGTCCAGCCACCAGAAACAAAGGCAAGGACTGATTAGCATAATACTGGTCGATTAGATTCAAATATTTTCTGTACTGGTTTTCAAAGTAACAACATCAAATCATGTAGAATGATCCAAATAATCGTAACTAAGTCACATAATAAAGAAACTTTCAGTTTCTGGAAAACCAACCTTGTCTTCATATTTTCACTTTCTAAACAGCCCTTTGAAACGTGTCTAATTGTAGATACACTGTATCTATTTTTATTTTGTAACTTAAATGTATCTTCCTTACAGCTGAATTTTCTTTGATAATAAGTTTGTCTAGAAATATGTCTTGTAATTGTGGTGTCCATTTGGTTGTCTAAGAAAACAAGCCAATGTCTGACACTACCAGGCAGCTTAGCTTTGCAAGCCAGTGTTGACATCACATTCGAGATTAGATGACTCCAGCTATCTTCTTACAATCATACTTCAATTCTTTATCTGTTGTCGATTCATTTCTAAATGTCTTGAAGACTAACTTGTCTTGGGTACTGTCGACTTATTAGCCAGGCCTCTACCCATGTTACCACCACAGTAGTCAGAGGTAGACTGAGGTCTGGTAGTTTACGATATTAGGTGATTTTATAGTACAAGCATGCTCTTTAAGTCATAGTTCACGGTGGTCAAATTTGGGGTGCAAAGTCCCCAGCTTTTTTTGAACCCGAATTATGTTCGGTCATGTTTGATAACGTAATTCGAACCGAACTCGTGTTCGATTTGGGGTCAGCCACGGCCATTTAAAAGAAGCCCACAAAAGCAGGCCCTTTTTTCGCTCCGTCCTTGCATCAGAAAAAAAACAACAATACTTTTCACAAATAGAAACCGTTTTCTGGACATTACATGTACGCTATCACTTCGTTGTGAAGCTTCTGTTGTATTCCTGGATGACCTTGGATATTGTAAGGATGGTTAACGCCGTTATGAATTTCCTCCTCCCTTATGTACACCATATGACATCCACTAGATTCTAGCGGGAACCAATCTGATGGCTGCTGGAAGGTCATCGATTAGCGCCGACTATTAAACCTTCCTGTTGAGGAATGTCACAATATGGACAAAAGGAATGTCCCTTTGGAGCCGTTTTGTTCTATTATTCTTGTTAGCATACAAAGAGATGGGACTTGTTTTTATAGAGCAGTACTAAGGTACCCTATCTGTGGCACTGAAGAATATCATTATGTAGTAAGCCAGGGTATGGTTGACTTTATGAGATAATTGTATTAACATGTTTACAGGTCTTGGTTGGACGGAGAACATTGGACCGGGAAACGTCAGGAAGATCTTAGTGCATGCGCCTCATGGGTAGAGATGGATGCAATGATTTCACTGCACGAAAAGCTTGGTGAAACCTTACGTGTCCAAGCCGTGTACATGAGTTTCCACGGGTGTCCCATTCCGACGTGTCCAAGGGCGGAAACCCGTGTACACAATGGGACACGCGAAGTGTCCGAAGTTTCCCGCTGTTGGAATCGCCCCGTGTCCTGACTAATTATCGCCACAATTAAAAGCTGTGGCGATAATTAGTTGAAACAATGTTGAAATTCCGGCAGCGATGCATTTGTTTCGTCAATCTTCTGTAGACGAAACAAATGCATCGCTGCCGGAATTTCAACATTTTACCACTAGTCGTTTACTCCACGTTACCACCACTCCTAAAGAAGTTCAACTCTATGTGAAAGAACTTGATATTTACAAGTCACATGGATACGATAATGTTGACAACTAATTACTCCATTGATAGCTGATAAAATTAGTTATGTTTTTAACCTTTCATTGTCCCATGGATATTTTCCAACGATATGGAAATATGCTAATGTAATACCCATTTTTAAAAAGGGCGATCCTAGTGATAAAAGCAATTACCGCCCTGTGTCCTTACTTCCGTCCCTGTCGAAGGTCCTAGAAAAACTAGTTTATAAACACCTGTACAACTACTTAATGCAACACAACCTTTTGTATCGGCTTGAATCCGGTTTCATTAGAGGCGACTCTACCGTATGTCAGCTAGCGTATTTTTGTCACATTATCTTGAAGGCCCTAGACACTGGAAAAGAATTTCGTGCCGTGTTTCTCGATTTTTTTTGTGGCCTTCGATAGTGTGTGGCACAACGGCTTATTATTCAAAATACAAAGATTTGGTATAGAAGGACCGCTCTTAAATTGGATTTATTCTTATCTTCGTGACAGATCTCAAAGAGTAACAATTGATGGTATATCTTCTTCTTGGTGTAATGTTACTGCATGTGTTCCAGAGGGGTCAGTTTTAGGCCCCCTATTCTTTTTGGTGTATATCAATGACATCGTGAATAATCTCAACTCCCAGCCATTTCCCTTTGCTGGTGATAGCTCTCTTCTTCATGCTGTTGACAATTCGATTTATTCTGCTTAAATGCTGATTTGGAAATAATTCATTTATGGGCTGTTCAGTGGTTAATGGAACCCAGCCAAAACAGAAGAAATGTGTTTTTCAACAAGAAAATATAACTCAGCACACCAACCTCTTCTTTAAATAACTGTATTATTAAGCCTGTCTCTTCCCATAATCATATTGGACTTACATTAAGCTTTAACATCTCCTGGAAACCTCACATTAACAACATGGCGTCCAAAATTTCCAAAAGCCTAGTCACTTTTAAGGGTTTAAATTTTAAACTTTCTCGACAAGTTTTGGAAACGTTGTACAAAACATTTATTCGACCTTGTTTAGAATATGGAGATGTCGTTTGTACGGCTGTACAGTGGAGGAATCTCAACTCCTAGAAAGAATTCAATATTAACCCTAAACAGTACACCTGGGGTCCGCGCGGACCCCAGCACTATATATTCTGTAATAGTTTTTTTGTTTCTAAAGATTTTTTTCTGAAATTTCAGGTGATTGTCACCCACAATGTTGTGCCTCAACACAGTGCAGAAAATTCTGTTTCCCCCATTTTCAAAAAATTTTGTATCTGATTTTCTTTTGGGGTCCGCGCGGACCCCAGCCGGCTCTCGATCGTAATAGAAACACTGACGTTCTTATACTTTACTTTTTTTCTTATACTTTACTTTATTTTGAGGCTTTTATGATAAGTGACACATGCCTTCTAACATTAATAACATTTTATATAATTTAATGTGATTTTTATTAATAATTTATGCTAATTTCATGACGTCATTGGTCAAAACCAAGATCCAAGATGGCGGATAATTAAATATGTATGACGTCACTGTATGACGTCACTGGTGTTGCTAAGGGCAACATAAGCTTTAGCAGACCTTATCATTTTATCATAAACACTTTTTGTTAAAGTTGCGTTGTATACCATTAAGTTTTAAGAGAATAACCTATTTATAACGGTTTTAGTCATTAAAATAATATGAATGACGTCATAATGACGTCATACTACGTCATAACGACATCAAAATTGTTGTATTGATTAATTGTTACTAGTACACCATCTTCTGAAAATTTGGTGGCCATACGATATACCGTTCCCGAGTTCTGAGGGGGGCAATAAGCCCCCTCCCCTAGTCCAACGAACCTCCAAAGCTTTAAAAAACGGGTATTTCTTGATTCCTTCTTTTCTTCACCAAAAAATTGGAAAAGGTAAAACTGTATGATTTTTGTGCGTAATGTGGACTCAGAGGTTCACACATCGATTCAGCAAAACAATTGAGCTGGTAGCATACTGATAATTTCTAAAAAAAATAGCAAAAAACTGTTTTGGGGTCCGTGCGGACCCCAGGTGGACAGATTAATCAGTCCGGGAAGGTGTACTGTTGAGGGTTAATGTGCACTCACTGTATCAGGTGCTGTCAAAGGGTCATCTTACTTCTTAACTCGGAAACAACTTGGTTGGGAGCTATTATCCCTCAAACCACCGTAGTTTTTTGCGACGAATCTTACCGTATGGGGTCAAAACTGACCCAATAATGTTTTGCACGAATACGGTTTTTAGTGTGACTCTTTTTTGCGATTTGTATGTATGTACAGTTTCAATAATATATGAGGGATAGTTTGACATGATTAGGTGTGAATAATTTCTGCTCATTATCATAAGTTAATTTAATTTCACTAGAGGTCCACAGGCAGCCATGATGATGACCTTTGACCCCAATTCCATAGGCAACTTAGCCAAGAGTCATGGCAGCATAAAGCTCAAGCAAACATATCATCTGGAAGAAATTTCGAGGACAACAAAAGACGCAGAAGTGTTAAAAAATGCATAACATTTTTCTGGGGTCAATTTTGTCCCCACTGGACAACGCATAAACTTTATAGGATTATTCAATCAACAATGAGCCAATCTCAGTAAAACCGTATAAGAAGTTACAAGACATATATACAAACAAACTCATAGGATGAATTTCGTTTTCGACAAGAAATGTCAAAATGGCGCATATTTATATGCGTCAAGGGTCAGTTTTGACCCCATACGGTGGTTTGAGGGTTAACAGACAGGAGACACATCCATCGTCTATTGCTGTTCTACAAGATTATCCACGGTATTTCTCGTAGTTATTTGTATGACCTAATCCCCTCCAATATTGTATCGACATGTTCGTACAACCTTCGAAACAAATTGAATCTAAGACCATTGACCACTTCAACAAACCGCTTTGCTAAGTCTTTTGTTCCATACGCTTTAAGGTATTGGGACAAGTTAGACTTGGCAACAAGGAATTTTAGTTATTCTCTGTTTCGAACGCATTTACTTAAATCTGTACGCCCTACCAACGTCAAACATTTTAGTTATGGTCCCCGATATGCCTTTGCCCTATTAGCACGATTTCGCATTGGCACCTGCAGCTTGATCGCCAGCCTTTTCAGTCGTACATTAGTTTATAGCCCGGCTTACAGCTGCGGGTGCCAATGCGAAACCATATCTCATTTCTTACTTTACTGCCCTTTATACAGTTTTCAACGTCAGCGTCTCTTCGGCCAACTCGGATCATTGGTAGGACACCTCCTTGACACAAACTCACTTTCCGACAATGCTCTTGAACAACTTCTACTTTACGGATCTCCTTCATTTACCTTCAAAATCTATTGTCAAATAATGGCTCTAACTCAAGACTTTATCATTTCAAGCAAACGCCTCGCTTCAACCTAATTTTTTGTGTGTGTCCTACCAACCAGGGATACCAAGGGTGGGAGGGGGGATGGACCTGCGCTCTTAGTTTTCTTAGTTCCATTCTTTATTTAAACCCCATCTGCCTTGTTTTTGATCTGTGTATTATATTTATCCGTTAGTTTATGTATCGCTTTACTTTTGTATTAAGTTTATTGTTCGATGGCGGCGCTAATATAAGTTAGTCTAACTTGAGTTCGTTGCCATCGTGTCTGTATTTCTTTATATATGTTTTAATAAAAAGAAGCTGAGAGGTGCCGTATAAAAGTTATACTGCACGCCGATAGAGCGTTAGATAAAAATTGCAACACGTTATTAAAAAAAAAATAGCTGAAGATAATAAACCAAAGACTTGTTCGCGCGATCGTCCGCAGCGTGTTCTGTTTTGGGTGCCAGAATTTTAACTTAGTGCAGATGACGTGCATTTTTGAAATTTCTACTGCAAGCTAAGACTTTTATCTATTCGTGGAAGTACTGATTATGACCCGATTTATTCGTTTAACTAAGAGATATTGTAATGCTTCGTATATTTTCCAGCTAGGGTGAGGGAGGAACAAGGGTTTTTTTTTAAACCTCGGAGGTTTGGTTTTTTAAGATAAACATTCGTCCTTGGTGGGGCAAACTGATAATATCTAAGATACTACTATTTTTTCAACTGCAGTAACATAGTACAATAAATGGAAAAAACAAGAACATCAGGAAATATACTGTACTTCGCTTTGCTGTATCTGTTTCCCAACTAACTAAAATGACATTACCATTGCGACTATAACCATGAAAACTAACAATGTACAGATTTCTGGTGGGTCAGCCCGGGCCCACTGTAGTGTAAAAATGATTTTGGAAAAAGATGCAAGGTTTACCTGTAGATGTGTATTGTGGTGTCATGGTCACAGACGGACAGCGTCAATCATGTTTACCTTGTTTGGTTTTTATAAGGGAGGTTTAACTTCCTTGGTTTTATTTGATTTTCTGGAACACGAAGAACAAGAATTTGAAAAAAAAAATTCACAGGTAAACTGCATTATGTGATGTTGGTAACAATTCAGTGCATTTTGGCGTAAGTTTTGCCGATGAGGTTTATTGTTGTGTAAGTTTAGCGTGCATTTTTTACTCAATAGACAAGAGGGACATTTCACAACTCTTTGTGTCGTTATTCTTGCAGTGATCTCTAATCACTATCAGCCAATTGCATGCCTTTCACCTTGTTGGTGGTTTGTAAAGGGAGCCAATCAACGCTCGCGCCGCTATTTTTGAAATTTGTTCGTTTACACTGACGCCGGGTTGTGTATGGAACGTGCATTTTCTACAGCTCTCCGGACACAAGCAGAACGCTAGGAAATGGAGAGAGATTTGGACATGTTTCTACATCAATACTGAGGAATATCATATCGTGCCATCGTCCACGTAAATTGGAGGCGCCAGTTTCCAAGACAAGAACGCCGTGCCTCCTAAGCAACGGCCCTAGCAACGGTTCCCCCCCCCCCACAAGGCCTGTGGGAATAAAACTTTTAGATACTCATATCTCCAGATAGGATTGGTGGATTTTTCTGATTTAAAGCTTAAAATGTAGGGATTGATACAAGAAATCAGATAAATGCATGAAGCAGGCTCAAGTATGTAATCTGAATATATGAGAGGTTTTGAAAAGTAAACATGACGTTTTTTAACCAATTTTTACCAACAAATCGAATTTTAAAGGCTCATAACTTCTCATAGAAATGACATATCAAAACAAAAGTAACATTTTTGTTATCCTTGGTTCCTATTTTATCGGTCCATTAAGTTACATATTTGATTATTTACTACTCTCCTTTGCATTATAAGTGCAAAAGGACGTGGTCCATATGGGGTCAAAGTTCAAGGTCAGATAGCAAGGTCAAAGCTACGCAGTCAACACGGTTATCATGCATAATGATTAACTAGAGGACCCAACCTTTTCAAAAAAATAAGTCATTCTTTGTCCCTTTTTTGGTAACAAAATCTGGTCTGGCCCATGGACTAATTGGCAAGACGAACTTGGACTAGACTTCTCTTCAGGCAGAGTTTGATTTGATTGCAAAGATTGTGACCTTCAGTCTATAAGCCGACAGTCTATCTTAGGATCCAGACTGACGTGCGGCTGTGGGCAGAGGCGAGTGATAGCCTGCGTGCAACTGAGTGACAGACCGGACTGACTCGCACCCCTCCCAACTATAGTGTCCAAACATAGTCTAGGCCGTGCTGTGCAACAGGATACACGGGCCTTTAGCTCAACGAGGCTTGTTGCACAGCGCGGAAAAGAGGCTTTGTGTTTCTTTGCCGGGCGTAAGGGTAGAGGTCGGCCCAGTCTATCACTCGCCTGTGCGCGGGCTACACTTGGGAATACGAATCTTTTTGTACAGTAAGTATGGTAACAAGTGGACATAATTTAACCCTATCTACATCGCGCTTTTTTTTAGTCATGGGGCCGGGGGGGGGGTCATTTACCCCCCCCCCCCCTCGTGTACACTATATGACATCCAGTAGGTTCTAGCGGGGACCAATCAGAAGACTGCTGGCATGTCACCGACTAGCGTGACTATTAACCAATGACGGCCTACCCGCGGGCTATTAGCATCCTGTTCCATGTAATTGTCATGCGCTCAAATCCAAGCGCATAATTGTCGATTTGCACCGGGAGTTTACTTGTTCACTACAGTACTTTTACTATCAGTTTGAAAAGTCTACTTTTACGAACAAAACAGGAAGAGACTTAGGCTGACTAATCGCGCTCCTGACGGTCGGCCGCTCCGAAAGTTGCCGCAATATTATACCCTCGGCCGAGAGCTTGTAAACACAGGCAAGGAAGAGACTGTAGACATGAAGTTTTACATCTTCATTTTTTATGGTGCTATCCACGAGTTAATGGATCTATCGCTACGGGAAGTAACGGATTATGGTGAAGCAAAGACTTGTGGAGCAGACCCAACATTTCCTATTAAGACCAAGCGCTCCAAGACGGGTTAGGTACAAAAATGGAGGCTAATTAAAGCCCAAACTCGTCCTGAGTGAGGATTTTGTGGCTTACTGTGAGGCCCCGAATCACTGAATTTCACAGAGAGAAGACATTGGACGCATTCAAGTTCCGAGAAAGCCACCTAACGACGGATCAAGAGTCCGCCAGCGTCACCTCTAGATCTCTCGTTCAAAGGTCATGGCGGGAAACGTGGAAATGAGTATTGAAGTAAGAACAAAAACTGTAAATAAACTGCTGTGAAATATATTCGATAAAAAATCATGATAATTTGACAGAAATCTTCGCTGAAACCCTTGCTGAAACCAATAACGATGTTTTAACCATGGATTCAATTATTTGTAAGCACCGTTATCAGCCCCCGCGGTACCGCGCCAGGACTTTGTTGTTGTCACTTTCAACATAAGAACTATTCATATATGTATTCGCTTGTAGGACTATCCAAAAAAGGGAGCTACGGCTTCGTTGCGTTATCAAATGAAATGCTATCTACTAAGTCGTGATGAAATTGTTTTATTGTGACGTTCTACTACAAATAGGCAGCATATGAAGGGACCTGCTCTCAAAACACATGATAAAAACTACAGTAGCCCTACAAAAATTCTCTTTGTATTTGTGTTCTTCTAATGTTTGCCGCTTTCAGCAGTCATCGACGAACAATGGGTGTGAAATACTTTTTTTGCCCCTTGCATGCCACCAGATTAGTAACTACTCTCCATGTTAAAAAACCGGGTTCGTGGGCCTTGATAAATTATTCATAAATCGGTCGCCGCTAGAAATCTCCTGGGTGTTATTCAGTGACGAGCAGAACTCGTGAACGGTATATCGTATGACCACCAAATGTTTTAGAGGATGGTGTGCTAGTAAAAATAAATCATAACAACAATTTTCATGTGATTTTGACGTAATATGATGTCATTATGACGTCATTAATATAATTTTATTGGCCAAAACCGTCTAGATAGGTTATTCTTTAAAAAATCAATGGTACATAACATAACTTAAACAAAAAGTGTTTATAATAGAATATTAGCGTGTACTAAGGCTTATGTTGCTTATAGCAAAACCAGTGACGTCATAAAATAACGTCATGCCTACTTAAGCCATCCGCCATCTTGGATCATGATTCCTGAATATTAAAAAAAAATATATGAAATGTTAAGGAAAATTACCTGTATATACCTAATCAAATGATATGGGCCGCCATCTTGGATTTTGACCAATGATGTAATCAAATTAGCATAAATTATGCATCTTTATAAAGAAGTATTACACAAAATTATGTTATATGTTATTGATATTAGAAAACATGTTTAACTTACCATAACTTGACATAAGTAAAAATTACTGAATTTCGCACAAAATGCCTGTAAGAAACCCGTTGCCATGACAACACAAAACATTTTGAACTTAACACACTGATACGAAATTGTTGCCAACTATATTTTAGGAAAAGTCACCAAGTTTAATGATTCTAGCGCAAGCCGTTCAGACGTTATCCCCCCCCGTCTACATAGGGTTAAGTACCCATCAATCGAGAGTATTTGTGATAAGGCCATGTTAGAAACAGGTAATGCTGTGTACTTACAACATACAAACGAGAATAACTTTAATGTTGTCACAACAGTTTTAAGTCGTAGATAAACAAGGAGCATGCCACGGTGCCCCAGAGAGGAAGGCACAGAGGCCTCAGAAGCTGCTAGCAATAAATGATAACAAGAAGCCATAGGCGACAATTCTCCGTGAAATTTTATAATTTGCAGATTGGGAGGTGGTATTGGCACTGGCATGCCTGCAGACGACGTATAAAATTACATGCCGATTGAACAAAGGGGACCGTGGGTTTTAGCTGCGAACACGGAAAAACGGGTACCGCTCAAGTCAACTGCTTAACGAAACAACATGATCACAACAGCAACGTTGCACACGGAAAACACCGCCCTACATAACCGCTACGGTAAAAACAAAGACACGTGCACAAAGTTAACTGCGCAACTGGCGGTCAGTCTAAAACCACGTCAACAATTTTAACACTTGCCGCTCACCGGCCGGGCGACAACATTTCATACACAACAGGAAAAATAGGGGGGAGTCACAAATATGGCAATCACCACAATATAAAAAACGCTACGGTAAAAACAAAGACACCTGCATCAACACGGACATAACGGCACACCACATGCCCAAATTCATAGAAATACAACGTACACAAACATGACTTTTACGTGCGAACACATTTCACAATTCCGCCCCATCCATAAACCATTACGGTCCGCATCTGGTCGGCATTAAAAACCGCCCCGCACATCTGCATTAAGGATGCTCCCCCCCGCGCTATTCAAAACAACGGTTTTTTCGCGGCCGGTCCCATGTGCCCCTAAATGTAGGGGTGCTTTTCGAATATTATATTGACCGCGAAAACACCTACGGTAAATATTGATATACGTGCATCACCACTGGCATGCCTGCAGACGACGTATAAAATTAAATGCCGATTGAACAAAGGGGACCGTGAGTTTTAGCTGCGAACACGAAAAACCGGCTGACCCGAATACTCCTTCACGGAGTAACAATGGTGAGGACCAAAAAAAGGTCAGACGGGACAAAGAAAGAAAACGGTACCAAGAGGATGAGACATATGCCCAGGCCCAACGGGACAGGAAAAAGAAACGGTATCACACTGATGAAGAGCACGCTTATACCGAGCGGGATAGAAAGAAGGAACGATATCACACAAATGAAGAGTATCCCCAGGCCGAGCGGGATAGAACGAAGGAACGGTATCACACTAATGAAGAGTATGCCCAGGCCGAGCGGGATAAAAAGAAGGAACGGTATCACACTGATGAAGAGCATGCCCAGGAGAAGCGAGAATAAACAAAAGAACGGTATTACACTGATGAAGAGCATGCCCAGGAGAAGGGAGATCACGAAAGGAATAGATAGCATACAGATCCAGAGCAGAGAGATTTGAAAAAAAAATGTGCAGATTAACATAGAGAAAAAAATTACCAGATGTTAAGAAGGCAATTTAAAAGTTTCAGATGGAGTGCAAAACGGTACCGTGTTTGCACTGTATGTCATAGACTTTTGTTTCGTGATCAAGTTGTAATTTGTCACAGATCGAACTGTGTTTAGCTTAGGATGTTCACCACTGTCTTACAGGTAAGTATGTACATGGATGCAATAAAGAATGATTGAGGAAATCATGAGGCAGAAGAATGACGCTGGATTTGCAAAGCTTTTGAATAGAATAAGGGTAAAGAGAAAAAAAGACAAACTTTCAGATGGAGATGACAAAACTCTATATTCAGCAAATACCACGGATGTTTTTTTCTTCATTCTTTGATATAGCTTCAATTTCTGTAATGTTAATGTTATTATCATTTTTTTATCATTTTCCTTCTTATTGTTATATTATAACTTTTAAAGCATTCACTAGATTACGATGTGTCCATTACTGCATCATTGCTAATAATAAATGCATCTATTCCTGTTCTTTTAAGGATCAAGAGTAAGAAGATCATGCACGGAACATACAACAGGGAAGCGTGTGTGTGTAGGTTTCTGCATGGGTACAAATAGACAATATGATGAAAGGTGCAAGTTGTGCCAATAGCAAACTGTGCACTAGCGACTAATCAATCTATAATTTCCCTGATCCATGTTTGTGCTCAGCTTTAAAATACCGAATCTTACCCTTCTGTTTCTATCCTCCATATGGGACCTCACCTAGGGAAGGAAGCAGAATTTGGTCCATGAGAAACTGACCCGGGAGGAACCAGACTGAGCTGGACCCAGCCATCCATAGAATAGAAGGATGCAGCAGATTGCAACCAATTATTCTAGAAACACTTTAACAATTTCGTATTTTTTCCAGTAAATGTTCAATAGGTAAGTTTATACTAATGTTAAGCTTATTTAATATGTATGTATAGTTTATATGTATTTGTAAGTGAAGTATTTTCTATTCTAAATGTATGTTTAATTGTATAGTATATGTAAGTCATATGTAACTTGTTTGTATAGTTCCATAGTATGTATAAACCATTTATAGTTTATCCAAAATGTATGTATTATTTAATGGTATATGTAAGGCTGATGTAGGTTCTGATTTGTTTTGCAATTGGAGATTCAGAATGTATAAAATCTCATTATTGTTAGTATTTAGATACCTCCATTAAGATTGTGAGATAAGTGTAAAGTGCCACTAGTAAAGCTGTCGAGATTCAAAGTGTTTGTCCTTGTATCTTTTTCTCTATAGCACATCATCATAAGTGCAATATAGTTTATTTGAAATGTTCAATTTAATTTTTTGGGGGAAGGGGCTGGACTGAAATATGCTGTATTTGCTCGGGAGCAAATGTCGGCCTTTCTAGTTTGATCTATTTCATCTGTTACATATTCATGTAATGTGAAAACCATGTTCGGAGAGGTTTACCTTACCATCATTTATTATATCATGGAGGTAGAAACTTTTTCCTACCTCCATAAGTATATGTAATGCAAAAACATCTCTAGGATTTGAATGCCCCTGTTATTCATGGTTGACTCAGAATTCCTTAATGTGTATTCTTTAAATTCTTCCCAAACCGCGAGATAATTGCTTTCGTCAGAAAGATATGTTTTCGGTCGATTTCGGTTGAGCGGCTGTGGCGTGTCCCCGTATTAGGGTCAACGTCATAACTCGATTATTGGTGGGCGGATTTTTTCCATTTTTGGCACGTGGGTGGCTGATATGAAAATGTAGCTCAAGTCAAAAATGGTGCATCTGGGTTTTTTAACGGTTTTTAGCAGCGTTTTTGTGCATTTGTCGATTGTGTTTTTGATGGATAACTCGAAAATTTGTGAATGTATCCTCTTGAAATTTGGTAGGTGTGTAGTGGTTACTAAAAAACAAAGTTCAAGGTCAAAAATGGGTTTCCGTTCACGTTTCCGCGATGCTGCATTGAGTCGTGAATTTTTGCGTTTTTGTTTCTACGCACGCTAACTTTAGAAATCGCGCATGATTGTTAATGATATTCAGTAAACGTTTAGTATCAGTGAAAATAAAGGTCAAGTTCGATAATGGGCGTTCTACCAGCTATTTTAGACATTGAAGTTTAACGTTGAAATTTGAGGTAAAACTTTACACAAGTGTCAGGTAAATAATTATTTGAGAAGTAGAATGGTTGTGGGGATGGGGGGTAAATGGTGTGAGTTTGGGACATCTATCAGCTTGTTTGGAAGTGCAGTAGAGGTTTTTGTTTTTTTTGAATTTTTTTTAGCCTATATCTTTGTTGTTTGTGAATGAACTTTTTTTTAATTTTTGAAAGGTATATTCTTTATTGGATGATGAACATATACATCTGTATGTAGTTGCAAGGAGCGTCTTACAACGGAATAAAATACCGTTTGTTCAATTCGCCAATGACAGTTATGTTTGATACCAGATGAGTCGGGTTGTTTGTCCGTATATGTAGGTCACAAGCCCGCTCGCGCTGGCAATGTTTACAATCACAGCGGGGGTACTCGAGCCAGGGTAGCGATGTATTTTGCAAGTAAGAGTGTTGTAATGTACAGAAAACTGATTTATCAGTCACTGAAGGCATTATTGGAAATGACAGTGACCATAATATGAAGAAGAATAGTTTAGACATCGATATACCGGAAATTAGCCCGAAACATGTGCTCAGTAATATGATATTGCCGATAAACCGGGAGCTACACGGAGGGCCGTACCTTCCAGTTTGAACCAACTGCACTGTTTATCCATCGACCATTCAGGATCGCCTGTACATATAATCTCGCCCCCAGTTAAGAATATCAATCAGCATCAAGAACAGGTTTAGAAAAAAAACTAGAGGTCAACGATCTCATGCCTTCGTCAAAGGATGTTATCGTTATATAACTTAAGAAGGTAGAAGTAATATATTAGTCCCCCTAAATATGGAAGTTGGATCGTGAAACTACCCCTGCTGATGCAGTCTGCAATCCTGCATTGGGCAAGAGAAAACATCTGTGCAGGATATACATGTAAGGCAACACCGCCTGCAGCTGCATGGGCTGCTTAATGACTATCCCCTCTGGGACTTTCTCCCTCTGGGACAGCCTGTAGCCCATGTGTCACAAGGAAGGTTGTGACATATGGAAGGTAACTGAATTATAGAATTGCTTCATTAATTATGCAAATTACATCATCATTTGCATACTGGTCATCTGATCATGTCAAGCATCACTTACCCTACCTATGCCCCAAACATCAGGATGATCCATCGACCGGTTATTGAGTTATCCTACTTTAAACATTTTCATACAAATGCTCCTGCAGTTCCAGAGCAAGCCTCTAGGGGGCCCAAACTTATGTCACTTCTTCCCGAGCACAAGACCTATTTACCATCCAAAAATCATGACCCTACCTCCTCCAGATCACCATATTTCAAAACCGGAAGTACCGCTGCAGTACCATAACGAGCCGCCAGGGGGCCCATATTCCTTTCACTTCTAGACCTCATCAAGACCTACCCACCTACCAAATATGAAGACAATCCATTTAAGCCTTCTCGAGTTATACTGTTGACAGACTCACGCACACACGCACGCCCAAGAAAACATACCCTTCTTGACGAAGGCAATAACAATGAACGACATACACCACTTTAATATATGTGTATGTGATTAAAGACCTATGGGGCTTGACAGCCACCGAGGTCCGGTGGAACGGATTGAGAATCCGGGGACCGGGTTGGGAAGGCAGAAGGAAACCAGACAGACGGAGTAGTCGACAGAGATCAGAAGGTTAGAGGAGAGGAGATAAACGGAAGAGAGAATAAAGTTGCATCGGCCACGGCAACTTGTGCCTGTCTCAGTTCTGTGGCTACTGGAGGTCACCTGTTCACCGTTGCTACTTCTTCTACACCACCACACAACAATTCACATTATCGTCTTCAAATACGGACACGCAGGAACCACGCTTAAAACACACACGAACGCCATAAAAATAACCCCTGTCAAATAACATAACAACATCACTCCATTACACACCAAGTGAAACAAGTGTGGTGTTGAAAACACCTTGGCGACGAAAGGTGTTATAGGGTAGGAAATTGTTGTGTATTGTTGCTGCCTGTATCAGTGTGCTGAAATATTAAGGAGAAATGTTTAGTTTATGCTGACAAACTCGCCACACACTAGTTTGTCCACAACGAAAAATGCACACAAGGAACCTTCGCTAGATGCTCCAACCGTACTGTGTCAGTTTGTACATAGAGACCATGCCCCAGGTTGAGCCATAACCCGACAATAATGTACCGTCCGGCTAGCTAGCAGTACCCTCTTTGGCATCCGCGCCTCTAGTCACTGAACAATCTTTCCTAAAACTTAGCATGTTATCGGGTCAGAGTCCAAGTATTCTAGTCCCCGGACTGCAGTATGAAGATTTGTGGGATTATATCTTGTTTTGCAACGTTTATGACTCTGCAGTGTTAGAAATACACTCACTATGTATTCTGTTATCAGACTATCCTGGTGTTTTGCCCACAATATAAGGTTATTCAAAATCAACACTTTAATTATTCGGTTCTATAAGTTGATTTTCCGACCTTATCAGATAGACTTTCCCTTCTCCGAGGAGTGGCTGTCAACACGGACTGTAAACTGCTGCATTTGTATGTGAGAAATAGAAATCTCTCGCCACAACGACCAAAGAACACACGACCAATCGGCATGTATAGCAGACAGCATTGCCCTTCATTAATATTAATTAGCTCTCCAAGTCTTCCATGCTAACGTAACTATGATTGCCTAACAGAACGTTGACCCCTGACCTGTCCATTTGTCGCTGATGCACCTTGTCTATCCTATGTTTCCCATTGGACTCCAAAAATTTGTCTTCACTGTATCTGCATATTAATTAATAGTTAATGGTTATAAACCTGTGGTTTCTGAGGATTTTTCAGTGTCACTGACGTAACGTAGTGGATGCTATACCTGAAACGTCTGACCGTTTCCAAAATCATATCCAGTTGCTTGAGTACACTGCTTTCTGGCGTACACTTAATATGTCTTGTGATATCAGACTATCCTCGTGTTTCCCCTACAAAATAAGGTCATTCAAAATCAACACTTTAATTATTCGGGTCTATCAAGTTAATTTCCGGTCGACCCTCCAACATAAAAGATTGTTTTCCCCATAGGTTGTTTTCCCCGGAGCTTGATTAAGGTCATATCAAATCAACACTTCCCCATTTGAACACATGTATAACTTGTACAAGAACTATACACCACATTGACTTGACTATGCGCGGTAATGAAGAGGACAAGGCAGAACGTTGACCCCTGACCCTGTTCATTTGCCACTAACGCACGGCTAGTAACCAGGAGGTGCCTGTACCACGCACACACCTTATTCTGTTTCTGTTTATTAGGAATCTCCATTAGTAATACAAAGTATGTTTACTAGTCTTCCTGGAGTCCTTAATATTTATTAACGACTTCTACAATACATCCAAACCACAATTTTCTTGCTTCACATACAAAATATGCACGTCGACACCGTCAATGTACATTCACTATGTCTTGTGTTATCAAACTATCCTCGTGTTTCGCCCACAATATAAAATCATTCCAAATCAACACTTTAATTATTCGGGTCTATTAAGTTGATTTCCGGTCGACCCTCCAACATTAATGTCTTGCCTTATCAGATTGTCGTTCTAGTCCCTAAACAATCTTTCCTAAAACTCAGCATGTTATAGTGTCAGAGTCCAAGTACAGACAGCTGGCAACTGCAGGGACGACTCGTTATGTGCGCTGTTGTATTATTACGTATAATATTGAGGCTGAAATACATTCAATTTTCCATTCTATCTTCATCAAATCCATATGTATTTTAAGGTGCAGGAAACAAAATTAGAGATGGTAGTGCATAAGCAGCCTTTTATCTTAAGGAAAGTATCTTACTTTCAACATCTTTAGAGTTTCAAAAAGCCCACGCTGCAAGCAAAATATAAATCCAGCCCTTGTGGCGGGTGTTCCAAGGCTAGCTGTCAGTCTACTGTGTCGGTCTACTGTGTATGGAGTCAAAACACTATTTTAAACTTCTTTTGCGCAGTGTTGATATTGAGTAACTGTTATCGTGCATAATCTTTAAGACTTACCGTGTTATTTGATCAGAGTCCACGTACGAACAGTTATTAACTGCAAGGGCAACATCTCAGGCACTGCGGGTACGTGTCCATCAACTCACAGACATAATCGACAGACTCGTGACAGTAATCATTGATGGCCAGTCGTAGGCCTTTGCTAGGGCATCTTCTTACTGCAAGAAACTTCAAATAGAAGGAGCTAACACGGCATTAACACTCCGCTGTGCCATGTCGCCCCGCTGCGATATATTGTCCACGCACCGGCGCAGTATACATGTAAATAAGACACTTGTCAAGTGTTGACGTAAACTTCCTGACTTCTCTCAAGGCGAACATTCCTGCAATCCCGGCCTACTCCGCCTAGGGCCACCAACAATTCGTGCCGGGCATAAATCAATTTTTTTTTCCATTTTCAAAATATTTTCATCTCAATCGCAATACTATAAAAAATGCCTCCGCCCCTAAGGCGTCGCCAAAAAAACAAACAAAAAAACACAGAAATTGTGTATCGTACGAACGCATGTGTTCTATTGAACTCTAGTTATTATATTGTTTTAGACCGATTTGTATATCTGCTTTTAGAACCTCGCCTACCACACAACTACTTAACCTACGGCCTATTCCACAGGATTACAAAAAATGGGGTGTTTCAAAAACATTTATTAACTTGAATATAAAATGCTACGGTAAAAAAAAGTGCATCATTAGGGACACAATGACACACCACATGCCCAATTACATAGAAATACACATAAGAATACCATGACTATTAACTGCGAACACATTGGGGACTACAGGCGACGTAACAGCATTTTCTAATAAACAAGCAAACCGCACTTAGGGCCCTGTCACACTTCTGCGTATCGTCATTGCGTATGAGTTGCGTACAGACATTTCTGCCGTACGCATGATACGCACAATTACTGTGACGCACATGTAGCGTATAAGTAACGAATTCAGCGCATCAGCTGCGTATGATTTCCGTATGCAGTACGCAACACTAGTTGTCTTGCTGCGAATGGTAGCGAATGTGGTACGCATGCCGAGCGTATTTCGGACGCACACAACTTATGCCCACCGCATTCCTAACGTACTTCCGACGAATGCCAAGCGTATTGCAGGTGTATTCCCTACTTATTCTTGCTGTTATTATAATTCACAGTCCTTCTCATCATAGGCCGCCCCAAACGGGGACCAACTTTACCCGTCCCGGCTGTATGTCTGTTTCCACTTCGCCCAAGCCCTTGCCAAATGCCTATAATATATTGTCAGGTAAATTAAATACCCGTACCCGTATACAAACATGACAGTTAGTGTAAACGACCTAATAATTTGGAGATGTCAAGAAATACCCTCTTTTAATAATTTAAAAAAAAATACTGCATACTTTCAATACAAACAATTTACAATTACGCCCACGTGTAGACACTGAGAGTACTTATATGGTATACTTGGTCTACGGACATTATACAGTCTACGTACACTACAAGCTGGTGATTTATGACTGTCATTTCCTGTATTTACAGCCATAGTTCAAAGTGTCTACTGTCATAAGTCCACCATCTTTAGATATTTCAGGCCATTGTGTTTATATGCACCCATACTTTTTATATTCCTATTTATAAGCAATTTTGTACTGACCTATGCATGGACACTATATAGCTACACATTTTCTCGGACAAACAACCCAAAGTACAAGAAAGACACATATTTTGTGTTACATGTAGATACCATGTATAAGATACAAAATGGCGAGTTCTAGCACCATTTTGGTGGAATACAATAAAATATTGCTATAACAAGGGTGGTGTTTAAAAAACACACCAGCGACGAAAGTATTTAATAATATGGTAGGAGGCATTGTATCGTGCTTGTGTCATGTATTTTTTGTAAATGACATAGGTGAAAGGTCTATGGAGGTAACCGGTTGTTTTGCTACATTGTTAGTTCGCTACAGACGTTTCGCTACATGGCAGAAGTCTCTAGATAGTCTAATAACATTAGAAATGATATCATATTCCTACAAACGCGTACATAGTTATAAATGTCAAAGAATGAAATCATGACATTTCAGCCAAGAAGGTTATGGTGATTTAAGCTCCTTGAGTTAGCGTGAAATACAATTTCATACGGATTGAAGAAGAAATTTATTTCGAATGTGTGTGCAATTTACGTACGGATTTGCTGGGCGCATATATTTTGATACGGGGCGATTTATTGAGCCATGCATGTGTTTAGTCTGGGTGCCAGATGCCAGCGGGATATGACACTGATCTCTTCGGCCAGGGTAGCCACACTTCTGCCATGTAGCGAAACGACTTACCACGATGGAGCGAAACGTACTGTAGCAAACTGACAATGTAGCGAAACGACCTGTATTCTCTATGGATGTAATGCAAGGATTTTTGCCTGGATTACATTTGGAAACACCGCCAGGCTCCATAAATATTGATCCTGTCGTTTATTTGTTTGACGTCGGTGTTTACGGCTAGTCATACAGGGTTGAAATTAAAAAATGCATATCGTACATAATCGATTAAAAATAAAACGTGCATACAATTTTACTCGTCTGAAAAAAATTGCATGACTTGAAAAATAAAACATGCATTCTCAGGCGGTGGAAGGGTCGCAAAGCATGACGGGTAATTTTTCCGGTCTGAACCGCGGCGGGCTCATTTGTGCTGTCAGTGGCCGCCGCGAGCGGACGTGTGTAGACACATTCAAAATGGCTGCCGCTCGATCGTCGCGTTCTTCCCAGTACTGTTTTGATCGTCAGGATCGCGTTTACGGGCCATCTACTTGTACCCCAAATGCGTCAGGTTCGTGTAGACTTTGTTCGCGGTGTAATTTTTGTAGCGTAGCAATTCTGATTAGTACAATAATGGAATAAATAGCGTAAAAGGACGACCATCACAACAGTGATGCAGTCGATCGGAAGCTACAGAAACTGTATCCTTCGCATGTGACACGACGGATCTTATAACCTCTACCACTGCATATTAAGTTCCAGTTGAGAAAAATGACGCACCGCATATGTAGTTGTCTTTGTTGTTGTGTTTAGATTTGTAAATTTTGTTGGGTTCCGTTGTTCATAGAGGGGGAGGGGGGCGATACGCTCCGTACTTACCTTACGCGAACCATGTGTAAGTTTGGGCGATAAGTTGTGAATTTTATATCGATACAAGGCTTACAACTTACATAGATTGTTCTTATGCCCCACAGACTGGGTGTCGCAGGACCTTTCACCATTATAGACAGGTCATGATGGGGGCTGCCGGCTGCCATGATACAGCTGTCTATGCCTCATGCTGGCTACACAAGGGTGCATTTACACGTGCCAATGTCAATGAATTACTTTTTAAACATCCCACAGAGCTGAATACTGACATAAATATATATAAACAGATTATTTATGGTACATACATTTCATGTGCACTTATTCTTGATATAACATGGTGCTTTATGTATGTATATATACATGCATATATGGTTATATATAAATACATAATGTATTGTACCAATGTAGATTAGTTCAATGTGTACACAATTCCTGTATTTGCAAAGAATTGTAGAAACAGTTGCAACAATATTTGATTTCACAGGGTAAATGAATTGATAGATAGTCTCGACTTGTGTGAGTGTTATATTAATTTATTTGATGAAATGTTGCCCAACACTCTACATGTATGCCAGAGGAAAGTGTTGTATTATTGTCTAATTTTTATAGAACCAAGTAAATAATAGTGTAGTCTAAGTTGGCTTTTTTGTAAGACAGTAAGGTAATGCCTATTCCAACTAATATTGGATATGAAATTAATAATAAGCCAGCTTTGTACATGCAATTTGTATTATAAAGGGTAAGGTAAGGTTTGGATCATTTTTGTGGTCTCCATAACTATCTACCATTTCAGGCTCACCATTGTAGATTCTCTATGCCTCTCTAAGGTTTGTTGTGTAGAGATTCTAATGAATTTTGACTGTACATTGTATGTATGCAGATTATATGTGCATTTTGTATGTACTGTAATGTAGCCAGCTGTCGCCTCGTTGCATGCCTGCGAAGCTGGTCTGTTACACCGAAGGGCGGTTATACCGGCTATACAGATACAGAAGCTGGTGTGTTACGCCGAAGGGCGGTTATACCGGCTATACAGATACTGTTCACATTGATCCTGTCAGGTGACACAGATTCCTCCACAAGTCCTTCTTACCATGGTTTACCACTTCGCAGTCAAATACATGATTCTTGTTCTGTTAGATTGAAGATTGCACTAATGTGCAGAATGCTGCTACTCATCGTGCAATAAATAGCTACATAATACCAGTAGATTACATTGTATGAATAGCTTCATTCAAATTATTTTTTGACAAAAGCATAACGTTGCAGGAACAGTTGAAATACTATATGCAAAAGCTGCAACACTCTGTTCTTTGCAATAAAAATTGTATTAATTCTAATAATCTAAACTAAGTATGTAACTTATGTTAACTACATGTTGGAGATTCTCTTATGTGCCTTTAGATTAAATTTAGACAAAGTAGTTAAGTTGCAAGAAATACATTTTTATTGAAAATGGTCAACATATCCTATGCAGAAGGCTGGAAATAGTAAAAATAGTGGAACAAGGGAAAGGGGACACTAAATCTGATGACAGGGACATTTTCACTGTCATGTTCACACTAGGGTACATACTGAAATTACATTCTTAAATTAAATTTTAATTCTCTTTTACTATTGCTGTCAGTATGTTTGTATGTTTATATGTTTTGAACCCTGGAAGATTAGTCATTGACTGAATAAATGGTATCAAAATAAACGAACGAATTTACATGTAACAAAAAAAGGAGATGTCTGAGGGAATGGGAATTGGGGGGATTGTAGAATTTGGCTCTTGACAGTTCTTCCTGGCATCTGAATCCTGCATAAGTTTTCCATCCATGGGGCTGCAAACCTTGACTCTCATCTCCAATATGGCTCGAGTCTTGATATACATCAGACTAGTAGAAAGAAGAAAGTATGGTCATGTAAGCAACATACAAATGGACAGGGGAGCTGGTTGATCTAAAGTGTAACAGAAATTCTAGCAGGTCCAAACTGATGTAGCTGGTATAATAGTAACCTAAGTGGTGTCTATGGAAGCTGTGTGTTAGTTTTTATTATTTGATGGAAAAATTAGGCATGAACAACAGGCCTCTCCTAAGAAAAGGTAGGTATACTGTACTTGAAAGCCACATTCACTTTATAAAGCATCAGCAACACATATTGACATAAACAGCATTTTTTATCACTGCATTTTTTCAGCTTTCCCTTTCTCCTAATTTTCGCCATCTCAATATGTCAAGAATCAAACAGAACCAAAAACAAAAGGTTTCATGGAGGACATGAAAGGTTTCATGAGGGCAAATTATGCAGAAGAAAGTTTACACTCGACAGCACAATTTTTCCGCCCCCCTCCCCCTTTATCGTCAACAAAACGGACACCCTCATTCGATATCGAGCGATAATAACACATGGATTAAGTTGCTAAACTCGGAAAGATCCTAAAGTTGTCTGTAATTGTTTCAGAATAATCAATACTGGGAAACTCAGTTGTATAATATTTAGACGCCAGCGAACATCAGCCTTGCCGCCATCTTGGATTACATTTCGCCAAAATTCGTCGTGCACCGTCATGTATTTGGCCCGATAGTGCCCGAACGATTGTGGGATCACCCGGGATCAATTACGTTTTTGGGGAGTTTAAGATACATACTACACATATTTGTTAAGATCCTACAATGAACCCTTTCGGAAAATCACAAACTAGACCGCTGAAAAATAGCACAAAATCGAGAAAATTGTAAAGCTACGTTTAGGCACTCACGAACCTTGTATAATTACGGCAGAAATATCGGGGAAAAGCGTCGTACCTGTGTACAGCAATAGTCCTCCAGCGACATAGGGATGTCTCCTTGACAGTTTGGTGCGACTCTGAACTTTCAAAATTATGCCATTTAAGAGAAAATCAAGAAGATTCCGAGGTAGAAAAATCGCTGCCTAAACGAAAGTTTTCCAAATCCTAGCGCCCTGATTGGCCGACGCGGTCACGTGGGACCCCTCCAACACCGCCGGCGCGTCCACTATACGCGCGGGTGGTTTTCGTCGATTTTTAAAACTGCTATAACTTCGGGTTGCGTGGGCGAAAAGATGTGAAAATTATACTGTAAGATCAACAGTCTTACAATGTAAATAGGAATACCACACACGCCCCAAATAAAATGATACTGAAGTCTACACAAGGCACAGATGCTACCGGCATTGCCAAAAGTGAATTCCCTAGGGGATGCATCGGTGGAATTTTTAGAATTCCTGGCAAGTCGGCCGCAGTACTATACTAACGCTCCGTCCCCTGAGGACGTCGCAAAAATGCCTTTGTGATAACTGGCAATACATTATCATCAAGTTTTCAGCAAAAGATGCTAGAAAAAGCCAATGGTACTCAACTCTTTTTATGGGTCACAACATACTTAAAAATGCTTCAGGAGGTCTGTTTACCCTGGAGGCCAGAGGAGCAGGTGCACCCCTGTACGCAATCTGTACGCTATCGTTGCGCTTATCATAAGTTAGAAATACGTAGAACGCGCTTTCCGGTTGCAACACGAACGGTACTTAAGCGCTGCAAGTACGCTATGTATTCGTCCAATGTACGCGGCTCATGCACAGGTGCAGATCCAGGTGCAGTTCAGCGTATAAACCGCGTATCCCATACGAACACCTAGCGTACTCGTACCGTGTTCGACCGATGTATTGCGTATTTATAACGTATGACCAGCGTACGCAGCATAGTTTTGGGCGTGCTCAAAACTACACTGTGTACTGTCGGCCTGTGCGTGTGCTGTGCGTATGCTGACGTACATAAAACTTACATAAAACGACTGAGATGCAAATGACATGCGTATTGTGCGTACGGCTGCGTATGGAAGAATAGTCCGTACGCAGCTCATACGCATGACGATACGCACAAGTGTGACAGGGCCCTTAACTGCGCTGGTCCCCCCCCCCCCCCCATCGTTTACAACTGTTTATTTGAGGCCAGTTCCAATAGTCTATTAAATATAGTACTGCTTCTAAAACATTACATTAACCACAAAAACAAAAAAATACCGACATCATCGCGGGCATGCCTGCAGACGATGTATCAAATTACATGCCGATAAAACAAAGGGAACCGTGAGTTTTAGCTGAGAGCGCGTAAACCCGACTGACCACAATACATGCAGGAGGTATGCCTCCTTCACGTAGTAATGAACCTAGGCATTTCGGTGACTAGTTAAATTAATTAATTTTTTCCGTACTGTATTTAGGGCAATGGCATATAAATTGCACTGTATCCTCCCACTGCTAATCCTGTACGATATCTAGAAACGTTTAGATATACAGGCCAGGGAGTTATTTTTCTAAGTAGTGTATCTATGTTGCATTTCGACATCAACGTTGTTTCTATGCCAGCTAGATAAAGGACTGTGATCAATGATTTATTTCCCTTGATGTAGTAGGTTCTTTTTCCGACTGCACATAAGCATTGTTTGGCAAATTTGGAATGAAGGTAGTAGTAGTAGTAGTAGTAGTAAGCCTTTATTTAAACTCAAAATCTTGTTTGGCACAACATAAGACCGCTTTTCAACAAGGTCGAGGGTGAGGGTGGGGTCACGGATTACAAACAAACAAAAAGTTAACTAGTAGAGTGACCAAATACCCCTGGACGTTTTTTTTTTCATATTTTAAATACAGGCTTCTAAAGTGGTTTTATTTGGATTTTTACCATATATGCTATGCCTGACCATACTTGGCACAAATGGTATGCCTGACCATACTTGGCACAAATAGTATGCCTGACCATACTTGGCAGAAATGGTATGCATGACCATATTTGGCACACATCATACTTACTGATCAGGTGGAAGTAGGAGCAGGTGTGTTTACAGATGCAGTTGCTGATTGACTGTCAGCTAATTCAATTATCTGCTAAAAGAACACCTGCACTTGGTGCCACATAGTAATAATAGAAAAAAATTACCTTGTTTTTTTACCTTGTATTGGCCAAGAAAAAGGAATGTTTTTGGTTGTAATTCGGTGGAAACATGTCACATAACCTACATTTCCATATACCTTGCTATCATTTAAGCAAATTTTTAAATTTTTAAACAAAATCAGCTGTAGATACATGTTGTGGTGTCGTAGGTAAGGTCATTGACCTTTTGTTGACATTAATATTATTCGTAGCTAGTCAGTGTGGTGTAGTGGCTTAGCACGATAAACGGGCAAGCGTCAATGTCTCGAAGTTCACGGGTTCGATCCCGGGGTGTGGTAAAGATTTTTTTTTGGTATTTTTAACTGGACCATAAGATAATGTGGGGTCATTGGAATAGGGAAGGCTGTGTGTACCGGAGGGGGACGGGTCCATTTTTGGTACGGGGGATGTGGTGAACCCATATGCCACATTTGCTCCTGAGCAAATGTCTGCCTTTGTAGTTGTCTAAGGCCCTGTTCATACGAAGCCGGTGAAGGCGCATTCGATGTGGTTTGGCCGGATTCTGGATTTATGTGGCTCCATCTGAACGCTCCGAATCGCATTGAATGCGCATCGATCCCAATCCACATCTGGAGGCGGATTCAAACCGCCTTGACTGGATCGCGAATTGCGTCTGAACGCGCCGATACGCATTCATCAGGTTTACTTTGCATATCAACCCGGTCATTGACCTCGGGGTCCGCAAATATCAAGTAGCGGCGTCGGCAACGAATTCTTACAAGGGCCAGCCGTAGCCTGCGTCTCCTTCGTACTCCTCTGAGCCGGTTGCAAGCGATTATCCATTAAAAAAACACGACAACTTCTAGGGCATGATGCACTTTCACCCCTAACCTCTAACATTGGCAAGACGCCACCTTGTGTGTTTTCATCAAACAACAATGAATGTGGTTTAGGCGAATCGTTCTCAGGCACGGTTTAGAAGGAACGTGTGGCACGTGGACCAGATGTGAGGAATGTGGTTTGCCCGAATCGAGCTCAATGCGCATTCGTTTGTTTCAAGTGATAACCTAACAAGTTTTGCTCTGCATGCACCATTGCTAGAGTGACTGTGCACCCCACGAAAAATTTATAGAAATGACTTTGGACAGTTTCCATTCGGAAGTTGTCGTTTGAATAATCTTTTTTCCCAGATTCCGCATCCATACAGCATCATTGATTTGATGCACACTTCGGAAATCCTTAATAACGGTGCACACACCGACTCTACGTGGTCCCGCCGGAGGCGGTGAAGCTCGTCCTATAATTGGCATATTATTCAGTCATTGTTGCTCTTTAACTTGCTGCCACGTAGATTTTGGTATTGCATAGAAATAAAGAAATATCACCCCGTAATCCATTACCGGGTCAATATGAAAAGTACACTGGTAAAGTCACATTGGAATTACATTGCGTTCAGACTGAAGTCGGAATGCGTTGAAGCCGGTTAAAAAATACCTTCCGATGTGGTTTGGGACCGAGGCGCTTTCAATGCGTTCAGATAGGGCCACATGAATCCTGATTCGATGCAAATCACATCCAATGCGCTTTCAGTGGTTCCGTCTGAACAGGGCGTAAGCAAAGCACCTGTGTATCAGTAAGCTTGAAAATCCAGTATGTAAAGCGCGTTCTGTCTAACCGATTTATGGCGGTAAAGGGGGCTGTGAAATACCCCCACAGGGTCTTTGGCAGCCTGGGGTTTTTGTTACAGTGGAAAGGAAAGTGTCCGTTGTTTTTGAAGGCATGTGTAATGTGTTACATTTAGGTTTCTTGTTATGGTGGAGTTGCCCATATGGAAATAAAACTGTATAACACAAATGTTGTGTTCTAAGGTGTGGTTAGAGCGAAGTCTTAGGCAATGCTGTGTATGTGTTCGTGTCTAGTAGACGTTGACTTGCAAAAAGCCGTCCATTTAGATGATGGAACGTGTGTCTAAGAAATGTAGAGATTCGTTCTTGTCCTTCTCCAAAAAAAATTTAATATCAGGTTTCATTGATTTTATTGTATCGATGGATTTATGTTTGTGGAATTGATTTTGTTGTGAGTTTTGTCAAACACATGTCGGAATCACCGAAAAGAGGTATTTTACATCATATTCCTTAAGCACTAAAATAAGAATCTAAAGGCACATATGATTATCAAAATTGACGAAAAGTCATATATTTTCCTGACATACTTTTTTTTTTGCTAAATCCTGTCACTACGTACCTGACAAGGAGTACACCTTTTATAAGCTGGTTCCCAGTGGGAGTTGAACCACTTTCGTTTTTGCTCTGTCACGGCTTTCAAAAAGGCTATGAATGGAATCTGTTGCAGCACCGGGTTCCCCTCCTTACCATCGAGCTGTGTAGTTAAAAAAAAAAACATTCGGTTATATAAACGCCTTTAGCAAGTCACACTAGATATTACATTTAATATAAGGTAAGAAAGAAAGAAAGAAAGAAACAGAGTCAATAGTATGTTTGAGTCCTGTGGAAATGTTGAAGTCCGGATTGCAAAAGTAAGAGTCTTGTGTCAACCTTTTACGAACTTAATCTTAAATTATCTGACATGATTTAAGAGCACGTATCTATATAAAGAAGCAAGTCAAAAAAACAACAGCCATTCTGTAAAATGGTTGATTTTTACCATATAAGGCCCTAGTGTAACCCAAGGTAGACAATCTCTAAACTTCTGTAACTCCAACGAAATAAGTGATGTCTTTCTCTCTAACATGTTTTGTTATCCATTAATAAAGACTTTGGCATTTTTGGGATTCACAATCAGCATGCATGTACAAGACTGTAGCTATTCTTCCTGTGGTCCGTTCTAACATTCATTACGACACACAGGAAAATATACAAAACATACATACATTTGCAACAATAGCGTAATGATGTAATTAACAACATAAGGTTATTTACGTTAGCTTAAAATAATTACTACTTGATTCCGTTCCAGACACTAGACATTCTGTACAAAAATATCCTTTTCTGGGCATTATTTTGGGGTTTAGGAAGGAGGGTAGTCCTTGAGTTTGATGTTCTAGTATGGTACCCATGTGACTGCATTGTGATTTACTTATACGTGGATACAGATTTTTTTTTTAAATTTTCTTTATCTACTTCTTGTTTACCAATATAGTAGGCTCATGGATGCCACTCAAATATTTCGGGTTACTGTACTGACAGTGAGGGCAGATATTTGTTGAACTTCATAACCATATGGGAAATGATCACGTAGTAGCTTGTTCCATAGTGATGTTGCTCTAGGAAAGAAGCTATCAGCGTGGAACTTCCTCCTAAGAGGTGGTGTATGGAGGAATAAATGGTGATTTGCTTCAGTGGAAGTGGCAGAACGTGTCCTTACTAAGAATGTTTGAAGTGGATGCACTAGCGTGTGAAGTTCCACGAAGCAGTTACCGTGGAAATAACGATAAATAACACCAGGCTTGCAACATTACGCATATGTGAGAGTGGTTTAAAGTGTGGCGAACAAGTCACTCCAATTATAATTTTGTAAGCGGTTTTGACCTTGGTTAAGGCAGGGAGCTCTGGGCAGCTCCAGCTGAGAGTATAAGATAGCTGAGAGTGTCAAATACCTTTTGGCTCGGTACAAATAACCCACCATTTCCCCGGCTTCCTTGCTTTTTTTTGGCAACGGATTGGATGTATATTCACCTGAGGTCCGGAGTGAATTTAAGGCCCAAAAGGCGTTCGAAGCATGGAGCTTCGTTTAGTACGGTCCCACTCATATGTTTCGGGTCTGATCTTTTGTGATGGAAAGATAGGAGCTTTGTCTTTGAAGGTCACAAGCCACTGGTTGCCCCACCGAACCGTGTGTTCAAGGTCAGCAGATAGCTCAGAAGCAAGGGAATCATCACTAGATTTTCTGGACGTATGACCATATGCCGAGGTGACATCAGCATAGATGTCAACAAATGATCTAATTATATGATTAGGTAGATCAGTGTTGTAAGTTCTTGCTGTTAGATTGTAACTCTGTTAGTGTAAGGCGTCCCGGGGTTACCCCCAGCAAAGATCTATTTTAAATATGATAATGAGCTGCTGTAATATTGTAATGAGCTAACTGCAGCCTGGATGCTTGTAAATATGCAAAAGTTCAAGTGGTAATTGCATTGCTGTGCTCCACCCCCTGTATTGCATTTGATTTGCGCGCTAATTCCATTTGGGGAGTTAATTGGTGCCCCCAGGACTTGGCAAAAATATTTGTTTAAAGAAATATCAGTCCCATCAATACAGGTGAGAAAATGTCAGAAGGATAAAACTTTTTCCAGTAAAGCTAATCTCTGTAAATTCACCTAGTATTGACTCTTTCAACCAAGGAGGTTAAATACAAGTATTGTATTCAACCTCCTTGTTTCAACGTATGCCGGCCAGTTCCCAGGGCAAACACACATATACATTAGGCTTGTCTTTAGGCAAGTGCAAACTGCAGATATTACGTCTCATAAATGTGCAAAATACACGACTGATTGACCTAATTGACAAAAAATATATTCCAAGAAGGTATAGATTCATAATCTAAAATTTAGGACGTTTTGATGAACCATAGCCATGCTTAGGGGACATCAGATTCAATGTACAATGATTTGTAATGTCCTGAAGTACAAAAATCTGTTTTGATAATCTTACCTATTATTAACTGTCTTTTGATACAGGGCCAGAAAGACAGAGTTACCCCAAATATTTGCCATTAAAAGCTAAAGAAACAAAAACATATTTCATATAAAGCAGGAATAACATTTTGGATATATCAGAGCAGTTTCTAAATGGTGACAGATGTAAGAATGTACCCTCAAGAAAGCGTACGTCTCTGATGTCGGAAATAGTTCCTCGATTTTCGTTTAAAAAGTATGCATTATATCAGACATAGATTTATGTAAATCTAAGAAAAATAAGAACATGAAATTAATATTCTTACATCAAGCAAAGGTATGATGCCTTTCTTCCAAGTTTGAACCATTTCTGACCACCTACGGCTGAGTTATGGCATTTTTTTTCGAAAAGACCTGAAAATCGGGAAAGTATTATATAGGGTATTACTCATTATACACAGGGAAGTAATTATGTTCTCCATGTTTTAAAGAGTTATCCCACAAAAAATGTTAATTGTTTTGTCCAGAAAAATGAGATCCACCAGGAAATCAGTGCGATAATCGTACTGACTGAACCTCCCAGATCATTATACACACGCTCGTGCACACATATTGGCAGCTAGGAGCACGTGGGCTGTCAGAAAAAAAACCTTTTATTTTGGACAACATACATTTTGCAATGTAGCACATAAATTACAGAAAAAAAATATGCAAATGACACGCCCAGAAATACATGGAAACGGACCGCTTTTTGTCCCGGACGTGTCCAGGCCTGTAAATTCCCATACACGTAGCCGTGAAACTCCCGTATTCATCCGGAAACTCATGGCCTGTGCCGGCGCGCTCCGACGATGTACACATACTTAGGGGCAATTATCACCTAATTATCATTAAGTATCCTCCCAGGTTCAGCCAAGCTTTGTGCGCCTACGTGGCCACGGGCGGACACGATGGGTTTCGCCGCCAAAATACATATTGTCATTGACATAAGCATTGTAGCCCTAAATGTGCGCTTCACCCATCCCGTTACCCTGAAATGTATGCTTGGCTTTGTTTCTTTTATTCCTTATAAAAGGTGATTAAACTTTGTTGTTGTTTTCTGAATGTTTATCCACATATACCGCCCCGTGACATTCGCGACAAAGTACTCTCTAAAGTTTGCAGACAAACGAACGTATGATCGGGGCTCATGCTTGGTTCTTGAGTCACAGTCGCTGAGCCTTGGATGAAACAAACTCCTGTAGGTCTCAAGTATTCCTGTATCCATTTGCCAGACAGTGACCATTTGCAGCCAAAGTGGTCATTGTCCGGCAAATGGATACTGTCTTTGCAACCACTGAAAGATCTGCTTGGAGATTACCGATGGCGATGTGAGAATTCTTTGCACCCGAAAACGCGACCCAAAAATTGAGCGGCATAACTGACATACTACATGTATTACATATAATAATAAGTCCATATAAAAATAATAATATAATGACAAACTCCTCGCTTTTTAAAACAGTATCATGTTCTTTTTTATTCATTCTAGTTCTTAGCAGTTCTGTACCATTTTGTAAGCAATGCGTAAGCAACTATCACCTAAAAATCAAATAGTCCAAATTAAAATAATGCCCCCTCGCGGTCAGCTACCTTCCACAGGACAAGCCGCGTGTTCGAGTCCTGTAATACGTAAAAATTATAAACTACCGCACACGTCCATGTCCAGAAATATACGGGAATATCCGAGCTCAGACACACCGAACCTGGAAATTCTTTTATATGGCCTGTTATCGTGAAATTTCACGGGTGTGTCACAGCCTAGAAGTTCCCGGAAATTTGAGATTTCGTGCAGTGTACGATGTTTTTTGCATTTCGTAAATCTTTTATTGGATTTTAATGATTTATAACCACTTTGCTGCTTCAAAATGTTTTCCTAGTCTGAAATAGCTAGTAAGGCCCTTCTTTACTAGTTTTCCCGTCCATTTAGTAAGAAGTAACCATTGTTTATATGCCATAATTGTTTTTGAACCCACCACTGCAATGAGGTCCATATGTGATTCCCTTGGGGAGGCAGCCGGTCCCTGTGTGCCTGGGTGAATGACCTCGTTTTGCATAGTACCCCCATGGCCCACTGAAGCATTCATTATAATATTACAATGACATTGAAATGAACCAAGGTGCGAGTGAAAAGGTTATGGATATGCAATGGGCGGGCGATAATTGCTCTGGTTTCAGTTCCCATTGCCCCTCCTCTATTTTGCATCTCTATGCGCAAATGTCACACCTTGTGAAGGTGCCCCTTGTCTTGGTCAAGGAGTTTGAAAAGTCCTCCTTGGCTTGGTCAGAATTTTGAAGAATGAAGGAGACAGAAATTAATCAAGTCATCATGGTCTCTCAGGAAAATGTTTTGATGAGAAAATGAGCACAGAGATTTGGAGCCAAAAAGGCTGTTTTTTTCTCGTCATGCGAGTGTAATTAACTTATTGTTGTGAAAGAAAAGAGTGCGGATATTGTCAGAATTCTTTTTAAAATGACGCGACCTTGTTATACTTACGTCTGTTTTGTGATTGAAGACCGACCATTATGTATTTGTAGCATATATACAGGGGAAGCGTATTGAGCACATTGACAGACAACGCAATACACATCTAACTAACATTTTGCATATCAATGTGATCTAAGATGGCTGCTGTTTGATTACCGTCCCAAAATCCATTCTTAAATCCACTTATAATCTCCTTCAAATTTCACCATCAGCCTTTTTTGGTGTTTCAGGTACAAAGATAAGTATTCCATCTTTGTCCAACATCAACTATTTCTTCCATTTTGATCCCTCTTTTCGATATTTTTGGCCTTATAATCACGGGAAAGCACACCATCTTGAAACGATCAGGTACCTTGTGATTTCATATTGTATTTCCGTGTGTCTCACTGTAATGTTATTTTTAGCCTAGGGAATGATTTTATTGGAATCATGTTAGTTGTTCGAGGACTTTCTGCCGTCACTCGGGGCACTGTCGTATTCGGCATCCCCAGGACATTGTTTATGTTAGTGTTAGCCCTAGCAGTGCTCCCACGCCCTGCAACTGTACCTACATGGGATACGACTTTTAGTAGAGTTAGTGCTGAAACTGGAAGCTGGATGACCCAGAGTACTAGCAACGTAAAAAAAAATCAACCATAGACTGTACGAACTTACACGCCTGGCACCATCTTTGACTGAGCCGACAGAATTAGACGGACTTTAAACCTGCTTTCCTGCCTGGTCATTCTCCTGTCTGGCGATGCGTCTCCCAACCCAGGACCCTGAGGGCCTTTAGATCCCCATGTGGACTTTGTTTACAAAGGGTAAGAAAAGGAATTTCTTGCGATTCATGTGATAATTGTTTTCATACAGCCTGTGCATAAAGGCTTGATAACAAGGATGTAACTGACAATTGGATGTGTCACAAGTGTTATATCTCTGGTAACATGTCCCAGGCAACCTCATTCTCTGTCGATCATGAAGACTTACTGAATGTTACGACAGACGCACCAGTAAAGTCGAACCATAAGGGTCTTCTGAGGGCCTGCATGGGGGGGGGGTAGTGATTACGAATTACGCAAAATTTTCACCGCCGATTACGAATTACGTTAAATTCTTAGAGCTGATTACGCCTTTACGCTTTTTGGCAAATGTACTATTACGAATTACGTTGATTTTTGGGACGTCTGCCTACGGATTACGGCGACTAAAAAGCCCTGATTACGCCTTACGAAAAAGGGCATGCAGGCCCCCTCTTCTGTTTGCGCATCAGAATATACGAAGTCTAGTTTAAAAAAAAAGCCGCAACTTGAAGCTTTTCTAGACCATAGTAAAACCGATATACTTGCTGTCTCTGGGACTATGTTGGACGATTCTATCACTGATGCTCTTGTATCTATTCATTCTTACAATGTACTGAGAAAGGACCGTGGATCTAGACATGAGGGCGGTGTTGCTTTGTATATTTTTAACAAAATTCCTTTCAAAGCACGTCGAGACTTGGACGTCCCAGGCCTCGAAGCCGTTTGGGCTGAGATCATTCCACCATCTCGTAAAAAAATTCTGCTTAAGATTCTCCTGCATGTTGTACCAGCTGGTGAATGTCATAACAACACCAACTAGAACCACTGACACCTCCACTTCGTTAGATGTGATTCCAACAAATGAGACAACACGTCTGCACAACCAGGGGACTTACGAGGGGGGTTTAGTGATCATGTTATGACCTTTGCTTTCCACAGAAACAAAAGTACCAGACATCAACCTAACGCCACGGGTATCTAGTTGCACGCCTTGCTGTATTCCCCTTGCGGTTTTTGGCTTTCTCTATCTCCCTGCCACCATCGCTCCTGGTCCCCTACAGCTTCAATCTGTCCCCTCTCATATGCTACTAACCATCCAACCTACCCCTCCTCCCGCTTCTCCAGCTATTGCATCATCCCACCCCTACCCCGAACTCCAAGACCTTGAGGACCCCGAACTCTACCACCTGGCCTCCAGTCTGCCGTCCGTCATCATCTCCGACAGAGCTCCAAACACCGTTAAGAAGTACATGAGATCCTTCCGCAGTTGGGAGTCCTTCGCCCTTTTCAAAGGACTGCCTTCTCTTCCAGCCCGTGGCCCACACCTGGCTCTTTACCTACTGAAACTCCTACAATCATCTCGCTCAGCTGCCCCGCTGGAAGCTGCCATGTTTGCTATCGCCTGGGCTCATCGTAAAGCGGGCCACCCTTCACCCCACACCCACTATGGCATCATTTCCGTGTCAAAAATTCGTTTCAAAAAAGGTACCCTAAATAGACGTAAATACGTCTACGATGCTGCAAATTTAGCATTCAAAAACGTCGTTTTAAAAACACGACAGGGGCCTTACGTAGGGGCCTGTATCTGTCCGTACAAATTCCGTGTCAGAATATCGTTTCAAAAAAGGTACCTTGAATAGACGTAAATACGTCTGTGATGTTGTAAAAGGGACGTAAACTATATAGTGTGCTACCATTCCTTGCAAAATCGCATATTATAGCAACATTGAACTAAATATGTATGTTGCAGAGACGTAACGTTTATTCGCTACACACAAGACTTACGTACCACACAGCTCACTGTACGTACCATACAACTCTTGTCTGTATTGTACGTACCATACGTACCATACAGCTCTGTACGTACCATACGTACCATACAGCTCTGTACGTACCATACGTACCATACAGCTCTGTACGTACCATACGTACCATACAGCTCTGTACGTACCATACAGCTCTGTACGTACCATACGTACCATACAGCTCTGTACGTACCATACAGCTCTGTACGTACCATACAGCTCTGTACGTACCATACAGCTATGTACGTACCATACAGCTATATAAAGCATGCGTTATACATCGGTACCATACACCGTACTGTGAAACCCCCATTCCAATTGCAACATTTTCAACCATCGTTAATATGTGCCCCCTATGACAGACATGATTATGTCCAACTTAAAACCAAAGCATCGTATTAACCCTCACGTAAACGTGCTATGTCCCACTTGAAACCAAGGAGCTTCTAAAACTCTTCTCCTCCCCGACCCCATTTGGACGACGCTTCTTTTTGGTGTCTACTGAAGAAGCGTCAGCCATTTTGAGATGGGGGAGGCTTACACAGGCGAAGTTTTTATTTGTTTAGTGTTGTTTTTTTTTGCATACGTGTTACCCCTTTTGTTGAATACAATTTTAAAATGATCATAAAGAGGAAGAGCTATGAAAATGCTTTGTTTTTCATATGACACATGCCCTTTTTAGTAACCCCATCTCCTGTCCAAAGTTGGTTGACGCTTCTTCTTGATTTCTGCTAAAGAAGCGTCGTCCATCTTGGGATGAGGGAGGGAGTGGGGCTAACACAGACAAACGCTTTTGTTTGAGTTTGTTTATTTTTTAACTTGAATATTTTGTATTCCAAAACAAGATACTATCTAAAATCATATTGGCATGTGCAAGGAAGGTTACACAGGCTAACTGCTTTGAATTCAAATCGAACATGCTCTAATGCAACACTCTTCCCCTCCCCGACCCCATTTGGACGACGCTTCTTTTTGGTGTCTACTGAAGAAGCGTCAGCCATTTTGAGATGGGGGGAGGCTTACACAGGCGAAGTTTTCTGTTTGTTTAGTGTCGTGTGTTATTTTGCATATGTGTTACCCTTTCTGTTAAATATACTTTTGAAATGATCATAAGGAGGAAGAATTATGAAAACACACTGCTTTGTGTTTCATATGACACATGCTCTTTTGTAGTAACCCCCTCTCCAGTCCAAAGTTGGTTGACGCTTCTTCTTGATTTCTGCTAAAGAAGCGTCGTCCATCTTGGGATGAGGGAGGGGGGAGGCTAACACAGATAAACGCTTTTTTGAGTCTGTTTATTTCTTTAACTTGAATATTTTAAACAAGATATTATCTAAAAACATATTGGCATGGGTAAGGAAGCTTACACAGGCTAACTGCTTTGAATTCAAGTTTATTGAAATGGAGCATGCCTTTTGCATACCCTTCCCCTCCCCCGACCAAACTTGGACGACGCTTCTTCCAGCTTGGTTTCAAGTGGGACATAGCACGTTTACGTGAGGGTTACGATGCTTTGGTTTTAAGTTGGACATAATCATGTCTGTGATATGGGGCACATATTAACGATGGTTGAAAATGTTGCAATTGGAATGGGGGTACGGTGTATGGTACCGATGTATAACCCATGCTTAGCTGTATGGTACGTACAGAGCTGTATGGTACGTAGCTGTATGGTACGTACATACATATAGCTGTATGGTACGTACATAGCTGTATGTTACGTACAGAGCTGTATGGTACGTATGGTACGTACAGAGCTGTATGGTACGTACAGAGCTGTATGGTACGTATGGTACGTACATAGCTGTATGGTACGTACAGAGCTGTATGGTACGTATGGTACGTACAGAGCTGTATGGTACGTACAGAGCTGTATGGTACGTACAGAGCTGTATGGTACGTACAGAGCTGTATGGTACAGAGCTGTATGGTACGTATGGTACGTACAGAGCTGTATGGTACGTATGGTACGTACAGAGCTGTATGGTACGTATGGTACGTACAATACAGACAAGAGTTGTATGGTACGTACAGTGAGCGAGCTGTGTGGTACGTAAGTACTGTGTGTAGCGAATAAACGTTACGTCTCTGCAACATACATATTTAGTTCAATGTTGCTATAATATGCGATTTTGCAAGGAATGGTAGCACACTATAGTTTACGTCCCTTTTACAACATCGCAGACGTATTTACGTCTATTCAAGGTACCTTTTTTGAAACGATATTTTGGCACGGAATTTGTACGGACAGATACAGGCCCCTACGTAAGGCCCTTGTCGTGTTTTTAAAACGACGTTTTTGAATGCTAAATTTGCAGCATCGTAGACGTATTTACGTCTATTTAGGGTACCTTTTTTGAAACGAATTTTTGACACGGAAATGATGCCATACTATGCCATACATCGAATTGGCTTGATTTGAACGCAGAGCTCAAAGATTTGAAAGCAAAACTCAACCGTGACGACAACCAGCGAATTGACTTGTTTTGTCGCGGAGCTCTGCGGGGGTATCACTCAGGGCTGTACGAGCAACCTCCATGGAGGAGCTCTGCAGAGCTGAGGGCTGTACGAGCAACCTCCATGGAGGAGCTCTGCACCATGGAGGTTGCTCGTACAGCCCCTTCTCTAGATACTTCATTCCAAAATGAAGCAGATGTTGTAAGAAAGATAGTCGGGAACACGGCAAGCAGCTGCCAGAAGCTCAGTCTTGGAGTACCTGACTGCTACTACAGGCTCCTACTACAGAATTTTCTGAGGAGAGGTTGACCTCCAGTGACACTAGTTCATCATGGTTTGTGTATGACTATGTACCTCAAGTGTAAAGCCATAGCTGAAACTCATAGTGCAGGGGGTAGCTTTGAACAGAAATGTTTAATACAGTTTTGTTAGTTCACTATGATGTATGACTATATACTTCAAGTATAAGGGTATAACTCACTCTTAGGGGGGTAACTTTGGACAGAAATGTTTGTTACAGTTTTTGTTAGTGGTAACAAAATATGTGGATAAATGTAAAGACATATCTGACCTCTTAGGAGTGGTAATTGAGCACAATATATTTTAGGTTAAACTGTGCATTGATAATAAACGATTGTGTTAGTTACATGGGCTCCTATCGAGCCTGTACGTATCCGATCGTATCCTGGATGGGAATATGGTAAAGGTATTTTAAAGTTCCTCTACGTCGTATTTGTACGTACCCAGTGCCTAATGGGAATATGACAAATATCATTTGGTCTGATTCTGTCGGATTTTAGGTTCAGGATTACTTCCTGATGATTTGTGTTTGATTTAGATTCCATTTGTACCCACAAAAAATACGGAAAAACCACGGTATTCATGTGTCAGGATCCGAGGTCTTTTCTTTACGTATCCGGCAAAAATCCTAACGTATCCTGTGTGGAATACGGCAAGGATCCCGTTTTTCGGATTTGTGCGCCCCACAACGACTCCGGATTGCAGTTACCGATGTTTTGGATTTCTGGCGGATTCCATCCCGGAATCCGCCAGTATCCGCTTGTATCAGCAAAAAAAAAATTGAAAAAATTACGGTACGTATCTGCCAAGATCCAAGGTCTTTTCTGTACGTAAAATTTCAAACGTATCCTGTATGGAATACTACAAGGATCCCATTTTCCGGATTTGTGAGGCCAAAAAGGCTCCGGATTGCAGTAAAAGATTTTTCGGATTGCTGGCGGATTCCATCCTGATTCGCTAGTATCCGCTTGTATCTTCAAAAAAAAAAAAAGGAAAAATTCCGGTACGCATCTGCCAAGATCCGAGGCCATTCCATGCAGTGTAACCTTAATTTTGTCTGCCACTAACCACTGTCCACTAAATATCATATAACAACTATCCGCGTTATCATCATGGGGTCGTGTGGCGCAGCGACAGAGTACTCGACTCGGAACCAAGAGTCCCGGATTCGAGTCCTGACATGCCACTGACCTTGTGCCCTTGGGAAAGGCATTTTACACGACTTTTCTCACTTGACTCAGGTGTAAATAAGCATTGTCCTGTATTTGTCCTGTGTCGGTGGCGGCATAAAATAAGTTTAAAAAACTTGAGTGTGCCGTCACTATGTCGTGTCTCGGAATGTTTGAATAAAAAAACAAACTATCCGCGTTTTCTCAACTTATGTTTTAGCAGGTGGTTTTAGACAAACAATAACCCGAAAAGACACAACTTTCTACAGCAACGTAGGAACATAACCATTTTCGTGCTTTGACTTTGTTTCTCTAACCGCAGCACACCTACCAAGATTCATTCACTGATTTTTTAGTTACCCTGCACACATACAATCGACAAATGCAGAAAAAGCCCGCTACAATACGAATGGCAAAAACCAGGGGGACTATCTTTGAACTTTAACTACATTTTCACAACAGCTACCTTCATGCCAAAATTGAAAGAAAATCCGTCCACTTATAATCGAGATATGACGTTTACCCATATACAGACCCACATCACATCTGGTCAACCAGAATCCAACGAAAATATACCTTTCTAAGGAAAGGAATAACATTTAAGGCCTATTTATGTAGTTAACCCTATCTAGACCGGGGGGGGGGGGGCTAAAAGTGCCCGCGCCAACTTTGACGATAAATACCGTCTGAACGGCTTGCCCTAGAACAACCAAACTTAGTGACTTTTCCTAAAATATAGTTGGCAACAATTTCGTATCAGTGTGATGAGTTCATAATTTTTTGTGTTGCCATGGCAACGAGTTTCTGACAGGCATTTTTTGCGAAATTAAGTAATTTTCGTTTTAACAATAGACTTTTCAGAGTTTTATGTCAGGTTACACTTGGTTTCTAATATTAATAACATTTGATGTAATTGCATGTAATTTCTATCAATAAAGGTACATAAATTATGCTAATTTGATGACGTCATTGGTCAAAATTTAAGATGGCGGACCATATTATTAGATTAGGTATATACGGGGAATTTTCCTTGAAATTTCATCAATACTTCGATTTCATTTTACAAAAAAGGTTCATATGAATGTCTTTAGTCTATTTACAATGTATTTTTAGACTTTATCTTGAAAAAAAACTATTTTTCAAAATTCAAGATTCATGATCCAAGATGGCGGATAGCTTAAATATGCATGACGTCATTGTATGACGTCACCGGTGTTGCTATGGGCAACATAAGTCTCAGTACACCCTAATATTCTATCATAAACACTTTTTGTTAAAGTTATGTTGTGTACCATTGCGTTTTAAGAGAATAACCTATATAGACGGTTTTGGCCCATAAAATCACATTAATGACGTCATAATGACGTCTTATTACGTCATAACGACATGAAAATTGTTGTTATGATTTATTTTTAGTAGCACACCATCCTCTGAAAATTTGGTGATCATACGATATACCGTTCACGAGTTCTGAGGGGGGGCGAATGACCCCCCCCCCCCCGCCCCACAAATGCCAAAAAAGCCCGGTCTAGATAGGGTTAAGGAAGACGATGAATATGTACATGCCAAGACCATCATTTTATCCAAACCCATGTCATTTTTCTGACGTCCCACTATGATGCAGATGTACATGAAAGAAAACGTTTTATATTAAATGCACTAATTACTTGTGAGTGTAATAAAACAAGGTACATGGCAGAGATGACAACAAGGTTATTGAAAATTTCTGCTGGGCACGTATTGCCTTATACATAAAATAAAGCTTTTCTCTCTGTGTGTGTTTGGTGTGTGTGTGTGAGTGTATTTGCATGTGTGGGTGTGTGTGTTTTAAAGGTAACAAGCAATATGGTATTTCTCAAACCTTAGATGTTAGATTTAAAGACGGCACTGTTTCCAGCATGCTTTGATAGTTCTTCGAGTATTCCTGACGCTGGGGTCCTTTCAAGAACTTCTCAATCCAGGCAGATTCAAGCCTATGGAAAAGGTGAAAGGAAAAAAGATTGCATTAATAATCATATTATTATATATAAGCAGATTAAAACTAGAATTTATACATGAAATATAAGTAATAAACGTATCCTCCGTTTACGTAGTTCCCTTTTTACAAATCCCTCCATTTTGTGGTTGCCTTTAAAAATGTGTACACTCATAGATGCTAATTAAAGTATGTAATTTTTAAAACAATATTGGTGTCCCTTTTTAGATTACGGTGGGAAATACTTTTGTGCTGTTCTTTCTGGCTAGTCAATTTGGGTAATTTCTACACGGAATTGATATTCATATCTTTAGCACCATCTGGTGTTTTACAAATCACTTACTTTATTTGTCCATATGTCACCGGAGTCAATTGTCTTTAAGGATCGGCTTGCATAAATCCCCAAGTAGGGGTCAGTAGGGCAGCCGAAAGTCAAATATTTTCTTTTGTTAAATGCGAATGCTGTCTAGGTCTATATACTAAGTAGATAAGTAGAACAGCGATTATTACCAAATAACACAGCCAAATTGCTGATGCCTTCACTAAGAGCCAGCCCACAAATAAGCAAGTTAACATGCTAAACCACAGTAAACATTTCTAGACCCCAAAGTGCAAATACAGTCTAATCTGCTTAGAATTATGTTGCCCATGACATAAAATTACGACATACATAGTTACGCTACCCACCATCTCGGCTCAACAATATATTTTTTTTAAATAAATTTTTTTTCAAGATCTCCCTAGCTTCGCAAAATAAAATGACGGCTACTAGGAAATTTTTACATATATTGACATGTGTTAAAAACATGCCTAGGCCATTCCTATTAAGAATAAGAACGGCGCAAGTTTAGTGGTAGCATTTCAATCAATTTTGGACAATTAAAAAAACATGGCGCTTGCAAACTGGTAAGGGAATTTCTCATTTGAAACTTTTAGGAAAGGAATATCTCATTTGAAACTTTTAAACTCTCTTGATGAATAATTCTTCTCTTCGTTTAACGACGAAGCAAAGGCCAGTGTTGTGAAACAATTAAATCGCACGCTGAGGACACGGATGTTGCGTCCAACAGATATCGTTATGTAGACGTTTCTAAGGATCTTCTCTGGTTCTACACGGTGGTCAAATTTTGGCCCAAATGTCCCAACCTTCTTCCGAACCGAATCACGTTCAAGATGACGTAGTTCGAACCGAACGTTCGTTCGCTTTTGGGGTCACCCGCGGACATTTACAATAAACCCGCGATTTTAAACCGAACAGAAAAAAATCCACCTGTTCACAAACATAAATTGATTTCTGGACACTACATCCATGCCGTCTTTTTGTGGTGGATATGTATTATGTACCAAATCTACTGCTATTATCGTGGGTGGCCTTGAAGATTATAATTCTTGTTTACGTGGATATAAATTACCCCGTCCCCCTATCCACGCGGCATGACATGCGTGCAAACATGGGGTGTCAATCGCAACCCAAACAAATTTAATTTAGCACAAAAACGTTTAAATTGAAGACAAGACAAAAACCTTGGTCTGTGTCGGATTTTTTTCTCAAAAACGGCGAAAGTCTTGAAATATTGGTCTTGCAAGTTAAAAAAAAACAATTATTCTATGACCAGTACGAATTTCATTTCTTTTGGACAAGAAAGTCCCTGTGAAACTATTAAAACAGATTTACCGTTGAGACTGGCCCCACGGATCCCGCGGGGTAACCTGATACCATTCCTTAAAATGGAAACTTTACCCTAGGAACAGACCGCCGTGGTGCAACAATTTATTGCGTCAGTAGGGTTTTCGAAACGTGGACTGGATTTCGTTACATACATACATACCTCATAACGTGAGACGAAAAGTACACATAATCACAGTTTCACTGCCAAATGAAAGCTAAAATACTTTTAAGATAAAATAAAGAAAAAATAAAATAAAAATCCAATTCTTATTTCCGTTTACTAAAATGTATCAACAACTTCTGAAGAGCGCAAAATTACAAAATCGTGTTAAGTTGGGTCAAACTGTCTAGCTTAGCGAGCACATTAAAAAAGCTACATTCACGAAAACGCCTCACAACGTTCGCCACTTGTAACTTTGGGCGTGCAGGGCTCATTAACAGTATGAATGCAATTCTTAACCCTTGTCCTGCTGGACCCATATATATATGGGTTGCACATATAGAGTGCCTGTATGCGGGTCCCGTATATTTATGGTTAGGAGTATTTCTCACATGAATGCATCGCACCGCAGCAAAACGCACCGAATGCTAAATATAACGTAACTATGCCACAGCTGCGCAGAAGAAGTCAAGGGTCAATGACCTGATTAAAAGATGAAATTAATAAAATAAATTATGTAAAAAAGGCCAGCAGGACAAGGGGTTTGATATCCAAGTATGTTCTTAAGATGAACCTGACCACTCTTTGGCAATTAGCGACGGAGCGCCGTAAGTTTGAGGGCGTGAAAAATGTTAGGGAACCTCACGCTATAAAAGGTAGACAAGTTGTACTACACTTTGTTGCTTATAACACACACAGTGATCGATGGCATGTTATAGAGATTTTACTGACGAATACCTACATACTAAATTTGCCCAAAAAGTTTATTTAAGGGTACTACCGGTGCACCGGGCGCTTTAAGTTAAAAATATCTGTGCCCAAAACACAGAAATAAGGAAGTACACAGCAGTTTGAATGGTGAATTGACCATCATATTTCATAAACACATAAACATCCCAAACTGTCTAGGCACAAGAAATAGAGGCAGGAAAAAATTAGCATCATAATGGTCAATCTTTCTTGAACAGATTCAAATATTTTTTCTACTGGTTTCCAGAGTAACATTAGAAAACCTTGCAAACGCATCCAGATAATTGTAACTAAGTCACATAATCAAGACAATACCATCTGCAAATTTCATTTCCTGGAAAACTAACCTGATGCTCAACTTTTAAAATGTTTTAATCAACCCTTTGGAAATTCATTCTTAATAGGTTAAAATGTTTTACAGAAACACTAAGTTATATTTATTATGAAAGTTTATCAAGGCTTTAATACTCTTAATATCTAGAGAGTTAAAGGGGCTAGCGACCGTATCATTCAGGGGACAATTTCAAACTAAAATAAGTCTTAGAACATTAAATTAAAACAGTATCTACTAGTAATTACATCAAAAAGGTTTGCAGTAGAGCATACGAAGGTAATGTTTGGTGCAATCTGTACTTGCACACTGTTATTAATTTAAAAGCAGTGTTTTTTGTATCTTACCTGTCGATTGGGTCTCTCGCTGTGATGAATTTGGTGTAAGTTTGAAGACGCAGGAGGGCCTCCTCATTTGTATATTCTGACAAACGTTTTAGATACAATCCAGGTGTCTTGTTTAAAAATTTATTTGTGCCTTTTCCATGTTCCAGTTGATACAAGACATGTGCAGTTGTAGTGCTTCCTGTTTTTGGAACACCACAATAAACCAATTTGTATTTGTCACTGACTGCAAAACGCACACGGTGAATGTCTGGAGAAAAGCTCTGAAACACAGTAAAAAGATCATATTCCTTACAACATAATGTTCACAATATGTATATCTCTCAAACACCCGACCTTTTTTACGACTAAAATGACCGAACGGGGTCAAATTTGACCCCAATTTGTCTCATTAAAAAATATTCTTTTTGCATTTTGGGTAATTTTTTTACATACATTGCTTAATTATTGTAAGAGGTATATTTTGGGATGTTTATGTGTTAATAATTTTAGCTCATTATCATGATTTATGCAAAAAAGAGGAAGAGGACCAACATTTTTACTAACTTAATTACCTTTATTTCATGAATTTAGTCATTTACATGTCTATATAAATATCAATATGTTGCTATTATGATGCAGATATTCAATACTGGACTAAGTGATTTGTAAATGTTTATAACATAGTATTTTTTTATCAATTAATAGCTGTCAATTAAAAATGCGCCAAACATGAGACAGCCCCCCCCCCGTCAGAAATAATCATTTTTAGTGTTTTTAGAAACCCCCCAAAAAGGTGAATATTGCTAGAAACGCCATGGATGTCATCATTGATTTATGTTCTTTGCCAATGTTAAAGTCTTTTTTTCTTGATTGTCCATATAAAGTACGTTAGGCCACAGCAAGTAAATTTCATGGATGACATCCTCCCCAGACTCCAAATCTAATGCGAGAGGGCGAAAAAAAAACAAGGCAGGCAAAAAAAAAACAAGATTTCTACATTTTTAAATTTTGAGATCGTTAACCTTGTTAAACAAGAATTGTGGCGACAAAACATGATATCACAAACCAACAGGTCTTTTATACCTGTATCTAACAGTATCACCGTCCTTGTACATGTGTATAAATCTCAATTAACAAAAACAATTGAAGAAAAGAGCCTGTACCATCATAGGTAGCTACTACATGCTAATGGGTATTTGTTTTCAATGCAACAACTTAAACTGTCAATGGTTGCCATCAAACGTAAGTAATTGTGCCCCATTAAGTTTGTTGGATCCCTGATCATGACGGTCTCTGAGATTAGACACTGCCTACCGGAAATTGGGGCTCAATAACTGACAGAGTTCATTTATAATCTGAACTGTCCAGAAAGCCATACTCTACTTATATTGTGCCAACTATTACAACATCAATTTGTCTCTGAAACAACTTTGAAAAAAAATGAATTACTAAATAAAAGCTTTCAATCTTTGTATAAATGGTTTTGATTCATTGGCAACATCACTTATAACACTGTATCAAAGTAAAAATGAAATACTAAACAATAAATCAGAGCCTTGCCTTGCCCATGGCCGTTTATGACATATTTTTGGCATGTTGACCACAGTTGGTTGGCCTCAAAATTTCTTGTTTTTTTTCCGAAATCGAGCAAAAATCAATGCGCGCGCGGATGTCATCCATAAAAATTACTTGCTGTGGCCTTATGCACATACATGTTGCTTGTGTTTTTTTTCATTTTATACCACGAAGTTAATGATTAAGATGATTCTGTAAGGGACTTGAAGCTTTGCATCTTAAAGAGCAACAATAGAATGAGTAAAATCAGCTTCCTTTTCAAGTTTCCTGTCTTCAACCATGTAGATCTCTAAGACGGCCAACGAAACTTCTTCTTTTTTTTTAATTTGAGTAACAAAAAAGACAAAAAAAAGACAACGGGCAAAGGAGGCCTCTACAGTGAGGACCGAAGTTAGCAGGGTGATGAGCCAACCTCCCATTCTCACATACATGAAACGGACATGACGAACATTAAGAATACAAAAAACGCAACGGTCATCAGCCTAATCTCTGAGCTCCACCATATGGGGATTCAGTTTAAAAACGGTATTAGAGTAACAATCCCACCCACCACACTCGGTCCATCCCTATCTAGACTACATTTCAATAAGTTTTCTGGTTTTATCGTTTTTTACGTTTTCAGACACTTTTGGCTGGAGAACCTTAAAAGTCCCCTAAACATTCACAGGTTGACGGTAGACTGTGAAATGTCGACTGCGAAAGAATGGCCCTTTGCCCACACCTCATGAAACCTTGTTGGGCCCAGGCGCTCAAATTCGAAGTGGAGCCTTTCCTCGAGGCGGGCTTGCATTCGATTGATCATGTCCTGGCCCGATGTGTGCTTTCGTTCAAAGGTAGCATCAGGCCGTGAGTGCCAAATTATTGATCTAGCAATGGCTGCTAAAGCCTCAAGAACTAGCCTTGTCCTTTTGGGCATGGTCTGGTAGACCAGCCAATACAGGGCAAATGACCCTAGAATCTTGAAGTCGGCCAGGATCCTCCTGTGTACGACATCCTATACCCATTTCCAGAGCTCGGCTACAACTGTACATTCCCAGAAGAGATGTGTCACACTTTCGGTCATTGTGCAGTTGTTTCTGGGGCATGTGTCGTCCGCCACAAAATTGCTCCAAGAAAATGACGTAATTTTTATTTTATTTTAAATGCAATATTGCAATAGTACAGTTGCCACCTGGCAGCTGAAGCTGAATTATGTGTAACTGTTCACACAAATGTAGCCTTTACATGATAAGCTTGGTAACATAGGAAGTAGAATTATTAAGTCTAAAATTACAGATTGTTGGCAAATGGATGAAAACATCATATAGATAACTAGAGTTCCACGACCTCATACCTTCGCCAAATGAGGTTACCCTTTATGACTGACGAACTATAGATTTCCCCCTAATTATGCAAATAAGATCCTCATTTGCATGATTTACATCAGTTGATCATATTCTCCTCCCAATGAGTCTTATCTTAACAAAGAAGGTAATTCTAGAAGGTGATTCAGCACCTCATAAATTATGCAAATGAGGTGCTGATTTGAATAAGTTATGTTGAATGATGTTCACCTTCAGTCAACTTCGAAAGGCACAAGTATGAAATTGCCAACATCAACCCATAATGGAATTATAGTATTTTCGCATTAATTATGCAAATTTGGTCTTCATTAACATAATGAATAGGAGGGGTCCGAGAAAAGTCGTCCACAGTCCAAAGGTAGTCCACAGGAAACGGTAGTGCTATCGGAAAGACGTCCGTGGTACCGTACAACTTGACTTCTGTTCCTGAGAAAGTCAACTATCCAGCTAGTGGGAGAAGGCCTCAGACCGAGCTCGATTAGACGACGAATCGCTTACATTGTGGTTGACGCGATCAAACCCTTTACTGTAGTCCATTGATACAGGCGAACACAACAAACATGGTTTCTTTAGCCTTGAAGATTTCGTTATTTAAGTCCAGAATGCTACGAGTAGTGGATTTGCCCTTAAACATCCAAGTCTATTGCAAGACCCTGCCCCTCCAACTTCTGAAGAAGTCGGAAGACCAGGTTGTAGTAGTAGGGTGGGCGCTATACATATAGCAAACGAAACTGCGCCCGCTTTTCTACTTACTCGTTTTTAATTGGGATGTAACTTCGGGCTACTGCTATTCCAGGAGTCCCCTAATGTTGTCTGCTCTTTGCAGTCTCTAATGCATAAAGCGCTAAAACGTGGCTACTATAAGATAAAATGCTCACATGGCAATATGTTTGGCAAAATAGGTGACGCTCTGTAGCGAGCAGCCGCGGTTTTACCTCTCTCCTAAAGAGCGCCTCTCCGGTGTCTTCAACCGGTTCAGTGCAATATTTCTCAGGTTTTTGTGCAATATATGTGTTGCTGAACATCCGAGGAGTGTGTTGAACAGTCTTTTCCTCGACGGGTTGCCGTCAAGACAAGAAAAGAGCTCGGATTCGGAGTGGTGCGTAACTCGGTGTTCTCTACTCCATGGGATTCCTACGCAGTTTGAGACAGATGGCCCTTCCTGCGGAGCCCCTGGTGAAGTCTCGCCTGCGATGTCTTGGAATCCTGAATATGCGGGGCAGATACAGAGGGAAAAGAGGTGGTAGGAATCTGCAGAGAGTGATACGTACTGTTCACGGTGGTCGAAATGGTGGTCAAAAATCCTAACACGTAGCTCATACATATTGATGAGACATCGATGTCAATCACTTGTCCTTTCATATGCGCGGTTTTCCCCGCCCCTATTGTTCTATATTACACACAATTAACAATACCCAAGCTCTTATACGAGTCGTTCTCACTCTAATTTCGTTATGCCACCAACAAATAAACCGCAACTGTACTACAATTTTGTCGATTTCGTAACTCAAACTGCCAAAAACTTCCACAAGGAATCAAAATTCCCGGGTCCAGGTCCAGTCCGAGATCCGGCGGCCCTCATCGCGCAGACGACGTGGAATCCGTCGTAAACAGCACAGAACATCTGAAGTTAACGTTACCATTTGCAACGTTCTTAGGCACATAAAAACAGTCCTTGTACTTGCAGTATATGTTGAGATCGATGAAGATAAATATTTGTATCCAATACACATTCTTCGGAGCTCAGTACGCACTGGTAAGGTTCCCCGCTACGTCTAGTACTAGTACTGGCGTGTCATCCTAAATTTACTACGACAGATACACAACGTATATAATTCTTCCTACTCTCTAGAAACCTACCTTATAAATTCCTGCTCTAGAAACATACCTTTTAAATTCCTGTATTCTTGTTGTAACCGTTATTGAACGAGGTCTATAAGTTGGGAACACTGCGGCGCGGTAACTGTACACAGTACAGACATGAATTGACAGACGCCCGGCATTGTTTGACCAGCGTGTCGACTTTTTGGGCGTACGCTGGACATACGTTTTGCAAAATTGTAACGTTCTAGGGTCCATTATAGAAAAAAATAACCTTACAAGGAAAATTAAAGATATTACTAGTAAATTCTTGGAGTTGAGAGAAGCCAGAAATTGTTTTTACGACAATAGAACTGGATTAGACTATTAAGGGTTAGACCGGTTCTTTGTTTACAAACCGACGCCATTTTACTTTAACGGTTCTTGTTTTAGCTAATGTAATATATCCACGTGCATTCCAACGCATGTGGCACTGTTAATTATTTAGACAACTTGTTTAACTTTCTATACCTATCAACTGAAGTTCCCGATCAATGAGATTTTTCAGTTTCTTGCTCGTGCCGACACAGTTTATGTGATTTTTTTTCAAATGCTTCCAACCCGCAATTTTGGTTCGGTTGTACGGTGCGAATCGTTAGGCGGAGAAATATATGTACCACCAATACCCCGTTGAAAAACACATGTACAGTGCTTTCAAATCTGTCGTTTGTAGGGAAGATTTTCTTTAGGCGGGAAAATATGCTGAACTGTTAAAGAAAATCCTTCTCGTCGGACCAGTATCTCGGTCAGTTCGCACTTTTGAAATTGCCCGCTCAGATTGGAAAACAAAAGCAGCGCGGCAGTCGATTTGCATGTAATTGCACTACTAAACAATGAAGTGCGATAATAAGTCTCTTTGAACGAGACCGCCCAGCTGACTATAGATCGAAAACAAACCCAACTGCCACGTGAAAATTTTGAATAAAGGGTACATTTGATATTTTGCTCCATAACTTTTGATTTACAAAGGATTTTTTCACAAAAACACTAGCAATCGGAAGGGTAGAGTCCCGCCGCCATATTGGTGACGCGTTCGTGTTGTTCTATAGGGGCTCATGGGAATTATACCCTAATTTAGGCCGAAATTTACCCAGAAAATTATGAAAACAATTTTAGATTTCGCAGACATCGAGTTTAATACAATAGAAATAAAAAATTATTGGTAGTATGGTAAAGTAGGACTTCAACTAATGTTTAGTGCGTGAATTAGAAAAAAAAAAAACCTTTGTGAAATTGTCACAAGGTTCAAAGTTAAGTGATCAAAAGTTGCATGTACTGTACTCGACCGAAATAAGGACTTTCTGAACGCTGCATTTTGATGTCACGTTTTTACTTCTGCTTATTTAAAAAGTCAACCTGTCTACTTTTCAATTCTTACTGTTGTTTCTTGACATGAATATCCAACCATGCATTATTTTGAGAGATATTTGCAGTTTCTACGGGTGTGTGGGGCTTGGGTACAGGGACGCGAAAGGCACCTCGCTGTGAGTGGGAGGCGCTCTTACGCATAGCAACGCGGACAAAGGGGATAGCAACCGACCACCGTGGTTGTTGGAAATAGACAGGTAAACCGAACCTCCGACTTCATATGCAAATCCGAAATAGATATCAGGACGCAAACATACCGACGAGAACAACAGACCCTGATTTGCAAATCCCGTGTACTGACTGATGTTTGTAATAAACAGCGGAAACAACCACCGATCAACAAACCGTCCAAGCAACGATGCCTACCGTCATTTTTTATTTGCAACGCTCGATCACTTTTCAATGAAATGGACGAGTTTGAAACCATGATTAACACCACGATTAACACTTGTGGTGCCCAAGTGGCAGCAGTTAAGGGGCCGTCACATTAGGCGAAAATCGATCTGCCGACGAGTCGGCGAGCTCTAAACGACATTTAAGGCAGTAGTACGCCCGATGTTTCGGCGAGCATCGTGCGAATTTTCGGAATCGCCGGCGATTTTTAGGAGTCGGCCGAAGCTCGCTGACGCGTGAAAAGGGGTTCTTAACATCAGCGACTAGTCGCTGGCGATTTTTGAGGTCGCAGAGGTCGTTTTCAGTTCGCTCGTAGCTCGCCTCTGTGCGGCCGAGTGTCGACCGATATTCGGACGTATATCCCACGAGTCTCGACCGTTCTTCGTCTTAAAAAATCGGACGATGGTCGCTAAATACGGTCGACCCTCTTGCGAGCTTCGCACATCACTCTGACGATCATCTTCCGTATCTCGTCCGACTTGTGCAAAGTCGATAAAGTCGTTCGTGCTTCGAGCGAGCCTCGTGCCTGCGTCGGGGGAAGGTTCTACGAGCCTCGGTCGAGCTCCAGTTAACTCATTAATTCGGCACCTGTGTTAAACATGTGACATTTATTTTGATATTGCATTGACAGTATACAATGTAATGTAGGTTGCAGCAACGTCCCCCCTAATTGTTAACGTTATGTGTACAAGAAAGGATAAGAATTGATAAAATCGTGCTTTTTGCACTTTTGTTAAATTAACCTTTGTAATAGACAAATGTACTTTAGAAAAATGAAAAGGTTATAACTATATAAGGCCAAACGACTAGATTTTTTACTCAACCTATTGAACACACATGAATTCCTTTATTCTTGTTCTATTAGAAGGTGCGCGGCCTTAAACCAAAAGATAGTATAACAAGCTAGCTTTTTAATTTGTTCATTCTGGAATTACGTTGACTCGTTTCATAGGGTGCCCACAGGAAAATCATATGGTAGAGACATGTCATTACTTACAAGTTGAAGTTTATATTGCATTGCTCTGTTGTACCCCTGTGTACTTAGTTGACTTGGAATAGCTAATAAACTTGTGTTTGCCGGAAAATTCATACGTCAGAGATAAGTATACAGACAAAGTTTTAAGAAAAATATATCTTATCAGCTTTGTGCATGTACACGTGTATAAAAAAAATTCAGAGGTTTTAGTTTTCTAACCGGTAAAATCGGTGAGCATGGGTGCATCAAATCGAGTCAATGTGGCCTAACAGACAATTTCATTGCAACGTTAAAACTTTCTTGATAATAATCAATCAGAACTGAATGTGGAAATGATTTGTTGAACGTTTTGGATGAATTGCCTAGAAATCGCACGACCATCGATAGATCATCGACCGAAACTTGTGTCGAGCGAGTTTCGGCCGACTCTCATTTAGTTAAAAGTTGGTCATTTAGCTAACCAGAAGGTAGTGTAAATTTGTGGCTCTTGTGGTAGTATTTCAGTTGGCTCTAACACAGAATTCCTGTTTGTATTTCTATTCTAGTCCGCTCCTTTACTTTTTTAAAAACATTACGACTGCTAAAACATAAAAATTGGTCAAACTATTCCCTTTTTAGGTGGATAGACTGGCCTCCCTTCGTCCGCGTGCCATGTCATATGGGCTTCATTATCATAGATGCATTCTCAAGCGATCGCCCGAGCCTCACTCTATGTGACGGGGGACGATTTTCAAGCCAAAAATACGCGCGATCCTCGGTCGATCTAAAATCGGGCGACCTTTCGGCGATCAACAAATACGGCCGAAGCTCGTCGACAATGTGACTTCGGCATTACCGAAACATGGATGTCCACTGACCATGCAGAAGAAAATGTGCACATAGATAGATTCACTGTGTTCATGAAGAACCGATCGAATCGACGTGGTTGCGGAGTTGCCGTCTTTGTTTCCGACGACATTCCCTCACGCGAACTTGTTGAACTACACGTACCTGTTGAACTAGAATGCGTCTGGGTCTGGATGCGTCCTTACAAGCTCCCTCGCTCCATGTCAGCACTTGCGGTATGTGGCGTATACATTCCACCTAACTCACCACATCAAGACACCCTTATTGAACATTTGCTCAATAGTACCGACTATCTTCGTATGAAGAATCCGGACATTGGAATCGTGATACTCGGTGACCTGAATCGAACTGACACAGCACCTCTCCGCAGGGGTAACGTCCTACAGCAAGTAGTGCAGGGACCAACGAGAGGTGACGCCACACTCTACGTCATCATTACTAACATCCAGTCCAAGTATAACACACCTGTTATAGGAGCTCCAGTGGGACCGATCCTCGAGTACTGCGCACCAGTATGGCATCATGGACTTACACGTAAACAAACTGTAACAATATAATGGAACGAGTACAAAAAACGTGCGTGCCGGATTATTACCTTCGCCAAGAAGGTTATGTTTTCCATAGCGTTTGTGTGTATGTGTGTGTGTATGTATGTGGTTTAGCAGGATAACTCAAGAAGCTTTTGATGGATTGTTATAAACTTGGTAGGTGGGTAGGTCTTGATAAGACCTACAAATGATTAAATTTTAGGCCCCCTGGCGGCTTGTTCTGGTACTACGGCGGAATTACCGGTTTTGATATCTCGAAATCTGGACATGCTAGGGTCAGGAATTTTGAATGGTAGGTAGCCCTTGCGCCAGGGATGAAGTCACGTGAGTTTGGGCCCCCTAGCAGCTTGTTCTGGAACTGCAGGGCGGTTTGTTTAAAAATCTTCGAGAGAGGATAACTCAAGAACCTGTTAACGGATCGTCATCATTTTTGGTATGTAAGTAGCTTAAGTGATGCTTGACATAATTAGATGACACTTATGCAAATCGGGAGTTAATTTGTAAAATTAATTAGGAATTTCTATAAATCCGCTGTGTTCGATAATAGAGCTATAAAACACTTGTGACATATGTAATTTAGAACGACAGGAACATTGACAGATATTGATAATGTAAATAAAGCCCGAATTTGCATAATTAATGGCAATTGCTACAACTTTATAGTGGTAACTGCTGGAAATTTGATACTTGCCATATTTGGAAGTTCAGTGAAGGTGAACATCACTAAACATAATTTATTCAAATCAGGACCTCATTTGCATAATTTATGAGGAAATGCTAGAATAGCCTTTTTTCTCAAAATAAGACTGTCATTCGGTGGACAATATGATCAGATGATATGATTCATGCAAATGAGGCTCTTACTTGCATAATCACTGAGAAAAAATGTATAATTAATTAATTAATTAACGATTAGCATGATTTGGCGGAGGTCGTGGAACTCTTGTTCTGGGTCATAAGTATACAGACTACACCTCGGGGATACAGATGTGCAAACTTGAAACACTTGAGAAGAGACGGGCGACCCTCTGCACCCAGTTTGCACACAATATGACCGCATCGGAACGCACAGCAGACATCCTTCCCAACACACGGCGACAGGAGCACGGCAGAAACCTCAGAAACTCTAACAAATCAGTTATTGTAATATTTTATCGTAATACCTGGTAATATTTTAAGCTATTTGTTGAATATTGAGTTGTGCATTATTACATGTACTATGTAAGTGAAACGTACTTCAGCCTGATGGCTGCGATGTTTTACATAATAAACAAGTCATTCATTCATTCATTCATTCAAAAGTACACATTTGCAATATCATATCACGGTAAAATGTCACACATGCGATTCATAACCTGTCAAAAACACACACTGTTCGTCTGTGCATATGATGATGAGCCGCAGTAGCGCATACGCTTGTAAGGGAACATAATGCACGTCCCCCAAAACGCGCAGGGGTGCAAGCGCGTAATTAACTGTTAAATACTTGCGTTTTGATACGACTTTCATCAACGACGTGGAGCGTATAGTTGTATATTAGAGAATATTTTAGAATGACAGAGCTGTTTGGTGTATTAAGGAAAAGATTGCCAAAATTCATGTTTATTCGGAGCTAATTCACATCATTACTGATGAAAAATATATTCTAAATTACATCAAATCTCAAATAAAACATTTCTTATGTGATATGACTAACATTGCATGACCATATAAAACGTTAAACATTGTCAGACCACACAGCGTTTCCGATGTCTGCTAAATGTACATATTAGACGGCAGTAAAAAAACTTCGCAACAAATTACGTTTTTGACAACTATTTATAGAAGATCGTTTAGCATTTTGATTTTGTTGCTAAAAAAATTCGCTGGCGAACGACAGCTTTTTCAAAAGCTCTTGTTTACTATTGTTTCACATTATGCGTCATTTGTTACACAGCTACACAAAATTAGCCATAAATTACCCCGCAGAAAGACTTCATTACCGTTTACAATTTTTTGAAAACCTAATACTAGTAATCCTCATGAAGACCCACATTCGCGTTTTGTGTGGCCGAAATATACGAGGGATGTTTTTTTAAGTAGATGTTACCAGCAACAGTACAGCCATTCATCAAAGGTACAGACCATGTGAGGTGATACCTCATCTTATTAGAGTACGTTACTAAAATTAGAGAGATAAAACGTCATAATGTTGTTATATTACGTGATAATGATACAAAAGCTGTTGTTGTTATGATTTAATTCTAGTAGTACACCATTTTCTGAAAAAATTGTGGCCATACAATAGGAGTTACGTTCACCAAAAAGCCTGGTCTGAAAAGGGTTATATTATGTGACATTCAGACTTTAAACTAAATTAAAAAGCTTGTGTAATTTCCTTTTCCATGACAACCAGATCATTACCTCTATAAAAAATGTAGGCATTGTGTTTGGTCTCTTTCTATCTTTGTGTGTGTGTTTGTCTGTCTGTCTGTGTCTGTGTGTTTCAGCATATCTGTAGTCAACATTAATTAATTAAGAAGGCCTTAATGAAATGTGATTATATTTGGTATTCGGATAGGATTATTAACTTAAACGTCAAGATCTAATGGCCTACTTTTGTACTGCAGCAGAACTTCCGATTTTGTATTTTGTTTCTGGACATAATATGGTCTTGATTTTTTAGGACAGATAGCTTTTTCAGCAACAAATAATGTAGGTTTGGTCCACCTAGTAACGTGTTCTGGAACTGCAGGGAGTTTCTGGCGAAATTATTCATAGCGCGTAAGTCCAGAAAGGAGCAACGTTTATTCATGACATTTGATACGTAGGTAGCACAGACAGAATTATACATAATTAGATGGTATTATGCAAATGTGAACGTTTATTCATGACATTTGATACGTAGGTAGCACAGACAGAATTATACATAATTAGATGGTATTATGCAAATGTGAACTTAATTTGACCTCAGGTCAGAGGTCAGGCGCGGCGGGCGGCCGCCATTCTGGGAGTTCTACTACCGGTCCTTTTTGCGTTTTGGCCTTTAAGGCCAAAACGCCATGAGACGAGTCAAACATTGGACAGATGCATTGAATGAACGGTGGTGCAACATTCTTCCTGCCCATATATGGTGCGCCATGCCAAATATAGTGTGCCATATACATGCTATTTCGCAAAATGTCGCTAGATGTCGCTGTTTATATGCTACAGTTTTGATACATGTCGCTAGATGTCGCTGATGTTGAAAGTGGCAGATCCCTGCAGACATGTAGAAGCAGCTAGCAGGTAAGCTAACAACAACAACAAAGTAAGCTAAGCCATGTTGTAATATCTTTGCGCGAGGCAAAATATCAGCAATTGTAAGAGTATTAGGCATAGATTCAGAGCAAAATAGTATAGCTGAAAATAGTATTAGCAGGAGCAATCAAATTACATTGTGCTTTCACTCGCTGTTGAACACATAATCAGACTGAATATTTTGCAACCGCTTTCGCCGCCCTCCTCCCCCTTCTCAATCTGCTGGATAATCCATTTCACGGGCGTGGAAACAGAAAGTATAACCAGTGTATGCAAGGCTAAGTTTCTTCCTTACCAACAAATGCCAATCTTGCCAATCTTTAAGGCAGCATCTTTAAGTGTCTTCTCTGGAGTTTTTTGATTCCTTCTATTTTCGCTCTCAGTGGGTGGAGCAAACTCGGTGGAGCACTTGCGTTCCTAAATATAATTTATTACATGACTTTGCTTATCGGCTCATATTTCTTTCATATTTTGTTGCCTTAGTGGTGGAACAATTATGTGCTTTCTAACAATCTAGTTTACCCAAAAATTCCAGATCTCAACTTCATCAGGTAATTTCAATGTGTATGGAAACACAATTTTTTCCACCAATATGGCAACACTGAAATTTTGCAAGGAGTTTATAGTTAGAGCAAATTTATGTCCTTGGTGGGAGTGGGACCGAGGAGGTTTAACCTCCTTGATGGGACATAAAACCTTGAATTTTGAAGCCTTTTAGCAAGAATTCAAGATGCATATGCTCAGTTGTGGATGTTATGTTGACACAAAAAAATTATTTTTGTCTTTCAGATGTGTCTTAGGAGTTTAGTTGCGTATGTCACCAAGCAGTCTGTGCACCACTACCACCGTGCACTGTGCTCTAGCAATCTATACCAACCTGTGCAACTGTGCAATATGCTATTGCACTCAATACCAGTTGTGCCATTGCCACCAAGCGTCTATGCCTCACTGGTGAATTAAACCAGAAACTGAATCTAGCCTTTATTCAGAGTACATGTAAATCATCAATAAACAATTTGAACAGATACATCTCTGTATGCTTGTGTCACATTTGTAACATATCACTTATTGATTGCCCTTATGTGTGAAGCTGTACTGTCTGGAAAATATCACCAAGGTGACAAAAGTCTCAGTGAAACTAGTAGAAGTAAACAATGCACTGCAAATTCTTTGATTGCTGTTCTATATCACACAGCTTGCAAGCAAGCAATTTCCTCGACATCTGCAGATCTTTATATTGAACTGTTTGAAGGTGATACACTTAAGAATTGTTGCCACGTGTAAAATAGACTTATGTCTGGAAAGTAGAATGTAAAGGTATGCTTAGTAGCCTTAATTGTTGGATAATGAAAACGTCACAAATTATGCTTTCACTTTTTACAAATGTAATAACAATATCTAGCTTGCTTTCTGTAACCTGCAAAATCTCTACCACACTTTTACTTTGTTTTCTTTCGATATGTCATTAAAGACAAAACTTGAATCAAAATTATCTACTGCACATCTCCCTAGCCTCTCCACGTCTAGGGTGACATATATGAACAGCGTTATCCCCAAGTAGATGTACAGTGATATCTATAGTCATCTCCAAGCAGATGTAGGGTGTCATATGTATATAGAGTACTGTTATCTTCAAGCAGATGTAGGGTGACATATCTACAGTCATCTCATAGCAAATGTAGGGTGTCATATCTATTAAGTTATATCCAAGTAGATGTAGGGTGTCATATCTATAAAGTTATTTCCAAACAAATGCAGGGTGACATACATGTACATGTAAGGTGAACAACATGAGACAGCGATAGCGGGCCGAAATTCCAGCTTTATTCGAATTAAGAGCAGCAAATGATCTGAAACAACAGTCACCATGGTCCCATTTCAGTCCATGTTCGATGGTTGGCTCAGCCTGTATGTACTTATTTTGATAAACCTACTAATCTCCAAGCAGATGTAGGTGGCATTCATTGTCCGACTAAGAACTGAGTCATCTCCAAGCAGATGTAGAGTGGCATATGTAAGATGTACAACATGTGACAATGATAGTGCGCCAAAACGCCAGCTTTTACAGAAGCACTTGTTTTAATAGTTTTTCTCTACCTTTCTACTCCTCTTCTCTCTTCTATTTCTTTCAACATACATCCATATCAACAGTTATAAACAATAAAGCCCCTCGGACGGCCCAATTTTTTTTTCTTAGCAGCTTTCTTGAGTGACTACGTAGTACCCCCCTCCCCTACCATAGGAACGCCGTGGACACAATCCGACATCTACTAGTAATCACGGTGAGGTCGTTCCACATTATTTCTTGTACAGTTTGTATATCCATTTTATTCATTATTTGTCTGCGTTCCGTGCGCCTCCAATTAATTCCCACATCAGCATCAGACTGCACAAGCAGGAGTCAAAATGCAAGGACATGGAAGGCGGCAATCCCTCCAACCTTGGCTCGGCGTCTCCTTCCACCAAGTACGAGAAAAACCCTGCAGCTCAAGCGTCGCTCCACCAACATTTCTGCTCTTGGGTGCCATTTTACTGGCCACTCATTGTGCTACTATACTTGTATATACGTACTGCCCCCCTCCCCCTTCATCACAAAGAATGAAGGGACTTCCAGCTACAACAGGAATCACACTCTACACAGCTGCAGCCCGCTCCCACTAACCCCCTTGCTTGACGATGGACGTGCTGACTTCACTAACCTGGCAGTAACTTCCATATTTATTAACTCTAATTAATAAAGGACAAAACAACACCACTTTGCAGACCTAAACTCACCCTTTTCTATACCGTCCTCATAATCCTACTGTCTGGAGATGTGGAGTTAAATCCGGGACCTAGGGCACCTAGGTACCCCTGCGGCGTATTTCATCAAGCCGTTAGGTGGGAAAAGGTCGACGGCCGGAAAGCTATCTGCTGCGACTCATGTGATGTCTGGTACCATGCCGACTGCATGGGCATGCCAGCATCGGTCTACAATGCCATCAACAACCCTAATGTGTCCTGGATTTGCTGCTCTTGCGGCCTTCCTAACTTCAGCTCCAGTCTCTTCAACTCTACTGTATTTGAAACCTCAAATTGCTTCTCTTCCTTTGACACCAGTACCTCTTCTAGTCCAGCAAGATCTATCGGCTCTCCTATAGCCACCTCCTCGCCCATTGGTCATAGTGTCACTCCACCACCTCGTGACCGTACATACACCAAACCAGTCAGGACCTGTGTCATCAATTTCCAATCCATCCGGAACAAGGTACCTGAACTGTACGCATTTGGCGAAGCTGTGCAACCAGACATAGTTGTTGGCACAGAGACTTGGCTGGACCCGTCAGTGAATAGCAGTGAGGTCTTCCCTGACAATTACAACGTGTTCAGGCGGGACCGTGCTGGCCGAGGAGGGGGGTGCTTGTTGCTGTCAAAAACAACATTATAGCGACACCCCACCCTGATCCAGACTGCTGCTGTGAACTGACATGGGTCCGGGTCCATCTGGCTAACAGTAAGTCAATAATTAAATAATAATAACCTTTATTGTACATTCATGCCCTATCGGGCTAAGTACAGGTGAACAGATGAAAATGTATATACATGTTTGCAGTACAAACAGGACTACTGATACAAATCTAACTACATTAGCACTAAAACAATCAATATACATCGGGGCCTACTATCGCCCCCCCCCCCCCCGCCCTCTGCTGGCCATGATGATTTTGTAGCACTAGAAAGATCAGTGCTGCAAATGCGGGCAAATAACAACAATGCCCACATCTGGCTAGCAGGGGACTTCAACCTGCCAGATGCGACATGGAATCCCGAAGTTAATACCACCGCTTCGAAGCCATCCAGTCTCACGGGCAATTACATCAGCCTTGCCAATGACTGTGGTCTGGAACAAATGGTCTGCGAGCCAACATACACTAAGGGGCAGGCTTCGAACACCCTGGACCTGTTTCTCACTACTAACCCCACCTTAGTAGAGACAGTCGAAATTGTGCCAGGTCTCAGCGATCATGACATCCCGCTGATAGATGTTCATGCTAAGCCCCAAACATCATATTCTAGTGGCCGGCTGATATACCTGTGGAGAAAAGCTGACACTGCTGCTCTCCAACAGGAAATGTCATCGTTCAGCCGAGACTTCGCAGACAAAGCACAGAATAACACTGCCTCAGAAAACTTGAAACTGTTTAAGACAGCTATCATGAACGCTGCCAATAAACATGTTCCCAGGAAAAGAGTGAGGCGACAGTCCCACAAACCCTGGATAACATCCCAAATCCGCAAAGCAATGCGTAAACGGTCTGAACTTTTTGCTAAGGCTAAGAAAACCAACTCCAATGAAGCCTGGGCAAAGTTCAAGAGGTGTAAGAAGAGAGTTAAGCAGAGAGTTAAGAAGGCCCATAGGGATTACGTTTCCAACTATCTGGAAACTAACATCGATGAAAACCCCAAGGCCTTCTATGTCAAATCCATCAGACAGGACTCTACTGGCGCGTCAGCCCTAAGTCATCAAGGGGTGCTAACATCTGACCCCAAGGAAAAGGCTGATGCATTGGGGGCCCAGTTTGAGTCAGTGTTCACCAGGGAGGATAAGTCCACCATTCCTACCCTTGGTGAACCTACAGCTCCTATTATCCCTCCCATCAACATTACTGTGGTGGGGTTAGCCAAACAACTCTCTTGCCTTAACCAAAGCAAATCGACAGGCCCACCTCGTCTCCTGAAGACGTGCAAATTGCGTGCAAATTGCGCCCGTACTACAGGTAATATTCTCCCAGTCAACATCTACGGGAGATGTTCCTGAAGATTGGAGAACAGCTAACATCACTCCAATCTTTAAAAAGGGCGACAGAACAGCACCATCAAACTATAGACCGGTGTCATTGACGTCGGTCTGTGGCAAAGTGCTCAAACATATCGTCCACAGCCACATGATGAAACATCTTGACACTCATGGTATTCTGTCGCCGGCGCAGCACGGTTTCAGGAAGGGCCTGTCCTGTGAGAGCCAACTTCTGCTCAGAGTCCAAGACCTGGCTAAAAACATCGACCAGAACCAACAAGTCGACGCCGCGGTGCCTGACTTCAGCAAAGCTTTCGACACAGTCCCCCATGAGCTCTTGCTGTGTAAGCTCGAGCACTACGGCAACTCTGGCCCTCTTCTGTCTTGGCTCAGGGCTTTCCTTACGGAGAGAACCCAGACCGTGGTCTTTGACGGAGGAACATCTAAAACCGTCAAAGTTACCTCTGGTGTTCCACAGGGTATAGTGCTAGGCCCACTGCTCTTCCTACTGTACATTAATGAACTACCCCGATCTGTTAGTTCACATGTTCGACTATTTGCCGACGACTGCCTGATCTACAGGACCATCACCAAACCTTCTGATGCTCAAGGGCTGCAGTCTGACCTTGATGGGTTAACAGAATGGCAGAATCGCTGGCTTATGTCGTTCAATCCCTCTAAATGCCACATTCTTCATATAATCCGTAAAAGGCACCCCATCACAACACAATACACCCTCTGTAATGACGTTCTAACCGGTGTCAAATCCCACCCTTATCTCGGAGTACAACTGTCCGATGATTTGCGGTGTGGCACCCACGCCACTAGTAAAGCTGGTAGAGTTCTGGGGGTCATTCGGTGAAACTTGACCCATTGCCCATCCAGGGTCAAGGCCACTTGCTACAAAGCGCTGGTACGGCCTCACTTGGAATATAGTGCCACCGTCTGGGACCCGTACACCATCAAAGGGATACAGGCGGTGGAGGCCGTCCAGCGCAGGGCCGCCCGGGTGGCCCTTAATGACTACCGGCGAACTAGCATAGTGACACAGATACTTGACGAGCTGCAGTGGCCTCTTTTATCGGAAAGGAGGAGGAACGCCCGCCTTACTACGTTCTATAAAATAATTCATAACAAGATAAACATTCAAACTGACAACATCTTAAGGCCCGCCCGGGGGCGCCCCCGGGGGAGCCACTCGCTTAAATACTTACTTGTACTTGTACTTGATTAAGGTCTCCTTATGTTGAGTGGCCTGCGTCAGGATTCCTTCGTCTCTCGCGCACCATTCGGCGCCATTCTAGGCTGTTCTGGGCCATCTCTTCCATCTCATGCATCTCCAACTTTTGGATCCCAGTGATCTTCTTTAGGTCCTGTTGTACACAGCTAAACCAGGTTTTTCTAGGTCTCCCCCTAGATCTTTTCCCATGATTTGGTGTCCAGTCCAAAATGAATCTAGGAAGCCGTTCCTTGGGCATTCTCAAGACATGTCCCAGCCATCTAAGTCTGCTAGCAACAACAACTGCCTCAATACTAGTAGTTTCTGTCTGTTGTAGTACGCTCAGGTTTGTAATACGATGATACCACCTGATACGGAGGACTCAGAGGTCAGAGGTCAGGAAGAGGGTCAGTCAAATTTTTTTATCAGAGAGTGGTTAGTTTTTAAATCTGTCAAATATTCTGCTCTGTATAAACCTTTTACGTTAATTACTACTTGTTGTATAAATTGTAAGGTCGTTCTGAACATTTGTATGTAAAATTTTGAAGTTAAACTTTTAATGTAGACGAGTTTAAGGACTTTGAAAAACCCATCCATTTGGCTATTCCTAGGATGGGGAGGGTGGCACTTCCCTACCTCTGACCACTCCTATAACAACATTTTGTAGCTTTTTAAGACTTATTCTGTACTTACACATTGTATGTGTAACTTGTGGAGTAGATAGTATCCCTACAACCTTGAGTGACAAGTTATATTTTTAAGGCGCTATAGTTGCTTAGAATACCAGGTTAGGAGCAGGTCTGTACATTACAACATCATGTCAAACAGTAGTGTTAATAAGTGGACAGCTCACGTCTCGGACGCATGGAACGCCTTCAAGGACATTTCCTTAACGTGGCCGACGTTCACGCACCTACTCACAAGAAACGAGTTAAAGAAAAAGGCCAAACTGCCCCATGGCTAACAGACAGTGTTTTAACACTGTCTGTTAGCCATGGGGCAGAACTTAATGGGTCAACGTGACGCCGCGAGGCGGAAAGCGACCAAGACTAGGGACACAAAATACTGGGAATGTTATCGATCCCTCAGAAATAAGGCAACATCAGAAATGAGAAAGGCTAAGAAAATGCACTTTGCAAGCGCCATAGCCGACTCTGCGAGGGACTCAAGCCTAATGTGGAAAATAACCAATACCTTTACTGGGAAAATAAAAAGTACATCTCATATTCAGAAAGTACGAAAACCGGACGAAAGCTGCACATCAGAACCAACAGAAATGGCAGAATAGTTCAACGAGTACTTTTCGTCATGCGCCACAAACCTGGTGAATGAAATCCCGAGGACAGAAGGGGACCCTATCCGACATGTCCCGCAGTCAACATCAACCCTCTGTCTACAGCCAGTTGACAAAACGGAAGTTCTCAACGAACTTCTCAAGCTGAGGACTAAGAAATCCACAGGATTAGACAAGATCCCAGCAAAGCTCCTCAAGGACTCTGCTCCGGTCATCGTGAAGCCATTAACACATATCTTCAACCTGTCAATAGCTACGGGAGAAATCCCAAAGGAGTGGAAAATGGCAAGAGTCCCCCCATATATAAGTCTGGTAGTAGGGAAATTGTATCCAACTACCGCCCGGTGTCCATATTAAACGTTGTCTCCAAAGTCATGGAAAAACTAGTGCACAGCCAGGTACACTTTATGAACAGTAGCGACCAGCTCACGACTTATCAAAGTAGGTTTAGAAAATACCATAGCACAAATACCACTGTACTTAAGGTAGTAGAGGACATTACGTCTGCATTCAATGTACACAGGGTTACAGTTGCCCTATTTTTAGATCTGCGAAAAGCGTTCGACAATCATCAAATATTACTGGGGAAACTACAGAAGATGGGTATGGGTAGCGGAGCAATAAGCTGGTTTAGTGCCTATCTCTCAGATCGCTACCAATGTGTTGATTTACAAAATAAACGCTCTTCGTTGACCATTGTCACATGTGGGATACCGCAAGGAAGTATCCTTGGCCCACTGCTCTTCTGCTTGTACATGAATGACCTACCGCAAGCGTTGGACAAGTGTAACATCCACATGTAAGCCGACGATACAGTAATATATTACTCGGCAAGCACGGCAGGTGAATGTGAGGAAATGGTATCTGAGGACATGAAAAAGGCGGCAAACTGGTTCACAGAAAACAATTTGTCATTACACCCGGACAAAACAAAGTCCATGCCCTTTGGTCTCCCCCGGAAACTACGGCATATTGAACAGTCGGTATCTGTAACTGACGGGGTAAACATCTTCAAACAGGTTCCGTCCTTTACTTACCTTGGCGTTACTCTAGACTCCTCTTTACAGTGGGCAGCTCATGCTGAGAAGGTAACAAAGAAACTCCTCGCAGGCCTAAGTGCCCTAAGTCGTGCGAAACCCTTTGTCACCATTGGTATACTACAAACTATGTGCAAGACTTTGTTATGTTCACATCTGGACTACTGTGCCACTGCCTGGTTGCCAGCGCAACTGACCTGCAACAAGACATGAACACAGCAACTGAACAGGCTGCTGAACCGTGCTGCCAGAATCATTACCGGCAGAACTTTACAGGACCGAGTACCTACTGACACTCTATTAACAGAGGCGGGTATTGAAACACTATCAAGAAGAGTGGAAGTAAACACACTAGTGACTGTTTTTAAGGTACTAAACAAGAAAATGCCGCCTTACTTGTCTGAAATGTGTAAGTGGATGCCACCCCAATGTTAAACAGACGGACGCGGTTAGCTGTAAACAAGTTAGCAAATTGGGACCCTCACATGCTGGCTGTTCCACCGGCTAATATTAACGCATATAAATGGAGCCTGCAGTACCAGGGCCCGGTGCTGTGGAACCAGCTCACGATAGAACAGAGAAAGCTCCCAACTGTAACAGCCTTCAAAAACTCATTGTAATTATATTGTATATGTACTGCTGTATGGCTATTATGTGCTATGTACTGTATTGTTGTTATTATTGTTATTATTGTATTGTTTCTGCATTTTTATTGTATCCAGATCTACCTGAAAAGCAGGTCAAATGACCTGAGTGTATCTTCTGGTTAAACAAATAAACTGAAACTGAAATAAACTGAAACGGAGGATCCTTCGGAGGCAACGCTGATGAAATGCTTCTAGCCTGTTCATTTGTGTTCACTCGCTTAAATACCAGCCTATTAATACACGCACTGACACCTACATATTTTCTTTTTTTCCTAGCACCATTCCCCAGTGGAACTCCCTGCCCAGCTCGACGGTTACGGCTCCCACAGTTGAGTCGTTTCGAGCCGGGCTTGCGGCCTGCCCGCCTTAGCCGGTGCACCCCCCCCCCCGACTGTACCCCTTGCGGGGTTATAGGGGGGGTATTATGACGACGATGATGAATTTTTACAATTGATGAGGAACTTCTATAATTACAGGATTTAACCTAATTGGACTTTGATACATGTAATGTATATAATCTATGGCAGGTGGAACATTAACATATACTAATTATGCAAATAGGTACACCGTTTGCATTATAGTTGCAAGAAATGCTCTGATTCCTTAGTGGTACATGATGGGAATTTCATACCTGTGACGTGTAAGTTGGTTGGCGGTGAACATAGCTATGCATATATTATTTCAATGTGGAGGTAATTTCCATGATTGATGATTGAATGTTGAAATAAAACGTTGCCAAAGGATAGGGACTTCACATATGAAATACAATTGATTTGAGTATCAAAGTACATATAGATGACGCTAATTACAGCCTTATTCCATGTTTCAGACAGGGAAAATGGCCCCCAAACGTGTTTGGCCCGTTGCTATGGCAACGATCTGTGTGTAGCAGAAAGAAAGCTATTTTCAGGGTCTGTGGGCCAAGTGCATGTACTATCACTGTGCAAAAATTGAGCTAAATCTATTTTGACCCCTGTCACTATAATTGTATGACCCTTACAGACATTTGCTCTGAAGGGATAGACGAGATTAAAAAGAAGATCGGGTAAAAAAACAAAACAAACTAGAGGGTAAGATTCTTTTAAAAACAGAAGAAGAAAGAAAGTACCTACTTTTCTTCCTGATGAATTACTATTGCAGTACTCTCTGAAAAGCCTCAGACGAGCTGACTGTTGTTGCTCTACCGAATTTAATGTAGCTGCAAAAACAAAAATTAAAACATAATAATAGCTAACAGTTGCTATTACGTTTTGTTCAAAACGTTTCAGGTTTTATGTTATGATTTAAATTCATATTTAATGCTAATTTGATGGCGTAATTAGTCAACATACAAGATGGTGGACCATATTATTGGCTCAGGTGAAACCATGCAAAAGTTGCATCTCTTCCCAGTATTTTAATTTGCATAAAACGTTTATATGGACGTCTTTAGTCTATTTGCATTGTTATTGTTGGCTTTATTTTAAAAAAAAAATTAGATTGCCGATCCACGGATACATATAGCTGACATAATCATGACGCCATTTATTGCGTCATTTTAACGTCAGCAGACCTTAAGGGGTCACAGCCCATTTTTTTTCATTTCATCAAGTCTTGCGACCGTCTCTGCGAAATGAAGTTTACATACAGTATATGGAATAAAGAATAAAAACGAAAGTGTTCTATTTACATTCTAAAATCGATCATAACAAACAAAAAAGATGAGTCAAAACAACTCTCTGCCTTTTCTGGATGCGAAAGTACTTGTGAAGAACGATGGTCATATTGATGTTGAGGTTTATCGTAAACCTACACACACTGATCAATATCTCATGTTCAATTCTCATCACCCCTTGGAACAGAAGCTCGGCGTTATCAGAACTCTTTTTAACCGAGCGGACACCATTGTGACATCTGATGAAGGTAAATCTAAGGAACAAGTCCACCTCATAAGTGCTTTATCCAATTGTGGATACAAACCTTGGGTTTTCAACAAAGCCTTAAAACCCTCTCATGAATCCAAGAAAGCATCTAGGAACTCGCAATTTGATAGGACCAAGATGGTGAACATCACTCTTCCTTACATCCAAGGGATTTCGGAAAAATTAAGAAGAATTTTTCACAATCACAACATCGCAACTAACTTCAAAACCATATTCAACTCTCCGACAGAAACTAGTGCACCCCAAGGACAAAATCAGGACTGAAATCAAATCGGATGTTATTTACAGACTTAAATGTGATGACCCACAATGCAAGGACACATATATTGGCGAAACAAGCCAACCACTCAAGGAAAGATATAAGCAACACTGCCGGGCTAACAACAGCAGCGAGTTTTCCTCTGCCATATGGCTTCATCTGATCAACCATGATGGACATTCTTTTAATCTAGGGTCTACAGATATATCAGATTGTAAATCACGCTGGCACGAACTCGGGGTTAAAGAGGCTATTTACGAAGAATTCATCATCCTTCATTAAACAGGAAGAAGGGTATTAGATTTGAACTTTCCGGAACGTGGGACAGCACCTTGCAGATTTCTTGATGCATCGTATATACATGGTCCTTATTGTATAATGTAGGAGCTTGCCTTTCGATTGTATACTATTGTATATTGTTCCAGACTGTCAATTTTTGGAACTTAGTGTCTCCTTTTGTGCTTTTCAGGCATGTGATACACGCTTTGCAAATTTCTAATATATTGTAAATATGTATTATTGTGCAATGTTAAAAAAACTTCCCTTTCTATTTGCATACTATTGCACTACATTTTATATTTCCTTTTGAGAATTTTAGAACATGATTAGAATGTTTTGGCAGCCTTATTTTAAACTAATCTTTCCCATGCACCCGTCTGAAGATATTCCCAGTTGACTTTTGGTACAATTTTCCTCGGCCTTTTTGCTTTTTTTTAAATTTAGAAATAAAAGTAAATATAGCTTGTAAAACAGACCAAAGTCTCTATTTCCTAGCAGCATGTAACTAATTATTGATTAACCCTATCTAAATTGTTTTTTTTCGGATTGGTGAAACTGGGGGGGGGGGGGGGGCTCATTCGCCACCCACCCTCAGAACTTGAGAACGGTACATTGTATGACCCCCAAATTTTCAGAGGATGGTGTACTAGCAAAAATTAATCATAACATTTTCTATGTCATTCTGACGTAATATGACGTCATCTTGACGTCATTTATATGATTTAATTAGCTAAAACCGTCTAGATACATTGATAACTAGAGTTCCACGACCTCATGCCTTCGACAAATGATGTTAACCTTTACGAGTGACAAATTTTGAATGTTTCAAATTAATTATGAAAATGAGATCCTCACTTGCAATTATATCCTTTAATCATATTTTCCATCCAATGACAGTCTTATCTTAAACAAAGATGGTTATTCAAGCATTTCCTCAAAAATCATGCAAATAAGGTTCTAATTTGAATAAATTATGTTTAATAACTTGATAACTGTCAGTGCAATTTAACCTGAATACAACTGAACTAAAATGTGTAGCCCAATGTGCAGCCCAACGCAACATTATCCCATCATAGTTGGTAGTTGAGTTGCTGGTTATACCTCAGGTCGGCGATGCTGTTTGGCTATGTCGGACGTCTTGTGAGAGCCCACCAGACCATATGGTCATGCACATTTACCCTTTCAATGGCCGCTTCTTTAAGGTTTCCTCTCCATATGACCCATAGAAAGGCTAGCTCCAAACATAATTATGCTGAAAGTCCTCTTACCTCTAGACTACTCTAAAATGCCGCCTTGCTCTTCGCGAAAGATAGTGTTCAATTCTATCAGTTTATACCACTTTCTTCTATTCTTCTAGTAATCAGACCATGGCCAGATAAGTCCCATTATTGTTTTATATTTAGTAGATCGTACAATATACATGTACATTCTTAGTACCCGATAAAACTAAAGTTTGTGATAATGGTTTACATTCTTTTGCATCACAATACGATAGGCACAAATAACACAACTATATACAAACATTGCAGGGAATACCCGAAAACAGGAAACAAATACGTATTCCAGATAGGCTGCCACACTGGGCACACCGAACTTATAAATTAGCGGTGGTTGGGCGGCCTGCCGGTGCACTGTGCCACTTTCGCAAGGGTAATGTTGTTTCAACAAACAACTCTTCACAGGAAATGTTTTTTCCAGCTATCATTGTGGGCATAAAATAAATGTAATCCGCAGCAGAGGGTGGAAACCAAATAGGTCTAGTGCAGGATGAAAAACATATAGATTTGTCTTAATATAATAATACATAATTGATATCTGCAAATGTTTCTCTTCCTCTTAATTAAATATGCCACAATTTTTAAGTGTTCTATCATGGAACGCAGCAGATTTATAGACTTTTGTCATTAATTATGTAAATTAGATCATGGTTTTCATAATTGTTATCTAATTAGGTCAAGCATCGCTTAAGCTACCGTGATACCAAAAATGACAACAATCCGTCAACCGGTTCTTGCGTTATCCTACTTCAAACATTTTCAAACAAATGCCTCTGCAGTTCCCAAACAAGCTGCTAGGAGGCCCAAACAATTCTTCCTGAGCACAAGAGCTACCTACCATCCAAAAATCCTGACCCTAGCTTGTCCAGATCACGAGATTTCAAAACCAGAAGTTTCGCTGTAGTACATTCTAATTCAATACCCCCCACGAGGCCCATTTCCGAACTTGACATTGGTATTCTGGTATTCTCAACGGTAACTTGCCAACTAAAAATCATGAACATCCATTTAAAGATTCTCGAGTTATCTTGTCCACAAGAAAAAAACACAAAAAAATAAGGTCAACTAAAGTAACGTAGGAACCTCCCACGACGCCCATTTCCGAACTTGACCACGGCATTCACAACGGCAACTTGCCAAACAAAAATCATGAACATCCGTGAAAGGATTCTCGAGTTATCTTGTCCACAAGGAAAAACAAAAACAAAATTCATCTGCAATGACGTAGGAACCCCCCACGAAGCTCATTTCTTGCCATCACAATGGCAACCTTTAAGACAACCTGACTGCCAAAAATCAAGATCATCTGACCTTGCCTTCAAAAGTTATCATCCATCATCTGCAAAACAGTGCAAAACCCTTTTCATAGCCTTCTGTCGAAGGCAATAAAATAGATCAATCTTCTCAAATTGGATGTATATTCAATAGGTAGACGTTTCAGATGTACCTCCGACACCTTTCATCAGTACAAGATGAAAAGTGTCAGAGGTACACCTGAAACATCTACCTATTGAATATACATCCAGTTTGAGAAGATTGATCTATTTTATCATCATCATTGCCACCCTAGATGAGTAACCTTCACCAGCGTCTAGATACATTATTCTCTTAAAACTTAATGGCATACAACACAACTGTAACAAAACGTGTATACGATAGAATATTAAGGTCAACTAAGACTTATGTTGCCCATAGCAACACCAATGACGTCATGCATATTTAACATATCTGCCATCTCGGATCGTCAATTTTGAATTTTAAAAATACTTTTTTTAAAGATAAAGCCTAAAATACAATGGGAATAGACCAAAGAGGTTCATAAGAGCCTTTTACATAAACAGAAATCAACGTAGTGATGAAATTGTAAGGAAATAGTCGGGATATACCTTATCTAATAATATGGTTCGCCATGTTGGATTTTGTCCAATGGCGTCATCAAATTAGCAAAAATTATGCATAAGGCTACACCGACTTAATTTTATGGATGACATCCTCTGAATACTCCCAAACTAGTGCGCGCGGGACGTATACGACAAGCCGGCACATGCTGGCTTTTTGCGGAATTTATGAATCGACACTGTACGTATGTACTAAATTCTTTTGTCGTGGAGCTTCAGTAGCCTAGATGCCAGCCTCCATAGTTACCACTGGCTCTGTATTGTCGCTAACAACCATGGACTATACCAAGAGCCAGGCCAGAGCTTGGGAGGGCGTGATCTTTTTTTTTTTGAGAACAGGTGAAAATCAATGCGCGCGCAGATGTCATCCATAAATGTAAGTCAGTGTGGCCTAATTATAGATAAAAATTACATCATATTGCATAAAATGTTAGTAATGTTAGAAAGCATGCTTAACTTAACATAAAAGCCTAAAAATAATTATTGTTTAACCCTCAAATCGCCGTAGGTTTTTTTGCGACGAATCTCACCGTATGGGGTAAAAACTGACCATGTTCTTATGTCTATTTCAATTGTACTTTTAGGTTTCATCTTGTATTTTCGAAAATTCAAGATTGACAATCCAAGATGACGAATACTTTGAATACGCATGGCGTCATTGTATGACGTCACTGATGTTGCTTTGGGCAACATTAGTCTTAGTAGATCTTTATATTCTATCATAAACACTTTTTGTTAAAGTTGTGTTGTAATGCCATTGAGTTTTAAGAAAATAACCTATCTAGACGGTTTTACCCAATAAAATCACATGAATGACGTCTTAACTACATCATATTACGTCATAAAACATCGGTTTATTTTTACTAGTGCACCATACGCTCAATAAACTGTATGATGGCCGTACAATATACCGTTCTCGAGTTCTGAGGGGGGTGGGGGGTGAGCTCCCCCTCCCCCCAGTCCCACGAAGCCAAAAAAAAGCTAAGGTTACTGTGGCCGCAAAAATATTTATGTCGAATAACGTCTAAACTGCTTGCGCTAGAACCATTAAACTAGGTAACTTTTCCCCAACTACATCTGGCAATAAGTTCGTATTAGTAATTTATGTTAACATTTTTTTTGTGCGGCCATGTGTTTCTTACAGGCATTTTTTTGCAAAACGCAGGCATTGGGTATAAACAATAAACTTTGTTTTTATTTTTATGTTAATTTATATAACTTTTGCTTTGTAACATTAATAACAAGCCATGTAATTTAATGTAATTCTTATTAAAATACTTTATAAACTCTAATTTGATTGCGTCCTTGGCCAAAAACAAAGATTGCGGAACATACATTTGCCCAGATGTGTTCAGGTTATTTTTTACTATGTTAAAATTTATCAATGCTTCAGTCCATTTGCATTTTATCTGTAGGCTGTATCTTGAAAAGGGGGAATTGTATTTTTGTTTTTCTTTATTCGGAATTGACGATCCAAGATAACAGATTAAAATTGCATGTCATATTTTGGAATTAGAATAAAACAGTCTAGGTAGGGTGTAATAGTCCGAAATTACTAAATATTGCAAAAAAATTCTTGTCGGAAAACCATTTCCATAGCAACACAAAAAGATAATTATTCTAAGTTACTAATAAAATGGTTGTCAGGTATATTCTAAAAAGAACCTTACCATATTTGGGCTTCTAGCTTAAGCCGTCCAGACATTATTCGACATTGAATTTGGCGCGGGCCTAAACCTCTTCACCCGGCTGTATAGCGTTATGTTTCTTAGGCCTTGGAAAACAATTCTCATTGTGGAAAAACGACATTTCTTTGAAACTATTAACAGGTTTACTAATGATTTAATTTTTTTAATTTTTTTTTAAAAGAAAGCAAATAGTGAAAGTGTCCCAAACAATGCTGATGGTGTCTCAAGAACGTAATTATCTGTCTCAATAATTAGAGAAAAAAAATGTTTGACATATGAAAGGATTATATTGAAATAGAAAGAAAAAAAATACCTGTAGCATCGAGCTCTGCATTTTTTATATGCGTAAATGTGTTTGTTGCCATTGATATAGTTGTGTAAACGAACCCTCCTTCCGTATAAAAGCCGATGGAGGCAATGGCAAAAGTAAAGAAAACAAGAACTAGTTTTCTGTCTTTGCAGATGTTGAAAGGGCAACAGAGATAAAAGCCCAAAGCCTTTCTAAACCTTGTACACATCTTAAAACCTTTCTTCAGTAACCAGTTTGCGTACCTGCAAAAAAGTTACAACAGACATTAATATAGATATCAATATCTATGAAGTAAATACATTGTTAAAGCAATTTTATCTTGTAAGCGTCAGTTTCCATTTTTGTAAATAACAGACCAACATATAAAAATATTCGAATGCCCATATTTGTCATGGCATTATTGTTATTACAATTTGGGTTCATACCTTGCTACGAAAAGCATTCCTACACATAAGCGTATGTTCGCAGATATTTCCTCGCTTAAAATATGTATAAGTAACAAAGAGCGCCGTAAGCAAGTTGTAAAGTGATTCGAAATTTGTACATTTAGGCATATACATATACAGTATACAGCATACAGTATACAAATATACAGTATACAGATATGTACATTTAGGCATATATATATATATATATATACGGTATACAAACATATTTAAATCTTTACGGAATTGGTACTTACTTAAGCTGTTTATTCTTTATGGGCACCAAATTTAAAACGATGTCTTCAAAAGAAAACAGAAATGTACACAGCAACGTTGGCTGGGACTGATGTGTTTGGGTAATGTAATTTTGTCATGTTTTTCGGCAGACAAAACTATATGCAAAACGTGTTTTTAACCATTAAACCAGGCCTGAAGTTCTTCTGTGTGATTGGTCTGAAAGCCAAATTTAAAGCTGGCCGTATGAGCTGTAATTGGCTAGAATACGCCTCAGGAAATGTTTTATTATGTCGCCTTTACCCTATTTAGACCAGGCTTTCTTGGTTATGCTAGGGTGGGTAGGGGGGTCTTTTAAGGCCCACCCACTGAATTTTCAACTTCTAATCGTATAGCCAACAAATTTTTAATTAAAATGAAATTATAACAACATGACGTCATCATGTGATTTTATTGGCTAGAACGGTCTAAATAGAACAGCCTCCAGTTTGATTCTGGACTTCCAGTTAAATCCCGGACTAATTCCCATATCTCAGCAACCTTACATCTAGATTGGCAAACATCGTAATACATAGGTAACTAGAAAGGCCGACATTTGCTCCGGAGCAAATACAGCATATTTCAGCCATTTCCTTCACATGTTTAAGTCCCATTTTACACAATTTGAAAGCTGTATTTGTTTGTTTGTTTGTTTGTTTATTTATTTGCACAACAACAAGAGAAAATATACATAATACAATAATAATAAATAAAACAAGGTGCAGGAGGAGGGATAAAGCTTATTTAGCTTATTCTAAACTAAATTCTAAATACTAACCAAAACTAATTGTTAATCAAAATTGAAATGAAATTATACATACATACATAAGGAATTGTTAGAAAAATAATTCAAGACATAGGCAAAATTATACAATAACAATAATGAAGCAATAACATACATAAATTGAGATGAAACAGAATTTAAATGAAATACTGCATACATACATACATAAGGAATTGTTGGCAAAACAATTCAAACATAGGCAAAATGATACAATAACAATAATGAAACAATTAATAGTATACATAAAAAAACTATAAAGTAATAACTGGAGATAAGAATCTAATACAGGGGGCTGGGGTGGTTTATTAGATGGGCTTTTAGGGTATTTTTAAATGTTAGAAAAGATGTTAAACATTTAAGGTGGAGGGGAAGATTATTCCAATTAAATATACATTTGTATTTTACACTCATTTGAGCTACGGACGTTCTAACTAGGGGAATATGGAAATGGGCACTTTGTCGAGTTTGGTAAGTATGAAAATGGGAATTAAGATTTAGAAGATCATTAAATGTGTCTGGAAGAGAACAGTTAAGGAATTTAAACGTAAATAGCATCAGATGAAGTCTGTTTATATCAAAAATATTCAAAATCTTAAGTTTTGTAAACAAAGGTGCAGAATGTGCGTGGAAACTGGCGCCAGTGGCTGAACGAACAAATCTTTTTTGGAGTAGTACCAGGGGCTGTAGTGTGGTTTTGTAGGCGCATCCCCAGACAATATTCCCGTAGGTTAGATATGGGTATATTAAACTATTGTATATGGTAATAATGGTTTTTTGAGTAAGAAAATGTTTAAGTTTTCCAATAATACCGACAGTTTTTGAATTTTTTTTACCTAACATGGTTATATGTGATTTCCAGGTCAATCGATCATCAATGATTATACCTAGGAATTTGGCTTGACTCTCTTGAGAAAGGGGCACACTTTTTAAAAAGATTTTGGCGCTTCTGTTGTAGATTTTATTTCTATTACAGAAAATAAGGTAGTATGTCTTCTTAACATTAACTGATAATTTATTTGCCTCAAACCACGATATAACCTTTTTGAATTCATCGTTAGCCAGTTTTACTAGTGTATCAAAATTCGAGTTTGAAAGGAAAAGATTTGAATCATCTGCAAATAGGATAAAGAATATAATTGAGGATGCTTTTTCGAGGTCATTTATATAAATCAGAAAAAGTAGGGGTCCTAGTATCGAACCCTGTGGGACACCACATTCTATTATTTTAAGTTGTGATTTATTATCATTAAGAGTTACGTATTGTTGTCTATTGGATAAATAAGAAAAGAACCATTTAATTGCGGAGTCACATAAGCCATATCGTTTTAGTTTATTGAGTAGAATGGAATTATTAACTGTATCGAATGCTTTAGATAGATTGAGAAAGATTCCTATTGTGTATTCTTTGTTATCTAAAGCGGTAGAAATTTTTTCCATTAAGTGTATGAGTGCTAGAGAGGTAGAATAGGTGTATGCCAGCAAGGTGAATAACATTCTGTTTGCATGTGTCCAAGGATCCCCCGTACCAAATATCAGATTATTTGGTTTTAATATCAGGTCATAGGAGCCAAAAATGTACATTTTTTGTCTGAAAATAGCAAAAAAGTACCATTTTACATAATTTTAAGATGGTGTATAGTAAACTTTTGAACAATGCTCTGTGGGCATGTGTCCAAGGTACCCCCATAGTAAATCCGAGGTTATTTGGTTTTAATATCAGGGCACATGAGCCAAAAATGTACAATTTTTGGCTGAAAATAGCAAAAATGCCCTATTTTACACAATTTTCAAGTGGTGTATGTCAAAAGTGTGAAAGCTGTTCTTTGGGCATATGTCCAAGGTATCCGTATATAAAATTTCTGGTCATTCGGATTTAATAGCAGGGCACAGGAGCCAAAAATATACATTTTTTGTCTGAAAATAGCAAAAAAGTCCCATTTTACACAATTTTAAGTGGTGCATGCCAACAGTGTGAATAACATTCTTTGCGCGTGTGCCCAATGATCCCCCATACCAAATTCCAGGTCATTTGGTTTTACAATCAGGACACAGGAGCCAAAAATGTACATTTTTTGTCTAAAAATAGCAAAAAAGTCCGATTTTTATGATTTTAAAGTAGCATATGATAAAAGTGTGACTTATCTGTGAGCATGTGCCCAAGGCACCTCCATACCAAATTTCAGATCATTTGGTTTTATCATTCGGACACAGGAGCCAAAATGTACATTTTTTGTCCAAAAATAGCCAAAAAGCCATGTTTTACATAATTTCAAAGTGGTGTATGCCAAAACCGTGAAAGATGTTCTTTGGGCATGTGTTTTAAGGATCCCCCATACCAAATTCCAAGTCATTTGGTTTCAATATTAGGGCACAGGAGCCAAAAATGTATATTTTTTGTCCAAAGTAGCAAAAATGCCCTATTTTACACATTTTTAAAGTGGCGTATATCAAAAACGTGAAAGACTTTCTGTGGGCACGTGTCCAAGGTATTACTTAGACTTAGACTTAGGGGCTCCCGTGTCGTCCGACACATGAGGCAATCAGAGCGGTCCAGCAAGTTCGGTCAGCCGCCAGTCTGTCTACATCCTTCCAGCTCAGATTTATTGTTTGCAGGTCTCTCTCAATTGTTTGTCTGTAGTTCATTCTGGGGCGCCCCCTGCGTCTTTTTCCCTGTGGGTCCCAGTTTAAGACTTGCTTTGCTAGTCTAGCTGATGGAAGTCGTGTAGCATGGCCTAGCCAGCTCAGGCGCCGCTTACGGATTATTGTAGACACTGGTTGTTGGTTGGCTCTGGCTCTTACATCTATGTTGGATATGAAGTCGTCCCATCTGATGCCTAGGATCTTTCTCACGCATTTGCTGTCAAAAGCATCCAGTTTCTTTTCTTGGCTGGTTTTCATATGCCAGGTTTCACAACCATACAGGAGTGTAGAGAGAACATTGCTGTTGTAGAACCTCATCTTAGTCTTCATGGAGAGCTTCTTACTCCTCCAGATCTTAATAAGTTGGTTGAAGGCAGATGAGGCCTTTCCAAGTCTACAGTCCAGCTCTTTGTCCATCTCCCCTTGGTTGTTGATGGAGCTCCCAAGATAGGTGAAGTTCTCCACCACTTCCACTTCATTGTTGTCAATGGTCACACTTGCAGGAGGAGGGTGTGTCCCTATCAGCATATTCTTGGTTTTTTTGACACTGATGCTGAGCCCAATGCTGCCTGCAGACGAGCCTATGCTGTTCACCAGGGGTTGGAGATCTCGGGTGTTATCCGCGAGTGCAGCAATGTCGTCTGCAAAGTCAAGGTCGGCAAGCTTTGTCTCTTGAACCCACTGTATCCCCTTCCCTTCTGTTGCTTTCCCAAGTACCCAGTCGATAGCCATGGCAAAAAGGATTGGTGACAGGACACATCCTTGGCGGACGCCACTTACAACTTCGAACCATCCGCTGTATCCTTCACCCGTCCGTACACAGCACTTTGAGTTACTGTATATCTGCTTAACTGCATGGATGAGTTTACTTGGTAGTCCATAACTGTACATGATATTCCACAAAGAAGGCCTATGGATGCTATCGAAGGCCTTTGAGAAATCAATGAAGCTGATAGCTAGAGGGGTTTGGAGTTCAGCACACTTCTCAATGATCCGTCGCAAGGTGAAGATCTGCTCAGCACAGGACCTCTTTGGGCGGAACCCAGCTTGATGTTCCCGGAGGACTCTGTCTACTGCATTTCTCATGCGGTTCAGGAGGCATGTGGCATACACTTTCCCTGGTATAGAAAGAAGTGTCACTCCCCTCCAGTTATCACAATCAGTCAGGTTTCCCTTCTTTGGAATACACACTACTGATCCGTTCTTCCAGTCCTCCGGCACTTCCCCTGTATTCCAGGCTTGGTTGCAGAGCTGGGACATCCATCTGACAACACAGTCACCCCCGGCTTTCAGCATCTCTGCAGTGATACCATCCATGCCTGGTGACTTGTTATTCTTCAGGGTCCTGATGGCTTCACGGACTTCAGCTTCGGAAATGTCCCCGGTCTCAACAGGTAATGGGTGTAGGGGTTCATCAAAGACTGTTGCTACTGAGGTAGGGCTTGGGCGGTTGAGGACTTCCTTGAAGTGCTCTGCCCATCTGGCAAGCTTGTCCTCCCCCTTTGACAATAGGGTCCCATCCTTTGCCTTAATTGGACCTGAGTGCACTTTTGTACTGCCGGTGATCTTTTAGGCAATCTGGTAGACAGTTCGCATGTCGTTCCGAGCCGCAGCTCCTTCTGCTTCTTCTGCCTTGCTCTCCATCCATGCTCGTCTATCCTTCTGAGCGCTACGCTTCACCTTCCTGTCCTTCTCCCTATATTCATGGTAGACAGCATTGTTGCCAGGCTTCTTAATTCTCTTCTGGTGGAGGGTTTTCCTTTCGCTGATAAGTTTCCATGTATGGTCGCTGATCCATGCTTCACGGAGGGATTTCTTGAAACCCAGAACTTCTCTCCCCGCTGTGGTCATCGCTTCCTTCAGTTCTTCCCACCATATCTCTGACCCTGGAGGCGGGTCTGCTAAAGCAGAAAACCGATTCTTCAGGGACGTCTCAAACTGATCTCTCAGCGCGGGATCGTTGGGCTTATTGGTGTCGAACCTCTTGGGCAGTGATGTCTTCTTCTTCTGTCTCTTCAGCTTGACCTTTAACTTGGAAATGGAGAGATAGTGGTCACTGCCGACATCCGCTCCTCTATAGACACGGACATCATGTAGGCACTGGGTCCTCCATCTTGGCCCGATGGCTATGTGGTCGATCTGTGTCCTTGTTTTGTGATCATTTGACAGCCATGTTACTTTGTAGATGTCTTTGTGCTCGAAAAGTGACGAGCCAATTTTCATGTTGTTCAATGCACAGAACTGTATATACCTATCTCCATTGTTGGAACGGTTACCAAAAGCATGCGGACCTAAAGTGTGTTCAAAACCCTGTCTACTTCCTCCAATTTGTGCGTTCATGTCTCCCATGACAAGTAGGATGTCATGGCGTGGGGTTTTGTTAACTACATCCTGAAGCTGTTGGTAGAATGTGTCCTTAACCACGTCCTCTCGCTCATTTGTTGGGGCATAGCACTGTACTATTTTGACTTTTGCATGGTTGGTTATGAACCTTGCGGTTAGAAGACGCTCGTTGATGGGTGACCATTCCTCCAGAGCATAACTTGCTGGCTTATCCAGGATGAGGGCTACACCATCTCGGTGGATTCCGTCTTGTCGGCCCGAGAATAGTACGGTTTTGTCATCTGACATGAACTTGCCTGAATCTGACCAACGTACTTCACTAAGTCCTAGGATGTTAATGTTGTAGTCATCCATTTCCTCCAAGGTATCCTCATACCAAATTTCGCATCATTCGGATGTAGTACCAGGGCTCCAGAGCCCAAAGTGTACATTAATTGCCTGAAAATGATAAAAAAACCAAATAAAACAATGTTCAAGGCCTATATAAAAAAAAGGAAAAAAAAATGTCTGGGGGTATTTGGTCACTCTACCTTCACGCCAAATGTCAGGTCATTTGGCCGAAAAATGACAGAGTTGAATCCATTTAACGAAATGTCAGGAGAAGGAGAAGGAGGAGAAGAAACATGAGAGAACACAATATATTTCATCCATACCATGGTGTGGCTGAAATATAAAAATGATGTAATAACACTGCATGAAAAGGCAGATTTCCGTCGTGGATATCTATGTACGCGCGCTAGGGAATCCCTGGTTTCCGCGGGTTTCTACTGCTTTCCAAAGTGCAGACGCGACGTGTCTGCTGTGAGGAAACCCGTGTAAAACATGAGAAACGGACCACTTTTCGTGTACATGACGTGTCCTTCTGTGGAAAGCTATGTGCACGAGGCGGTAAAACTGTGCACACGTGTGGAAACTATAGATGTATGCCTTTGTTTGGGGGTGACTGGTGCATAATTTAGCGGTAATTATCACGTAATTATCACCTACTTATCTCCCGCGTGGCCCGGCCCGACACATTTGGGTACGCCTTCAATTTACCTTTTGTAATGGAAAGCAGCGTCCTGGCCCTGTGCCTACGCCGCCCCCCCCCCTCCCGTAGCGGGTCCTGGATTTGCGCCCCCACCCCACCCCTCGTAGCGGCTCCTGGATTTGCGCCCCCACCCCACCCCTCGTAGCGGCTCCTGGATTTGCGCCCCCACCCCACCCCTCGTAGCGGCTTCTGGTTTTTACAACCCCCCATTCATTCGGACACACACTTTTTTTAGAAATCGTAATACCACCATACCTTTTCATATCGAAAGAACACAGGCAGTGTTTACATCGTTGATGCTTTATTCACGTTATCCATAATCGCATACTAGAATATGTTGCAATTGCAACTTATGTAGTCCTACCACTGTTTACAAATACATTCATTCAACCATTAGCAGACGTTCAATGAATCAGTTAAAAAAAGAATGAATTACAAAACCAAGGTAACAAATTACAAGCATAAGAAACGTCTAATCCCTAAAAGCAATAGTAGAAATATAGAGAAATACTAAATTTGAAATAATGCTAACAAATTTCTACAAGTAGCTACAATTTCTACAATTAGCTACATACATTCATACGTCTTACAACGATGTCAATATGTTTCCTTCTAAAGTGATGCTGAAATAACAAAATCATGAAGTCTAAATTAGAAACCACTATAACAAATCCCTCCAGTAAATTCTACAACGGTGTCAAAATGTTGCCCTCTAAGGGCCGAAAGTCCACGTCTTCATGAGACAAATTGTCCATCTCCTGGTCTTGGAAGGCCAGACTCCGTCCGGCGGATGAGCTGGGTCGGACGCGGTTGGGGGTGGGGTAACCTTCCGCCCGAAAATGCCGGCGGGCCCGCTCAGGGTCGTAACCGCTCGGGGCGGACCTCTCACTAAAGACGCCGTCTTCTGCTATCCGCGGGCGGGTGTGGGTTGCGCGGTACTTGCTGTCGGACTCCAGTCGAGCCTGTAGCGTAGCGCATAGCCTGGACAGTTCGTCGCTCCGAAATGAGGGGTGCTTCACTGTCCAAACAAGCACGCCGTTGGACTCGCCATCTTCCTCATCGGACATCAGGTCCGGGGTGACTCCCGCCCATAGACCTCTCTCCTCTTCGGTCCTCAGGGCACTTTGCCTGGACTCCAGCAGCTACGGTTCAAAAAGTAAAATGTGGGTTTTTAAATATACACTCCAGGCAGGGGTTAGGCTTTCGCTTGTTTTTGACGTCTTTTTGTGCGTATATATGGGGCGTTCTTTTTCGTCAGTGTTGATTTTTTTGTACTCCAGCAAAAAAAAAACCTAACGCCTGATAAAACCCCCTAAAAAGACGTCAAAAACAAGCAGTTATATCATAATTTCGATGTTCCAATTTCTGTGAAACATTATGATGCTGGCAATAATAATGTCCCTTCGAAAATTTAAAGTTCAAGTTCGTTTATAAGTTATAAAGTTCTGGATATCTGCTAGATGTCTGCTTTATCGGTTTCACTCACTTAGAAATCTAAGTCCTTATATTAGTTAGTGGATTAGGGAGTCAGTCAGTTGACTGTTGAGGAGATTTGGAGTAAGTTCTGTTCGTCTTTGCCTGTGTGCTGTCCTGCGCTGACCTTCGGTGATCAAGTAAGTCTTAGTTATATAAAAGTACACAACGCAATGTCCTAAATTGAAGATTGTAGTTTACTGTGATACCGAAGTGTAGCTAGAACGTTGCCACTCTCCTGTTTAGTAGTACGTTGTCTTGTTTGTTAATGTTGTTTATGTGTGCAAATAAATACACCTCTCCGGGAACAGAATCCAGTATTCGATCCGTCCTTGTTTTTCTAGTATTAGTACAGTTAATGTAGATATAGCAAGAAAGGTTATTGTTACAAATTGTTAGCAACAAAAAGTACTAATAAATCCATAGAGTTACATTGCCTATCCTTGTGTACTACCAAGAAGGTTTAAAATGGTACTACATAATTACGAAAATGCATGCTTCTGTTTAAGGCCTGTTTCTGACAATTTGCAGATACTCACTCTTTTTCTTCGAGACCGAAGTCTCTTTCCATCTTTTATTTTGGTTGATCTCTCCGCGCTCTACGGCTTGCTGTCGAGGTATTTCCTCCTGATTGTGTGGTAGTAGCCGACACAGGCAGCTACATACAACAAATAGAAATACTCAACATAAATTCAGGTGTCTAAATGTGTTGCACATACCCTGCGAAAGAATTATGTTAGATCATGTTTTCATTACTGGAAAGAAACTACCGAGAAACATGCATCACATATTGTGTATAGACAACAAGCTAAAAATTGTTATAACATAAAATTATGTCAGATATTGAAAGTATATCCCACTGACCGCGGATCGTGTCTGATTGCTCCTCTGGGAACTTGGGCGCCACTTCTGTCATGAGGAAAGTAGTCACCGCCTCGTTGTGGGGTGAATGAAGTCAGTGAAAATGATACAATGAACATTAGCTTTATGTTTTATTTGTACATGATTTATGAAGCGATAGACCTTAACACACCATGTCAAATGTCGGATGTAATGTGAGCTTTCTTCCATACACCGTTTGAAAAATTGTCATTTGGTGGAATTATGAAGTATACGTAGTAGCATGTTTTACAAACAATCTTAGAAAAGAGGCTTTAGAAGTAATTATAATGATTCTTACCCCGACTCTCCATTGTACTGTCTTTCACAGGTCCCTGCGTTGTGGAGGCGTCGCACTGTCTCCTGTTGACAAAACAGACAGTACATTGGAGTGTGTATTGGATGCCAGTGTGTCATCATTTGCATTGAAATCAGACATGACTTCAATTGTGAACTCATGTCTCTTTTGTCGAGGCAGGCCAGGTGTGTAAATAGGTATTAAAAAAAACAAAGTTGCTTCTCATACATAACAATATGGAAGGTTTGAACAACTTTGAGTAATCAGCAAACACGTTTAAACCGCAAAAGTGAAAAATAAAAAATAACAGGTATCCTTCCATCTCGAGATATATATATAATATATGTAAAATATTTTACATACTTAGTATTTAAAAAGACAGAAATTAAAACTCAGCTTACCAACAAAAGTCTTGAGGGTTTTTCTTCTGTCGCTTTGGGGCGTGAGACATGGTATCGTCCTCTTGGGTTCTGGCGTCCAGGCACTGTCGTAGGTACACGATTTCCACCTTCAGCTCCGAGATCTCTAGCCTGGGTACCATCCTGGTTAGTTTACGTCCGCTCCCACAGTCGCTATCGACTGTGGGAGCGGACGTAAACTAACCAGGATGGTACCCAGGCTACGAGATCTCTGCTCCCATCGTGTGATTCGTGTCCTTCACTTGCTGCAATGCCTCAGAATGGCGTTTGTTTTCCGCAAGGACACCTTCAAGTGTCTTACCAAGGTTCATCATGCAGCGATATAGTTGCTCGTTGCTAACCTCAACTCTCGGTGGTGTTACTAGTAACTCGTTAGGATTCGAAAAGCGTCGGTTATCTGGCGTCATTCTGGTGGGATGTTTTCAGATCCAGCTTCCCTGCGGTTACGGTTACTGCTGTAGAAACCGACAGGCGAAAAAGACGATGCCATTTTGGCTAGCAATTTTACAGGTGAATACAATAGATCAAAATATAAAAAACTAGAGGTCAACGATCTCATGCCTTCGTCAAAAGATGTTATCGTTATATAACTTAAGAAGGTAGAAGTGATATATTAGTCCCCCTAAATATGGAAGTTGGATTGTGAAAATTACCCCTGCCGATGCAGTCTGCAATCGAGCATTGGGCAAGGGAAAAAACACATGTGCAGGCTGTAAGGCAACACCGCCTGCAGCTACATGGACTATCCCCTCTGGGACTTTCTCCCTCTGGGACAGCCTGTAGCCCATGTGTCACAATGAAGGTAGAGTATCATGGAAGGTAACTGAATTATAGAATTGCTTCATTTATTATGCAAATTAGATCATAATTTGCATAATTGTCATCTAATTATGTCAAGCATCACTTAAGCTACCTACACACCAAATATCAGGACGATCCGTCGACCGGTTATTGAGTTATCCTACTTTAAACATTTTCATACAAATGCTCCTGCAGTTCCAAAGCAAGCCGCTAGGGGGCCCAAACTTATGTCACTTCTTCCCGAGCACAAGACCTATCTACCATCCAAAAATCATGACCCTAGCTCCTCCAGATCACCATATTTCAAAACCGGAAGTACCGCTGCAGTACCATAACGAGCCGCCAGGGGGCCCATATTCCTATCACTTCTAGACCTCATCAAGACCTACCCACCTACCAAATATGAAGACAATCCATTTAAGCCTTCTCGAGTTATACTGTTGACAGACTCACGCACACACGAACGCCCATGAAAACATACCCTTCTTGACGAAGGCAAAAAGAAGCACGCTGCGTCTGACTGATACCCTGCGTCTGACGTCGTTATGACGGGACAATTCAAACTGACCACCAAATGGGTTCTCTCATCTGTGATTGGTTAATCGCGCGAGCTCGGTGAACACACTCACTGTGATTTGTCAGTGGCATGGGTTTTGAACCTGAGTCACCCGCATCGTACATACCCGTGGAACGTATAGCGGGCAGATGTGTTGTGAGCGCAACTGCTGTGCAGTTTGTAGAAATGAATGAAAGAGTGTCTGTCATTGTTCCACTCTGCCATGCCAGTACAGTGTAGATACTAGTATGATGCAGATTCTAGGAATGAAATGATTTGTAAATAGTTTACAAAATGAGCATTCATTTGCCACTTGCAATTGGCGACTCATGTCATTACGAACGGACAATGTACATAGTCTTCTAGCAGTTTATGAAGGGAGCGAATTTCCTTGTATGTAACTGTATATATGTGCCTTCAAACTCTTATAATGAAATGTCCTTTGTACCTCAGTTAACCTTTTTATGGTGTTAAAACAGGAACTTCACGGTTTCTGTAACAAATCAAAATTTGGGTAACAATACAATACTTGGGGACCCCGCGTGGGTACGCCATGTTGCCTTTGTTGCCTTTACAGTGGCTGGTGTAGACAATTTGGGTGTCAATCTGGGTTTGTACATGTACTAGTATTACATGAACAACATTAATAAAAATGATGCCAAGATGAATATCGCAAGTGTGTGACTTAACCCCATTCTCACCATGTCTGTTTATCAAGGAGGTTCAACAATTATCGACTTCGAATTATTTACCATTCCAAAACATCTAGACAAACCTTGGTCAAAAGTGTGTCAAAAATTCTTTTAAAAATTTACACTAAGGTCGGTTTATATTCGAAAAATACAAAGGCAGTCTCTCTAATCACCGTCACCAACCAAAAACGACAATGTATATTAAGTAAAATATGCAAAGGTTGAGGTTCACTATAGCCTAGTTGGATATTGGTAAAAATTCTGCATCCGGGCAGTATTTTTTTGCCCAGTGCATGTAGTGTAGATTTGATATGGTGCCGACATAACGAGGCGTTAATATATGCAGAAAGCCGACCCACCAAACAAAGAAATCTGTACATTGTTAGTAAGCAAGGTTATAGTCGCTATGGTACGAATTACAAAATATTTCTTAATGTTCTTGTTATTTCTATTTATGGTATGTAACTGCAATTAGAAAATTAGTAGCATATGGGATTATCAGTCCTTGTCACAACAAGTAAAAACAACCTCATTCATCGTTCCCTCGACCTCGACGAAAAATACTGCAAACTATTGCATTATTTCTTATTTATAAACGAAAAAAAAACAGATCACTAGCTAGTTCAACGAATGAATAAAAGTTCGATCTTTTAGGTCAATTCTTTTTTTTTATTCAAAACTCATTAACAAATCTTGCCTGGGTACCAAACCTTTGGTCGGCTTGGCGGTAATTTTTCGGCCCCGGCCTTTACCAAGCACAGGCGAGTTATGCCACGGATCCATCTCCCGCTGGTTTCCCTGTACCGGCTGACTTACTGTATTACGCTCAGTCTTCTATTGCCGGCGACCCAAAGTCGTGAGCGAAGAAATTTAACCCCCCCCCCCGAAGCGCGGTAATTGAGGCCTGGTTGGCGGCCCCAAACGCTCTCGGCGTCGTCTGGTTACCAGGCTATAATAAATCTGGTACACTGAACATAATACGCTACAGACGATTGCGTGCGGACAAGTCTTTAGTTATGTTTAATATAATTTTTCACAACAACGTGCCCTATCGGGCAAGGTACACAAAAGTTTAACTTAAACTTCCGGGTACACTTTAATAGACTCCGTTTATACCAGGTTTCACATATCCTGCTGATAGATAGCGGAGTGTGGATGCAAAATGTTCTGCTCTGTAAGGGTTATATTCAGATTCGCCAAATCCCCTTCCCGCAGATGATGTGGTAGGAACTGGCCGGGCAATATATGTAAACAAACACATGAAAGCTGTGTTTATAGATTGTTGTGTGTATCCTATTTTCTTAGGATGGCCACTGGTGCTTATAAAGCACTTCTCAGTTTCCATTGTGGTGATAATTAGTCAGCACACCGGGCGTTTCGACAGTGGGAAATCTTGTACACTTCGCGAGTCCCATTGTGTATACGAGTTTCCAAGCTTGGAAACCCCGGGATAATACGCCTATGGAAACTCATATACACGACAAGGACACGTCGGGTTTCACCAACGTGTCCAAGGGTGCAAACCTGTGGAAATCTGGCTTTTCGTGCAGTGTAAATACATAGCAGCTATCGAGGACCCAATTCCGCAGAATTCTGGGAACTGGTGCCAGACTTCTTGAATCTGGAGCAAGAATGCCACAAAAGAATGGCAATTGGAGCTGCATTTAATTTCCTTCCCCTTTAAATGTTGTACATTTTAGGACATTTGGCCCCAAAAGTTGAATCTATTTAACGAAATGGTAGAGTAAGAAGAAGAAACATTAGTAAGAACAATGTTTTTTTTATCCCTATACTTATGGTATGAACTAAAAAATAACTAACTAGAGTTCCACGATCTCATACCTTCGCCAAATGAGATTACCCTTTATGCAAATAAGATCCTCATTTGCATGAATTACATCAGTTGACCATATTCTCCTCCCAATGGCAGTGTTATCTTAACAAAGAAGTTAATTCTAGCATTTCCTCATAAATTATGCAAATGAGGTGCTGATTTGAATAAAGTATGTTGAATGATGTTCACCTCCAGTCAACTTTGAAATGCACAAGTATGAAATTGCCAACATCAACCACTATGGAATCATAGTATTTTCTTATTAATTATGCAAATTAGGTCTTCATTTACATAATTAATATATGGCGATGTTCCTCTCATTCTTAATTACACATGTCACAAGGTATAATAGTCCTATCATGGAAGGTAGCTGAATTATAGAATTCCCTCATTAATTATGCAAATTAGATCCTAATTTGCATAATTGTCATTTAATTATGTCAAGCATCACTTAAGCTACCTACATACCAAATATCAAGACGATCCGTCGAACGGTTATTGAGTTATCCTACTTTAAACATTTTCATACAAATGCCGCTAGGGGGCCCAAACTTACGTCACTTCTTCCCGAGCAAAACCGGAAATTCCGCTGCAGTACCATAACAAGCCGCCAGGGGGCCCAAAATCTAATCATTTCGAGGTCTCATCAAGACCTACCCACCTACCAAGTATGAAGATAATCCATCCAAGCCTTCTTAAGTTATGCTGTTGACACACACACACACACACACACACACACACAGACACACGGCCACAAAAACATAACCTTCTTGGCGAAGGTAAAAATACAACAGTTGGATTGGTAACATCCCATACATTATTGGTAAGGATGTTATTGGCATAATGCAAACCTTTGATTTTCAAGATTCAAAAAAACGTCTACACCCTGCATTCCAATGCTAGAGCAGGACATATATTCTGATCCTGGTCGCGTTCCCACAGGTTACCAAGTTACAGCTGGCTTGGTCCCATATATGTTGATTAGCAACAGGGTCTCATGACATATTTGCTGTTGGCTCATGGCGAAGTAGGGAGAATATATTAATACATTTGCATTGAAGGGAACGTCGCTGGCGGAAACGATGATTGTTTCCCTGAACGCAAATTCAAATTGAACCTGAGATTATGATGGTGGATCGTTGGTGAGCATGATCTAGCCGAATCGAACCAGATTGGGAGCGTTTCCACTGTGATAAATTGGACTGAATCGACTCGGATAGCTATTTATTCGGTTCGATACAGATAATTTTACCCTGGTGAGAATGGAGCTAATATGTTATAGCTAATACAGGTGCTCCAATGCAGTTATGACCCAATTATCAACAGCCAGTCAGAATTAAGATCAGCCAACTGCATGCTACATGCCTCATGGTCACACCACTATTTTGAGTGGTTTTGGACATAACAACCATCTAAAAGTCCCAAATTATACTATTTTAACGGGTAGTATGCCAAAATTTATAATGTCACGGCGGTCAGTTTTGGGTCCCAATGCCCCCACCTGCTTTAGAACCCGAATCGCGATCTGACCTACTTCAAATCCAAGGAAAAAAAAATTGTGATGATAGGGGCTTGGCCAAAACGTAAAAAAATGGGTAAATTTTGGACCACTGCTTACAATAATCATTTTCTAAAATGGCAGATTTTCACCATTTGAATGCCTTAGTCTTATCTAAAATAGACAGTCTTTCCCCCCTTTAACTTTATCAAAGAAACAGACAGTTTGTTGGCTTATATATATATATATATATATATTTATATCCCATGTCTGCCTCAACACACTCTTATAATGTTGTTTAATTGTATAGTCTTACATAAAATATACTACTACGATGCGATTTGGGGAAATTGTGGAGAGTGTCTGTCTGACAAACTATAAAAGTTCCAGAACCGGGTAGTGAGACTTATTCTTGGTTTACCATACACACATCATGTTGACGATGATGAGTTATCTACCCTAGGCTGGAAAACTTTATCATCACGGAGAAACTTGCATCTGCTACAACCAATGTACAAGGCAGTAAACAATGAACTCCCAGAATTTATAAACAGCTTTCAGATGGCTTCCGAATCTCACAGATATCCCACCAGACACAGTCAGCACCTATCCTTGAATGTGGCAAACGCAAGTTCTCCTACAGAGGCCCTATCCTAAGGAACAGGTTGCCACAAGATATAAAGACCTGCCCGTCCATGTCAAGTTTTAAAATGAGATGTAAAAAATGGCCAGACCTCTGACCCCTCTATACCAACAAGCTGAACTGGGCAATGACTGGACTGGACAATTTGTAATTTTGTTATTATCATTAATTATTATTGTTATTGGTTAGTTATTGTGTTTTTCTTTATTATCATTGTCATTATGATTATTTATTGTATCCCAATTTTACGGTTTGAGGAGGACCACATTTTTTACTGACTTAACTACCTTGATTTCTTGAATTTAGTCCCTTACATGTCTATAAAAATGTCAATACGTTGCTATTATGATGCAGATATTCAATACTGCATTTGATTTGTAAATGTTTATAACATGTTATTTTTTATCAATTAACAGATCTCAATCAAAATGCACCAAGCCTGGGACATCCCCCCCCCCAGTCAGAAATAATCATTTTTAGTGTTTGTTGGAACCCCCAAAAAGGTGAATATTGCTAGAAACGCCATGGATGTTTTACAGGACAATGTTTTCTGTCAAAGAGAAGGGATTTTGTATGTGCAGGGATTTTCCAGCTGTTTATTCTTAGCTTTATGTGTATAAAATATAGGGGGGGGGGGCACAGTAGGCACAGTATGGTGTGGTACCAGGTATAAAAGTCAAAATAAAAAGGAAATCTTCTTTTGAATTGCTGTAAATTCTCTTCGGAGTAGTAGACAAGACTATAGTGTCTACTGATTGAGAGTTGTCAATAGACAAACCCCTGTGAAATTGGATATATATTAGGTAGGTATACTGGCACACTGCTGTACACACTAGTTTAGGGCCCCAGACACTGGATATGAGCCTTGCTCTCGATTCCCAAGGGAACTATCAATGAACTTCACCTTCGGGAAACATGATCAGACACCCCTAGTGTATAAGAGAGGGTGATAGTTAGTCTCAACTCTCTTTTTCTGTATCCCAGAATCTAGGCATGGACATGGGTGACCCTTGACCTCAAATGATAGTCAAAGGTCATGACCTCTAATAAGTACAAAATAAATACAAAACTCAACGACATGAATTTCAGAGTAAACCCAGAATGCACCCCAAACACATGTGAGCACTGTATGAAACTAGAGAACATCGACCACTATCTATGGGAGTGTGGTCAGTACGATAAGCAGAGAAGAGCATGGGAGAAAGACACTTACTTCTGTCTAGAAGAAGAAGGTCTACAACATATGGCACGAGAAGGAAGTCTAGATTTATATGCAGGTGCACATGGAAAGATGAAGTTGCAGAGAACCCTGATTGAATACATCATTTGCCATGCATGCCAAAAACAGTTTTTATACTATGCAGATTTCCTTGCTTAATAACAATACAAGGAACCAATGACAATGCGGAGAGGTAAGTTTGGCGGGAACACAAGTGTTTAATTTCGTAACAAATAAGGCAGATACACATGAACTTGAACTTGAACTTGAACTAGGCCATAAACTTGACCTTGAACTTGAACGATCATGAAAATAGACATTTCGCTTAAGTTAGTACTGGGAGTATGAAGAATATGGGGAAAATAATCGTTGCGGATTACAGAAAAATTAGGAAAAAACCACTAAACCACCTAATATTAGCCATAGTAAGGATGAACCAAAACAGAAAATAGGTATTGAATATATGGCGATAATATTTGGCGTATTACAAAAATGTGCAACTAGATCTATACTAGATCCTATAGAATCCAATAGAGGACGTTTAGCAGGAAGTGTTGTACATGTATAACTAGACGTGACAGATCCTTTAGCCGCCAGGTGATTACTCAATGGATAAATTAGGTGCCGCGAGCCGGCTACCCCAACCCTAACTCTCCACCGCCCGGGGCCAAAATGGGAAGTGTGAGAGGGGGGAGGTAGGATTTTTCCAGTGCTGCAAACGGCAGGTTAAGTGTTTACTCACTTAGAAAGAGGTAGTTTAGAATGTTGTTGTAGAAGACGACCTGCACGTTTAGTATAGCATCCTGTACAGCTTTGTACATGTTATAATAAAGCAGAGTTACTGTATCATAATTATTAGCCAAGGACTAAATAGATGTGTTTTAGAATTACAGAATCGTCAGCCTGAGCTGGATAAATTGCACTACTACACAGTGTTACAACGGTAATAATATATGTATAGTACCTACAGTAAGCCGAAGCTGAGAGGAAAGGAGGCAACCTGCTCACCGTTTCGTCGGCTGTCGGCTTTGACTTATTTACAGTACGAATTAACATAAAATACCTACTGACAGAGGGAAGGGGGCAAACCGTTCCCATTCCATCAGTTGCGAACCTGACTTATTATTTACAGACTGGGTAACCGATAGTATATTGTTAAGAACTGACAGTCAAAACTGGGGGAAAAGAAAGGTCCTAATGACAACATACTAGTCTACAAATAGTACCTAACATACAGCCGCAACTGAGGGGAAAGGAGGCAACCCGCTCACCATTCCTTCAGCTGCAAACTTTGACTTACAAGGTAACTAAAACTATTTACAGATCTAATTGATAGCTGAAATTGAGAGGAAAAGAGGCAACCCGCTCACCATTCCTTCAGCTCAGACTTTGACATACAAGGTAACTAAAACTATTTACAGATCTAACAGACAGCCGAAACTGAGAGGAAATAAGGCAACCCGCGCATAATTCCTGCAGTTTACGGGCGTTTGTTCTAATTCTAATTTTAACGTAACAAATAGTGTTATGGTCGGATGTATTTCTTGAAGGCTCCTGAGGACCATCGCCCCAAAGCGCGCAGTTGGGAGTCTGTTACGCCGGTTTGGGCAGCATAAGTAGCTGCTCCTATACGGAAGGAGTGAGCTGTATAAGCGCGCGGGTCTAAGTGCGCATGCTGAACGCATGTGCGTAGGATGTGTGAGAAGTAGTCGCTGGAGACTGGGCGGCCACTGCGGTACAGAAAGAGGCATCCCGCACACTTTCCTCGCAGTGTGAGATACTGATTAAAATTGGCTACTGGGCAGTAAGAGCTGTCGGGGTGCGGGGCAATAGAGATTGTCGGATGATGGCCCGGAGCACTGTGCTTGTAGGTGTGAAAGGTCACGGATAGAGAGGGGACAGGGGCCGTCTGGACTTTCACATGTGAGAGCTGCAAGGTGTGGCTGGAAGAACTGGTGACGGTGACTTCACTTATTCGGGCAAAGGAGTAGAAAGAGAAGAGGAACAGTGTTTTGTACAGTTGGCGATCATAGGTTGAGGCTAAGACTGAAGGCAGGGCATCAATTAAGGATTTTAGGATGTTGGGTGTGATTGGTCGCCTGCCGTCAGGGATTGTGGATTTGCGGGCGGCATGCAGTAACTTATGGATAACGAAGGATTGGGAAGGGTCAGGAATGCCAAGTAATTTATGGACATAACTGATGGCAGATAACTTAGAGGATATGGAAGACGCCGCAAAGCCCTTATTGTGTAAGAAACCGACAAACTGCGTTAGGAGGTCGGTTGAAATTGGTGGAATAGCTAAGTCTTTGCCAAAGATTTCCACAGAGAAATTGCGGAAGAGCTGCCAAGTCTGACGGTAGGAGCGGAGGGTGGAAGGGGCCAGAGCCGAGGATAGCAGGTCGGTTACGGTCCTATTAAGGTGTTCGGCGACAGGCGTCTTGGGATATGTGTCGGGTGCGGGTCCATATGTGGAAACTCCCGTCGAAACCGGTCGACCTGTAATCGAGAAAGAGCATCCGCCATTACATTTTGTTTGCCCGGCACATGTGTGGCCCTACAGAGTATGTTACGGCGCAGAGAAATAAGCACAAACTGCCTAACCAGGGGCATGATCAATGGGTTCTTGGAGGTCTGACGGTTAATTATGTGAACTAGGGCGCCGTTGTCGGTATGTAAGAGAATACTACGATTTTCCCACGACTGTCCCCAAATGTGTAGTGCGACTACAATAGGGTAGAATTCGAGTATTGTAATGTTACGGGTACACAAAGGGGATGGCCACGCGCCGTAAAACCAGGCAGTCCCGCAAACCGCCCCATACCCGAGCGAGGCTGCCGCATCGGTGTAAAGGTGGAGGGTGTGGTTCGAAACGAAACATTCATCCAAGAAGAATGATCGCCCATTGAAATCCTTCAAAAAGGTTAGCCACATAAGCATGTCCTGGCGTACTTGGTGAGTTATCGGGATAGTGGAATGTGGAGTGGGTCGGCATTTCGTGAGGTCAATTAACCTCCGTAAGAAAGCACGGCCGGGAGGTACAACTTGGCATACATGGTTAAGCAGGCCTGCCAACGACTGAATTTGTCTAAGTGTTGCACTGCCAAGTTGCAAGAAGGGGGCTAGCTGGTCTCGGCATTTTTCGAGTTTATCCAATGGCAGTCTAGCCTCCATGGCAATCGTGTCTAGCTCAATGCCAAGAAAGGACATCGTTGTGGCTGGTGGAAAAGTTTTACCCTCCGCCAGGGGGACCCCTACGTTCAAACACATTTTGGAAAAGGCAGTGAGATCTCGGTGGCATTGTCTGAAAGACTTTGCAGCAAACAAGAAATCGTCCAATATATGTGTAGGGAACATGATGTACAATTTGGTACGTGCTATCCATTCCAGAGCAGTACTGAAGCTCTCGAATATTGCGCATGACGTTGAACTGCCCATTGGTAAGCATTTATCAAAATAGAATTTTCCGTCCCAATAAAACCCCAAGAGATGATAATCATTTGGATGGACAGGGATAAGCCGGAAGGCTGACTCAATATCAGTTTTGGCTAGATAGCAGCCCGGACCCAGGGTTTTAATGTGGCCAATGGCGGTGTCAATAGTTGCATACGTCACGGAAGACACCTCAGTGGGGATCCCATCATTAACGGATGTCCCCTTGGGGTGGGAAAGATCATGGATCAGACGGAATTTACCTGGAACTTTTTTGGGTACGGCATAGAGTGGGGATAGGAATAAGTTGTGGAAAGGAGGCGAAGAAAAGGGTCCGGCAACACGCTCAGACTCCAATTCCTGCTGAAGTTTGTCGCGTATAACGTTAAAATGGCTTTGGTTTGGTTGTGGCGGGATGATTAAAGGGCGGAGCCGCGGGCCAAAATACTCGAGGGGAAACCCGTGGGTGAAACCGTCCAATAGATACTTTCTGTCGTTGTGAGGATAACCAGAGAGATAGAAGGCTAGGGACCTAGCGTCTACGGGGGTTGGCAACCGCTGGGGTGCTTTTTCCACTACACTGGAAGGCCTTGTGCCCTTCGCCGCAGCGGTAGCAAGTATGCTTGTAGGGGCAGGCGGCTTTGAAACACATGTCATCGGGCGTGTGGAATCGAAAACAGTACCCAGGTGGGACATCACGGGGCCTGGGCTGGGGTGCGCTGCCCCGGCGTATCGGTAGGCTTGGTTGGGAAGCCCTGGCCTGATCTGGGGAGGGGAGGGTGGTAAGTGCATCTACGTATAATTGCAGGTGAGGGGTGTTCCAAGGGGTGTCGGGAGACCTTTCTCGGTGGTGACGAAACTGCTCGTCGTACCGCAACCACCGAGCCTTGCGAGAAGCTAGATCGCGGATTAGGTGTAGGTAGGATACTAAGTGCGAGCTGTGTTCGGGGTGCTTCTGAATATAGATGAACTGGAAGACCAGGAACGCAGACGTCCACTGGTCGATAGAAAGGTCGCGCTTGCTGTCGTGCGCGGGGGGGCGGTTCGCAATTGTCAGGGTGGGGGTCAGATTGTCAGTCAGTGCCACGGTGTAGTGTGGGTCGTGTCGGAAGTTTGGGAGCAGTTGCTTGAAGTCAATATACTTGTGATTCCAGATTTTGTCTTTAAGGTGGGCGGGGACACCGTTGTCCAGCGGGACATGGATGCCTGTTTGGGGGGCCAAGGGGGTGTCGAGAAGGGTAGGCGCCGGGGTGATGGTCTTAGAGCTGTGTGATTTAATCTTACCGTCATTGGTGTTTTTGATCACATTACCTAGCTCGTTAGTACTGTCATTGTTATCATTGTCAGCAAGCACACCGTGATCATCACCTATGATAGCTTGCACTACTGAGTCCTTTGCCCCCGGCTGTGCAGGGTCAAGAATGGCGGGCGGCAGAACAGGCTGACTGCTTGCAGATGTGCTTCCCGGCCCGTTCGGCGCAAGCGTGGAGATGCTCTTTGCAAGTTGTTCGGTCACCGAAGTGAGCGCCTGGACCTGCTGCTGTAAGGCCTTTATCTGGTCCCCTGCTGTGTCGGAAGGTGGAGGGTCTTTCTCACGGCGAGGATCTTTGACGGCTGGATCTTTGACGGTTGGATCTACGGCGGTTGGATTCTTCCTCTTACGTGTGTTCGGCATGACTAGGGCTCAAAAGAAAAGACAATGAGGAAAGAAGTCATAATATATATTTTTATAAAAGTAAGTTGTGTTCCATGCCAAGGGTCACCTAGGAGAGTTGTACAGGGGGACCGCAGATGTGCCACAGCTGTAAGAGCTCTGGAGCGATATAAACAGTGCATCAGGGTTGATCACCCCACACGATGCTATGATGATATAACAATGCATCAGGGTTAACCTCCCCACATGATGTTATGATGATATAAACAGTGCATCAGGGTTAATCACCCCACACGATGCTTTAAAGATATAAACAGTGCAACAGGGTTAAACACCCCACACGAGGCTATAAAGATATAAACAGTGCATCAGGGTTAATCACCCCACACGATGCTATAAAGATATAAACAGTGCATCAGGGTTGATCACCCCACACGATGCTATGATGATATAAACAGTGCATCAGGGTTAAACACCCCACACGATGCTATAAAGATATAAACAGTGCATCAGGGTTAAACACCCCACACGATGCTAGGACGATATAAACAGTGCATCAGGGTTGATCACCCCACACGATGCTATAAAGATATAAACAGTGCATCAGGGTTAAACACCCCACACGATGCTATAAAGATATAAACAGTGCATCAGGGTTAAACACCCCACACGATGCTATAAAGATATAGTTCTCAGAAACCCGCTCCGTGAAATGGGGAGGGGCCGGGTGGGGTTTAAATCGTTGGGGACGTCCCGCGTACGTGGCTGATCGCTTGCACGTTCAAAACAGAAAGAGATAGGGGACGCTACCGACTGGTCAGACCATATTGTCTTGACCAATCAGGCTGCGCCTTGTGAAGCCGGTCACTGATACATCTGGAATGCGTTTACACGGCTTTTCTCAGAAATCTGCTCCGTAGAAAAACAACATTTTGCCATGCATGCCAAAAACAGTTTTTATACTATGCAGATTTCCTTGCTTAATAACAATACAAGGAACCAATGACAATGCGGAGAGGTAAGTTTGGCGGGAACACAAGTGTTTAATTTCGTAACAAATAAGGCAGATACACATGAACTTGACCTTGAACTTGAACTAGGCCATAAACTTGACCTTGAACTTGAACGATCATGAAAATAGACATTTCGCTTAAGTTAGTACTGGGAGTATGAAGAATATGGGGAAAATAATCGTTGCGGATTACAGAAAAATTAGGAAAAAACCACCATAGGCTCACTTAAAGTGTGAGCTGAAACAACTCGCCCACATCCAAGCGAAATGCGAGAGGGAAAAAAGGGGGATTCCCCGCGGGAATCAAAACATATTCAAGGTGTAAGACTTCTACGGTCATCAAACAATACGAACATATTAATATATATATATATATATAGTAACAATTAAACTCCAATCGAAAAACATATTCCAAAATTGCAAAATTCAGCGGTATTCAAACAGTATGAACAATGCGAGAGACATATTCAGATGCAAAAGTTCAACGGCAATCGAACGATATGGACTTAGCTGAGAAAGATTCTTGAACCTAAATAAATAAATCCCTTTGGGTTTCATGAACAAGTAACATGTCACAGTCATAAATAGATTCTTTTGCAGGAGAAGGACAATCGTGTATACTAGTAAGAAGTATTTTAAGACTCATTTGGAAAGGACCCGGACAGAAAGATATGACACCGGGAAACACGCCTACACCAGGGAGAGTCCATTAGCGAATGTGCGGCAGAAGTGCTCCGCGGACCGACTTAAACAGTTGCAGATTTCCCAGGTCGCTGAGATGGAGTCCGTCCGAAACAAAGTAGTGTGGGTTTTTTTGCCACAAACGACAGTGGCGCCAAGTCGTGACTGTGGGCATGGGCTCAATGAGAGAGTTAAGAGATTTGCGGAAGTCGGCAAGACGATCATGAAAGTCAGGCATATAGTTGGGCAGTTTCAGTCTCCAGATGGGCTCAGCTAAGATGACCCCCCTTACAGATGGAATGTCAGAGATCGCGTACGCCAAAGATGAGAGATCCTGGGCGATTTTCTCCGGGGATAGATAATGTCGGCAAATGTCATTGTGACCCAGTTCTACATAAACAATGTGGGGACGTGTTGCTTCAAGGTCAGGAAGAATTGTGGCATAGTACTTAGGAAGGCTGCAGCCTGGTACTCCATGAAACGTAATGGCAACGTTTTCAAGCCAGAAATCCGGAGATACGGCGCGGCCACTAGCCGTTTTAGTGCGGCTTTTGACAAAGGAATGGAGTCGTGACGTAAAAGAGTGGCCGGTGATAGAAATACGAGTAACAGGCTCATCCATAGTAATAATCAAGGTAAGCTCACCGAAGCGAAGGATGGACGAACTTGCTGAACCTCGTCCTGTAGGCGGTCTGCTTTGATAAAGATCCTGTCTTCACAGCGATGTTGGTATCGCAAAGTTTGGAAACGTTCTTGTAAGAAGTTCAGCTGCCACGTAATCCGAAAATCCAACGCAACACAACTGCTTGGTCTTCACAACGATGTTGGTAGCTCAAAGTTTGGGAACGTTCTTGTGACACAGGGTAGGCGGCGAGGAGAAGGCTCGACGTGGCGCGGGAGCGCACGGCGTGTCAGTCCGGCATACGACGAAAAAGGTTCGAAACGAAACCAGTGTCGGGAAAGCAAATATCCAGTGATTATCCAGAGAATATCCAGAGATCATCCAGAGAATATCCAGAGAAAGAAAATCGGTTGAAAAGTTTTGGAAGACTCGGACAATATTGTTTAAATCGTTGGGGACGTCCCGCGTACGTGGCTGATCGCTTGCACGTTCAAAACAGAAAGAGATAGGGGACGCTACCGACTGGTCAGACCATATTGTCTTGACCAATCAGGCTGCGCCTTGTGAAGCCGGTCACTGATACATCTGGAATGCGTTTACACGGCTTTTCTCAGAAATCTGCTCCGTAGAAAAACAACATTATCTACAAAGAGATTTGAAAAATAAGAAGAATGGATGAATATGTATTTATGTTGGAGACTGAGATGAAAATGGAGAACTAAGAACAAGAAAAAGGACAAGGAGACAAAACCACCACTGATCATGACTATGCCGACCAATTGGAAAAAAGCAACAAGAGACTAGCACATGAGGAAATGATGAAGCACAAGGAAAAGAAGTTGTAAAGCACATGTGACCATCACCCGACGATAAAGAGCGGATGACTAGAGACAACAACACCAACATAACCTAATGACCAAATCATGAAGCTAAGGTCACTTGGCAAACTGCATTATAATATTGAAGCAATTATGCTTCCTACAAGACATATTGTGGACAGCCAAAGCCTTTCATGTGTTTAAAAAATGCTCATATTGCTTGGGTCAAATTTGGCCCCAGCCGGACCAAGCTCAGGCTTTCATTTATAATTTTTACAAAATTGTGCCGATCTCCAAAAAAAAAATTAGGAGAAGTTAAAGAAGAGGTTTACTGACAAAGTCACGGAAGGAATTTTTGATCTGTTCAAAAATTTTCAAATGGCACATCAAAATGTACGCCTGGGGTCAGATTTGACCCCGTTAGGGTGTTTTAGGGTTAAACATATGCTGACAGAGATCCGCTAACATATTTGGCCTACACAACAAAAAAATGTATTTTGGGACGTTTTGGCTATTGCTAGACTAAAAATGTATATTTTGCTTCCCATGCCCTGGCATTAAAAGCAAACGCCTTGAAATTTAGCAAGAAGGTGTTACTTACTTACTCCCGCTCGAACCAATCCAGAAAGTCTCGTCCATAACACTTGGTCTTCCATGGCCCTTCGCAATTCATTAGTATCGTGCAGATCAGTGTCAAATCGCAGATTGTCTAAGTAGGTGACTCTAGGTCTCCCTCTACTTCTTTTTCCCTTTGCAGTAGGCTCCCAAAGAACCAGATAGAAAGCAGGAATTTCAGAGTGTCTAGTGCAGTGACAATCCAGTTTCATTCTGCGCTGTTGTATCTTCTTGGTGACAGGTGGCAGATCTTGGTACAACTGCTGGTTTGTTAGCTTTTGCGTAGCATGCGGGTGTAGCATCCATTAGGCCTTTTTTCCAGTGACTTTGTTAGAGTCCACGTCTCGGATCGGTATAACAAGACGGATTCCACAGTGGCAATAAACAGCCTCACTTTAATTCTGCGTGGTAGACTGGATTTCCATATCTTACTCAGCTTGTGGCAGCTGTTCCAAGCGAGAGCTTTCCTGACTTCAAAATCAGTTTCAGAGTTTTCCATCTGTGAGCCGAGATACTTTAAGTTTGTAACCATCTCTACAGTGTCGCCACTTCTGGTTTGAATGACTACATGTGTTTTTTGGTTAAAGGTCATCATTTTAGTTTTTTTAGCATTAGGGTGGAGACCTACTTTGCCAGCTTCATTATCCATTCGGAGTAGGAGCTGTTGTGCTTGGTTACTAATCACACTGCGCAATCATCGGATCATCCTGCATAAGTTAAGGGACAGTGCCGAAGTCGCGAGGAGGGAGTCTAGACCCTGGAAATGGGCATTAGTATCTAAGGTGGGTTGGCCGGTGGGAAGCGCCCGTGGCATGGTATTAAGTACACGGGTATGGAAACGAAGCCCTTCACGAAAGCGAGGCTCGATACAGGGATTTCGCAAGGGATGATGGGTATCCCGGTCGTATACGCGCGGTATTTTTAAATCGGGCAGCCTTTCAGTAGCGTTAAATGTCGCTCCAAGTCGGAATCCGACCTCTAGTGCGTTCCTGTGAATTCTAGTTTAATTTCAACGCATTTAAACAACATTTTTCGAAATATATACGGTCTTGTATTAAAGACACCAAATAATGTCCTTGAAGACACAAATGCTAGTACCCTACTTTTGGGCCTTTTCATGCTCTGAAAATACCCCATGAACCCATGCTAATACAAAATAAGAGAAAGCTAAAGGACTTAGTCATCAAAGAATCTAATTTAAGATGGAGAAGTTGTCACAAGGTTTAACCACATAACAAAAAAAAGAAGTAGCTGTCTGTATTTGGAAACCTCTGTTTTTATTGAATAATGAATATTGAATCTTGAATTTGCTGAAGAGTATACTGTTACACAAATTGCACATGTAATAAGGTGTATGTTCTAGTTACTGATGATGCATACATTTATTATTGTATCAATATTATATCTTCAAAGCAAGTTGTTACTGTAACCTCACCACAGTCAAAAGAAGATACAAAACATGCTTTTATGTATTTTAATCTGCAATAAGAAGAATACAAGGTCTTCTCCTATTTCACATAGGTGGCACAAATGCAGACAAAACAAAAGGGCACTATCATAATAAAGTACCTTCCACTCTGTAGAAAGGTTATCTACAGGCTGATTATACATAATTTTACATTACCCAATATTTTTGTCTGCTCACTGAAAGCACAAACAGCATTTTAGTTGCAGCGAAATGATTATAAATGATTTCTCAATGTAAAAATGTACAAACAGAAAATAAAATATGTATCGTTTCAATCAGCACTGGCCAACTACATGTACAAAATATTATATTAATACACGTACTAGCAGCTAGTTACCTATCATGGTCAACTCTAAAAAGGAAGTCTAAAATAAACAGTTACAAAAGGAATTTTTATAGGTAACATGCTTTCATATGAATACATTCTGCAAGTACATGGAAGAACTTTCAAAATCTAAATCTCTGGTAATAGAAACTATGATGCCAATCATGCCATCAATGAAGTATGAAGAAGGTATGCCATCATATCCAAGAACTTATTACGTCTTGAGTTCCACTTGCTTCCACAGTACACGCCATCTGAAAAAAACACAAAAAAACAACGTCATCAGAGTTGAAAGTTCACTGACTCTTCAATTCAATGAATGAATGTTCCTGTCCTATCCTACCAAGCACACACTATTACACCACTTGAAGGATCACAGAGATGAACATGTATGTGTAGGGGGGGGGGGCAGGGTATGCTAGACAGTTTTTAGGTAGAGCAAGGAGGTTGTAGTTAGAGTAAAGACAGCTGTTCTAAAAACAACATGTCATCTGAAATGTTTACTACTTCACTTTTTGAAAATCTTTGCTTCCTTAAAGCAATTTTGAATAGCCTGTAAGTAGAGCTATCCATACACTCAAGTCAATGTTCACATCAAATCTGCTAAAGTTTCACTTACTTTTACAGCACATAATTCCTCATCCAAAATATGCATCAGGTTGACTTTCCCCAGATTGTTGTAGAGATACAAGTACTAATGACTTACACTACTTTGGGGAAAATACATCTACTAGTATTAAATTCCTGCGGGGGGATATTTAAGTAAACAGACTTGTCAATGTGTAAAGCAATATGGCCGACCAAATCTTGGCCAATTTCCAAAGTCTATATTTCTTCATCCAAAGCATGAATTGATTTGACATTCCCTCATGGCTTAGAGACATATAAGTACTATTGACTCAGTACTTTTTAACAAATCAGACTTTTTCTGTAATTCCGCCCCATTTTTGAAAGTTGCTGGGTGTGAACAAAATGGCTGCCCATATTTTGGTCAACTTTCAATGTCTATAATTCTTCATCAAAAACATGCATGACCTTGATATTCCCTCGTATAATGAAGACATTTAAGTACTATAAAGTCATGGTACTTTCGAAAACATCAAACATGTTTTTCTATTTCCGGCCAATTTTGAATGTTGCTGGGTGTGAACAACATGGCCGCCCATATCTTTGCCAACTTCCAAAGTCTATATTTCTTCATCAAAAGTAAGAATTAACTTGACATTCCCTCATGGCTTAGAGACATATAAGTACTATTGACTCATAGTACTTTTGAAGAAATCAGACTATTTCTGTAATACCGCCCCATTTTTGAAAGTTGCTGGGTATGAACAAAATGGCTGCCCATATTTTGGTTAACTTTTAATGTCTTTAATTCTTCATCAAAAACATACATTGACTTCATATTCCCTCATATGATGGAGACATTTAAGTACTATAAAGTCATGGTACTTTTGAAAACATCAAACATCTTTTTCTATTTCCGGCCAATTTTGAATGTTGCTGGGTGTCAACAAGATGGCTGCCCATATTTTGGTCAACTTTCAAAGTCTATATTTCTTCATCAAAAGTATAAATTAACTTGACATTCCGTCATGGCTTAGAGACATATAAGTACTATTGACTCAGTACTTTTGAAGAAATCAGACTATTTCTGTAATACCGCCCCATTTTTGAAAGTTGCTGGGTGTGAACAAAATGGCCGCCCATATTTTGGTCAACTTTCAGTGTCTGTAATTCTTCATCAACAGTATGCATGAACTTGATATTCCTTTGTATGCTGGAAACATATAAGTACTATTGAGTCATTGTACTTTTTTAAATATCAGGCCTGATTTTCAATACTTGTTCATTACTTGAAAATAGCCTGGTCTGAACAAAAGGGCCACCCAAATTTTGGCCAACTTTCCAGGTGTATATTTTGTAATCACAAACATGGATTGGCTTTGCATTCCCTCATATGTTGTAGAAATATAAGTACTACTGAAACATGCTACTTTGGTAAGATGTACATTGGCTGATCAAATCCCTGGGAATGTTGAACTCATCACACTTCTGCACTGTGGGAGGGGGGCAGCTGTACACAATGTCAACATTGCCAAGTCATTTTCTCACGATCGGCTTGGCCGATTGACTTCAAATTTTCTGTGTAAGTAGGGTCTATCAAGTTGTATCGATGGGTGCATTCCAAATGTAGCTATGTATTTGTATAATAATTTACCTCTCTGTTAACACATCCGCAGTGAACAATTTGTAGTATCAGAAGGTGATCTGCAGATAGAAGAAGCTGAAGAAAGACAATCAAGACTTTACCAAGTACATATGTCATGCAAAATGGAACACCAATATAGTCACTGTCCATACGCACCTTCCATCTTTCTGTCCACTGCCGACAGGACGCACAGTTCTCCGTGTTCTGCAGCACGTCATTCCGGCCCCCCTCCCCGGGCGCCATATTGGTGCAACAAGCCTCTCCTATCCCACAATTCATCGTTTCCATACCCGTCTATGTTTGATACCATGCCCGTGGCTATCTTCCCTGATTCCGCTCTTGAAAACCCTTATTGCCCGAACCCACGTGACGGCCCCCACCTTGCTCTTCGGTGTTGCGGATGTCTCCGACGAAATGGGTGCAGTGATAGGGCACGCATGCCTTATATGGGGTTGGTTATTTAGGTTATTACGGATGACCAATGAGAGCGCAGTGTAATTAGTTGTAGTCTTTCAGCTAGTAAAGCTATATCGTCCGCAAAGTCTAGGCCCCCAGTATCCTCATGGTGTCTATGTCTTTATTACCTTCGTCAGAAGGTTATATGTTTACATACATCATATAGACGATTCCGACAGTCACCTTACCTATCCCAGTTACCCATGCTAGCTATTGGGCACTGCTGCATCCACGTACAGTAAAAGATCAATCAAAGCCGAAGTAATCAACAACGATACATTTCATAACCCTATTATGTTTGGTTGAGTGCCCTCTGTTTCTAGGTCTTTGTATAACAATCTGTTCTGACCTTCTGTGACTCTTGGGATGTTTTCGACTCTTCAGTTTGATATGTAGTAAAGCGAATGTTTCTGTACGTGTTTTATTGCGATACTTGTGTAGTTGATTTTTCTGATGGCTCTCTTTTGTACCGTGGCCGAACTCGTAGCTACGACTTACAAAGTTACAGTTGGGTGTAAACAAGGCCCAAGGAGTTAGTTTATTTGGATCCTTTTTCGGAAAATTGACTTCATCGTACAAAATTTAGATTTTTATTGACAAAGTTATTGCTACATCTAAAAAATTGTAAAAATTAACAAACTTTTCATATTTTTCAAAACGTGGGCAATATTTCAATTTTCCGGAAACCGATTCTTATAGTAGATGACTGTCTCTACATCCTGTAAAAAAATCACTGCTCGAGACCCACCGCAGCAGTTTGGCCAGGCCAATTATCGGAAAATGATATACATGAGAAATTTATAAATTATGCAAATACTATACGTTTATTATCAATATCTCATACATATTTGCAAGTAGTAGTATATGTGCAAAGATCCTGCAAAAATTCAAACTTTTTGGCCGTACGGAACTGAAGATATAGCGATTTTTGTCTACCCCACCATTCACTCTATTTCGGTGCATGATCACGATTGGTCAAGTCTTAACCGACTAGAGTCTGTTAATGTTGGTTTGTCCTGAAGTTGTCGTCTTAGGGTAGCTTGTACTCTTGTTTCTATTAACAGGACGATTGTGTAAAACCTCAGTATCTCTGTATTTTAACGCTTTGTCTATGTTTATAAATGTGTATATATGTTTATATATGTAAGTTATCATACAAAAGTCAGGACAAAAATTAAAAGAGAAACAGACGCAGATTGGCCAAAAAATGGGAGACTTTTTATAATGGGACTTTACCGAAAACGAAACACAAAGTAATAAAGTATATATTCCAAAATCTTATAAAGCAAGCCATTAATTAAAACTTAAAACTAGCAATGGCGGAGAAAGAGGTGGCGGTGGGTGAAAGAGAAACAACAAGTGGCGTCCTGCACCCACATACCGTTAACTCGAGTGTCCGATCACATGACTACGTCAATGGTAACGGGCCGAAACAAAAAGAAACACGTTTTTAGACAATTGATAGAAACTGCCGAGGGAAATTTTTCTTAAATTCATACAAAACTCAGGACAAAATAAAAAAGAAACAGACACAGGCTGGTCGAAAATGGGAAAAGTTTGATTAATAAGGGGACTTTTCCCAAAACAAACCACAAAAGGAAAGGCAAAACTGCATTTTTTTTTATAATTAAAAAAATAAAAACAAAAGAGAGGAACCCACCACCTACTCCTTTTTCTTTTCTATTTAACTTCCTATAATATCAACATTACACTGTTCTTGGGAATCAGCAATATACGGTACTACAGAACCATCTTTAAAATGTTAGCTGTTGTTCTATATAGGCGTCCGAACGCCAAAAATTTGGGAGGCAGATCGAATCTATGGGAACTCCTGAACGAAATGCAAAAGTGGCGCCTCCTCTACATCCACTATGTAGTGCGTATCTAGGACTTAAATCTGCTCTATATGATAGAAAACTACAAGATACATAAGATTTCGTAAGAGCTGCAATAATATCATTATTATGATTTAAACTGATTATATTATAATATTACAAAGAGTAGAATTAAGTAATGTCTTAGACCTTCCGGTTATAATCAGCAAACCTCCTCCTCTGTTTATAGCATTGTTTAGTGAACTGTTTAGCAGGTTCAAAACAATATAACGTAAAGGATCAAAATAATTTAACATAAACTTACATTTTTTTCTTAAGCGTAGAGAAACTTAAAACTATCACTGTCCATGTGGTTGCCTGAAACAAGTCCTAGGTATCTCACTGTTCTTAGCTCTTGAGTAAGACCTATGGATCATAGAGTGAAGAGCTGCTTCTGACGTGGCGTATGTACCGTTTGTTTCCCAAGACCTTATAGTACTGCTCGTGCAACTGTTCAAACTAACAAACTTAACTACTTCGAGAACAAGTTCACTAGCTGTGCGAACTATAGAAACATGCATACCGGCACATAAAAACTAAAGAAATAAAGTCACTTGTAACAGTAACATTTCCTCGGCATAACAAAACAAACTACTAGTATCATACTTTCCGTTACTACCAGTACTTAAACCAGCTCTAACTAGATCTGAGTAAAAAATACAATTCAGATCTATACAGTCTCGTGCAAGTTACAATACTATCGATATTGCAATTAACCTGACCATATAACAGACTGCTAATACAGAAACTTTGTTATCTATGTATACTACTCTCGAGGCCTACTGTTATGTCTAAAAACATTAATTTTAATATAGAAAACTGCTATGTGTACAGCAAAAACATAGTATGTATAGTTAACCGCTTAGCAGGGACAAAATGTTAACTAGCTATAAGTTGTATAACAGATTTAAAAATATATCTTTGAACGTTAAAAACATAAAGGTATCAAAGGTATCCAAAATGTTGCGCTGAACCTGTAGATGGAAACGATGCAGAGACCATCCGTGAATAGTTCCATCAGGTTGGTAAGTCACTGAATAAAGAGACTCTTTCTACACAACCAAGAGTTTTATTCAAACGACGTTTCGGTGACCGTCTGTCACCTTCTTCATACTTGTAGATATGTAAATACGTTTGGGAACGCATCTACAGCAGCGACACCTATGCTGCAGTGCAATGTGAACCAGTCAGAATTGCCCTAAAGAAGGTGACAGACGGTCACCGAAACGTCAGTTGAATAAAACTCTTGGTTGTGTAGAAAGAGTCTCTTTATTCGATGCAGAGACCAGTCCTGTGCAATCCGAACGTAAAAAGTTTTAATGTGCTCTCTTTGAAATCAGCCCCTTGGGGTTGAAGAGACCACCCATACGTCTTTATGATTAATAAATAAATAAATAAAATAATACCACTAACATTAAACTATAAAAACTGAAGCTCAAAATAAATAAATAAACTAAGTATACGCCCATTCGGGCTCAGGCAAAAATAACAAAGACACGAAAATTCAATCACCATCAAGGGCAAACCAAGATGAAATCCTGGAATACCGGAATCTGAAAAGTGGACTGATGTCACGTGATACTAACCGTGGTACAGGCATTCGTTAATGAATTCGTCCGGGTAGCTACAAATATCACTCTGACTTTCTAGGAAACCAAAGGTCGGATATCAAACAATATTTGATAAGCTCGCCCATACATCCTTTGTTCTACCCTCATTGGCATCCGTATAAAGTTATATTGTGTAGAGTCCATACATCGCTGCATCCGTGTCAACGAAGACTGTGGAGATTCCATCGTAGCGAATGCGAGATAAACCGCTGCCCCCGTGGTTCAGACATACATTATGTTTTTATTTCATTTCAGTGTTTTATACGCAGTAAACCACATGTGGTTATCTTTGCATTTAGCCTTTAGGGGCATGTATTCGCAAAATAAAGATTGTTATTATTAAAGCACGACAACAGACAAGGCACCATGGACTGGGACCTGGGCAGGCTGGGATCTGTACATGAGCTCTGAAGTGGCAGAACACATGAAATTGCATGAGAGAAAGTGGGAAAACAGCTGCGATGGTCGTGGTTGGAGTGCTTGTGGCGGGCTCGTTTGCTTATATCATGGTGAAGATCACCTAGTCAGAATAGTCAATACAGCCTAGAGTGAGACCGCACACTATACTATATTCGCAATATAAGGAAAACTGTTCTCCAACTGAAAAACAATTTACCTACCGGAATATTTGACCAAATTTATCGGCCTTCATTAGCTATCTGACCCAAGTGATGTACAGACGTGATTTTTCACTTTTGTGACGTCAGCGCTTGGTTAAAGTTCGTTGAAAGTAGGTACCGCACCCGGCGATCTGAGTGAATTCCTTTAGTTGTAGTTTAATTTTCATTATATGTAATTTATCAGGTCAGATATATACACTAAAGTTACAAGCATTCTAATTTAATAAAATAAGATTTCTATGAGCCTATATCAGAATCAGCAATATCAACATGAAAACACGCAGGTTAAATAAATTAACTCTCACTTTGCTACACCCTATCATTTACTCACAATAGTTGAAGAAAATTTTGAAAAAAACAACAACTTTTATTTTCGAACCAAGATTTCTCGGTGGATCCACGTAGCCAGTATCAACGTCAGTTTTCTAGGACTCCAGCAAGAACGCCAGTATCAATAGAAAAATATTAGTTGAAAACTCCAGAACCAGCTTCACAGTAAATGTACTTCTTCAATGGGATACGACCATTTATTCACACTTGTTCAACCTGAGTGCAACTTTAAGCATACGGACCGTGCAAAGCGCTAGCTTATATTGTTTAGTGATCTTGAAGAACTGTCAGGCGTTGATACACAATGTAATGTTTACTGTTTATTTATTCACACAAAACATTTGAAAAGGCAAAAAAGTACTAATATGTATAAAACAAGCAGTGTGCAGGAGGCGATATGTTACGTTGGACATATGCCAACAAAGATCCAAAAAATACATTTCGCATACACTCTTCAGAATGATGTATGTTGGCTATTGGCTACTAAAATAAAATTCTTTTTAAAGAAAAATGCTTCAATTAGAACTACGTCTTTATAACCAATATCTAGAATATAATACTCTTACGTCTTATAATGTTTTCTTTTCTCATGTTTAAATGATAAATCAAACAAGACTACAATCGTAGTACAAAATGTCCTGACAGAACTAAGTACAATGCAGACATCAATACCTACTTCGAAGCTCCTCTCCTCCATTTCGGCCAGTTCTTGTGAGATCGACTATATATGCATCATTAAACGCAAAAGAGAAGGGGTTGCAGAAAAGCTTCTTAAAGGTAATCTATGGAGGTGCAATTTAAAAATGTATATACAGGAGATCTATTTAAGTATTAAACGAAAGTGCCCCAAAAGAAAGATCTCCCGTAAACTCCTGCCACAAGGTCCAGCCAGATCTCCACGCACGTTGACAGCAAGCACATGACTGACAAACATGCATTGACGCTCTCTCAAGTACGGTTTGCAATTTTTGTATCTCTAAAGACTCTTAATTTTTTGTAATGTTCCTGAAAATATTCTATTACTGATTTTGTTTTGTTAAATGGGATCTTTTTAATGACTATGTAGGACAAAAGTACCTTGTCTTAAAAATGTTTCTTTTAAAATATAGATTAAGGTTGAAAATCATGCCTTTTTTAATACAAACTGTTTTTTAAAAAATCCCTTTGAAAATGCTCTTTCAAATTGCAATGAACGATTGGAATTTTGGCTATACAGAAAATTCAGAATGGAATACAGAATGCTAGACAATTTTTTTTTCCAAAATGGCAATTAAAGATTATGTTACTGTGCCTCACAAAAATTATATCTCTGCTCATCTTAAAATCAAATCCTTTTTAGTCACTTACGAATGCTCCACTTCGAACTATCACTTTATAAACAATATCTGCAACATAATTCCCTTGCCCCTTTTCACACGTTTTCTTAGTCTATATAGTCTGTACGTCTAATGGCATGACTTTTATTGATAACAGCAACATTGGACCACACTATGTATGCCGAGACGGAGTGCACATAAACGGACATGGAGCTGTCCAGCTGGCTACGAACTTGATCAGTTTTATCAGGGGCCAGAAGCAGTCGAGAGTTCGTGTCGGTACGTCCTATTCCGAAGCCGTGAGGTCTGCAACAACAACGGCGGGTTTTCATGGTCGGGGTGCTCCCAACAGCAGGTGGAAGTTCCGGACGGCGGAGCAGACAAGGCTGTTAAGGTTGGCAGAGAGACTGTAACTCAGGTTAACATTTCGCCACCACAGCGTAGAACGCTTCCATCACTCTTACTTCGTAATGCCCGATCGCTGATTTATAAATTGGATGACCTGTCTGATATGCTGAACAACAATAAGATAGACATAGCCGTTATTACGGAAACCTGGTTCACTCACGAGCACCCCTCTGAGTGTACATATGTTAGTGGTTTTAACTTGTTTTCTCGTTGTCGAAATGAAGGTGTGGCTATTTACGTTAAAGATCATATACCTGCGGAGACTCTAAATGTTATTGAAGTACCCACAGAACTTGAGTGTATGTGGGTACTAGTCAAACCCAATTGGTTGCCTCGTTCGATTGCTCATATTGCCATTTGCGCCGTCTATCACCCTCCAGTGTCTTTATACCAGGAATTGCTATGCAAACATCTCATAGATAGCATTGATAAGATAAATACCAAGTATCCGCTTGCTGGGATTTGTGTTTTAGGGGACTTTTAGATGCGATGTTACCAATGTTCTGCATGGAGCCCAGCTGAGGCAAATTGTTAAACAGCCCACCAGGGGAGATGCCATTCTTGATTTAATCATTACTAATTTGCATTCCTTTTATCACCCTCCTCGTATCGAAAAGCCCTTGGGAATGAGTGACCACAACACCGTTCTATTGTATCCCTGTGATTTGCCTATTAATTATAAAACAAGAATACAATTTCGTTCCTTTAAAGACTCTGAAGTGCGCTCTTTCGGTCCGTGGATTTCCTTCCACCCCTGGACAGATGTCTTCGATGCCCCTGACATCCAAACCAAAGTAGATATTTTGTATCAAACCCTTTATTCAAAAATAGACCTGCATTTTCCGATGAAATCCTTTGTGAAACATAAATCTGACAAAGAATGGATTACTCCCCAAATTAAAGCTGTTATCAAGAAGCGACAGCGGGCTTTTCACTCTGGAAATATGCCATTGTATAGAAAGCTTAGAAACAATGTGGATCGCTTGTGTGTGAAGGCAAAGAAAAGACATCATTTGCGTAAGATTCAGGTGCTTAAGAAGGAGAACCCAGCTAAGTGGCACATGCATCTACGAAATATACTAAATTTTCGGCGTAGCTTATCAGTTTCTGTCCCCAGCGCTACGCCTTTAACGGACAAGGAGATTGCTGATGTGATCAACCGTCACTTTTCGGACATCGTTAACCAACTTCCGTGTTTAGATACTGAATCATTGCCATCTTACTTACGTTCTCCTTGTAGACAACCACAACTACATTCCTGGGAGGTTTACGAAATTTTGAAACGCATTGATGCCAGAAAAAGTTGTGGTCCCGATAATTTGTCCCCCGAAATTGTAAATACCTTTGCCGTTGAATTAAGTGAAATACTGGCACATATTTTCAACTGCTCGTCGGATGAGGGACGAGTTCCCAAACAGTGGAAAGAAGCCATAATTTCACCCATTCCAAAGAAAAGCCCCGCAACATTGGAAAATCTGCGTCCCATATCACTGACTTCTATCTTTATGAAAACATTTGAATATTTTATCACAAAATGAGTCCTTCTTGACATAAGCGACGTTCTGGACCCGAACCAATATGGCAGTAGAAGGGGGCGCTCATCTGTTCATTACCTCGTTAGTTTGGTTGACTCAATAGTCCTTGGCGCCGACACCCTTAAAACTATATATCCAGACTGTCCTATTAACAGATTTTAGCAAGGCCTTTGACAAAATTGATCATACAGTATTAATCCGAAAATTGTTAACCTGTGGTGTGCGTACTTCTATTGTACCATGGGTCAGTGATTTTCTCACTGAGCGTACACAGTGTGTTCGGTACAGAGGCGTAACTTCTGGTTGGGAGAGAATTTCATCAGGATTTCCTCAGGGAACTAAATAAGGGCATGTTCTCTTTTTTGGTATTTGTAAATGAGGCGATGCGATCTTTTGTGGATAGATGGAAATACGTAGACGATTTGACTCTAAAGGAAAGCAGACTATTAAGTGTACCAACCTCAATGCAAACATCGATTAATCAACTCGAAATGTGGTCGTCAGAAAACCGCATGTCACTTAATGAGGATAAGTGCAAAAAAATGGACATCACTTTTATGAACAACCCTCCTCATCCCCCCGAGATCCTTCTTCATGGTAAAGTCCTTGAGCATACAGAAGTGGCCTGCATACTTGGGCTTTGGTTGACAGCGGATATGAAATGGGATAAGCACGTATAGGTCATTACGACAAAAACAAGCTCACGACTCTACTGGTTAAAGAAATTAAAACGTTTCGGCCTTCCCATTAACGACCTTTGCGAAATATATTTATTATACATACCGTTGAATATGCTGCCCCTGTATGGAATGCCAATATAACAAATCAACAATCTGAAATATTATAACGAATACAGAAACGTGCGCTAAGAATAATTTTAGGCCCTCAATACTCGTTTTATGATGAAGCCCTCTCCCAATTTGGCCTTTGTACCTTGAAAACTAGACGAGAATCGCTAAGCCTTAAATTTGCCAAATCTCTGTTGATTTCACCGACGTTTAGAAACTGGTTGCCCCCGCTACGGAGAGATGTACACAACAAAAATTTGAAGGGCAATAATCAGCTCTGTATTCCAATGGCAAGATCCAACAGATAAAAAAACAGCCCAATCCCATACTTCACTTCGCTTCTGAACAACGTCAGCTAACCCATCATTGTGTGATCAATTTCATTGTGATAATTGTCTAATTATTTTAATTATCATGAAATGTATAGTAGTCTATATAAGTTTTATTCATTTCTTGTATCTGCCTAATATACATATAATATGCAATGTATCTTAGTGTATTGCCATGTATCGAAACAATAAACAAATGAATATATTTAAATAGTTAAATGATAAATCTAATCAGACTACAATCTTTCAAAAACAGTAGAAAATATTTCTCCACAACAACTGCAGCAGTGTTGAGACAAATTAAGAATACTTACTACTTGGAGCCAAAAGGAACAATAAGGTAAAAGTGACAAAGCCAACAACTTAATGTATATAACGATAGACCTGATTGCAATCCAGACATCACTACCTACTCCGAAACTGCTCTTCTCCAAAAGACTCCAAGCTAGATATCCCGTTTGGGCAGTTCTTGTGAGAACGGCTTATATGCCTCATTCAACCCCAAAGAGAAGGGTTTGCAGAAAACCTTCTTGGAGGTAATCTATGGAGGTGAACTTTAAAATGTCTATAGAGGAGCTCTATTTAGGAACTAAACGAAGGTGCTCCAAAAATTAGCTTTTAAAAGATCTCCCATAAAGTTCTGCCACAGTGTGCATTTGCACTTCTACGTACATTTAATGCAAGCACGAAATTTACAAAAAAAAATTAAAATATAGCAAACAAACCTGTATGGAGGCACTCTGAAGTACAATTTGCGATGATTGGTATATCTGTGTACTCTAATTTTTAGACTTTTTAGTACTTGTTTATTAAAAAGTTTTTTTTAACTTAACAACTACTCTGATTAGATACCTATGTAGAACAAAAAATTGTTTGTCATTCAAAAAAGCTTTCTTATCAATTTTCCACAAGTACCTTCGTTTAAAAATATTACTTGTAAAATGTCGATTCTCTCTCTCTTTCAGTCCTCTTGCGTATGCGTCGAGCCTACCAGGCGCACCAGCTCTCTCCATCTTTGTCGGTCCTGGGCGAGCCCCTGCGCTTTATCTGGGGTGGTGTTGCCAAGGGCCAGGTCCTTGGCCAGGACGTCCATCCAGCGGGTGCGGGGGGCCCCCCGCGGTCTCTTCCACTCAGCAGGCTGGGGTCCAAAGTTCAGAATAGCCCGTGTAGGGTGGTCGGGGGGGAGTCGTTGGACGTGATCATACCAACGGACTCGGCGCATGGCTGCTACACGGGAGGCAGAAGGCTGCTGGGTCCTTTGCCTGAGCTCGGTGCCGGACATATGGTCAAACCAGCGTACCCCCAAGATCCTCCTGAGACATCTGCTGTCAAAGCCGTCCAGTCTACCTGCCAGAGTGTTACTGAGTGGCCAGGTCTCAGCTCCGTACAGGAGGAGTGAGACCACCGCAGCTTTGTAGACACGAAGCTTTGTGCCTAGCGAGATGTGCCTGTGCTTCCAGAGCGGTCTCCAGAGTGACTGCATAGCCGCTGCTGCAAGTCGATTAACGTTGCAAATTATGACAGTTTATTTAGAATACATAATGTTAGACAAAATGTCCCTTTTGAAGGCATTGTTGCAAACGTACATTTCCAAAACGGAGATTAATGATGAGAAATTTGACTATTTCTAAGATAATGTTACGGTGTCTTACAAACATTATCTCTCTGCTCATCTTAAAATCATATTCTTTTTAGTCACTTACGAATGCTCCACTTCGAACTATGACTTTATAAACAATATCTGCAACATAATTCCCTTGCTTCTTGTCAAACGTTTTAATTATCCAGATTTAAATAGTTAAATAATTTTTCTAATCAGATTAGAATCTTTCAAAAACAGTAGAACACATTTCTCTACAACTACTGCAGCAGTGTTGAGACAAATGGAGAACACTGACTGCCCTGAGCAGAATTAACAATAACGTAAAAGTGACTCAAAGCAAACAACTCAATGTATATGACAATTACTCTATCAATAGAAAAAGGCCCGACAGACCTGATGGCAATCCAGGCATCACTAACTACTCCGAAACTGCTCTCCTCCACACGGTGGTCTGTTGCTACGGTATTCTTTCCCATTGCTAGGCGCGTTCGAAAAAGTATAGGGTTACAAGACGCAATTTTGGGCTAACCGTAAAACATTTGAAAATAAACAAATAGTATCGAAGGGTAAATTTCGTCAAAATAAAATTAACTTATCGTGTTTACATAATTTTAATGTTAGATGTTCACGTTAAATCACTGGTTTGTAAAAGTTTCGCTCCAAAAGACGTTTATTTTCGGGTTTCGGAGCGCCTGCCAGAGTCAGTCAGAGTCATCGTTTTAGGCAAACCTCGTTAAGTATTGGCTACGTGTATTACCCCAAATCTCCGATTCCTATATTTTTCGACGACTGGGAATAAGATCAAAAATCGTGTTTTAGGAATTTTTTAATTTCTGATTTTAAGTTTGGTTTTTGGCGACATATTGGTGAAAAAACGGCATTTTTGGACATTTTTCGCACTAAATTACCCATAATTTAAAATTGAGGCCATTTTTCAAAAATCCCTAAAACACGATTCTGGGGACAACGGTTACAGTCATTTTGAGCCGTGAATAAGGTATGTTGGACTCTTTATGCTTCCTATACTTAACGAGTTTTGCAGACATGTCATGTCGCCCGAAAGTGGGGAGTGTGTTGTTGATACTAGCGTTAAGAATCATTACAATATTCAAGGTCAACCACAAATACGACAGTAGATTCGCTACATGTTACATGTCTACAACAAAGTGATAGCGTACATGTACTGTCCAGGAAACGGTCTGTATCTGTAGAAAAGTGTTGTTTTTATCTGTTGCGAGGCACGGAGAGGAAAGGGCCTGTTTTCGCGGGTTTATTGTAAATGACCGGAGATGACCCCCTAATAGAACGCGCGTTCGGTTCGAATTACTCAGATCGAGTTCGATCGAACCCAGTTCGGGTTCTAGAAAAGGTGGGAACTTTGCAGCCCAGATTTGACCACCGTGCCAAAACACTCCAAGCTAGATATCCCGTTTGAGCAGTTCTTGTGATAACGGCTAATATGCCTCATTCAACCCAAAAGAGAAGGGGTTGCAGAAAACTTTTATAAAGGTAATCTATGGAGGCGCACTTTGAAAATGTTTATGGAGGAGCTCTATTTAGGAGCTAAACGAAGGTGTACATTTTGGAAAATCTCCCATAAAGTTCTGCTACAAGGTCCATTTACACCTTCACGCACATTGAATGCAAGCACATAATTGACAAAAAATTTAACAAGTAACTGTTTTTAAAAAACAGTGTCGACGATTGGTTGTAATTGTTGTTTTTGTTTGCCCCATTTGTTTACGTTGTAGCGAATTGAAACCTAACGCGTACGTCTACATGTTGAAATTGTACTGGAGCGTTCCTCGATCTTTACGTCGTGTATGTGAGATGTTCACTCCCCGGTAAATAAGTATGATGAACTTAATGAATATTTCAATGAAAATACAGAGTAACAAAAGTACTGCTCTTTTTTATTCTTTAACACTAAAACGCATGGTGTCTCACCCAGGTCATCGACCTCGCCGGCGATTTGATTGACCTAGCCGAAATTCAAGTAATGCCACAGCGAGACAAACCTCCCCCGACTCAATTATTACCTCCGGGGAAGGAGGTAACCTTCCGCGGAGAGGTAGAGTGGCTGGTCGTGATTTTCATGTTCGCAGCTATATCTCGCGGTGGGGTGGACGGATTTTTGTGGGACTCGGTATACGTTTTGCTGTTAGGCTGCAGATGTGGCACGTTCCTTTTTGTTCGTTGTATATGTGTTTTCGGGCGTGGGAATGAAACCTTTTGGAGGCCCCTGGACACCCCCTTTTGCCTGAAAATGGTCATGCGGTAATTACTTGGCTGTTGTTAAGATATAGCCGGGTGGGTCCATTTTTATAAGGCGTCTGACAGAGGGGTGTGTGGTTCCGATAAAAAGACATTAGGTTTTAGTCAGATCGTAGGCGAGATTAGTTGTTCCAGATGTAAGAGACGTCCGTCTGACGGTAGTGTTATGTTACGGTTGGTGGTAGCACTGGCCACCGGTCTGACTGACGGTTTATGACGATGTTGTGTATGCTACGGTCTTGTTGGTGTAACTATCCAGCTGACGTTTTTAATATTCAATTGACAATGTTGCGTTTTTTTTTAATTTTGCCGTTCTGACCTTTAGTACACCAGTTTTTAAATATGCTATTCATATTGTATGCCTGATCCTAATTATCGCCATATCTTCCAAATTATGACTAGTTCTAACAATAGATTATAATAAAACCCTCTGTGTAAAATTTGTTAGTCATAGCATCAGTGCACTAAGTTCATATCAACAGTCATGTTCCTTACCTCACCATGCATTCACCTACATCAGCCGTACAACATATACAACATACATTAAAAAAACCCGGTGGTGTAAAATATCAGATTTTCCTTGTTTTCTGTGTAAATCATTTAATTTCTTTAAAGGAAATTTCGTGTGGTGGTGGTGAGGGGTATTCACCTATCAGAGCTTATATAATTCGTCCACTAACTTCTAACTTCCACGTGCTATTTATCACAGCCAGGTTGTTTTCAATTTACTTAATTTGGAAGTACATTCAGAGAGGCAAATAAATGTTAAGACAGTCCTTGGTTTATTCAAAATACCTGGTTTAACCCTATCTAGACGGGGGGGGGGGGCTAAAAGTGCCCGCGCCAACTTTGACGTCGGATAACGTCTGAACGGCTTGCGCTAGAACCACCAAACTTGGTGACTTTTCCTAAAATATAGTTGGCAACAATTTTGTATCAGTGTGATAAGTTTATGATTTTTTGTGTTGCCATGGCAACGGGTTTCTGACAGGCATTTTTTGCGAAATTCAGTAATTTTCCTTTTAACAATAGACTTTTTAGGGTTTTATGTCAAGTTACACATACTTTCTAATATTAATAACATTTAATGTAATTTTATGTAATTCTTATTAATAAAAGTGCATAAATTATGCTAATTTGATGACGTCATTGGTCAAAATCCAAGATGGCGGACCATATCATTACATTAGGTATATAAGGGTAATTTTCCTTAAAATTTCATCACTACTTCGATTTTTTCTTACAAAAAAGGTTCATATGAACGTCATTAGTCTATTTTCAATGTATTTGTAGACTTTATCTTGAAAAAAAACTATTTTTCAAAATTCAAGATTTATGATCCAAAATGGCCGCCAGCTGAAATATGCATGACGTCATTTTATGACGTCACCGGTGTTGCTATGGGCAACATAAGTCTCAGTACACCCAAAATTCTATCATAAACACTTTTTGTTAAAGTCATGTTGTGTACCATTGCGTTTTAAGAGAATAACCTATCTAGACGGTTTTGGCCATTAAATCACATTAAATACGTCATAATGACGTCATATGACGTCATAACGGCATGAAAATTGTCATTATGATTTATTTTTAGGAGCACACCATCCTCTGAAAATTTGGTGATCATACGATATACCGTTCATGAGTTCTGAGGGGGGGCCGAATGAGCCCCCCCCCCCCGGCCCCACGAATGCCAAAAAAGCCCGGTCTAGATAGGGTTAATGCGTCCCCACCACGGCGACAAGTTCGAGCGGGGCGCGGGGCGGAATCTTTACCGTCGCATATACGATTCTTAATATACACAAGAAAAAAAAACCTTGTGCGGCTGGGAAGAGTGCATTTTGCTACGCAAATTAATCAAATGTTGTCTTCAGAAGAGGTTTGGCTCAATTTTAATCGATATCGTTACGAAGGCCGCTACAATACGCGATTTTATTTGATTGAATCGTCGAGTTTTGGCTTCCCGACACTGACACAAATGAAAGCTTTTGAATGAGGTTGTGGGATATTTGGGCGAATCTACTAGAATCACAGGGATTTGTATTGTTGAAACTTAACATTCTTCCGATTTCAATGACCGGCGAATCACTATGATACATGTACGTTTGAGATAGACATAACTTGTGTTTTATGGATGTTGGAATTTTTCCTTAGACCCTCCTCCCAGATAAAATATTTCTTCCTAACGCGTTTCCTAACCCCCCAGCTCAGTTTTTCCCTAGGACCTCGCCCCTGCCCCCCGGCGACCGGCCCTCCCTCCCCGCTATAAAATACTGTACACTCCCTTACCGCGATTGTACACGGGGGATCGCAATGACCTATTTATGTCTTGCAGGAAGAGGACAAATCGTCATCTTTCCTATGTTTTCCTAATTGTGTGACGTTTTAAATACCTTGTCATGCATGGGAAACATATTCAGTAAGGTGACGGACTGTTAGGAATTTCGTGAGTTTATTGTTGTGTCCCAAACCGTGCTTGTCCCAAAGCATGCTCTGGGACACTCGGCGAGTGTCCCATACCGTGCCTGGGGCAAATCTACATTCTGGGACACGCGGGTACTGTCCCGAACCGTGCCTGACCGCGCACAGTTCTGGACACATAAGGGCCTTGTCCCATTCCGTGCTTTGGGGGCGGAGCTTAGTGTTTTGAGGGAGGAGCCGTCTCGTGGTGTTGTTTAGCTGTTTAGCACGCCGTCTTTGTTTTTCGCCAGGATAAGAATAAGAAAGAATCGGTGTGATTCTTGCTCTGTAAAGTACAGTTTACATTTCACGCTGATATTATATGATTTAGACTTACATTTAGTGTCAAAAACAGAGTGCCTTGTATCATTCTGCAACAAAATGAAAAGGTTCTATTACATTCCTTACCCGGGCACGTGCCCGAACACGTGCCCAGGCACAGTTTGGGACACAACCATCGCGTGTCCCAAACTGTGCTCTGTCCCCAGGCACGATTTGGGACACGCGCCGAGTGCCCCAAACCGTGCCTGGGAACAGAGCACAGTTTGGGACACGCGATGGTTGTGTCCCAAACTGTGCCTGGGCACGTGTTCGGGTACGTGCCCGGGTAAGGAATGTAATAGAACCTTTTCATTTTGTTGCAGAATGATACAAGGCACTCTGTTTTTTTACCTAAAGCATGGTTCTGGACAAACACTTTGTTTGTCTAGAAGTTGATTTGCTCTAGTCTGTCGTAGATAGGCGTCAGACTATCCAGATCCGTGCGTGGGCTTGGTGGATATAAGCACAGTGTTGTTTCCGATTCCAGTACTGTGCTCGGGTCAATCTACTTTCTAATTGGGTACTAGTATACTACCGTCTACGTGTTGCGTTGTATCAAGAACTGTATTCGCAATATAATATCTAACCGTCTCCATGTCTCCATATAACCTTACATAGAGTCTTGGGCGTGAATAATTATGCTATGGTCCCGCCAATCACTATGATTGACAGCACTTCCGGGCACGGTTCTGGACAGTCAGGCTGTGTCCCGTTCTGTGCCCGCACAGGCACAGGCACAGAATGGGACAGGCACGGTTCGGGACACAACATTTATAATGTACTATCACCTTTCCCTCTAAATATCAACACAAGGTTGTAAGAATTAACTTTTTAATAGTTTTATTTGTTCATAAATGCTGTTTACTCAGACGCTCTGAGTGGTTGTCAGAAGTACGGAACAGGCTTCGGAAGCTAGGTACATGTATACCACACCTGATACTAGTGATAGCGTTCCACGCCCTGAACTAGCTACAAGGCAGGCAATAAAAATCATTGCCATGGCCGCGATTGAATTGAATGATTACTATTGTATGTGGCGGAGTCAGCAATCTCCATTACAAGGCTTCTAAGAAAAACAGATGTTCCTAACACATGCATGTAGTGAAATTTACAGGATGGGTGGAGGAGGCTAAGGTGGGGGACTATATACCAAATACACGTACAGGAGAAATCAGCCGTTCTTCCCTGAGCGATAATATATTACTATACTGACATACTTTAAAAAACAATCTTCCACTTCATCCTCCACCAGAGACTGGTTTTTACTTCAGATGTGAGGTTGTCAGTGAAGTTAATACTAGGTCCCCCTTGACGTCTGTCAAACCTTTTGTGGGTTAACGTTCCCAAAGGGCAAGCTTGGATGCTGTTAACGTTATGTCAGGATGTCTAACGCAGTGTGCAGTTTTATTCTGCCCGTCTTGATTTTCTCTGTAACTTTGCTAAGGGTTACAGGTAAATCCTGATATAGCTGCTCGTTAGGGAATGTTTGCTCCTAGGGGGTGTTGATACACATATGGAGCACCCTTTTGTAGCAACCATTTATAATTATACGTTGCAGTTTTGTATCCATTCGTCAAGCACTGTCACTGTCCCAGCAGTAAAAAATTTAGTCAGTATCCAATCGGACAAACAGTGATTATACCAATATGCTTTGTATATTGGACGCTGCTTGGCTGACTGGATTATTTCTTGGGTGACCAGCTAGCTGAAATGTTCTTGGGGAGGGAATGTCAGGTTGTTGACCTGCTGTTTTTTTAACCCCATACAAAACAGACAAGCTGTGCTCTCTGGACATTGTGTGTGTGTGGGGGGGGGGGGATGACAAACGACCAGATTAATTTGTCATGCCCAGCTTTAGACAGCTGGGCGGTCCTTGGTGTAAGTTACCTGCTGTCCCTTATCACCAATCAAATTTCTTTAAAGGTAAGGTACACTGGCAGTTCAAGTTACACTGTTATTCATAGATAGCCAATAGGACAACATGTGGAAACCAGATATACTTCAGGTAGGTGGAGCTTCCATCCTGCTTGCTCTTTAGAGACACAAGGCTGTTACTGCAGATTCAGTTTTGCTGTGTTCCAGGGTAGACGTGTTCTCTGCTGGTCCACAAGCCAACATTATGATTCTTCAGACTTAAGAATAAGTTTGTTAAAATCCGGTTTGTTTTGTAAATTTACCCTGAACCAAGGTTTATAGGCTTGAACACAGCTCGAACTTTGTCTTTTGTGGTGATCGAACGTTTGAAAAGAGGATCATTCCGTTGGCTCTGCGTAACCTTTGCCGGAAACCTTCCACGGACTTGGCCGACAAAACCAGGAGGTGAGTACGCTACTATATATACAAATGTTGTAAGAACTGTTACTGTAGTGTTAGGCCAATGTGTTTCACTTGTTGGTAATTTTGTACTGATTTGTCCATGTAACTATTTGCCCTTATAAAAGAGCAAAAGGTATCTTACAAAAGTGCCGGAATCTCTCTATCCTCAAATGTTTTGGTATACTTTCCTATATGTTTGTTGCTCTGCTGCTCTCTTTAGTCTATAAATTGTAAGCAAACGAACGGCTCACTGTTTTCAACCAAGTCGACGACATTATATAATTGTGTACTATCATTCCTTACATTCAGCTTCTTACGACAGTGTCAAAATCTCTGTATTCTGATGACCCATTTTAATAGTCTCAAACTTTTGGTACACCTTCCTATTTTTGTTGCGTAGTCACTCGACTGCTTTATTTGTTAGCTAATAGATCCTATCGTAAGCTAGAAATTGTACTTGAAGTTGGCCGTGCTAGCAACAGAGATTTGTGGCTTATAAAGGGCTACATACTTTACAGCTGGCCTTTTGTCAATTATTGCCTCCTGTAGGTGAACTAAACAGACCCGTAAAATACCCCAGCATGCGTTAATGTGCCTGGGCGGGTGGGTAGCGTTTCCAGCACCGTAGAGATACTGCACGATTCTGGCTGCGCCAGGCTATACTGATTAGAAGTAGATTAAACACAACTAGAGTTATATATTCTTCTGTTAGTATTGCCATATTTTGAAAAATTTTCTAAGACGAAGTATGCTATGTTCAACCAAAATGAAATTATTTTCGGGAACATATTGTGAAGATTTTAATGCCCGATTTCCTGACTTCACTGTTCTTGTTCTTTGAATTGTGTGGTTTATTCCGTCCGTTTTGCTTGGTTTCCAAGTTTCGGTAATAGTCTCGCAGGATCATTCCTTGTGTGTTTGCCAAATTGTGTGGGTTCCTCGGTTTGTTTTGCTTACTTCCGACGTCTGGTTTTTGGCTAGATTTTAATTTTGCAGGATTGCATTTTGTGACTGAGTTGAAATGTAAACCAAGACCAAGTACTAGTAACCGAGACATATGCATGGTGTGCCACGCTAAAGACCAGGGAATCACTCTCTCATCTCTGTAATATCTTTTTTCTTACATTTTAGTATGGCTTATACTATTTCCACGCTATCAGTTCTTACATCTACCTCGCAATTGTTTCCATTCCACTCCTGTCTTTATTATTTTTTCTTTCCTTTTTCTTTGTGGTTTGCTGATGCAGGCAATTTAGCGATGAGGGAAAATAAATTACGGGCTTTTCCACCAGATAAATGCGATCCTAATTCATATATTGAATTAAAGCTACAGCTAGTGTGTATATGATATTCTGTACAATTAAATATGTTTTTCTTTCACGCAGATATGACCCAGCTATCCTGTGACGACATCAATGACTACAACTTAAGCATGGCGTCAAAACCATATCTCTCACTCAAGAAGATGGAGCTCGAGAACATCGGAAGTAGCATTGTGGACCGAAAATAAAATTTGAAAACATGTTTAAAAAAGAAGTGAAAGAATGGCAAATATAACGCACCTACACCAATCACATCTCAAAACATCAACAAATAACATCTCATCATGTCATCTATTCTTGTCTAATTATATGACTGCGTTGGGGGCATCACAGAAGATCTGACAAGCAGTTTTCTCCACCCTTCCCGATTTTCTGTTCTTAACGTCTTTATGGCCCATCCAACAAATCAATCACATCGCAAAACACCATCCCTTCATGCAATAGGCTACCCCCTACCATATTGTTGGTCTTTTTGGCCTTTCCTGCTTTGCACAATTTGTTATTGATGAACAGCCAAATCTTCTGCAGCTGAGTCTTGTCTTTCAACATTTCATATCTGATTTTGAAATTCAAAATATACAGTATTTGTGTTCACAGCTGATCACATGTCGATATTAATTGAAACAAAAAATTATTTAAAACAATGAGCTTAAATTCACTGCTCCGAGTTCTTTCTTTATATAAGCAACAAAAAAGATGTATATTGTTTGTTGTCCTGATAAAAAAAACATATTTGAAACACCAATATAATAAATAAATAAAGACAGTCATTAATATTCTGTGTGCAAAAAGCCAAGTTTCCCAAAATGGTGTCTTTCACATGCAAAGCAACAAAAGCCTTCTCTGCTGGGTCCAAAAACCACATGGCCATCTCAAAACCAATTCCCAAGGGAATGCATTCGTGCAATTTTTGAAATTCTTTCAAAGCGATCGTAATACATACACAAATGCCTCCGCCCCTGAGACGTCGCCAAAAATACAATGAAAAGGGACTAAAGAGGTTTATCAGAGCCTTTTTCCTTAACAGAAACCAAAATAGTTATAAAATTGTAAGAAAAATAAACGGGATATACCTGATATAATGATATGGTCCGCCATCTTGGATTTTGACCAATGATGTCATCAAATTAGCATAAATTATACATGATTCTTTTTCAAAATTACATTAAATTACATAAGATGTTATTGGTGTTAGAAAGCATGTTTAACTTAACATGAAAGCCTGAAAAGTTTATTATTAAACGAAAATTAAATTTCGCAAAAAATGCATTTTTGATACCCGTTGAGGCAACACGAAATGATATAAACATTTCTAAAAATGATAATTTTAGGAAAAAATTATCATTTTTTGCTATTTTTGACCCAAATTAATTATGATGCCTTCATAGAATGCAAAATAGCGATGGATAAATTGAATCTATATTACGTCGGTGAAGGTTAGACATCCAGGTGATAAGATACGCCAAAATAGTTACTCAAGCAACTGGATATGATTTCGGAAACGGTCAGACGTTTCAGGTAGCATCCACTACCTTTCGTCAGTGACACTAAAGGACTGCAGGAGAATTGCTGGTTGATAAGCACAAACCATTGATTGATATGCAAATAAGTGAAGACAATTTTTTTGTGAAAGGCCAAAAGGAAACACAAGTTAGACAAGTCAAGACAATTTTTTGTGAAAGGCCAAAAGGAAACAAAAGTCAAGACAATTTTTGTGAAAGGCCAAAAGGAAACACAAGTTAGACACGGATAATGCAAATTAGTGAAGAAGCTCCTGTTGTTTAAGTGTTGTCTGTCCTTTGGGGCTGGGAGCGCCAAATCCCAAGTTCCCGAGAGGTCTACCCGTACCCCCCCCCCTCCCTGTTCAGGGTGGGGTTGTACATCCTTTCATATATAGATTCTCTAACTCCTCGTTCCCACCAACGGGTTTCGCGGTCTAAGATATCCGTGGACTCGAGTTTGAAAGAGTGCCCCTGGTTGTGTTGTAGGTGGTGGAAAATGGCTGAGGAGTAGCCGTTAGCGCTGGGTCTGCAATGTTCCTTGTATCTTACTTTCAGTGGTCTACTGGTCTCTCCAATGTAGGTGTTATTACAATTAGCCTCTTCACATTTGAGTCTGTAGATTACATTAGCCTTGGTACCTTTGTGAGGTCGGTCCTTGGGGTGTACCAGTTTTTGTCTGAGGGTTGAGTGAGGTTTGAAATTTGTGGCAATGTTGAAGTTTTGGAAGATCCGTCGGAGTTTTTCGGATACCCCTTGGACATACGGAATGGTGATGTTGACCTTGTTTTTGTTGGTCAGTGGTTTGCACTTTTGTGTTTTCTTAGACTGATCCGAAGGTTTGAGAGCTTTGTTGAAGGTCCATTTCTGGTAGCCACACTTGGCCAGGGCACCTCGGAGGTGTTTATGTTCGTCTGTTTTGGCTTTGTCTGAGGTGATGATGTTGTCTGCCCGATTGAAAAGAGTTTTGATCACTGCTAATTTGTGTTCCAGAGGGTGGTGGGAATCGAAGGCCAAGTACTGATCAGTGTGGGTAGGTTTCCTGTATTCTTCAAAACGGAGGTTGCCATCTTTCTCTACGATAGTTTTGGTGTCAAAGAAGGGGAGCATGTTGTCATGACTCGGCTCTTGTGTGAACTTGATGTTGTCATCTATCTGGTTGATGTGGTCAAAGTCAGACAAAGAAGTCATCAGCTACCCTCTTTTTTAGTCTACACCAAGTGTCGTCTACATAGCGGAACCAGTTGGTTGGGGGAGTGTCATTGAAAGTACTGAGGGCTTTGTTTTCAAACTTCTCCATGTACAGGTTTACAACAATCGGTGAAACTGGTGATCCCATGGCACAGCCGTGCATTTGTTGGAAGAACTGTCCTTTGTAAGTGAAGTAAGTACATCCTAGGCAGAGTTCTAGTAGTTCGCATACTTGGTCAACGGATAGGTTGGTTCTATCTGCTAATGTGGTGTCGGCTTCCAAAGCTTCTCTGACTACTGACACTGCATCCTTAGGTGGTATGGAGGTGAAAAGAGAGCACACGTCATAAGATGTGATGATTTCATCGTCCTCTACATGGATGTCTTTGATTTTGTTGACAAAATCTGAACTATTCTGTACGTGATGCTGAGACTTCCCCACTAGTGGCCCCAAAATCTTGGCTAGAAATCCTGCTAACTCGTAGGTGACAGAACCTATACTGGAGACTATGGGTCGTAGGGGGACATCCTGTTTGTGGATTTTGGGAAGGCCGTAGAATGCAGGGGTTTGCTCCGTGGTAGGATTGAGTTTTAGGTAGGTGGCACGGTCCAGAACTCCTTCAGTTTGCAATTTCTTGAGAGCTGCACTGATTTTCCCTTTAAACTTACTAGTGGGGTCCTTCTTCAAGGGCATGTAGGTGTCTTTGTCCTCTAAGAGGTCCTGTACCTTCCTGTCGTACTGTTCCCTGTCTAAGACTACTGTGCATCTGCCTTTGTCTGCAGGAAGGATCAAAATATCTTGATTAGTGGCCATATCTTTGAGAGCGGTTCGTTCTTCCCGGGTTATGTTACTATCAGGGGGTTTGGAGACTTTTAGGGTTTTAGCTACTTTGGTGCGCAAGGCTTCTGCTTGTTTTTGTGGTAGTCGGGCCCGGTGAATTGCTGACTCAGTTTCTGTGACAATGTCGATGCTAGGAATCCTGTTGGGTGTTACTTCGAAATTTGGGCCTTTAGAAAGCAGTGATTTCTCTGATTCTGTGAGAGTATGGCTACTTAGGTTTTTTACCCACCTCTCGTCTGTTCTAGTCTGTGTTGTGGTTTTGGGTTCAAAACTGCTTGATCTCCAATTCGGGTCGCTATCTGCTTTGCTAACAGTAATCCTTTGCTGTAGGCGTTCAAATTTGGTCTTTCCCCTTCTCGTGCTGAGCAAGCTGTCCGCGTGTTATGAAGTCTTTAGTTTCGGTAAAAGTCTCGTCTGATAGTTTCTCCCTCAGTAGATTTTCCAGGTTAGTTTTCCTCGCGTTTAGACCGTCTAATTTGTAGTTTATCTGTCTTACCCTTTCATTTAGTAGTTTCCTTTCAGCGTTGAAAATGATCTTGTTGGCGTTGAAACCCTTGATGGAGGTTTTTAGACGTAGGCTGGTGGGTGTGACACTTACCTTGAGGCAACGTAGGCTGAAGCGTAGATGGTTCCGGAAATCTGCAATCTTCCTGCTGGTCTTCTCCAGGTCCCTCACAGAACTCAGGCAAAACTTACCGTAATGATCCTTGATACTTAGACCGCGAAACCCGTTGGTGGGAACGAGGAGTTAGAGAAGCTATATATTAAAGGATGTACAACCCCACCCTGAACAGGGAGGGGGGGCTACGGGTAGACCTCTCGGGAACTTGGGATTTGGCGCTCCCAGCCCCAAGGACAGACAACACTTAAGCTCCTGTTCTGAAACAACAGGAGCTTCTTCACTAATTTGCATTATCCTTGTCTAACTTGTGTTTCCTTTTGGCCTTTCACAAAAATTGTCTTGACTTTTGTTTCCTTTTGGCCTTTCACAAAAAATTGTCTTTACTTATTTGCATATCAATCAATGGTTTGTGCTTATAAACCAGCAATTCTCCTGCAGTCCTTTAGTGTCACTGACGAAAGGTAGTGGATGCTACCTGAAACGTCTGACCGTTTCCAAAATCATATCCAGTTGCTTGAGTAACTATTTTTGGGGAATCTATATTAGTTTGGCTGTAATACGGTGAAATATGAAGGTCCAGAATGAAAACTCCACCGAGGACGGGGCTCTTAAAACAAAGATATATTTTATTAACAAAATGTGGGTTTTTAACCCAAAAAATACAGCATACCAACAGAGATGCACAATCATTTTATTAAACATAAGTAGTGATAGTACTGTGTGAAATTTCTTTAAAATACGGCTAACCAAACAAAAGTTACAAGCGTATACGTATTTTACCGCCACCACCTTGGAATCACAGGCCGTAATTGACCTGAGTGCCGAAACGTAATTTGAATTGTCCCGAGCTGAAATTTAGCGTCATTTCGACATCGGGACATTGTTAATTGCGAGGCCTGGCTTGGCATTGCGTAATTTGGCATTGCGCAACTTCTTGCGTGCCGGCCGTCCAACATTCACATGTTAATTTCGAGGCCGGCCTGGCTTCGCATTGGATAACGTGCGGTTAGACATTGCGCAACCTCTGTCGATCCATCCACCAAATCCATCCACCATCCCCATCCACCATGGTCACACCGGGCACTATACCATAGGCCGCATTGCGCGGCCTATGGTAAAACAAACAGTCTTGGCTCATGGACTATAGTGAGGCCACTTTGATTTGATTATATGGATCAAATTCTCGCGCACATGAATTTTCGTCCATTTCTGAAAAGAAAGTTCTTGACTGCAAATTGTACAAAGCACACGAAAAATGAGCCGTAAATTGAAAAAAAAAACGGTATTAATATCGTGGAATGCCAAAAATCAATTCCAATGGAAAGGAAGCTAATGTGAAGGAATGAAAATGTAGAGTCTTTTTTTCGCCATACCATACTTTGTGTGTAGTCATGTGTTCAACCTTCATAGATTTTATAATGAAGGAAACTTTTTTGCCAAACTTTTTTATGGCGTCATGGCGATCCCTCGTATAGAATGGCGAAGTATATATGTAACGGATTTAGTGAAAAACATAAAATGCCAATATTTGTTTTACACGGAAATAATATCATTACGTTCCTAGCATACTAGTGGAATTAAATCCATCTCTGTCGGCGTTTGGATTACGCCCTACGTATATCATTGGTTCACAGATTTCGTAGTTCCCACCTCTCCACCACCTGTCCAGGTCTGTGTACACTTTTCTCTCTGTCGGTGACGCCTGGAGAAGTTTCTTACACACTTCACAATGCCTCCCGTCCCAAGATGCGGGGATGTTCTTAGGAGGGTGAGTTTTCCAAGCAAAATACTGGTTATACTCGTTGTCGTTCTGGTCTAGATATTTCAAGTAGTTTGCTAATTCTTCCGGGGATTTAAAATCGTCCACGTGAATGAAAGAGTTCGGAGGAGCGAATCTTTTATAATCGCTCTTCGGCGCACCCAACACGACCGGAATCACGTCGTTTTTGAGTGAATTGTCCCAGAACTTTTCTGTTATGTATTCAACGCACTTATAGTTTTCAAACGCTAGATAGAACTTGTACTGGCGTGTCTGTTCTGTAAAGCACTGTTTATCATTTTTCTTACAATGGCTAGAGTTCCCGCATCCACCGAAAACGTCCACTTGGATGTGTTTTCTCAACTCAGCTATGTAGCGAAACCGGGACAAATATTTGTAACAGTTACTGACATACCACAGGACGAGCTTCGTTTTCTGTTTGGAGTAATCTTTGTTCGGATCAGGCGGGTTTTCAGCCAGTTCTTTATAAACCTGAGTCACATGACCCCACAAGGCGAGAATATCGGAGTCATTTCTGTAAGTGAAAGTCCAGTTAAAGACACCTCCATAAGAAACCAAGTCGACGCCTCTTGTAAGATGGGGACATTCGTACGGCATCCATATCCAATACTGATGTCTGAGCCGTACTGTAGGGAATAGCTCTTTTCTGTAGACTAAGGGAAAAGCACGGTTGCCACGAAACATGACGGCATCAGCGTCTTCAACCTGCGTTCGGTCCTTGGTAAAAACACACTGCGGCATGGACGGACAAGGTTTTTCATTAGGCCATTTTGGACTTGAATTCCAGGCAACAATTTTCCTGTTGTTTGGTGACTTCCTTACGATGGGTTCTTCATTCCAGACTGAGTAGAACTTTGACGCTGGGTTGTCCGAGAGAGCAGAAATAAAGTGATATCGTGGAAGCGCTGAACGCTGAATAAGAGACGTGTTTTCGTTTTTATAGTGAAGATCATTGCTTTTTTTTAAACCGGTTGCCACAGGAGTGTTTAACGTCACAGAATTAGCTAATGTGTAACCATACACGGTGTACAGTAGATACAGGCAAATGCAAACCATTATATAAGCTGTGATTTTGAACAAGCTGGGTTTACTGCGTTTGTATGGTTTCACCTTTTGGACGAAGTACTCCTTTAAACATATCGCCGTCATAGTGGCCTGAAAAAAGTTTAAAAACGTTGTCAGCATAGCATATGCACAAAACTCAGCAAAACTGAAATTAACAATTGGGTTCTATGTCTTTCGCTTTTTTTGTTGTTAAAGATTCAAAGACAATACTACTTTAGTTTAGCAGGTCAATCTACATGTGATAAATTGTGACTCTAGTAGAAAATATTGTTAATCGTTTTTGAAATGTGACTCCTGAAGTCATAAGGATAATCCAAAGTTGCGCAAAGAGCTAAAAAGGGGAGCGGAATGATTTTGGACTGCCAAAACGGGGCTTAGATCCCTCAGAAGTCAGAGCCACTTCACTCAGAGCCACTTTTAGATTGAATGACAATGAGCAATAACACATATAAAGGTACAAAAAAAAAAATTGTATTTGTATTTGATTTCTAAATTCATATATATTCACTGCGTATACAAGTCTGACTATATCATAAAGTGTTGTTGATTTACAAAATAAAACACCACCCTCTCATGTAATGGTAACGTCTGCCTCCGTTTATACGTCATTCGTGTTTGCGGGTCAGTATATCGGGCATTAGCACGTCGGCAGAGCGTACTGCGCCTGCGCAAAACCCTGATTTTTCACGTATTTCGTTGGATGTTTGGTCAAAGTCTCATCAAAATTCTGCCTGTTGCAGACGATATCTTTTCCTATACAACATCTGGAAACTACAGACAGGCTGTCAACCTTATATGCTCCAATACAACCTTATATGAGACGTTCTGCCAAAGTGCTATACACAATACATTACAGGTTTCGCGCAGGTGCAGTACGTTCTGCCGACGTGCTTCGGACATTAATGTTATGGGGGAAAATGAAGCCTTCTGATTGGTCAGCGTCTTCTGGCTATATGATAATAATGTTTACCTTTTATTATGTATAATTGCATTAAACCCGGCCATGTTGACCTACATTAAAGACACGCTTGTTTGTCCCTAGGATTGTGTAAATAGGTTGGGGTTTACGGCATAACACCAGAATCAGACCTTAAGTGGGACACCCATGTTGTAAGAACGGTGGTCCAAGTAAACTCAATGCATGGCTTTGTAAAGCTTACTGTAGGATTTAATTCCAACACAGACATCCAGAAAAAGTTGTATCTTTCTCTTGTCAGAAAGAGAATATTGCTCCCCACTATGGAGCCCTACATCGCGTAACCTTACTGCCCTTATCGAGGGTGTCCAGCGGAGGGCTACGAAATTCATCCTAGGGCCCTCCTCTGGGCGCCTCAACTACAAGTCACGTCTATTCTGCTTGCAATGGCAGCCTCTTACAGTAGGGAGATATCCGATGTTGTAGCGTTTGTTAAAGACCATGCTTGTACTATAAAATCACCCAATAAATTCAGATAACATAAACTACCAGACCTCAGTCTACCTCTGACTACTGTGGTGGTAACATGGGCAGAGACCTAGCTAATAAGTCGACAGTACCCAAGACAAGTTACTCTTGAAGACATTTAGAAAATAACTCAGTTGGTGTAAGGCATCCCGAGGTTACCCCCAGCAAAGATCTCATTTTGATATGATAATAAGCTACTGTAATATTGTAATGAGCCAACTGCAGCATGGTTGCTTGTAAATATGCCATAGTTCAAGTGATAATTGCTTGCTGTACGCCATCCTCTGGTCCTGCCTGCCGTTTATCATTTGATTTGCGCGCTAATTCCATTCTGGGGAGTTAATTGTTCCCCTCTATAGTGCAATGGCAACACATTTTGAATCGTGAATGGTGCCTTATTTACCCGTATGACAATGTTTCCCCTTTTAACCTCCTTTGTGTAACCAGCATCATAACAGCACTCTTTCATAATACTAATAGCCGAAGACGAGCCAGAAACAGGCGGATTGTGATGCCAAAATTAACAAGATACGGTGACATTATAGACATGTAGAAATTAATAAGGGAGTCTATTTTATTGATGATATTAGACACAAAACACATGGTAAAACCAAAGACATAGGATTGCTATAGGTTAATGTGTATTGTACTTTTAGTTTTGTTACCAACTTGACTGATCGAGAGCAAATCATGTCAGGCTTGCGTACATCCCACAGAAAAAACAAGTCTCACCGTACTATACATTATACAAGTACATCAATTCTCATCTGAATCTGGCACTTAAGCAACCAGCTGTAGAAGCTCCTTGATGTAATTGTAAGTTAGCCTCCACCAGGCCTTTCTAATGGTTTACAGTAGAGTTTGAAAAAAAATAAGTCCTGGTGTCACAGGACTATCAACGTTACTCTTTTGAAATTATAAAAGCCTTAACAAGAAATACTAGTAAAAGGCTTGGAGGCAGCTGTTGGGCCCAGAATTCTTCGTTGAAGTTAATTGGTTGAATTCCTCCCAAAAAAATGATACAGCCTAGACGCCGGCCAGTTCCCAGGGTAAATACACATTCAAGTACATAGGCTAGTCCCAGTTGACCCCGTGGAAACATTTTTCTTCAAAATGTTAGGTTGGCGCTTGGGTCAAGGAGCTAACCTGTAGACTGACCCTGGCAACAGTCTATGACCCGTGTAAGCCTTTCATTCAATCACATTTTTTCATGTCTTTTAAACGTTTTCTTACAAGAACTCTCTTGTTTAAACTTAAATTAGAAAGTAAAGCCAGGCCTAGCTGTAGTAGACAATTAGACCGCGCATAACAAAAGATTGCAAACCTTTTGTCTTGAGGCAAGGGCAAATTGCAGATTATTGCGTCTCATAGAGGTGCAAAATACACGACTAATTGGCCTGTCGACTTGATAGCCAAAATTTTCCAAGAAGGTAAAGATTCATAATCTAAACTTTAGGACGATTTGAGGAACTATAGCCATGCTTAGGGAACATCAGATTCAAAGTACAATGATTCGTAATGTCCTGAACTACCAAAATCTGATTTAATTATCTTATCTATTATTAACTGTCTTTTGATTAAAGGCCAGAAAGACAGAGTTACCCTAAAATTTTGCCATTGAAAGAGACAAAAACATATTTCATATAAAGCAGGAATAATATATTGGATATATCAAAACAGTTTCAAAATGTTGACAGATGTAAAAATGTACCCTCCAAAAAGCGTCTGTCTCTGATGTCGGGAATAGTTCCTCGATTTACGTTTTTTGTGTAAAAAATATGCATTATATCAGACATAGAGATATGTAAATCTAAGGAAAATAACAACATGAAATTAATATGTTTACACTCAGCAAGTTGTATTATGCCTCTCTTCCAAGTTTGAACCATTTCTGACCACCTACGGCTGAGTTATGGCATTTTTTCGGAAAGACGTGAAAAATCGGCGTACAGACCCCTCGGGACGCCTTACACCAACTGAGAATCGACGACAGATAATGAATTGAAGTATGATTGTAATAAGAAAGTTGTAGTCATCTAATCCAGAACTGGTTTGCCATGAGCTTTGCCTATAGTGTCAGATTCAGACATTGGCTTGCAGTTATTTGTACAGTTCTGTTAGAGCTCCATACATATACTACATGTACACTGTTTTATTAGACAACCAAATGGACATCACAATTGCAAGACATATTTCTAGACACACTAACTTTCAAAGACAATTCCGCTGTAAATGAATACAGATATCTACAATTAGAAAATTTTCAAACGGCTGTTTAGAAAGTTTAAATTTGAACACAAGGTTAGTTTTCCAGAAACTGAAAGTTGTTGATAGCAATTTCTTCATTATGTGACTTAGTTACGATTATCTGGATCATTCTGCATGGTTTGATATTATTACTTTGAAAACCAGTACAGAAGAAATATTTGAATCTGTTCAAAATAGATCAACCAGTATTATGCTAACCAGTCCCTGCCTTTGTTTCTGGTGGCTGGACAGTCTGGGATGTTTATGAGTTTATTTAGTTATGGGGGTCAATTCACTATCCAAGCTCCTGGAGAAGCCAGAGTGGGGAGTACTTCCTTATTGATATATATATATATATATATATATATATATATATATATATATATTTATTTGAAATGTTATGTTATGTAATGCACTGTATTTTATGAACTAGTTTGACCTTGTTGCCATAGTGGCTTTGTAAAGGTGTCCTAATGTCCACCTGTTCCACCATGCCGTCCATGTATCAGGAAAATTGTAATAAATAGATAAATAAATACGGACAGTGGCATAATGGCCTACATGTGACTGAGTGATTTGACGTATTGAGATTTAAACAATCGTTTAAAGGTTTGTTTCTTTTGTAATAATTTGTTTCTTGAGTAATAATTTTTGATTTGGGTGATATTAGTAAAGTTCAAGGATACAGATGTTAAATGTAGGTCGCAACAGTAAAGCTTGATCACCGTGTAATGTATTTTGAAACAAGTGCCATATGTAGTAGAAACTGATGAAAAGAGGACCATGAATTATAAATATCAATGGAAGCTTTTATTATTGTAGCGTTTTATGTCGCAGTGAGTGGGCTTTGTATTTACGTATGTGTGTAACAAAGCTAGAGCGAACGTTGACGATGGTTGTGTATGGTATTGAGTGGATGGCAAAGAAAGCGGGACAACAAAGAAAGGGAGGCGAGTTTGTGAGGTTCCCGGTAGCTTTTGCACCGTCGCCACTCGAGCAAAATAAACATCTCTGCTTTATGATGATATGTTCTGTTTTTAACTTGCTGCAAACTGATTAAACTTTTTTTGCATACTGAATTACTAAACTCTATGGTACAATGATTTCTACAATACGACTACATCATCATAACACAAACGGCTAAGAAGGTCTTTATACTAATCATAACATATAATAAACTTGTTTACTTGGCGAAGGCATGTTGTCCTTTAAATATTGCTTTCACATAATATTGGTCAAAACCACGGCCCAGAAGCCCAAAATATACTGTAATTCACTTTGTGTTCACGGTAGCAAAATTTCACGGTCTGAAGAAAATGTACATGTTCACGAAACTTTATCTTCACGGTGGTGGCAAGTGCAGGGAAGGGGCACATTTGATTTGATAACAGTAATGATAAGTTCACGGTACAGAAGTGACAGTGAAAACAGTGAACAAAACAGTACAGTGAAAAAAACAGGAATTACAGTACATTGTTTGTTTGGTCGACCATTATAAAGGTCGAAAACAAAGATTGAATTTGCCAAAATGTCACCATACTACATTTCAGGTAACTTGGCCTGAGCTTGAATTTAAATACATTTAATGAAATGGCAGAAGAGGAAGGAGAATAAAAAGAAGTCAATTCCTATGGTATGTATTGAAATATGAAAACTATGTGGTATGAAGTAAAACGCATTTTTTAAAGAAAATGTTTCCCTCCCATAACTGCTATCTAGTAAGATATAATGATTGTAATTTCATATATTTGTTACATATATTAAAAGAAATATGTGAATGTAAGGATCTTTTGCCATCTTTTAACGTTGTAGTAATAAATAAAACTATCCAATGGTACCAATAGGAAACTCGTCGTCACATTGATAAGGCTGAGTATGTTTCTAAGTTTGTGTTTTTTGGTGTTTCTAAACTAAACATTTGACATTACAGCAACTGTAAAAAAATCATAATTTTTTATTATAATCACCCTGATTCAAAATCAAAAAGCAATTAACCTAACCAAACAAATAACTTACCTTTCTGCCATTGACGTTTTCTATGATCTGTAAAAGCAACTGTGTCGATTTCCCAACTTACTCAACAACTCTAATATTAGACTCAGTAGTAGTGCGCAGAGTGATCTATAACCACTGAGCTGCCCAGGTAACATACGACTCTTAAATATATGTTCTTAAGGGATTTTAGGTCAGGTGACTGATATAAAGTACGATAGATGTAAACTCATTGTTGTAAATGTAAAAATAAAACATGAATATACGAAAAGTATAAAGACGCTAGTAACCACTGAATTACACAGCAAAGGTGAGATTTTAAAAAAACATAAAATTCCATATTAAAGTATCAAAGGCTTTTTTTAATCTGCTACAAATACTAACCATGGTTTGTTCTCTTACTCATAGTGCTCAATTGTGTCTAGAAGTCTTCTAATATTGTTGCCAATATACCTACTCCTAATAAATCCCGTCTTATCCTGCACAATTATGTTTGCGATAACCTGAACTTTATCATCTTGATCTTCATAAAGTACTGCGTAAAACTCCTTAGTTGGGGTAAGATACGCAGGGGGGTGCGCTGCGCCCTTAGTTAGTCCTCAAGTGTAGCAGTACTACTCCTTTGAATTTTTCGGCCTCTGCGATTTCGGCTATAGCCTGCGGAAGCGTGTTCCAATCCCGTAGTTCTGAAGTGTCAGGAGCAAACGTTGTGCTGGACTTTATCGAAAGCTTTGGTGAATTCAGTTATAATCATGTCGGTTTGGGGTTGAGAGTCCAAGGAACAGGCTAAGTCCTTAGTTGTTAGGATGAGTTGAGATTCAAATGAATGTTTTTTTTCCTAAACCCATGTTGTTTATCAGTCAAAATAGAAAATTCATTAACCCTAAACAGTACACCTGGGGTCCGTGCGGACCCCAGCACTATATATTCTGTAATATTTTTTTTGTTTCTAAAGATTTTTTTTCTGAAATTTCCGGTAATTGTCACCCACAAAGTTGTGCCTCAGCACAGTGCAGAAAATTCCGTTTCCCCTATTTTTTTTAAATTTTGTATCTGATTTTCTTTTGGGGTCTGCGCGGACCCCAGCAGGCTTTCGATCGTAATGGCTACACTGGCGTTCTTATACTTTACTTTATTTTCTTATACGTTACTTTATTTTCAGGCTTTTATGATAAGTTACACATGCTTTATAACATTAATAACATCTTATGTAATCTAATGTGATTTTTATTAATAATTTATGCTAATTTGATGACGTCATTGGTCAAAGCCAAGATCCAAGATGGTGGATAATTAAATATGTATGACGTCGTTGTATGACGTCACTGGTGTTGCTAAGGGCAACATAAGCTTTAGCAGACCTTATTATCTTATTATAAACACTTTTTGTTAAAGTTGCGTTGTATACCATTAAGTTTTAAGAGAATAACCTATTTATAACGGTTTATAGCCATTAAAATCATATAAATGGCGTCATAATGACGTCATACTACGTCATAACGACATCAAAATTGTTGTATTGATTAATTTTTACTAGTACACCATCTTTTTAAAATTTGGTGGCCATACGATATACCGTTCCCGAGTTATGAGGGTGGCAATAAGCCCCTCTCCCCAGTCCCACGAACCCCTAAAGCTTTAAAAACTTTAAAAAACGGGTATTTCTTGATTCCTTATTTTCTTCACCAAAAAATAGGAAAAGGTCAAAATGTATGATTTTTGTACGTAATGTGGACTCAGATGTTCACACATCGATTCGGCAAAACAATTGAGCTCATAGCATACTGATAATTTCTAAAAAATTAGCAAAAACTGTTTTGGGGTCCGTGCGGACCCCAGGTGTACAGATTAATTAGTCCGGGAAGGTGTACTGTTGAGGGTTAAAATGGTTCATTATCTGGGAATGTATTATGTGTTCCATGACCTTACTTCAGACGCATGTCAGCGAAACGACAGGGCGGTAATTAGAGGGGTCCGTCCTTTCTCCTTTCTTGTATATTAGAGTGATGTTGGCGAAAAGCCATGGTAATGGGATCTGGCCTGTTTTGAGTGATTTTTGATAAATGGTGGCTAGGGCAGGGGATATTTTGGTTAATGATTATTTGAGGATTTTTGACGGCAGGCCGTCTGGATCACTTGCTTTATGTGGATTAAGATTGTTTATAAGTTTTGTCATTCCGTTAACACTAATTTTGAAGTCAGGTATTGTCGGGATCGTGCTAAGGGGGGGGGGGCAAGGAAGGTTACCCTTTTCCATAGTAAACCCTGAGCTAAATTAGCTGTTTAGGGTGTTGGCTTTGTTTCTGTTGTCCGTTGCCAGTTTACCTTTATGCTTCGGGCTAGGGATACCTGTTGTGTCCCGTTTTAGGTGTTTACCTACCTACCTACCTAGTCCCTCGACCGACTTGGTCGTCGGGGGGACAAGGCAGTTAGGTGTTTAGGTGTTTATGTGTGCCCAAAACTCCAAAGACTCACTGGCTGGATTTTTAAGATAAGAGTTATATGCTCATTGTTTCTTCCTTTAAGCTTTTCTAATTTTGTTGTTGAGGGTGAAAAAATACTATTATTTATAATTTTAGATGGGACATGTTCATCCATAACTGATTTAACTTTGTCCACAAATTCATTGTAAAGCTTATTATGTTAAACAGTTCTTAATGTTACGTTTATACAGGTTTGTGCTCAAGTCCTGGAGTTAGTTCTTTTTAGCGTCTCCATCAGCTTTTTTAAGAGAAAGATATTGTTGGGAGTTTTTTTTTTTATATTTCATGGTTTAAGCTTAACTGTAAAACAAGTATAATTCTAAAAGCTATAAATTTGGATACAATTCTAGTATCACATCCTAGAAGAGTAAGGGGGCACTAAGTTTAAATGGCGGTTAGTTCTGGTCAATTCCTCTACTATCTTTTTTGAGAAACAATGAAATGAGCCCTTTTGTTTAACCCTTAAACCATCGAAAGTTTTATGCGACGAATCTTACCGTATGGGGTTAAAACTGACCCCATAATGTTTTGCACGAATACAGTTTTTAGTGTGACTCTTTTTGCGATTTGTATGTATGGTTTCATAAATCTATGAGGGACAGTTTGACATGATTAGGTGTGAATAATTTCTGCTCATTATCATAATTTAATTCAACTTCCCAAGAGGCCTTCAGGCAGCTATCTTAACGACCTTTGACCCCAATTCTATAAACAACTTGGTCAAGGGCCACAGCTATTAAGTTTTCTAATTCAACATTGGGGTCATTCAAAGGATAGCATTAAAGGATAGCATTAAACTCTAGCAAACATATCATCTGGAAGGAATATTAGGGACAACAGAAGACTCAAATGCGTTAAAATTTATAACATTTTGCTGGGGTCAGTTTTGACCCCACTGGACCATGCATAAACTTTCTAGGAGAACTCAATCAACAATAAGCTAATCTCAGTAAAACGTTATAAGACATTTATACAAACAAACTCATAGGAGGAATTCGTTCTCAGCAAAAAATACCACGCCACATATTTATATGCGCCACGGTGGTTTGAGGGTTAAGTGCCGGACAGACATCCGTTAGGAGCGGCATAACCAAAACCAGTTAGCATTATTTTTTTAAAGATATCAAAAAGATCTTATATACTTCTAAAGGCATAACATCAAGCCCCTCTGATTGCCCAGACTAAAATAAATAGATTGTATTTTTTAGTTCTTCACAAAGTTCCTGCTGCTCACTGAATAATCGTATGCCATAATCCTCGGGGGGGGGGGGGGGGGGCTCACAACTTGCACCAGTAAGGGGCATCGGTATGCCCTCAAACGATGAAATGAGCCCTTTTGTTTAACCCTTAAACCATCGAAAGTTTTATGCGACGAATCGCATTTCATTGGCCAAACCGTCTAGATAGGTTATTCTCTTAAAACACAATGGTACACAACATAACTTAAAAAAGTGTTTATGATAGAATATTAGGGTGTACTGAGACTTCTGTTGCCCGGTAACACCGGTAACGTCAAAAATTACGTCATGCATATTTATTGTATCCGCCATATTGGGTCATGAATCTAAACTTTTGAAAATATTTTTTCAAGATCAAGTAAAAAAATACATTGCAAATATACTAGAGACGTTCATATGGCCCTTTTTTGTAAAAAGAAATCGAAGTAGTGACGAAATTTTAAGGAAAATTACCCGTATATACCTAATCTAATGATATGCTCCGCCATATTGGATTTTGAACAATGACGTCATTAAATTAGCATTATTTATGTACTTTTATTGATAAAATTACACACAAGTACACTAAATGTTACTGATATTAGACAGCATGTGTAACTGAACATAAAAGCCTGAAAAGTCTATTGTTGAAACGAAATTTCGTAAAAAAATGCCTGTCCGAAACCCGTTCTCATTGCATGTATATTTTCCAACATGAACAATATAAAACAAAATATCTACACCTGACGAAAGCATGTGTTCCACGATCTCTAGTTAATAATAAAATCGTTTTTCTTACCTTGAGTAGTAGGATCCTTAGGACTGTGGGGTAAGCGTTTCTTCGCACAGCGTTCTCTGGGACGTTAAGGCCTGGTGCCAGGGAGAATAGGGGTGATACGGATCATACAGTGGTATCAGGGAAAGGTCAATATTTCGAGTTTGAAGCGACAAAATAACTTGAAATTTGGCAGACACTTATACAAGAGACCATTCATTTTTAAAAATGTTAAATAATTATTCTAGAGAATCTGCATAATATTTTCATCATTAACTAGAGTTCGGCGATCTCATACCTCCATGAAATGGTGATGACTACCTGTAAATGGCTTACATTTTACAATCCTGCTCATTAGCAAAATTTTTATGAAAAGTATTCACATGGCCCCTACCTAGTAACAGGCGACACACTGCTGAAATCCCCGCGAAGTTGTCCTTTCATATACGTGGTTTTCCCCGCCCCTATTGTTCTATATTACGGACAATTAACAATACCCAAGCTCTCATACGAGTCGTTCTCACTCTAATTTCGTTATACCACCAACAAATAAACCGCAGCTGTGCTACAATTTTGTCGATTTCGTAACTCAAACTGCCAAAAACTTCCACAAGGAATCAAAATTCCCGGGTCCAGTCGCCCTCGATCGCGCAGACGACGTGGAATCCGCCGTAAACAGCACAAAACATCTAACGTTAACGTTGCATTTGCAACGTTCTTAGGCACATAAAAACAGTCCTGTGTCCTTACAGTATGTTGATATCGATGAAGATAAATATTTGTATCTAATACACATTCATTGGAGCTCACTACGCACTGGTAAGGTTACCCGCTAAGTCTTCGATCAAAAACAGTACTGGCGTGTCATCCGAAATTTACTACGACTCAGATACACAACGTATATTATTCTTCCTACTCTCTAAAAACCTACCTTACAAATTCCTGTATTCTTGTTGTAACTGTTATTGAAAGAGGTCTAGAAGTTGGGAACACTTCGGCGCGGTAACTGTACACAGTACAGACATGACATGACAGACGCCATTGTTTGACCGGCGTGCCGAATTTTTGGGCGTACGCTTGACATACGTTCTGGAGTCCATGATAGAAAAAATTACCTTACAAAGAAGATAAAAGCTAGTACTAGTAAACCCTTGGAGTTGAGAGAAGCCAGAAGTTGTTTTTACGACAACAGAACTGGATTAGACTATTTAGAGTTAGACCGGTTCTTTGTTAACAAACCGACGCCATTTTTTTCACCGGGCTCTTGTTTTTTTTATATTTTAGGCAACGTTATTCACGTGCATTTCAAGGCGTATGGCACTGTTAATCTTTTAGACAACTTGTTTAACTTTCTATACCTGTCAACCGAAGTTCCCAGTCAATGCAATGTTTCAGTTTTTTGCTCGTGCCGACACAAAGTTTTCAAATGCTTCCAACCCGCGATTTTGGTTCGGTTGTACGGTGTGAATCGTTATGCAGAGAAATATATGTACCGCCAATACCCCGTTGAAAAACACATGTACGGTGCTTTCAAAGCTGTCGTTTGTGGGAAAGATTTTCTTCAGGCAGAAAAATATGCTGAACTGTTAAAGAAAACCTTCTCGTCGGACGAGTATCTCGCACAGTTCGCACTTTTGAAATTGCCCGCTCAGCTTGGAAACAAAAGCGGCGCGGCAGTCGATTTGCATGTAATTGCACTACTAAACAATGAAGTGCGAGAACAAGTCTCTTTGATTGAGACCGACGGCCTGATTATAGATCGAAAACAAACCCAACTGCCACGTGAAAATTTTGAATAAACGGCACATTTGATATTTTGCCCCATAACTTTTGATTTACAAAGGATATTTTCACAAAAAACACCAGCAATCGGAAGGGTAGAGTCCCGCCGCCATCTTGGTGACGCGTTCGTGTTGTTCTATAGGGGCTCATGAGAATTATACCCTAATTTAGGCCGAAATTTACCCAGAAAATTAAGAATATTATTTTAGATTTCGCAGACATCGAGTTTAATACAATAGAAATGAAAAAAAAAGTATTGGTAGTATTATAAAGTAGGACTTTAACTAATGTTTAGTGCGTGAATTGGAAAAAAATCCTTTGTGAAAAGGTCACAAGGTTCAAAGTTCAGTTACCAAAAATTGCCTGTACTGTACCCGAGCGAAAGAAGGAATTTCTGAACGCTGCATTTTGCTGTCACTTTTTTACTTCTGCTTATTTAAAAAGTAAACCTGTCTACTTTTCAATTCTTACTGTTGTTTCTTGACATAAATATCCAACCATGCGTTATTTTGAGAGATATTTGCAGGGTTTACGGGTGTGTAGGGCTTGGGTACAGGGACGCGGGAAGCACCCCGCTGTGAGTGGAAGGCGCACTTACGCATAGCGACGCGGACAAAGGGGATAGCAACCGACCACCGTGAACAATATAAATCAAAATATCTACACTTGACGAAAGCATGTGTTCCACGAACTCTAGTTTGCAATTATCGTTAATTATGCATAGAATGGCTCTCTGATAGGCCATGCCAACATACTGGACGTGGTCATTATTCATTTGGGGTAACCATCAAACCACTGTAGATTTTTTGGAACGAATCTTACCCTATGGGGTTAAAACTGACCCCCATTACGAACTGAGCCAATTCATAATTGTGTAAATGTAGATGCTTAGCATAAACTTACATAGGTACTGGTTGCCATGACAACGGCTATTTTCTAAAATGGAGAATTGAACCATTATATCTCAGCCTTAGTGTCGGCCGAAATAGACCATCTTTGACCTTTCGTAGCTCCCACATAAAAGCAAGTATTTTTAATTCATATCTTAACACAAATAATGAAGTCAAGATTTTTAATTCCATGAAAATGGAGATATTGTTTTGGGTCTGTCTGTCTGTCTGTCTGTCTGTGTGTGTGTCTGTCTGTGTTTCCGCATATTTGTGGTCAACATAACTTATGAAGGCCTTCATAGATGGTAATGATATTTAGTATGTTGGTAGGTCATAGAAAGACAAAGGTCAAGGTCAAATATGGGCCTCCTTGTGGCTGACCTTGGTACTGCAGTTGAACTTCCGGTTTTTGTATCTTTTGTCATGGACATGCTATGGTCTTGATTTCTTGGTGGCAGATAGCTTGTCCTGTCAGGAATAAGTGGTATAGGTTTGGTCCCCCTAGCAGCTTGTTCTGGAACAGCAGGGGAGTTTCCGGTGAAATCTTTCAAAGCGGATAAATCCAGAAAGGAACAACGTATTTTCATCATTTTTGGTAGGTAGGTAGCTTAGGCAGAGATAAAAATATAACGAAATACAAATTATGCAAATGAGACTTTATTTGCATAATTAAGGAGGAAATTGTGTATTTCCAGTGGTTTACATAATATGACTTTCATATATGTAATGTGTATAACCTATGGCAGGTGGATAATCAACAGATACCAATTATGCAAATTTGGACCTGATTTGCATAATTAATGTAAAATTATATGATTCCTTAGTGGTAAATGATGGGAATTTCATAGTTGTGACATGTATGAGTTAGTTAAAGGTTAACATCACCATGCATATATTATGTTAATGTGGGGTCATTTGCATAATGAATGATGACATATTGAAATGAAACATTGCCAAAGGAAAGGACTTTCACATATTAAATATATATGTAATTTTTGTTTCATGGAGATATGAGGTCGTGGAACTCTTGTTTTATATGTTTTCTTGCAGCAAATATTTAGAAACGATTTTTTAAGAATGTCATTTGGTCCAATGGAATAACTTCGGTCTTCAATGCAAATTACCCGAAATAGACTATTTTTTTTCTTGGAACATGCATCTAAAATCATTTTATTTAGTTTTGTATTATTTAGCAATTATATATATACATATTCTAGGTTTCGTTTCTGAACCCTTGTAGCAAACCCAAATGACATGACATCTGGTATTGACGTGCTTTATATGCTTGCCCAGTGAACTGCATTCTTGCCCTTGGCATACACTACTTTAAAATGGTAAGATTTGGTACTTTTTGGGGGGGGGGGGGGGCTCCTGTGCAGTTGTATTGAAACATTGCCGGAGGTTTGGTATGAGGATGGTAAATTGGTAAGGTTTGAAACTTGCATGAGGATGCTTTAGGCATATGTCCACTCATAGTCATGTCTGTCTGATTTTTCCACTGCGATGTTCTACTTCTTGTCTTGTCTTCATAGAGTACTGCACAACGCCCCTCAGTTGGGGCCACACGTGCAGGGGGAGTGCGCTGTGCTATTGCTGTCTTAGATGTTGCAGTACAGCCTCCTTGAACGTCTTAGGCTCTGTTATATCTGTTGTGGCTTGTGGTAGACTGTTCCAGTCTCTCACAGTGATTACTCAATTTTTGTGCTATTTTGATACATAAAAATGTATATTATTGAGCAAAATGTATATTTTTGACTCCTCGGTGACCTTGTATTGAAACCAGATGACCTGAGAATCGGTATGGGGGGTGCCTATTACATTAATACACAACACGTAAGGAATACATTTAGGAATATCACTTCAAAGTACTTTAGTTTTGGTTTCAAAGATTTGCCACAAAGGGATTTCAGAAAGTTGGAGAAAATAAAGAAGAGATGTATTTCGGCATTTTTGTAAAAATTTCCCTCATAGATTTATTAAACAGTACATTAAACCAATCAAAGAAAGAGTCACTTAAAAGCTGTATTTGTATAAAACATTTTTAAGCAGTATCTCATTGACTTTACAAATGAGGTCTTCATCAGACACATTTATGGGGATACATTAAATAAAAGGCTAGTCTCTTTCTCAGTAACAGATTTTACATGTTTACAGCACCTACAAAACTTTAGTTTTCATGTTCCAAGTTCGAGCACACAGTTTTTCATTCAATGCATTGATGTAATCTAATGTAATTTTTGTAATTTAAAATATTTTTTTCTAATTTGATGACAGCATTGATCAAAATATAACATGGATGCAAGTACCATTTGCCCCAGTACAATCAGGTTATTTTGCCGAAACTTTAAGAAAAGCTGTGTATTTTTACCTAAAACTTTAATATGCATAATAAGGCCACACCAATTTAATTTGTTGGTTCTCGGATTCGCCTCTTCATTCTTTTCTGATTTGCAAAAAAAAAAAAAAAATTCTGGTTCTGAATCAACTCAAAAATGCTCATATTTTGCCTCCAACAGTTCAAGAAAGACCTGTTACTCCTAGTTGTTACAGTTATTACATCTACCAATGCACTGGTTTGATTAAAAGTTCAAAATTCATTATTCAAATTTTAACCCAGTCTTTTGTGTTGACTTCATGGCACCAATTCTAGCATTTGGGGCTATAATAGGATGCCCAGGCCTGTTTTTATTTTTATTTTTTTTTCGCCCTGTCGCTTCATATTTTTTCTGAAAAAATCCGAGAACCAACAAATTAAATTGGTGTGGCCTAACCCATTTGTATTTTATTTTAGGCTGTACATTGAATTAAAGGTATTTTTAAAAAATTCAAGACTACCGATCCAAGATGACGGCTAGATTACATATGTATAACCCAATTATGTGGCTAATTTATAATTTTAACGTCAGTCTTTTTCCTATTACCGTGTTAATAGGCTATTACAGTATTGAACTATAAGGCCGACATTTACTCGGGAGCAAATGCAACATATTCTAGTCCATTAAACTTTCCATTTTAAAATGGAATTTTCCATATTAACATTTTCCATCCAGTTTCAAGTGTTTCAATTCTCCTAAGATCGTAACAACTGTTCTTGAAACTCCCATACAGTGCTTTTCAGTGTTGTTAAACCCTCAAGTAGTTCAGTAACAAATATTCTCCAACCCCCCATTTTAATATCAGGGCTTAGGAGGTAAAAAATGTACATTGTTTTGTCTTAAAGTAGCAAACACATCCCATTTTACACGATTTTGAAGTGATGTATGCAAAAAGTGTGGATAACGCTCTGTGGGGATGTCTTTATGGTGCCGCCATACTAAATTTTAGGTCATTTGAGTTTAAAAGCAGGGCTCCAGAGGTAAAAAAAAGTGGCTAAAAAACTAAATAAAACAATTGTCTGATGTATACTGCGACGTGAATAAAACATTAATTGTGTACTTTAAAATAGTTACTCGCTTTGATTTATGGGGCAAACGGAATTTGAAAATAAAAAAAATGCATGCCAATACTTACCCATAGAGATGACGTTTTTAGAAGTCCATTTTTTTTTAACTTTTTCATGACTTGTATCAACACAGATAAACTTTCATGCTAAGTCTTTTAACATTTATTTAGCTACAATGTAGTAACAACTGAGTAGTCCTAACTGCATAATATCATACAGCTGAACAAGTAAGTCAAGTAATACTGTAACGACTGGGTGTTACCCCAGTACTGATTATACCGGTTTACCAAGTCTACATCAGGTGTTTAAATCTCAGGTCGCCTTTCATATCTTGACCTCTGTAATACTCTAATTGCCTAGTCTCTAACACTTTCAGAGACCAGTTTAGCCCTTGCCCTATCCAAGTGTAGTACCGCCGTCAAGAAATCACTGAGTATATGTGTACAATCTTCGTTCTTCTTGTATGGTATTCCTCGAATAACTATATTAGGCTTACTGGAATACCTCTCAGCCAGAATGACCGACTTAGCCCGAGCCCGCCGTTCCTCGTCAAAGGCAAATTCCAAAACGTAGTCCATCTTAAAACGTGAATATTACAAAGTGGAATGCACGTTCAATTGAGTTTCCAAAACTTGCTATATGTTTCCATTCCAACCGGCACATAATGCAATTTTTTGATGAAGTCCTTCACTGGCCGACTGGAGAGTGTGGTTCGGTACTGCAGCCACAGATCGTCCTTAAGTTAATGACATACTGTAAAAGGATACCATACTCTGCAGTGAAGACAATACGGCTACAAAATATTGATTCCTTAGAATACTGCCTTACTAACGCGACCGTTCAGCTAAAGATAGTCCACTTGGTGAGAGATCCACGAGCAACATTTTCATCCAGGTGGGTTAAAAGGGCAATGTAGATGCAAAGTGAAATTAAAAATAATGTTCTTTATAGTTATCATGAAAGTTCATCTGTGTTGGTAGTAATCATAGTAAAAGGTTGAACTTTATTCCATCACACGAGATTTTACTGATACGTGACGTAAGTAATTGATCAAAAGTGACAGTGGTCGCTGAAAATTTGATCCCTGTATAATTGTGTGTTGGAATAAAGTTAAACCTTTTACAATGTTCTTTATAGTTAGTTACTTAATTTTTCTGCTAGTATATATGTTGTCTTGTTTCATACGGTGTTTTCGACGACGATTTTCAATGAAAAGCATCAATATAATGTTCTATAAGGGCCATTTTGTCACACAAAAGTGTAAATTGTCCATTCTCATTATCATGATTTACGCAAAATAGACTACATGTAATATCTTATACCACAAATAAAATCTGATGGATAGAGTCCTAATAGTATGGATCAGTTTCGAGGTTGCAATGGTCATAAAGGAAGACAGCGTTTGTTTGTTTGTTTGTTTGTTTGTTTCTTTATCTCTTTTAACGGGTGAACTTTTAGCTGTAAAACACCAGTGTCGTACAGTATATACAATCTGCATGGTTTCATTTACAAACACCCTGGGGATTGGTGCCCCTAGTATTCTTAATAAGTGTGGTGGGATCTTCAACGTGCACCTCAAACACGTTTTGTTGTTTATGTTGTTGTCCTGTGTTCCCTGTTTGGGACAATGTTATTGCGGAGTTTGGAGATTTTCGGTTGCCATGACTTAAAGTTACCTCTTCCCAAAATGCATTTGTCGGTTCCGACGATGCACAATAAAATTAAAATACTTCACGATACTTAAACATGTGCAACTTGTAATGGGGGTAGTGGTTATTATCTCCATGAAAATGGAAATATTGTTTTTGGTCTGTCTGTCTGTCTGTCTGTGTGTGTGTGTGTGTTTCCGCATATTTGTGGTCAACATAACTTATGAAGGCATTTATAGATTGTGATGATATTTGGTATATTGGTATGTCATAGAAAGGCAAAGTTCAAGGTCAAATATGGGCCTCCTGGTGGCTGACCTTGGTACTGCAGCTGAACTTCTGGTTTTTGTATCTTTTTTCCTGGATATGTTATGGTCTTGATGTCTTAGTAGATAGATAGCTTGTCAGATAGCTTGTCTTGTCAGGAATAAGTGGCATGGGATTGGTCCCCCAGCTCGTTACGAAACTGCAGGGGAGTTTCTGGTGAAATCTTTTAAAGCGGTTAAATTCAGAAAGGAACGACAAATTTTTATCATTTTTGGTATGGAGGTAGCTTAGACAGAAATGTATATAATGAAATACAAATTATGCAAATGAAGACTTAGTTTGCATAATTTATTAAGGATATTCGGTAATTATAAGGTTTTACATATAGGACTTTCATACATGTAATATGTATAACCTATGGCAGGTGGAAAATCAACAGATACCAATTATGCAAATAAGGACCTAATTTGCATAATAAATGTAAAACTTCTATGATTCTTTAGTGGAAAATGATGGGAATTTTATAGTTGTGACTTGTGTAAGGTGGTTAAATGTTAACATCACTATGCATATATTATGTTAATGTTGAGGCTATTTGCATAATAAGTGACGGCATATTGAAATGAAACATTGCCAAAGGACTGGATTTTTACATATCAAATATAACGTTATGTTTTGTTGAGGAATCCATATTTCATGGAGATATATGGTCTACGAATTCTTGTTTTATTTTATTTTGTTTAATGCAGTTTTAAAACAGTTTATTTACGTTTATATATCTTGATTTTTTATTCATAAAATACAACAAAATGTCCGGAGGCGTGCCAATGAAAGTGATATTGAAGACATCTGCAATTGGATTTCACGAAATACTCTTACAAGGGTTAGAACTTTTTTTTTATTTTCAATTTCCGTTCGATTGTGAAACTTTATTCACTAGGAGAGCGATGGTGTTGATGCTCCGGATTTTTTTATTGAATGATTTAATATAATGAAACTTTCAGTTTGCAATATCCATTAACTGCCTAGTCGCTTATCCTGATAGGCAACAAAAATCCATGTTGTACTTTTCGGTGATGTTATTATCTCCATGTAAAATGGAGATATTGTTTTGGTTATGTCTGTCTGTGGTCTGTGTGTATGTCTGTCTGTGTTTCCGCATATTTGTGGTCAACATAACTTGTGAAGGCATTTTTAGAATTCAATGTGATGATATTTGGTGTGTTGGTAGGTCATAGAAAGACAAAGGTTAATTTAAAATATGGGCCTACTGGTGGCTAACCTTGGTACTGCCGTTGAACTTCCGGTTTTCGTATCTTTTGTCCTGGACATAGTATGGTCTTGATTTTTTGGTGACAGATAGCTTGTCCTGTCAGAAATAAGTGGCGTGGGTTTGGTCCTCCTAGCAGCTTGTTCTGGAACTGCAGGGGAGTTTCCGGTGAAATCTTTCAAAGTGGATAAGAACAACGTATTTTTTTATCATTTTTAGTATGGAGGTAGCTTAGACAGAGATGTACATTATGAAATACAAATTATGCAAATAAAGACCTCATTTGCATAATTAATGAGGAAATTCCGTAATTCCATTTTTTTACATGTACGCTGCGTGTCGGAGTTCAAATCTGACCAGAATCTAAGTAAGTGCGGCAGTAAATCGCCGGATGTGGGTGATTGTCACGCTAAGTTTGTCTCCCTTGCTCGGTGATGGTTATAGATAATCAAATAGTTTTCGTATTTAACGAAAAACCCGTGGTTTGTAGTATTTTCGGGCTTGGTAAAGTGGCGCAGCCAGCAAAGCGTTTTTGGTATTAGTCCGCGAGCAAGGGTTACGCGGTTTTGTCGCCTAATGGCCCATATAGCAGCGTCCTATATGCATTTTCAAGGGAGGTGCGTCACCAAAAATTGCGGAAAACTTATCGCAACAACCTATATTTTTTTCTGTTTTTCAGAAACAGGATGGAGTGAGCTTTTTTGTCATATAAGCCGTTACCCAAGTAAATTTGTTTTTTTTCTCAACAGCTCCGCTGAAAAAAGTGTAAAAAACGGTATTTTTCAGGTCCAAAATTTCACAACAGTTTCGACCCAAAATAAAGAGTCAGCAGACTATGCCCAAATACCTATCGGAAGCCGGCAGGAAACCCCTGTTCACTGGTATAATAAGATTTTCCGGCCTACTTTTCTTGGCGGAATTGTTGATGTTGGCAGGTGAAGGTTGGTAGTCACTCAGACTCTGGACCTTCGCTTTTCTGTCAGCTGATCTGGTAGGTAAGGGGTAGACCGCTTTCAGCTGGATCTCCAGAACCGCTTCTCGGTGTTGGCTGATGCAGACGAGGACACAGAGAAAGTCTGGAAGATCTCAAGGAAGGTCTAACAAGCTCTGCAACCAAGGTACCTACCTATCCACCTACCTCGTCACTCGACCGACTTTGTAACCCAGCAACCAAGGTGCAAAAAACAGAAAGAAGGTCATTCTGTCAGAAGAGACGCTACAAGTAGTTGAGGCAGGAAGAGAAGCCCGTCTTCGAGGAAACCGCGAGGAGTACAGGGGACTGAACTCAAGAAGGAATCAGCTTCTCAGCAAGCAACGGTTGCTTGACGACCTGGCGAACACAGCTGAGACTGCTGCACGCACAGGCAACCAAGGCACCCTCTACAAAACCCTCAGAACTCTCTCTGGGAAGGTAACCCCACTCTGACAGCGTGTGTAAAGGCCATGGATGGGTCTGATTTGGATACTTCAGAACAGCAGCTGGACCGCTGGAGAGTAAACTTCTGCAACATGCGTAATCGACCTCCTCCCCCACCCTCACCACAGTTGGAATCCCTAGCAGCCAAGGCTTCAGGGGACGCTTCCATCTCCATTGACCCCCCTACTCAGGAGAAATTGCTGGAGGCGATCGACAAGCTCAAGCCTGGTCGAGCAGCAGGGGTATACGGCATCCCACCAGAGTTGTTGCCGAAAGGTGGTCCTGCGGTAGCAGCCCAGCTTCACGGCCTGATTTCCGCCACATGGAGAACAGAGACCGTCTCCACAGACTGGCTGCATGGGATCATTCTTCATTTTTGGAAGAAGGGCCCCAAGGACAACTGCGGCAACTACAGAGGCATAACTCTCCTCAGCGTCCCAGGGAAGGTGCTTGCCCACATCATCCTGGCGAGACTGCGGCCACTGCTCCTAAGCAGACAACGCCGAGAGCAGAGCGGCTTCACTCCAGGCAGATCCAAGGCGGATAGGATCATTACTCTTAGGATACTCGCAGAGCTGAGAAGGGAGTACGGTAAGCCTTTCTTTGTTGCGTACGTTGACCTGAAACAGGCCTTCGACTGTGGATCTTTCAGCTCTGTGGAAAATCCTTAAGATCTTGGGAGCACCCACAAAGCTCCTGAACCTTCTTTCCCTTCTCTACTCCTCCATAACCTCCAGTGTGAGGGTAAATGGGCAGACCTCCGCCAGCTTCAACATCAACAGCGGTGTGAGACAGGGTTGTGTTCTTGCCCCCACCATTAACACTGCCATAGATTTTGTCATGGGAAGGACCATGCAAGCTTGGTGCAAGCTTTGGGAACGTCACTATAACGGACCTTGACTATGCTGATGATGTGGCCATCATTGCAGAGATCATGCAGGCCCTACACCTTGCACTCCACATAATGAACTCAGAAACCAGACCTCTCGGACTACAGAATATATTTTTGAATGAGACAACTCGACCCCGTTCGGTCATATTAGTCGCAAAAAAAGGTCGGGTTTTTGAGTGTTAAAGACTTCCTATTTGTCAAAGGAACAAATTCGGCGGCATATGACCCATTTGCATGGTGACGTTCTTAATGCCGTGATTCTCCCGGTTTACCGTCGGTTCTTACCACTAACGAATCCTGAAAATTCCGAAATCCCTCCGAAATACCCACATAGTAATCGGGCTTTCTGTCAGCTTTGTAAACATCGTGAAAAACTAAAAAAGTTTCAGGCTAATCGAGGCTGCTTCCTGTCGGCTCACAAATTGGACGGCTGTGCCCCTTCCTTAACGACCTCCCCTATTGGCCATCCCTTCTACCCCCCACTATATCCCTCATTCGTCGTTGCCACTTCTTGAGTACGGTTGAGTACCCCTCCTACCCCCCCTGTTCTACACTAATCAAGCCGGACCGTTTTTGATTGCCTTCTAGCGCTGCCATCTTCACTTGTTGAACATAGTAACGAGTTTTGAGCCCCTTACCTAAGTGCCCCCTGTTATTTGATCTCATGTTTTATTACCTTCTATTTTCGTTCCACGTTGTTAAATTCTTCACACCATAGCCGACTAGAATATTGTGTCCAGTACGTAGACTCGTTGCGTTTACTTCGTAGTACGCTGTTATGTACGTGATTATGTACTGCACCGTTGCTGTAAACCCTTGATTTTGCTACACCCTCCACGCCAAATCAATCCAGTACGATTGTAAACTGCTCTTCTTGTACGCTATTAGTTTATATATTTTTCCCATTACGCCATGTCAACACTTATGTTTTTAAACTTCGTCCATTGCAACTTGTTAGTTTATGTTAGGACCTTGTCGACCCACCGTTCTTGTCACCCCGTTCTTATTGTAAACTATTTGTTTATGTTAAGCCTTCCACACCATGGCCCACTCTATCAGCCCTAAAGATATTGTAAACTACACTCTTATTGTAAACAACTAGTTTATGTTAGCCTTCTCGCCTTGACAACAAGTTGGTTCTAAGCTCTGTCGTGATTTTGTTAACTTCTCAGCAACCGTCGCTTAACCTTACAACAATGCATGTGTCTCTTGATGTGGAACCTTGTACAAGTACTCTTCTTACGTCATTAAACACTCAACCGTGGCGTGCGCACGACTATCCCATACCCGTGTCTGTCCAGTTTGTTAAAAGACAGGAAACTTAGTTCTCTTCGGAGTTCACGAAGAAGAGAAGCGAATTTACCGGTAAAAACGAGATGAAAATAATAGGGCGTCTTTTAACGCCTTTTTAAAAGTCAGGGCCGTCCAATTTAATGTATCTTAAGTCCAAGGGCGTGCAAACAACGTGAAGTATAGTATGTGGGGAAATTATTATTTTGTGTATTTTGCGCCTTTTTGAAGCGGCAATTCCAAGAACCAATTAAATTTGTGTGGCCTTATCACGAAAAATTCTTGCCAAAAAGGGGCAACGTTTACGTATAAAAATGAAAAAAAAATCGTTTACTGATGTATACTAAGTTTTATCCTGGTTTCCACTCTGTACTTTTTTTTTTAAATTCGTATGTATGTTTTTCCGTTCATTTGTATTTTAGGCTGTATGTTGAAAATGGATTTAAGAAACGATTGTTAATTCAACATGGCGGATCTTAAATCGTAGCCTTAAGATGTAAAGCGTCAATTAATGACAACATTTTGACGTCGCCGGTGTTGTCATTAATTGGGTAAGGCACATTCTCGACAGACATGAGTATTTTTTTTTGGGGGGGGGGGGAAAGGGCAAAAAATCCCTGGTCTAAACAAGTCTAGATGAAATCATCTCCATTGTAAAAGCATTTACCCTTCTCTCATCTTGGGGGGGGGGGGAGGTCGTCACTGAATGATGCCAAGTGGATTTCTAGCGGCAACCGATTTATGAATAATTTATCAAGGCCCACGAACCCAGTTCTTTCACTTGCAAAGTTTACAATGAACACTGATCTGGAGGCACGCGAGGGAAGAAGTTTTTCGCACCCTTTTTATCCGTCGATGACTGCTCAAAGCGCCAAGCATTGCAAGGAGAATTTTCGAAGGGCTCACTGGATTACTATAGTTTGCAGCATGTGTTTCGAGTGCAGGTTCCTTTATATGCTGGCTACTAGTATTTGTAGTAGAACGACACAATAAACAGTTTGTAATACTAAGGAGGGAGCAGGTGCTCCCTCTAACCTCCTTGTTGATACCATCGCAACTTAAAAGATAACATTTTCATGATTTTTGCCGGATATCTTTCACACCAGTTTTGTTTACCGATTTCCAAGTCTCCCGTAATGACCAGGGTCCCAGCAAGGATCCGTTCTATGGCTTTTTCGAAAAATATGCGTTCAATATCTTCTCTCCCGGTTGAGTAATTCAAGGCCTCATAGTGCACCGTGAGCCACAAAATCCTCACTCTAAACGGGTTTGGGCTTTACTTAATTCCAAATGTTGTACGTATACCCGGCTCGTCTGGGAGAGCGAGCTATGGCTTGCTCTTGGTGGGTAATGCCGGCCGGCTCCACTTGACAAACCTCAGCTTCGCCGGGACAGGTTCCTTTTGGTAGTGAGTACAAAACCAGTCAAGATGTAAATTTTCATCTCCACAGTTTTGTTATGGTGGGTTTTGTCATCAAATTACTTTTCAAACCGATAAGGAAGTACTGTAGTGAAGACGTAAAACTCTCAGTGAAAAAAAAACACAGACAATTAAAATTGTACTTGGTTTGTGTTCGTTGCATTTACATCAGGCTACATGAAACTAAGGGTGCGAATAGCCGACAACTCCGCCGTTATTGGCTAATTGTTAGTTACGGTCGGTGACCAGCCACTAGCAGACATTTGATTGGTCCCCGCTAGAAACTACTTGGCATCATATAGTGTACACGGGGGGGGGGGGGGGCTGCGTGCAATTTTTCGTGTTGCCATGGCAACTAGTATCTAACAAATATTTTCGCCTAAATTTAGTAATCTCTGTTCAAACATAGTTTTAGAAGTTTAATATTAAATCATGAATTCTCTCTCACACTAATAATATCATTATAGGTAATGCATACTGATTTGATAACGTCATTTGTCAATATCCGAGCCACCAGACAATATATATTTACCTTAGGTGCATCTAGTTCTTTTTACTAACATTTCATCGCTACCTTGGTTTTTTTTACCTAAATCATTCATATAAAAGTTTTAGCTGTACGTGAAAAATTCACTTTAAAAAATCGATTTGATTGCTGATCCAAGATAAATTTGATATGTTTGAATTTATTTTATGACGTTTATCTTGACGTCGCTGTTGTAAGCATTCCAAATTAGAGTTTTAGCAGATTTTAATTCTTATATTTACACTTTTGGTAGTTTTGTTTAATACCTTTGAGTTGTTGAGTCAGAGCTGTTTGTGGCCAGGTGTACGTGCTGCCGCCTGTTTCTCTCTCCTCTACCCACAGAGCTGGTACAACCTGCTGACTGAAGTAGCCGACACCGGCGACCGATGTGAACTGTGACCAGAAGTGCGGTAGCAAGGACAACTGGATAACACACAGAGCAAGCAGACAGATGGCTTCCAGTGGATCAATGTGCTACTCTGCCCATTTCTTCAGAAACCTACAACGAAAGAAGGAACCCCTCACATCCCGTCTTAAACAACAATTCAGACAACTAGGAATCCTGAGGACTAGAGGAAGATACAGAGGGACAAGAGCTGGTAGGAATCACTCTAGACACATTACCACCGTGGTTGGATCGATTGGAAATAGAAAGTCTTGCCCAAGCCCTACTTATGGCTCCAGCTTTTGCAAATTGTACGAGCCGACTAGTAAACACCGTAAATGGCCAAGAGCTTACAGAAATGTGAACATCAGCAATCTACTCCAGGTGGCCATATCTGTGGGATTAGAGTCTGACCAACCAAAGTCAATCATAGCAAACCTACCAACTTTGTACATGTGCAATGCACGTTCTCTACTTAATAAGATGGATGAATTCGAGACTACTATCAAGCAGCATGAGGCTGACATAGCCATTGTTACAGAAACATGGTTTTCCCCAGCCATATTGCCTGAGTTCCTGAATGTTGATAAGTACGCATTGTTTTCCTGTAGCAGGACTGACCGTCGGGGAGGTGGTGTGACCGTTTATGTCCACCAAGACGTACAAGCAAGGTCCATTCCCCAGGTTTCTGTACCTCCAGAGCTTGAATGCGTATGGGTGTGGCTCCGACCTCCTAGACTCCCACGAACAGTTCCATGCATTGCAGTGTGTGCCACCTATCTCCCTCCCAACTCTAGACATCAAGAACTGTTCCTGGACCACCTGGTTGATACAGCTGATCTCCTAAAAACGCTGTATCCTGACATCGGGCTCATACTTGCAGGCGATTACAACAGGTTGGACTACCAGCGCATTCTCTTGTCCCACCGCCTACAACAATTGGTGAACTGTCCGACTCGTGGAGATGCAATATTGGATGTCATTATCACCAACATGAAGGCCCACTACAAAGCACCAGTGGTAACCAGCCCTTTAGGTACAAGTGACCATAAAGCAGTCTGGTGGCAGCCGGGTATTCTTGCGCGTACAGCCAACAAAACCAAGACTGTTATTGTCCGACCAATGCCGGACTCAAGGATACGGGACTTTGGGCAATAGATGACGTCATATAGCTGGCAGGAGGTGTATGAATCTGACACCGTGGAAGAGAAAACAAAGGCCTTCTATCGGACATTACACTCGGCCATAGATAGGTTCTTCCCCCAGAAGAGAGCCAAGCTGCACCAGGCAGACAAACCCTGGATCACTTCTTCACTCAAGTGTCTGATACACAAAAGACAGCTAGCCCACCATCAAGGACATGAAACACTCCATAGGTTCCTACGGAACAAGATTATCCGAGACATCAAACAAGAGAAGAAGACCTACTATCACGACCATGTCCAGTACTTAAAGAGATCGAGTCCGGCAGAATGGCACAAGACCATTAGGCAGATGGCAAACTGGTCAACTCCCTCCACGTCCATCCATGTACCTGGAATAGAAACGAACGACATGGAAGGTGCAGCAAACGTAATCAACAGACACCTAGCATCTATCTGTCAGGCACTAAACCCACTAGACTGCAGCAAACTACCATCGTACTTGCCGGCTACTCCTCCGCCACAAGTCAAACCGTGGGAAATGTACGACAGATTAAAACGGGTCAAGGTTTCAAAAGCCCCAGGCCCGGACCAGGTGTCACCCAAAGTCATAAAGGAGTTTGCCTACGAGCTCTCCAAGCCACTTACAGACATCCTTAATGCGTCCCTGAGAGAGGGAAGGGTACCTCCTGAGTGGAAAGAAGCCACGGTAATTCCTGTGTCAAAAAAGCAGCCAGCTGACCTGGACAATGTCCGACCTGTTTCTCTCACGGCCCAGTTTGCTAAAGTTTGCGAAGGGTTCGTCTCCTCGTGGGTTCTATCCGACATATCACCTCAACTCGACTGCAAACAGTTTGGGAATACGAAAAGATGCTCGACAACACATTGTCTCATTGATCTTCTACACTTTTTACTTAAAGGGATGGAAAAGAAAGCAACAGTGGGTACCCTGATTCTTACAGATTTCTCGAAGGCCTTTGATAGGGTATGTCACAATACCGCTATCAACAAACTGATAAACATGGGAGCAAGACCATACCTCATACCATGGATCTGCAGCTTTGTGTCTGGCCGCAAACAACGAGTCCGATATCAGGGGGCTTTATCGGACTGGGAGTTCCTAACATGTGGGGTGGCCCAGGGCACCCTTCTAGGGCCGCTGGTGTTCCTAGCAATGATTAACGACGTTGAACCAGTGTCCACAAACTCACACTGGAAGTACGTGGACGACTTCAATCTCGGTGAAATAAGACCAGCATTAACAACATCGACCCTGCAGTCTGACCTAGATAACCTTGAGAGATGGTCAACAAACAACAGCATGATGCTCAATCCCAAAAAGTGCAAAGCAATGCACTTTTGTTTCATGAGACAACCCCCTCAGATACCGTCACTCACCCTCGGAGGCGAACCGCTCTCCATTGTTACGCAGTCGAGGCTACTAGGCCTACACATCAGATCTGATTTACGATGGGGTGATCAAGTCAATGAAATGGTGTCCAAAAGTAGTAAACGGCTGTTTCTCATCAGCAAACTACGTCGGTCGGGTGTACCAGCATCAGACCTCACCTTCATATACTGTGGATATATTCGCCCCATACTTGAATATGGCGCCCCCTGTTGGGGTACAGCCCTCACAAACATCCAGTCGGCCGCTCTTGAGAGGGTGCAGAAACGTGCTTGTAAACTGATCCTTGGGCGTCGATACATTTCATACTCCGAAACCCTTACACAGCTAGATCTCCAACGCCTGGCAACTAGGAGACAGGGCTTGTGCACTGACTTCGCTATGAAGGTTGAGAAGTCCCCGAGGTTTTGCTCCTGGCTACCACCTAGACGCGGCCAACTGAACAGCAGACATCTGAGGAATTCCAATCAGTACCAACAGCTTGTGGGGACAAAACGGTACCGGACAAGTGCCATTCCGGCCCTGGTTGATCTACTATATGAACTCCAATAAACTGCAACTTGTTTGCCCTGGAACTACTAATAATTGGTTTTGCTACCGCTTTGAGAGTGAATCGTAGCAATAATCTAAAAAGCAATAATTTTATAAGTATGTCCATATGTATTTTATGGGATGAAAAGTGGTTGGTTCATGTGTAAATCTTGACAGTTACTTAATGTTACGTATTTATATTTTAAGCAAGTTTGTCTATAAGTAATTTATGGCTGAGTCCTACCAGACATCGCTATATATGGATTTTGTTTTGTGTAGCACTCGAGTGGTTGCCTTTGGAATTTTTAATGGTTGAACACGTCTATTTTAATTTTAATTTTGTATTATATTGTAACGATTTTAGACTGTAAATGTGCTTGAGTTAGACTGACATGTTTGTATAAATGCCTCACAATTCAGCCCGTCACGGCTGCCAGGAGGCATTCATGTAACAACTAAAGTTTTGATAAACCAGTCTACTACTACTACTACTACTACTACTACAGTTTTACGGAAGTAGCCTAGTTATACAGTTTAGCCTATGGATTCACATAAATGCTGTTATTACGCCATTATGACATAAAAGCTGTTATGACTGAAGATTACTTATAATAAAATTTTGTGTTCATACGAAACGTAGTTACAGGGGACAGCATCAAACGACCTCTCAGCATGGCCCAAATTGCTCGGTCTGAATAGCTGAAGTAATATAATGAAGTATTTCCAGAGGCGGTCCTAGCCTTACATTGAAACCAATCACAGCCTATACGGTGAGCTTGATTTTTTTTTCTGTCAGTGCAATCGCACAAAATCACAGAACTTCCGGTCTGTTTTGCATATAGCTTTGTTCTGTCGTCCGAAAAGAATCAGAACAAAAACATTACCAAACACATCAATGTAAAGTAACGTTGCCATAGTTTTAACTATGGTGGACATGAAGAATAGACAACTATAGTAAGTATCAATTTTGTAAATAAACATTTTAGTGTACTTGTATACTGTATATGTATATGCCTAAATGCAGGATTAGTACGCATCCCTATCCAATTTTATTGTATCCCGCCTATTGTTAGGTATACTAATCTGAAGCAGGAAATTATCTGTGGATATACGCTTGCCTGCAAAAACCTTACTTGTCGAAGCACGGTATGAGCCATGTGTTTAAACTATTTTTTTGCGAATATATAATAATTTTGGAATTTAGTTCTCTTTTTATATGTTGATTATAATAAAGCATGTTGTTTACAAAGAGTGGGACTGCAGCCTACAGAAAAAAATCGTTTTTGCCCAATACAGTAATAAGTGTCTGTTTAATAAATAGCGAAGATTATTTATATAAATGTCTTCTGTACTTTTTTTCAGGTTTGAAAACTGGTCACAGCAGAAAGATTTCAAAATGTGGAGAAGGTTTAGAAAGACTTTGGGCTTTCATCCCTGTTACTTTTTCAACATCTGCAAAGACAGACAACGCGAAGCGAAACTAGTCATAGTCTTCTTCCTTTTTGCCATTGCCTCCATCGGCTATTATAGAGAGGCGCGGTTTATTTACACTCCTATATTTTGGCGACAAGAACATTTACGTACGCTAAAGGTATTTTTCTTTCCAATTTGAATATGGACCTTATATATTGTCAAACGATAAGTTTGTCTTTGTGTAGATGTTGAAACAAATAGTTATAGTGTTGAGACCACGGTAGCATTGTTTTAGATAATTGAAGTTTTTGCTTTCTTTGAAAAAATCTAAAAAATGAAACTATCAGTAAATGTAGCATTGTTTACATTTTCAAGGTTTTACGTAATTACCATTAAATTCTCAATACAAACTATATTGCTGGATATAAATATAAACACTATACTGACGAGGAGAGATTATTAAACCCGTGACATTTCATATCGGATAACTTCTGAACAGCTTGCACTAGATCCACCAAATTTGGTTATTTTTTTTACAATATACCGTGAAATCATTTACTACTAACTTAGGATAATGTTTTTTTCCGTGTTGCTATGGAAAAGAGTTTCTAGATTTTATAAAATTTGATAATTTCGATTGAATCAATAATTCTGGACTGTTTTGTTTTATTCCAAACAAATAGCCGTCATAAAATGACGCCATGCATGTCTAAGTGCTCGGATCCATAGGATACTAGTAACAAGCAAATACAATTAAAGGTAAGACCACAGAAGTTAGCGCTTGTTACGACGAGAACTTTACTTCTTCACCCTTCATACCCTAGTTATTTCGAGCGATTCTAAGTTGAGTCCTTCTGGGTGAAGTGTTCAGAGTTGATGTATCCAGTACGATTCTCTGTGGAGTCGCCGTTATCGTGTAAGATCTTCGGTCTTGCTGTATGTGAGCTTCTCGAGTCCGACGACCTCCATGTCCGCGACGCTATGGCTAGGTTGGTTGAAGTGGGCTGAGATGGGGGTGTCTTTGTCCGTCTTGATGAGAGATTAGTGCCCGTTTATTTTCTTGCATTGTATCATGTAGATGATATTCTTGGTGCAGCATGTGATGTGGGCCCTGATGGTGCAGCGTCTCGAAGTGCGATGGCTTTGGAATTCCTTGGTCTTCCTGACATATGCGCAGGTGAGGCACTTTCTTCCACACACGGGTAGGATCCCGAAGGGATGTTTTACGTGATGAAATTCTTGTTCTCCTTCGGAATCTGGGTGTATCTTTCATGTTTTTGTTGCGGTGGTAGGCGATGAGTGGTTGGTCTTTGAAGATGTCTCGTGTTCGGGGTGATAATTGCAGGATGTTCCAATATTTTCTGAGGATGTTGTTGATAGGTGGTAGGTGTGGGTTGTAGGTGGTGATTAGTACTGGTCGGTCTTGTGGAGTTGGCTGTGTCTTCTTGGGTCCTAGGAGTTCTTTCCTTGGGCGTCTCAGTGCGCGTTGTACAGCTTCAGGAGGGTGTCTTCATAACCTCTTTTCTGGAAGTGTTCTTTAAGCTGCTGTGCTCGTTCCCTGTATTTAGGTTCGTCAGAGCAAAATCTTCGTGCGCGCAGGAATTGCCCGAAGGGGATTCCCCGTTTGCAGTGGGTGGGGTGGGAGGAGCTCCTTAGGAGGTATTGGTGCTTGTCTGTGGGTTTTGTGTAGAGATCAGTCGTGAAGGTTCCCTCTGAGATGCTGATGGTGACGTCCAGGAAGTTGATTAAGGTAGTGGATGTTTCTACTGTGAATTTGATGGTGGGGTGTGCTGTGTTGAGGTCTTGTATTAAGGACTTGAAGTCTTCTTCTGAATGTGTCCAGATGTGACGTCATTCATTATACTTCTCACGCTTTGACCTCATGTGACCCTGGATTTTAAGTTTTTTTAAAGTTGTAGAGACAGTTGTATATTACTTATTACTTTGCTTTTACTTTGACACTACACATGCAAGTAACCTAAACACGATTTTGAAACAAAACATATATATTTCGAAGTAGCATAATGGTGGTAAATTTACACAAACGTTGGCTAGTTGCAAGTTGGTGAGTATTCTTAACCCTCAAACCTCCGTAAGTTTTTTGCGACGAATCTTACCGCATGGGGTCAAAACTGACCCCATAATGTTTTGCACGAATACGGTTTTTAGTGTGACTCTTTTTGCGATTTGTATGTATGTATAGTTTGTATAGGCAGAGGCAGCTGCCGCTGATCGGCCAGCCTGGAGGGCTCTCGTGACAAAGGCCACATCTGCGTTCGAGGAGGAAAGGAGGAGACGTCTCGAAGCCGCGAGGGAGAAGCGTCATAGGACAACAACTACTAGTACTTCAGAATACCAGTGCAGCAGGTGCGGGAAGCTGTGTGCCTCAGCCTTTGGGCTAAGAATCCACCAGAGGATCCACCCCACCTGACGGGCTGTGCACAGAAGTCATCATCGGAAACGATGGACAACCAGAGAGAGAGAGAGAGAGATAGGTTTATTAATCTATGAGGGATAGTTTGACATGATTAGGTGTGAATAATTTCTGCTCATTATCATAATTTAATTTAATTTCACTAGAGATCCACAGGCAGCAATGTGGATGACCTTTGACCCCAATTCCATAGGCAACTTAGTCAAGATTCACAACTATTGAGTTTCCTGATTCAATATTGCGTTCATTCAAAGCATGAGGTCATGACATTATAAAGCTCAAGCAAACATATCATCTGGAAGAAATTTCGGGGACAACAAAAGACGCAGATGTGTTAAAAAATGCATAACATTTTTCTGGGGTCAATTTTGACCCCACTGGACAACGCATAAACTTTCTAGGATAACTCAATCAACAATGAGCCAATCTAAGTAAAACCGTATAAGAAGTTACAAGATATATATACTAACAAACTCATCGGAGGAATTTCGTTTTCGACAAGAAATGTAAAAATGGCGCATATTTAAATACGCCTGGGGTCAGTTTTGACCCCATACGGTGGTTTTAGGGTTAAGGTAGGTCACGGGAAATCCACCTAGTTTATAAATTTATATGCTTTTTTTAGTGTCACAAGAGACTAAGCACCACACAGACATTTCATTAGTATTCTCCGTTGTGTCTTTAAACCTACTGCCCATCCTTGGGAATGGGTCGATGATTAGGTTTCTCCGTTTGGTACGGTCCTGAGCCCTGTGTTCCAACTGCTCCCATGTGTGTCCAGATGCCTTCACGTGAGCCTACCCTCCCCCCTCTTCCGCTACCGCATGGTCTGGTCCAGCCAGGTCTATGTCTTGCGCAGGATGTCAGTCCCCAATGGTCTCTGCCCAGTTTGTTGCCACAGTTCTTTATTCCTGATAGTCTTGGGCCAGGTAGGTGTTAAAGGGAGTTTGTATTTTCCTTCTTGTGCCGGTTGGTGTTCACTAGGTCTCTACGCAATACAGTAGGAAATGTTTTACTATTGTTTAAACATAGAAATGTTGGTGCTGGTGGTCAATTCTGTTGATCTCCAGACGTACTTTATTCAACTATTAAAAACTGATTTTGCCTTAACTATCCGTGTCCTTACATCTGCATATGGTGTTGTCAATGACACCTCCTAGGTGTGTGGAGTTACTCAGCACGCCATCCCTTCATAGGAGTTCCTGATGATCATTTGAGTATGCCATAGTTCTTTAGTAGCTTTCACAGGCATCGCTTATCTGTAATAATCTGATTTATGAGTTTAAATCTATACTATATCTATATCTAATCTTTGTTCATTATCGCCGCTGTATTTGTGACGCCATAAGAGAAATTAGGGCGAAATCGCTGGCGAACTTTTCTTGGGGCGGGACGATTTTCCAAGAGGCTAGTGCCAAAATTGTTGGTTAATTGTTAATGACATTCTGTTGGAATTTGGTGAAGAGACATCTATGCAGAATTGCAGGTCATTCGGTTTGAAAACAATGCCATAGGAGCCCGAAACATACATTTTGCTCGGAAAATGTACAGACAATTTACAATAGTCTAATTTTAAAAGTCTATATGATATATATTTTTTTTCAATAAGGCTGCGAGTAATTGCACACCCTTCCTCCATCTCACATTTTTAAGAGCAAATGTCTGTAAGGATCAAACAATAGTGAGCGGGGTCAAAAAATCGATTTGGCTCATATTTTGCACAGTGATAGTACTTGGCCCACAACCCCTTGAAATAGCTTTCTTTCCGCTCAAAACCCATTGTTGCCATGGCAACAGCCCAATCAAGTTTTGGGGCCATTTTGACAGATATTTGCGTCTCTACAACATGGAAATTGGCAAAGTTTAGGACGCGGTCACCGCCAACTGCTTTAACGTAACGACAAATACTTCAGGATATTATTAGACCAATGCCTTAACTTGTACAAAATAGGTGTGAAGTTGATGTACAGGCAGATTTCAGTCTTTGGGCAACCTCAAAGCAATATGATGTTTTAGGGCTACAAAAAAATAGGATTTTTGCCTAACTTTGAGGAGCTGTAAGGCTCATTAAGTAAAATATTTTTTCCCTAAAATTTCTACCACATCTAGATACATCAAATAGCTATTAGATGAATGCTTGCAAAGTTTGGGTTCTTGTTTTGTTAGCGTATGGCTGCCACCAGAAGTAGGTCACTTATCGTGATTTCGGAAAAATGTGATTTTCTGCTAACTTTGAAATAGAGGATCTGCCAAACTGATATGATCCACCTGTTTTTTTTTGTGTCAGATGTAGACCTATATGTTGTCTATCAAATGCATGCTTGGTAAAGTTTAGATGTTTTTTCAAAGCCGTGTATCTGTCCCTGAAAGTAGGCTGTTTTTACATTAATCTCAAAATTTGGAGTTTTGGCTATCTTTGAGCAGATGTAAACAACAAAGTGAATTTTTATTTGGACTCAACCTTTTATCAGATGTGGATCATAGTGTTGTCTATCAACTGAATGTTTTTTACGGGTGTGTTTATGTTTTATAGCCGTGTGGCTGTCCCAGGAAGTAGGTCATTTTCCGCACTTGTCCCCAAATTTGGATTATGGGCTGTTTTTGAGCTGATGAAAATACCAAGTGAATTTGTTTTCAGACTCATCCTTCTACCATGTGTCTATCTTAGTATTGACTATCACATGGGTGATTTTGAGGGCTTACTTTTTTGTTTAATTGCCCAAATTTGGACTTTTGGCCATCACTAACCATGCGCTGATGTAAACACAAAAAAGGAGATCTTTTTCTGACTTGAATTTTTCATCATGTATCGAACTTATCCTTGTCTGTCTAGTGAATGATTCTGATGACTAGGTTCATGTATAGCAGATGATCACAAATAAGTATTTAGAACGCTGGAGAAATGGCAATTATTGTAAGCAAAACTTTTTTATATACCTTACAGTAATTGTTTTCATATTAATCAAAGATGAAGGAACTATAGAAAATACAACATTCTATCTTTATTCAACTAAATGCTAATCATAATGTTCCCAATATGTACTGTTACAGTGGTATTTGCTGCCGCATTGTCATAGAAATCCAACAGAAGGCCACAAAATATTCAACAGACAAGTCTAAGGATTTATCATACATACTAGTATATAGTAGTAGTGTGATATACAAACTTTGGAAGCCAAAATAATCTTGAATATCTTACAAGTTTCTGAACTGAATATGATTGATTTGGAGCTGTTGGCGAGAGGAAAGCATTCTTGATCAGAGGGTTGTGGGTTGAAAGACCCGGTCAAACTAACTGATACCAGTACATACAACCCTTGCTGTCACTACATACGTATATAAATATGCGCCATTGACATTTCTTGTCGAAAACGAAATTCCTCCTATGAGTTTGTTTGTATATATGTCTTGTAACTTCTTATACGGTTTTACCGAGATTGGCTCATTGTTGATTTAGTTATCCTAGAAAGTTTATGCGTTGTCCAGTGGGGTCAAAATTGACCCCAGAAAAATGTTATGCATTTTTTAACATATCTGCGTCTTTTGTTGTCCCTGAAATTTCTTCCAGATGATATGTTTGCTTGAGCTTTACGCAGTCATGACCTCATGCTTTGAATGAACGCAATATTGAATCAGGAAACTCAATAGTTGTGACTCTTGACGAAGTTGTCTTTGGAATTGGGGTCAAAGGTCATCCACATGGCTGCCTGTGGACCTCTAGTGAAATTAAATTAAATTATGATAATGAGCAGAAATTATTCACACCTAATCATGTCAAACTATACCTCGTAGATTAATGAAACTATACATACATACAAATCGCAAAAAGAGTCACACTAAAAACCGTATTCGTTCAAAACATTATGGGGCCAGTTTTGACCCCATACGGTAAGAATTGTCGCAAAAAACCTACGGTGGTTTGAGGGTTAAGGACATGATATAGAAAATGGGCAAAACGTGACCTCCTTTCTAAGAAAGCTACCCAGAAATAAAATAGAGAGACGCTCAGAATAGATGAGTGTTCATTCGGTAGACATAAGTCCACATCTAATGTTGACAGAGATAACATTTTGTTTCACAGCAGGGAAAAGACTGCTAGATATATGCATTCAGGTGTGCAAAATATGAAATGTCAATTACAACAGCACTACACCTTTAAAGGAACCCAGTTTTCCAAAAAAGGAATTTAACAACAATATCCAAAATCTGAAATGGTGTCAGAAATAATAGTTGACTGGTTGGGGACAATTGTCAAGAATGGCCTACTTTCTGGGACAGCCACACAGCAATTAAACAAAGACCAAGCCCTCAAAACCACCCATGTGATAAGCCATTATACTATTCTAGACACACGGTAGAAGGATGAGTTTGAAAATAAATTCACTTCCATTGGTGTTTTCATCAGCTCAAAGACAGCCCAAAATCCGAATTTGGGGACAAAAGCGGAAAATGACCTACTTCCTGGGACAGCCACATGGCTATAAAACATAAACACACCCGTAAAAAACATTCAGTTGATAGACAACACTATGATCCACATCTGATAAAAGGTTGAGTCCAAATAAAAATTCACTTTGTTGTTTACATCTGCTCAAAGATAGCCAAAACTCCAAATTTTGAGATTAATGTAAAAACAGCCTACTTTCAGGGACAGATACACGGCTTTGAAAAAACATCTAAATTTTACCAAGCATGCATTTGATAGACAACATATAGGTCTACTTCTGACACAAAAATAAACAGGTGGATCATATCAGTTTGGCAGATCCTCTATTTCAAAGTTAGCAGAAAATCACATTTTTCCGAAATCACGATAAGTGACCTACTTCTGGTGGCAGCCATACGCTAACAAAACAAGAACCCAAACTTTGCAAGCATTCATCTAATAGCTATTTGATGTATCTAGATGTGGTAGAAATTTTAGGCAAAAATGTTTTACTTAATGAGCCTTACAGCTCCTCAAAGTTAGGTAAAAATCCTATTTTTTTGTAGCCTTAAAACATCATATTGCTTTGAGGTTGCCCAAAGACTGAAATCTGCCTGTACATCAACTTCACACCTATTTTGTACAAGTTAAGGCATTGGTCTAATAATATCCTGAAGTATTTGTCGTTACGTTAAAGCAGTTGGCAGTGACCGCGTCCTAAACTTTGCCAATTTCCATGTTGTAGAGACGCAAAAATCTGTCAAAATGGCCCCAAAACTTGATTGGGCTGTTGCCATGGCAACAATGGGTTTTGAGCGGAAAGAAAGCTATTTCAAGAGGTTGTGGGCCAAGTACTATCACTGTGCAAAATATGAGCCAAATCGATTTTTTGACCCCGCTCACTATTGTTTGATCCTTACAGACATTTGCTCTTAATAGTGAGGCCTGTCCCATGGAAACATTGATTTTTTGAATGGTAACCACATTTTAGTGGATAATGTACATGTATGTTTATGCACTTACTAACAAAAAAAAAACACATTACAACGACGTTTGTGTATTTATTGTGTATCGAGATGACATTATGACATCCTTTATGTAATTTAATGTGCTACGACATTCAAATGTGTAATTCACACTGATGCCTTTTTAGTAAAAAAAGCAATGTCGTGAAGCATGATGGGCAATGACCAGAGCTAATTACTGTATGATTATTTGGAATCAGGTCTGAATATAGTTAAATAGTGCTTTAGTCACATGCATGAATTATATCTTTTCATTAGGCTACAATGCTGGTAAAATAGGAATTACGTCTAGAAATAGCCAAAATTTTCTAAATTTTGAAGTGATGAATACCAAAAGGGCTAATAAAGCTTTTTCAGCTAATATCCTCTCGCACCCAAGCAAAATCCTTTTGAAGGTCATCTTGAATCACCTTCAACCGCAAGCTGAACAAATCCTGGCAGAAGAACAGGCTGGATTCAGGAAGGGAAGGTCCTGTGCTGAGCATATCTTCAACCTGCGTATGATTTGTGAGAAATACAGGGAACTGGGGAAGTCAGTGTATCACACATTTGTAAACTACAAAAAATGCTTAAATAGGATATGGCAAAATGGACTGTGGGCAGTAATGCGTCACTTTAACATCAGCCGGGGAATCATTAACTCAATCAAAACATTATACAAGTGTTCTCTATGTATTTTGATGACGGTTCAGTGAGTGCTTCCCTACCTCAGTGGGAGTCCGCCAGGGATGTCTCCTGTCACCAACACTTTGTAACATCTTCTAGGAGAACATCATGAGAGAAGCTCTGTTACCTTTAAAATCATCGGTTAAACTTGCAGGGCACACTATAAACCACCTTCAGTTTGCCGACGACGTGGATTTGATCGATGGCTCAAAACGAGACCAACAGGCCCACTTTAGCAGCCTGGACTCTACCAGCAGGAGATTTGGCATGGAAGTCAGCCTCGAGAAGACAAAGTGTCTAGTAACCGGTCCTTCAGACACTGTACAGGTGGCTGTGAGAGGCACAGACCTCGAAAAAGTCAGTTGATAATTTCCTGACAGCACCTCGACTTAGTCCCTGGGAATCTACTAGTCCTAAGATTAGCTACGAAATAAATTTCAGCTCCCTTAAATCTTGAACAACAATGGACTTGCAGACAAACAATCGGTGAAAAACACGGCAGAACTTCCAAAGATTTTACCTTTCCGGGGCGATGCAATCTCCTGAAGGACCGAAGTCCAACCCCCGAGGTCTGGGTTTCCCCGGAGATCACGTACCCATAATTTTATACCTAACTCGGACAGACTACATAAAACTTGACACACTTCACCGTCACTTAAACAACTAGACTTAAACTTTTGCGGTCAGACATACTGTGCGTAGCGTTCTCACACCCATCACAACACAGACACGCTCGCTCTTTCCGATCCGCCCGGCTCCTCTGATCCTGCCGTCCGTCTGGTCTTGTCAAGGTCACGGCCCGATGCTTCGTGGTCTTAGCGCTCCCGACCATGCAGTCTTTCGCCCAGTTCCTGTCCATTTCGATCTCCCGGCCCTCCTTCGACTCTCCAACAACGGCCCCGCGGCGACCTTGCATCGTGGTCCGCCTGCTAGTCACTGTAAATCAACAGTCCTGCCATTCCGTGCGCGTCTCGTGTCGTTCTTCCTTTCTCATCTCTCGCGGCGGTTATCCCATCCCATCCTCGTCGCCAAAATGTAAGATGGGGTTCGTCTGCTGGAGGAGATGGTACTTCCTTATAGAATTATCGCCTCGCGAGAGTAGAAGTACAAACACAGACCCGGAGCAACAAATAAGCACAACCGGACGCCAGTCTTTCAACTAAAAAAACTGTTGGTTTATTCTAAGAATCAGATATATCCTAACGTAGCCGTTCTATCCTAACGTAGCCGTTCGGACGTCGAACGGACGCTAACGTCGCCGTCCTTGCCCCCCTTGCTCGGGCAGGACCCTTCCCTGCACTACCCCACTCTACCTTCCCTGGGAACCCTCTAGGCTTAGGGACAGGAACCCCCCTTGCCCGGGAAGGACCCTTCCTTCGGCCCCCTCTACCTTCCCCAGGGTACACCTAGGCTTGGGGACAGGAACAGCACTACCCCTCGCTACCTTCCCAGCACTACCCCCTCTACCTTCCCCAGGGTACACCTAGGCTTGGGGACAGGTACAGCACAACCCCTCGTTATCTTCCCAGTACTACCCCCCACTACCTTCCCAGCACTAACCCCCGCTACCTTCCCAGCACTACCCCCCACTACCTTAACAGCACCACCCCCACTACCTTCCCAGCACTAACCACCGCTACCTTCCCAGCACTACCCCCACTACCTTCCCAGCACTACCCCCCGCTACCTTCCCAGCACTAACCCCCGCTACCTTCCCAGCACTAACCCCCGCTATCTTCCCAGCACTAACCACCGCTACCTTCCCAGCACTAACCCCCGCTACCTTCCCAGCACTAACCCCCGCTACCTTCCCAGCACTAATCCCAGCTACCTTCCCAGCACTACCCCCACTACCTTCCCAGCACTACCCCCCGCTACCTTCCCAGCACTAACCCCGCTACCTTCCCAGCACTACCCCCACTACCTTCCCAGCACTAAACCCGCTACCTTCCCAGCACTACCCCCCACTACCTTCCCAGCACTAACCCCCACTACCTTCCCAACACTAACCCCCGCTACCTTCCCAGCACTACCCCCCACTACCTCCCCAACACTAACACCTCGGACTACCCTCGCCCACTCGCCCTGTCTCTGGTACTTCCCTGACTCCTCCTGAGCCACAGCCGCTGCTGTCTCTTCTCCATTCTTCCTGCTCCCTCCACTCGCCTCCATGCTGGGCCACTCCTCATCCCTCAACACAAAGTGCTCACAGCTGCGACGGTGCAGCTGGAGATAACGGCTCAAAGAAAAGGAAAGGTAATCAGTAAAACTGACGTTGCCAGCTCTACTCAAATGCAGACCATCGATGGAAAACATGGCCCGCCGAGCCCGGCTGCCATTGTCAAGGAAAAACACACCCTGGTGTGAACATAGGCGAAGCAAATGAGAGTTCAACTCAAAGCGCTTCCCGTCAAGGAACTTAGAGTCAAACCTAGGCAGAATATTGGAAATGATAACTGAAGCTGACGGGAAGCGAGACTTGGTAACAGAAATAAGGGGACTGAAATCATCAAGAGTCCGGCTGAGTGGACGATGCATGGGGAGGTTGTTGGTCCCCACATGCACGAACACCAGGTCAGGCTCAACAAAAGGGTGACGTGAGATATCCAAAGTTAAATCATATACAGAAGCTCCAGGGTGTGCAATAAGGGAAAAGAAAATGTCAGGAGAGAAGGAGGCATGGTTGGAGACATACTTACATATAGAATCACTGAAGGCAAGGATGATCTGAAACAAGAAATATTAGAAAATTTCATTAACTCATAATTTTTTTCAATCACTTCTAGCTTCAATAGATAATGCTTGCCACTGTTGATGGTGTCTCAGTAAATGTGTATGGTTCAAGATTAACAGGTCGCCAATGGTATGACTATCTCAGATGTCAACATGAAATACTGCATGAAATACTACATAAAAATGTGTAAACCTTTTGATTTATTTGATTCATAATATTTCATGTATTCCTAGTACAATAAATATAGTGTGCATGTTCCATGTAACATGATATATTGTTCCATATATGATGATGACATAGCATTAAGTGCCTGGCCCCTTACTGTATGTAAATCATGAACCCATGTTTAATTGTTGCAAGTCTAATCACACTTCTACCCATGAACCAGCGGTGTTATGCAAGTTTGTTTGTCTTCAAAAAATGCGTGACAACATCGGCCACGTGACTGTATTGGTGGGAAACTTTGTTGACAACACATTGAAATTGATCAAAAAATCTTCCCATTACCTTAAGCTTTTACAATATATTCTCTGCTCTTTTCAATTAAAAACTCCTCCCAATGCCCGGTAAAGGTCCGAAGTAGGTCGTGGGTGGTAAATCTATCAAATATGGTGACATTTACATCGTGTCAAGGACGTTAAAACCACATTTGTACAAGTTTGGAAGAAATAAAACAGTATCGATCGCACCGATCCAGTAAAAAATCAATAGCACTCACACTACGAACGCCAAGGTTTCGGTGAAAAATTACTCAAAACGTGACCCCAGGAGATATACGAAAATTTAATCCTACCCAGATTTCAATTAAACCAACACGATCTTCACATGAGGTATAAATAAGGATTCAACAAGTCTGACGCAATATTCATTGAATGCTGAATCGAGGGCGAAATGCAAATGCCCCTAATCGGAAAATCGTCGAAAATTCAAGTCTTTCCGGCGCCGCCATTTTGCTGATTTTACTGTGTTCCAACTTTGATTAGTAAACTAGTTAAAATCGCTGTAAAACCCCACGGAAATGGATTATATGCAGAGCTCATGGTACACACGTCTAACACTTACCGCCATCTCGACGAAATGGCCGGCACGAGTGATGCAATCGGCTGTCAAAGTCGGATGAAATTTCATCCCCCTGGCGCGGGAAAATTCCGTCCTTGGCAACGGCGTTGCTAAGGAGCGATACGCTCTGCAAAGAAAACTCGTTTGAAATGCGTTCGATTCAGTACGTGACTTGGCGGCTGATACAGGTAATTTTCCTGAAAATTTCATCACTACTTCGATTTCTTTTTTACAAAAAGGTCAATATAAAGGTCTTAAGTCTCTTTCCAATGTATTTTAGGCTTTTTCTTGAAAAAAAATCCAAGATGGCGGATAGCTTAATTATGCATGACGTCCTTTTATGACATCATCGGTGTTGCTTTGGGCAACATAAGTCTAAGTATACCCTAATATTCTATCATAAACACTTTTTGCTAAAAAAACTATGTTGTGTACCATTGATTTTGAAGAGATTAACCTATCTTGACGGTTTCGGCCAATAAAATCACATTAATGACATCATAAGGACGTCATAATACGTCATAACACCATGAAAATTGTAGTTCTTATTTATTTTTACTAGCACACCATCCTAAGAGTTGTTATTTATTTTTACTAGCACACCACAGCGGTGACGTCATAAAATGGCGTCATGCATAATTAAGCTATCCGTCGTTTGGGATCATGAATCTTGAATTTTGAATTTTTTCAGATATTTTGGCTCTCATGCAGTAACGATCAGTGATGTCCTACGGTTGCGAGTCTTGGGTAATCAAGAAGGACATGGAGAACAAGATCAACTCCTTTGCTACTTCATGTTACCGTATTATGCTAAATATCAAAAGGCGTGACCAGATAACAAACAAAAACATCTTCGAGAGAGCATAACTAAACAACCGATTGACGGATCGTCGTGATTTTTAACATGTAGGTAGCTTAAGTGATGCTTAACATGATGAAATTACAATTATGGAAATCAGGATCTAATTTGCATACTTAATGAGGAAAGTCTCTAAATCTGCTGTGTTCGATAATAGGGCTATGAGACACTTCTGACATATGTAATTGAGAACGAAATGAACATTGGCAGATATAGATTATGTAAATGAAGACCTGATTTGCATGATTAATGGGAAAGTGCTACAAGTATAGTGGTTACTGCTGGGAATTTAATACCTGTCGTATTTGGAAGTTCAGTGAAGGTAATCATCACTAAACATAACTTATTTAAAGAAGGACCTCATTTGCATAATTTATGAGGAAATGCTAGAATAGCATTATTGTGAACATAAGACTGTTATTTGGTAGAGGCTATGATCAACTGGTATAATCCATGCAAATAAGGCTCTTATAATTTGCTTAATCGCCATAAAAAATGTATACATGTTATTAGTTAGTTTGAATGGTTAACATGATTTGGCGAAGGTATGAGGTCGTGGAACTCTTCCTGTGTATGAAACCTGAAAATTAGGTTATAATTTGCAAATAACCAACAATATCATACCTTGTCCATGCCAAATGATAAGGATTTCAGCAGTGTGTCGCGTGTTACTAGGTAGGGGCCATGTGAATACTTTGCATGAAAATTTTGCTAATGAGCAGGATTGTAAATGTAAGCCATTTACAGGTGGCCATCACCATTTCATGGAGGTATAAGGTCGCCGAACTCTAGTTTCACATATTTTTACTCAAATGGGGTATCACATTATATCGGATTTTCTCTGTATTGAGGTCGATTTTTCATTTGTTTCCCTGCTAGTGCTACTGCAACTACTACAATACGTTCAGAGGGTTTTGTCTTATCAGATACATTAACCTATAGTCTAATACCATTGCTTCAACGGCCAATGAAGCTAAATCGGCCCGTGAATGAGCACCGTCTTGCCCGCTGGCCTCTTCACACAGACTACTACAGCAATTACGACCATTACACCGCAGGCCTGCCGGACGTGAAGTACACTACCAATTGGGGGTGAGCGTGCAATGCACCATAGGCATCTGTCGGAGGGGAGCTAAGATATGGGCTGTAAGTGTGCATTGTGCTGATTTCTTTATAACTATTGAGGGATATGAATGGAGATAAAAAGACGTCTAAACCTCTCTAAAAAGTACAGCCCATCCGGACAGCCATCATACAGACCAGACATCTAAAAACTCCAACATCCAGTCTACCTACAAATGTTTCATGAATTAAAAAGTAGTAAATATGCAACCAGCCAAACTGACTTTCATGTTATAGAATAGGCCACACCAATTTGATTTGTTGTTTCTCCGATTCGCCGCTTCAATTCTTCATTTTGAAAAAAAATATATATCTGTAGAGAACTAACACAAAAGATGTTTGGCTATGGCAAACCTATAAAAATCCCCATTCAAAATTGCCATACAACAGTAAACCAATCAGATACCTTCTTAATGGTCACACGCTAAAAACAACCAATCAGGAAGCTTCATTTCTTCCTTCAAACCAATTTCAAAGTGGCGCCATTATTAGAAGTCTTAGTTCGTGCGCCACTCTAAACTCTGAGGTCTTTATGGAGTAGACAATTCTGCTCCTCACAAATCCTAATGAAATAGGCTTGTGTTAATTCTAAAATATAATATTATTGAATTAATCTATATCGAATGAAACCCAAGACAAAAATTAAGATTTGTTACATCAATGTTTGATTGCATATTCATTTATTTGGGAGAACTAACATTTCGGATTACACTGCTGCTTGTATGCAAGAATGTATGTATCTTAAAATGTATAAAAATTACTGTATGCTCATGTTTTTTTTAAATGATACTCTGGCATCTTTCTCAAACTCCACCTCCTGCACAACAGCAAAACATGGATCAAATATCCCATTATTTCTCCAGGCTGGAATGTCTGGAGAAGCGCTGTTTTTATAAGAAAGGACAGAGGAGAATGTACTGAAGTTTGAAAAGTCTGTTTTACCAGGAAAGTACTTGTAATGAATAATACAAATGTTGCCTCAGACTGTTTTTTTAAACTTTGGGTTGACATTTTACAAATTTCAAATTACCATTAAAGTAGTAAATACAACACGAACAAATTCAGTGTAAAAAAAAGACTATGGCAGCCACTGACTGCGTGCCCGCTGGGGTGCTAAGAACAAAAATGCGGTAAGATTATGATGATGAAAAACAATGTCCTTTATTTAGAATCGCAGTAAATAGATCAAAGGAAGGGATTCCATGCCTACAACTTCGCCATGAAAAGCTGCATAATCCTGTAATTATTGATGTTATGTAAGCCCTATATCTTCGCCTCAGCCGTTTTGCAATTTTTTCACCCTGTCACTCCAATTTTTCAAAAAAAAAAAATCCGAGAAACAACAAATTAAATTGGTGTGGCCTTACTATGGTCTAAGCTTAAAGATGGCAATATAGACGCTGCTAGAACAACCCAGGAAAGAAAACAAAAAACTCTCTGGATCAGTGAAGAGACTCTGACGATAGTGGTTCACTCCAAGCAGATCCACGGCAGATCGGATAATCGCTCTCAGGTTACTTGTTGAGAACAGGAGGACTATAGAAAAGCCATGTATGTTGCGTATGTGGATCTGAAAGCTGCCTTTCATTCCGTCCATAGAAGCCAGAGATATCCCAGACAATATCATTTGCCTCATCCAGGAGCTATACACGGACACCTTAAGCTGTGTCAGAACTGGAACAAACTACACTGACTGGATTTAACTTCACAGTGGTGTTCGCCAAGGCTGCTTCCTAGCTCCAACACTCTTCAATACTGCCGCCGACCACGTGATGAACAGGACAGTTGGGCGGGGCATGTTCAGAACTACAGATAATACCTTTACCGACATGGACAGTGCTGACGATGTATCTATGCTTGCAGAGCTATTTGAAGCCCTCGTCATCACAGTTGACATATTCTCTAAATAGAGTCAAAGTATGGTGACTAGAGGCCAGCTGGCTGAAGACAAAGCTACAGTCACTCAGCGACAGTCACTTGGACCAACCAGTATGTCTTCCCCTCAGAGGAGAGTCAGTCGATGCTATCAAATGCTTTAACTATCTAGGTAGTTACATCACACCAGACTGTAAATCTGACCCAGATCAAGCGTAGGTTGGGAATAGCTTTGGCAGCATTTTCCATTCTAGATCGTGTGTGGCGATGTAAACACCTGTCCAGATCGACCAAGCTAAAGACCTATAACACTCTGGTTTTTCTCTGTCCTTCTTTAGAGTGCAGAGACGTGGACCCTTACAAAGATACTTGCTCAGAAACTGGATACATTTCATTAGAGATTAAAGTTGTCCGCTGGCAGGACTTTATCTCCAACGAAACAGTCCGATACAGAACGAGCCAACCACCAGTTACCTGCAGGATTGTCAAACAGCAGATGACCTTCCTGGGATACGCCTCCCAAGCTGCTCCTACCCAGGACGTCATTAAACTTTTAATTTCAAAACCTGATACTACTTGGAAACGCCAAACGAGGAATGCCCAAGAGGGAGGTGGGAGGACCAAGTCTTCCACACACTATTGAGGGACCAGAGCGGACAGAAGTGTCCACGCCGAGAACAGAACAACCTGCCGGGCCCTGTGCATGTCTGCAGCCGACATACATCAGTTTCTGATGCCTGCGGACAATTCATTGATAGACTGAGGCACTCCGGAGACATAACAGTTGTCAGGGATTTTGACCCCTGCGATTTTAACCCCACCTTGCCCCCTCTATAGCGATTTCGTCCCCCTGAAAAAATAAGTACTCGGTTTTGGTTTTGGCATGTTTTACACAAACGGGACACATAATTCGAACTACATCATTTGTTATATTTGTATATCATGTTTATCTAAAGGGAAGAGAAGCTTTCGGTTAACAGTATTTTTTTGCTATGACTCGTAGGATAGACGTCTTACGTGTTTACAAATTTATTGATTGCTCAACCTATAACCACGACTTTTAAAAAATAGAGCATAATTCACTCCTTTTCGTTACAATTTTCATCCATTTACTTTTAATGGTCAGGTAAACAACTATGACTTTACCAAAATGCTACAGCATAATTAAACAAATTATCTGCATCATGATTCCCAAGAATTTTTTTTTTCTAAAATCAACGTATACGTATAGTTTAAACATATAGAGCACACTTACAGCTCGGAGTAAACGGAACATCGTCGCAAAATATTAACCCTAAGCCAGCAATTTCCTAGACGTTACATTAACCCAAAAGGTCAAAGGTCATCAACATGGCTGGCTATATGCCTCTTCTTAAAACAAGTTAAATTATGATAATGAGCAAAAATTATTCACACCTAATTATGTCAAACTGTCCCTCATAGATCAATGAAACTATACATAGATATAAATCACAAAAAGAGTCACACAAAAAACTGTATTCATGCAAAACATTATGGGGTCAGTTTTGACCCCATACGGTGATTCGTCGCAAAAAACCTACGGTGGTTTGAGGGTTAAAAGAATTGAGAATGCTTAATTGCTTTTCCTATTATAAACATTCATACTTACTCCCAACTTTCTCCAAGAATTCCATAACAAAAAAATGAAATAGAACATTATCAAGGCACTCTACAGCCCGGTACAGTGTTTAACTGTTCGACGTGGTAGCCATTTTAGTACTTTGTGTTAGTGGATTGTTACTTTAACCCCTTTCCGGCTTTGGTCATGCTAGAATGGGGGAGAGGCTTTTAACTTCAAGGCCTGCCCCCTGTAACAACTTAACTAATTATCATTCATCATCATCCGTCGACACCCTGGCAGGGGGACGGAGCCTGCACAACACGTCGCCACATATTGCGATCATCCATTGCGGCTGGAAGGTGTTGTTGTTGTAATCCGGTGTCTCTTGTGAGAGTAGCTGGATATGTGAGTTTTCTGGAATGAGTCTTGCCATTTGGTTTCCACAACAGGAGAGATGAGATGATTTCCTCTTTTGCACGATGGCAGTGTCCCGCAAATTTCACACGTCTATGTTTTAATCTGAGTGATACTAGAGTGAGGCTTCAATATATAATCTTCCTAGTTGGGTGTTGCTTCCAGTTGATGTTCTGTGCCTTCCTGAGGAGTTTTGTGTATGTTCTATCGAGACGTTTTTCTAGGCGAGTTGGGTTCAACTATGGCGCGGAAAACTTGTACTTTAAGACCATTACTGATGTTAGAATGCCAGATGTTATCCGGTTTGTTGCAGGCTACCCAAGCTAGAGCTTTTCTTACTGTGAAGTCCCTTTCAGAGTCCATAATGTGTGATCCCAGGTACTTGAAGTCTTTGACTTGTTTTATGCAGATACCAGATAATGACTTAAGTTCCAAGGTAGTATTGGGGGGGCATGTACTTATGAACTAGGTCTTAGATTCATTGCAATGTAGACCTACATTACCACCGAATTTACAGTTTTGTGATGATGATGGCTGTTTCCTTCTATCCTAAGGGATGGTTGACGTTGTTCTCCTCTTCATGATCACATATGCTGTGCAACCAAATTATCGATCTGCACATTCTGCTGCAGGTTGTGTATGTGAATCCTTTGTGTGGGTCGGTAGTTCTCCATTTTGCGTCTTTTTTCCCTTCAGTATAATCATAATAATAATGGTTTATTTGGTACTTGATAGTACAGATTAGCAGGTCCCTGGCGATTGGGTCCTGAATTGCTCTGACTTTGACACATGTTGCTGCAATTTACAATTACAATACAATTTTAAGATAACAATTACAATTAAAATCATTAATCATTATCAAAATCAGCGTACAATACAGTTTACAGTATGATAAACGAGTCTAGAAACAATGGCCTACAACCGTGTATCAGGAGGAGATCAGTGTATCGAGAGGGCAGACCGTAGATTAAACCCGTGATTATAAATTCAGTTTATCACAAGTTTTTAAAGCGTTCAGTCCTGGCAGCGATCGTGTTCAGTTCGTGGCTAGATGTACGTCCAGGACTCTAGACGGGGCAGGCATATTCACACAGTGGGCGCACGTAACTTATGTACACAGTCACCAGGTCAGACACAGGTAGTTTGAATCTTGACATCGCCGTTGTGTGCTCGACTCGGCCAAATGCCTTAGAGAAATCAGTAAGGACGATGCTGCTTAGTGTACCTCTCCGTTCCGCGGAAGAACTGAGATGTTGCGGTATGTGATCAACAATGTGTTGTTGATTTCACAGGTAATCCGCCAAACTGTTTGGGATCGATATTTAGAATGATGTCTGGCAACGCCCACTTGGCGACGAAGCCTTCACATACTTTGGCTAGCAGTGTGGTAAGTGAAACTGGTGTGAGATCTTATACGAACAGAGGTTTTGTTTTGGGGATGGGAATAACGGTTGCCAGTCGCGTGGGACGAGGCCCTCACACAGGGATGTGTTTAGGATGCATGTCAGTGGTTGACTTAGTTCATATGCAAATTGTCTTATCGGTCGTTCTGTGATGTTGTCTGGACCGGACGCCTTGCAGCCACGTACCTTCAGTAACCTGTCGTACACCTCCCACACTTTCACCTGTGGCGGCTGTAGTGCAGGGAGAAAGGCGGGCAGGAGACTGAACGGTGGGAGTGACTGGGTTATTTTGCTGAGGTTCGCATAGGTGTTAATCGCATCGGCCGGTGCTTTGTTGTTGTCCGGGGCAATTCCGTCGATATGGATTACTGTTTCTTTTTTCTGCCAATATTAGCCATTGTCTTAAGTCATTATGCCAGTTGGCTGGGTCATGTCTTCTTAGTTCGTGCACTTTACTGCTGTAGAAAGTCTGTCTTACGTGTCGGATTTTGTTACGTAAGGATTTCCATTCTGACGTTCTTTCATTGTTGAGGGCCCGCTGGCGAAGGGATATGAGGCTCTTTATCTCAGGGGTAACCCGTAGCTTGTCCTCACTGTGGATTACTGTACTCCTTTTCTGGACGCTGCACCCAGGCTGTCGCTGAGCTGAGTTGCCATGTAAGTTGTTCTTTATAGCGTTTTCTTGGGGGCTCCTCTGCAACGTTTACACATACCTAACCGTAGAATACAGCTTTGGGCATTCTGGAGTCCTTCATCCGTCACAAAAAGCCAGGTTATTTGGACTGTTTTGACAGCAGTATTGCTTCTCAGGTCGGCTCTCCCCTAGACTTCGTCATTTATTACATAGCCATGGCACTTAATGCCCATGGTGTACCACAGGCACCGCTGGAGGAAGCGGTCCAGAAGTTGCACCTGCTTCCGGTACAGGCATGTAGGATCCGCGTGGTGCTTTCCGGTGCGTCACCTCCGTTGAGACATGCTGAGACAGATGCTGAAAGCTTATTCTGTGTGAGCCAGAAACGTACAGTCGAAAGCAAACAGCATATCCGGGGAAAGCTTTTCTTGTGTCTTTGTGCGGTCTAGAAAAGTCTCCTACTACTACTACTACTGATGGTGGGCGTTTTCTATTAAAATTTTCTATTTAAATTACAGTATCGACAAATTTGCTATCGTTATTTATTTCCTAAAAGATTGTTTGTAGGTAAATATTTTAGTCACTAATAAATGGAATGAATAACTTGAGACGCGTTTGTATTGCTATTTGGATACCTCATTCGGACAGTTTTTGTACCTTACGAGTAATGCTCTTTGGGAATCCTAAGAAGGACGAAATTGCTCAGGAGCTTCATAAAGAAGTTCTACGGAGGAGCTTCATTAATAGTTTTCAATAAGGCCTTATTTCCTTGCTGTTGAAGGAAGGAAAAGATGGCCAACATAAAGACCCCACCACTCTGAATAACTGGAGACCCTTAACACTACTTTGTTGTGATGCTAGAATTCTTTCAAAATGTCTAGCCCTTAGAGTTAAAACTGTTATAACTGATATCATTCACAAAGACCAGACAGGTTTTATAAAAGGAAGATTCATTGGGGATAACATAAGACGGATATTAGACTTAACTGAGTATTATGAAAAAGAAAACAAACCCGGCTTAATATTTATTTCAGATTATAAAAAGGCTTTTGATACTGTAAGATGGGATTTTATTATAAAAGCACTTTGGAGAACAATTCGTCGAATGGGTAAAAGTTTTATATAATAACATAACGAGCTCAATTATAAATAATGGTTATGTATCAAAGCCTTTTACTTTGCACAGAGGCGTGAGACAAGGGTTCCCCTCAGCCCCTATTTATTTATCATAGCAATAGAAATGTTGGCTATTAAGGTTCGTTATAATAATAATTTATCAGGACTTTCTGTAAATGGGAGAATTTCTTAAACCTCAGTATGCGGATGATTCTAACTTTCCCTTTACCCCCAATATATCTTCCTTTTATGCCCTCCTTGAGGACTTTGATTCTTTCTCCCATTTATCTGGCCTTTCACTGAACTATGATAAGTGTAAAGTGTTAAGGATTAGCACTTTAAAAAACACAAATTTTGTATTACCCTCCGGCCTTCCAATCCAATGGGTAGACGGTGGTATAGAAGTATTAGGTATATACATTCCGGTAGATCTAACCAATATCTTAAATCAAAATTTCGACCCACGTTTAGACAAAATAGACAAAATTCTGTCACCTTGGAAAGGAAAAAGGTTGTCACTAGCGGGAAAAATTACAATTATTAATTCCCTGATTGTTTCTCAATTTACCTAGCTTTTCCAGACCTTACCAATGCCAGATATCCCTTTCTCTGGAATGGTGGTCCTGAAAGAGTGGGGAGAAAAGTTTTATATAACTCACTGGAGAATGGAGGTCTTAACCTTGTCAATCTCCAGGCTTTTGCTCTAGCCCTTAAAGCATCTTGGGTACTAAAACTATATTTTAACCCAGATTGGTTTACAGCTTATTTATTGTATATTCATCCTTCCATTGATAGTACTCTGTTCCCTTTTTTCAACTAGAATCTGCACAAGACCTCACACTAAGTCCTTTTTTCAGAAATTTTAAATGCTTGGTATAGATATCAATACAAACCCCCCTTAACTCTTGATGAAATTAGACAACAGGTTTTATGGATGAACTCAAATATACAAGTGGGGGGAAAGCCTATTATTTTCAATTCTTTTGTTAATAGACGTATTTTATTTATAAATGATATTTTGAATCTTGATGGTTCTATTATGTCTTATGATGAACTCTGCCATACATATGGCCAAGTGTGTAATAATTTTGCTTATTTACAGTTAACTACAGGAATACCCAAATGTTGGAAAGCTAAACTTATGTGAATTAACCCAAACCTTGTTTGTAGACCCCATCAACTAACAGCAACTGGTTAAGAAGTAAGATCAATAAGGATGTATATAGATATTTTCTTATCTCTGAAAAGTACATAGATATACCGCATAATGTACAAATGTCATGGCTGTACCTCTTTGATACTCCCATTCCCTGGAAAACTATATACACGTCTATAATTTTCAGTACTATTGACCCAGTAACCAGATTTTTTCAATATAAACTTCTCCATAAATTTCTGCCTAGAAACAGATTATTATATATTTGGAAGTGCATTGGTAGCCCGTTATGCTCATTTTGCCATGTGGAAGAAGAAACTTATTTACATGTTTTCTGGGATTGCCCCCTAGTGATTGAATTTTGGGACAAAATCAAGACATGGTTTACTGAAAAAACAGGACATAATTTAAATGTAAATTTTTAATATTATATTTGGTAATGTTACCCGGGAGGCCCCAATTATCAGTAATGTCATTATTTTATTGGCCAAAATTTATATCTACAAACATCGAGAGTTTAAAAGACTTAGTTTGGAATCTTTCATTAAATATATAATGTTCTTTGAAAAAGCAAGGAAAGGGAAGATTGAAAAACATAGAAGGAAATTGGCATTTCTTTCTTTATAAATAATAAATCAATTATCATTTTACTTATGATTGTTAATAAGTGTTATGAATATGATTTGATTTTGAATTATTATGATTACTGTTATGATCAATGATCTAGTATGATTTGAATTTTTGTTATGATTATTATTATGACTTCGAATTATTCTGTAAATGGATGGTTCGGTGTATGTTTTGTTTGTATATATGAATAAAATTATGAAAAAAATATTTAAAAAAAATAGTTTTCAATAACCAGCATAAAGGAGATTCAACACGATCTCTCATACAGCTTGTCCACAAGGTTATCTCAACCCATGATTTACCTCAACTTTGATTAATTATCTCTCTGTTAACATGTTTACAGTGTTTTGTACCTCAACACACCGTTCATTCTAACAATTTATACGAATTTCTATGAGTCAGAAAATTGAGCAGTCACAAAAGATTGCTTTGTCCTTTAAAACATCCAAAACATATCACACCGCTTTTGTCAAATTTCTTTCAACATCTTTTAATGTTAGGATTAAATGATGGATCTTATCAATGTAAACTTTTGCCAACTCTTGTACAAAATATTTCTGCAGGAAAACTACTGTGGGGTTAAAACATATGGAGCACGCTTACAAGTAAACAAAAAATGACGTAAATACATTTATCATAACCATTCTAACATTAACCCTAACATAAAAAAATTAGCCATACAATACTTTAAAACACACATTAATACCTACTCAAAACTTTCTCCAAGAATAACAAAAAAAACTCTATTGAGGGGCTTTACAGACTGTTAACAGTGTTTAACAGCACTATCCATATTGGCTATCTTTTCAGTATTTTTAAACTATATTGTTGCTAGAAAAAGATATTTAAAACATGAGGTGATTTCAAAAGTACTGCATTGCTTCCACCTTCCGCAAATTACTTACTTTAAAAATATTTGTTTTAAAAATACATTTACGTTTAGCGTTTTGACATTTTTTTTAGAATATTTATTGTTAGACCTCTATGAAATACCTATCTTAGCATGACAGCTCATCTGTGTTGGTTCATTCCATAATGAAGTTTGTACATTGGTTCAACACAATAGACCGTTGCTCACCTCGAACTTTCACACGCACATCCGTCGGCCTTCTTCAGGAGTGTAGTGATTCAATTACTCTGAGCAAGTGACTCGAGTAATATGGCAGGTGTCGATTATGAGAATTTTACTATATTTTTAAATGATTTGCTTAAAAATGATTTTTTAGTCATTTCAGAATCGCATTGTTTTTAGTTACTAAAGAATACTCTACATAAAACTAGGGCTTTGAAATATTGTATACACCATCATTGGCTGTTATATTTTCTCCCAAGTATATTTTCCTCACAATTGTATAACTAATGCAGTTAAATGTAGACTAAAATGTTGCCAAAATTACTACAAATTTTTTCACTGTAAATCATTGGTGGTGTTTAGGCATATAGAGCACAGTGTTGCTTGAAGCAAAAAAAAAACAGTACCGGTTGTTATAAAATCCCCATACATTGATTTTTGTAAAAGTTGAAACCCAGAACAGTGTTTTTCGGTAAATAAATATTCTCGAAACCCCATGCAGTGCTTTGTGGTAAACGTGTTCTAGCAGCCCGCATTAGGTGTTTTTCAGTAACAAGTGTTATCAAACCCAATATAGATTAAAGATTTAACTTATTAATATTCTTTATAATAATTATACAAATATTTAAAAACTGAAATTAAAAAAAAGCCGTATCTGACCCTGTTCCCTTGGCGGAAACTACACCAACCTGCCAAACTGGCTATTGTACACTGACAGACAATATGTAAACATATATTGATATCATATCAAGCTGGTGCCTGGTGTAATCCAATTATCTCTTTTGGGGATAGAATGAAAAATGTACTTCTCGAAAATGAAATATTTATTGAATCAGATGTTACTCAACAAGAAGTGTTATTAGGAGCCAAAACTTGTGGTATCAGCTTAATAACAATCGTTGAATATGCAATATATATATCTTGGTGAAATTCAAAGATGACAGCAGAAAGCTAGCAAAACATGATGTATTTCAGGTCATGCGATCTACACTCCAAAATATGACATTGTAACTAGTTATGGTTGTAATAACTATATTTAAGACTAAAGTGCCGTGGCGGAAACGGAAAAGTTGGGGAAAAAGTTCTCCATTTCACCATTTTTAAAATCTATTGCGTTAGAAAACGTATTTTTCACCAAAGTTTACTACATTTAAAGCTATGACATTAAAAATCTAGAACATTATCAACTACGTTTTGTGAAATTTTAAACCATATACTTTTAAGGGTAAATAATTGAAAAGTATTTTAGTCTCAAGTCGTGCAATATATTTTAGGAGGCACTCGGAAGGCACAACCGTTATGAAGTGTTTGGAAGCTCAACGCACTATAAACGTTACGTACTTTAAACTTTATGTATGATTTATGCATAATGTATGCTAATTTGATGACGCCATAGGTCAAATCTAAAATGGCGGACCATATCATAAGATCACACGGTGGTAAAATTTGGGCCCCGATCTCCCAACCTGCTTTAGAACCCGAACCGCGTTCGATCTGACGTAATTCGAACCGAACGGTGTTCGATCCGGGGTTATTCGCGGTCATTTGCGGTAAACCTGGGTTTTCAGGCCCCTTTTTACATGGGTACCTCCTAACAGGAAAAAAATCACCTTATTACAAATATAAACCGTTTTTGGACAGTACATCTATGCCATCATTTTGTAGTGGACATGTAACATGTAGCGAGGCTACTGCCGTTATAGTGGGTGACCTTGAATATTGCAATAGTTGTTTAGGCGGTAACAAATACCCCGTCCCCATATCCGTGCCGCATGACATGCGTGCAAACATCGTTAAGGATCTCAAGAAAGAAACGTCCAACTTACCTTGTTGACGGCTCAAAATGACCGTAACGGTTTTCCCCAGAATCGTGTTTTAGGGATTTTTGAAACATGTCCTTCATTTTGAATTATGGATGATTCAGTGCGAAAAATGTCAAAAAAATGCCATTTTTTTAACTATTTGTCGACAAAAACTTAAAATCACTTAAAATCAGAAATTAAAAAATCCCTAAAACACGATTTTAGGTCTTATTCCTAGTCGTCGGAAAAAGTGAAAATCTGGAATTTTCGGTAATATATGTACCCAATCCTTAACAATGTTTGGCTAAAAATGTGGCGCTCGGGAATCCCTAGAATAATCGCATTTCCGAGCAAAATTTCTAAAAATAAGCCATTCAACGTAAAAAGTTATCATTATAAGCAGGTTATGACGATAATTTTACTTAATTTTAAGGAAATCTTCCCTTTCATACTATTTGTTTATTTTCAAATGTTTTACGGTTAGCTGAAATACTGCGTCTTGTAACCCGATACTTTTTCGAACGTGCCTAGCAACGGGAAAGAATACCCTAGCAACTGACCACCGTGTCAGGTATATCCCGACAATTTTTCGTACAATTTCATCACTACTTTGATTTCTGTTTACCAAAAAAGGCCCTTATGTACCTCTATAGTATATTTCTATTGTAATTTTGGTGACGCCCTAGGGGGAGCCTAATTGTACTGTATTGTGTGCAGTTTGCAAGAATTCTAGGAATTGTACAGGAATTGTATCCACAGGTATGGAATGTCCACAGACATGTCTGACAGCTCTGGAATTTTGTTGACCCGCATCTATGCCCGCATCCCTACATGTTGAAATTCCTGGAAACCCTTGGGACATTGTTGAATTTGTACAGACTCACAACTGAGCAGACACATGCTGATTCACATCTCTGTCCACTTACATGTAGCATAGCATTATAGCTAGCTCCGTCGTCCATGATGTTCTTAAAGTAAGCAGTAAGCTATTGAGTTTTATGAATTAGTGTAGAACGTTTTTCCCCACACACGTGTAATGTCCTTGCCCCCACGTAGTTATAATTTATTAAGTTGTAACGTTATGGATTAGTTTATCATCAGCAGTCTTCAACTCCACTGCATTTGAACAGGTACTTGCATGTATTTCTCTCCTTTAATATTATAATCAAGTATATCATGTGTACATCACAGACAACCTGGTATTGGTTTGTTTGGTGAGTGTTGCAACTGTAGATACTGATGTTGATAGGTTGTTAGGTAAGCATTACCAAATCCTTCGACTAGGTAAATTTCGCTATAGGACAATGTAGAACTCTTGGGTATTCATAGTCATTTTGAACAATCCTAAGTATCTCGTAAAATTCAAATGATGTATGACAACAGATCTGCCACAGTTTGATTTGATTTATTAGGATTGCAAACAATACAATACCCGTGGGCCACAGGCAGCGGGGGCTGGTGTTGTGGCCCCCACACAAGACAAAATTATATACACAAACTGAACATACATTTAGTCCTGAACAGTGTAAGTACATGAAAATTACAATCTAAAATCAGCGTAGATTAGAACATATCAACCTAAATATCTATCGGTCCATGCGCTTCCTAGCCGGCAGAATGTTCTCGTGTCTGGGGCCACTTCTCCGGGTCAACTGGTGCTTCTGCTGTGTGAGCAGGTGGGTCTTACACATGTTCTTGAATACACTAACGCTACGGGCCTCTTTAACAGGCTGAGGCAGTTGGTTCCACAGCCGCGACGCATAAGGCAGAAAGCTGGTTCTGTACGTCTGTGTGAGGCGCCGAAGTAAGTGAAGGTGCGTAGAGTTCTGCAGCTGGACACGTGTGACCCTTTGTTCTCCTCGTGTGGTAGGTATCAAGGGCTGCAGGTGAGGGGGGTGGCTAGTCCGTTCACCCGTTTGTACAAAGGAACCATGGAATGAAAGTGCCTCCTGGTGGACAGACTGTCCCATTCTAGCTCCTGCATGACGGCACTTGAGGGCGTGCGTCTCGAGGCTCCGGTGATGAGGCAGCCGGCTTGATAGTGCACTCTTTCCAACATCTTGCTGGAAGAGCAAGCCAGGTCCCCGAGCTCCCAATTGTTCTAACACCAGACTGAGAGGGAGATTTTGATTTCTGTTAGATAGACTCAGGTCTTCTGTACAGCTCCTTTTATTCATAAATACATCGATTGTTGCATTACCTTCAAGTTAAGAAACATGTAGAAGGCCCCCATTGAGAATATCACGCAGAACAAAAAAAACTGGCTCTTGCCAGCTGGCCTTTTAGTGGTGAACCAGACCGTCGTGGTTCCCCGATGGGGCCGGACAACACTTCTAAGCCGACCCGCTGAGACTGGTTACCAGGCTAGGAATTCTTGAACCCAGGCAGTCTGTACCTCCCTGCCTTAGCTTGTGATGACGGTCTCAAACCGAGTCTCACAATCCTGGCTTGTATAGTAATTCCCTCTCCGGACGGTAATGCACTTCTTTCGTCCACAAATTCCACTGGAAACTGAAATCATGGTAGTTCACTTCCAACTACCAGTCTTAAACCGCGAGTCGAAGTGAAAATAACCGAATAACCTAGACCAATTGTGTAGCATTCCCAACTATTGTGTCATCCAACCAAGGTGCCTTCCTGTACAATTCAAGTGTGATACTGGCAGTGTTTTCTTTTTCATATTCAACTGTAGCGATCACCAAAAGGAATGTCCTCAAAACGGGTTTTATAAGTAAAAATTCCACAATTTTCCAAGGTTTTGCAGGACATTCACTCTGTAGGCATGTGAGTAATGAGGGCATAGCAGACATTCTAGAAATTCCCCAAGTTCTGGGGCTCGTTCACTATACACTCAGGTGAGGGTAGGAGTAAACTACTGAACTGCACTTTATCTGACTAGACTTGAATAGCAGGTAAATATGATTTTCATCATCTGCACCAGTATACGAAAGTCATCAGCTTCATTACTAATTGCATCTGAACAGGTACTTGTATATCGTTATCATAAAGTATAACCTTAATATCTTATGTGCATCGCCGGCAGCAGTCTTTGAATATTTGCCACATCAAGCTGTGCACTAAAATCGACATTTGCTTGTTTGGTGCTGTAACAGTAGATGCGGCATACTGACGTTGATAGGTTGTAAGCGTAACCAAATTCTTACACTAGATCAATTGTGTAACATTGTACATTGTAAGAAGTCAATGTAGAATTCCCAACTATTGTGCCTTCCAACCAAGGTGTCTTTCTGTAAAATTCATGGAAATATTTTAGGTGCCCTAAGTATCTTACGTTGAAAATAACTGGAATTTCTATCACATCTTTTTAGCCGAATTCCAGTCATTGTGGAATTTCTGGAATGCCGGCAGTGCCCACATTCCTCACATGCCTACCCCGTGAATGTCCTGCAAACCCTTGGGACATTGTGGAATTTTTACTAAAAAGCTGTCCTGGGCCCATTAAACATTCCTGATGATGATCGCCACAGTTGGAGTGGCTATTACTATGATAAGCAGTGAAAACGAAAACATTGCCGGTAATTGAAGCATGTCGATAAGGACCTGCGGATTCCCTTCTCCTAGACCAGATGTGCTGCTGTAGGGTACCGAGTAGTAGCTGCCTGTGTTTTGTTCAAGTTGCTGTGTTGTCAGATTGTGTTCCTGGTGCTTTACCGATGTGAGCCCCAAGCTGGGCGAGTTTCCTTTGCCCAATTTCACTGTACAGTTATGCCCAATGTTAGTTCTGCCTCGATTTCACTTATGAAGTCTACTGACGATGACATTTCTGCTAACAGTGCCATACATTAAACAAAACCCCTACCAACAACCACCGTCGCCATGTATTTTTACATTGTCAGTCTTGTTAGGCTTTATCTTGAAAAGATAAGTATTTTCGAAAATTCAAGATCCAAAATGGCGGATAGATTAAATAAGTCTTAGTAGACCTTAATCATCATCATCAATCCATGGTCTTGTCACTCGCAAGGAGGAACACCTCCCTTGACTCCCCTCTCGCCTTTGTCTGGCATTCCTGCTCTAGTCGGTTAAGACTTGACCAAGCGTGATCATGCCCCGAAATAGAGTGAATGGTGGGGTAGACAAAAATCGCTATATCTTCAGTTCCGTACAGTCAAAAAGTTTGAATTTTTGCAGGATCTTTGTACAGATACTACTTCTTTCAACTATGTATGAGATATTGGAAATAGACTTATTGTATTTCCATAATTTGTAAATTTCTTATGTATATCATTTTTCAAATATCGGCATGGCCAAACTCCTCCGTTGCGTCTTGAGCAGTGATTTTTTTACAGGATGTAGGGACAGTCATCTACTATAAGAATCGGTTTCCGGAAAATTGAAATATTGCCCACGTTTTGAGAAATATGAAAAGTTCGTTAATTTTTACAATTTTTTAGGTGTAGCAATAACTTTGTCAATCAAAATCTGAATTTTGCACGATGAAGTCAATTTTCAAAAAAGGGATTCAAATAAACTAACTCCTTGGGCCTTGTTTACACCCAACTGTAACTTTGTAAGTCGTAGCTACGAGTTTGGCCAAGCCTTCAAAGGTAAAAACTCTCAGTTTTGTAGAGTTTGGTTTAAATTTCCCATCCATCAAGCTGACAGCTGCATACCTTTCAATAGATAATTATTTTTCACACCCCCTCACTTACAAATTATCTGCAATTACCTTTAATTATGCATAGAGGACAGACAGTACCAAATAGAATGGCCACGTTATTCACTTTATGCCCTGATTGTAAACTGGTCTGAAAATAGTGAATGACGTTTTATATGAAACTTCCTGCTACAGTAAAACTTTTTGGACGAAACTACCTGTATTGGGAGTGGGAATGCCTAGACACTGAATAATTGGGCCGTCCATGTATAGACAGTACGGCACAGGACTACATTCACGAAACTTTGTATCAGTTCTAATATACTAGTAATACACACTGGGTATAATTATACCCCTACAGAACAACGTATCTGTCAGTACTATGACCTAAATCATGGAGGTTTTATAACAAAGCTCATAGCCTGAGTAGTGATTGGCATGTTACAAATATATAATAGAGTACCATTTATAAAGCAGAAAGTAAATTGTACAGTAAAGATGCAGGGTCCGGCTTGTTTATATACACGTGCTATGTGCGATTTATTACGTCTTTTTGATGGCGTGCCTTGTTCTCAGACTCAGTGTTTACCTTCTCCTACAACGTAATGAATGGAGTAAATGAGGCTGAATCCTACATCTAGTTTGGGATTACGGCAAAGAAAGACGTTTTACAGCCACGGTACAAACAAATTTGAAACAACGTAAAGTTAGATGTGTATTGCGTTGTCTGGCAATGTGCTCAATAAGCTTCCTCTGTATATATGCTACAAACACATAATGACCAGTCTTCAATCACAAAACAGATGTAAGTGTACCAAGAATGCATAATTTTTTGAAAGAATTCTCTATAGTAATGGCTCTTTTTGACAACCTACATATATTTATTCAGTTATAGGGATATCAGTGGTAATCTGTATCACAGGGCTACCGAGTTATGATACTAGACTTTCCCTTGTAACAGGGACTGGCATGACATGAAAAATAACAGCCTTTTTGGCGCCAAATCTCTGTGCTCATTTTCTCATTAACGCATTTTCCTGAGAGACCATGATGACTGGTTGATTCATTTCTGTCTCCTGCATTCTTCAAAATTCTGACCTAGCCAAGAAGGCCTTTTTTTAACCTCCATGACCTAGACAAGAGGCACCTTTACAAGGTGTGACATTTGCGCATAGGAATGCAAAATAGAGGAGGGGCAATGGGAGCTGAAACCAGAGCAATTATCGCCAACCATTGCATATTTATAACCTTTCCACTCGCACCTTGGTTCATTTCAATGTCATTATAATATTATAATGAATGCTTCGCTGGGGGTATCTTGGTCAAGTCTTAGACTACAGGAGTGGGCCAAGCAGGGCCCAGGTGTTGCACAAGACTGTCTCTCCACCTCGTACAGGGCCGTCCTCTACGTCTTCTCCATTCCCGGGGTGTCCACTCAGTGGCTCTTAGCGTCCACCTGTTGTCATGTAGCCTCGCTACATGTCTCACTGCCGTAAGTCATCACAGGGAGAATGTACTAGTTGAAGACATTCCTCTTTAGTCTAACACTAGACTTCTTACTTCTCATGATATTGTCCACTTTACCGAACGCTGCCCATCCCAATGTGATGCCCCTCTTGATTCCAGGCAGGAGATTTCCACCGTGTGTCACTTTTCTGCCCAGGTAAATGTAGCTGTCTACTGCTTCTATTTTCTCTCTATTTACCATAACTGGTGCTTTGTCTACATGTTTGTTAAACATCACCTTGGTCTTCCCCAGGTGTATGTTAAGACCTACTGGTTTGCTGGCATTGTGTATGTCTTGTAACATCTCTTCCAACTCCTGTGGTGAAGTCGCCGCTAAGATGATGCCATCTGCAAATAGGAGATGTGAGAGGTACTCTCCATCAATGTTGATTCCCTTTTTTGTCCTAGTTGATCTTGTTGATGACCGCATCCTGGGGGCAGGATGTGAAGAGCTTGGCTGTAATGTTATCGCCTTGCCATGTCCCCCTTTCTAATCTGATTTTCTCACTGTCCTTATGCAGTCTAAGGGTTGATGTTGCTCCACGGTACAAGTCTCGCAGAAGGGTTTGCAGGGTCGACACCTTGGTAGTCTAATGCTGCAAACGTCGGTTGGATTTCAATAGAGTCAAAGGCCTTTACATAATCCACGAAGGTAAAAACACTATCATATACACTTTGTTGAAGTTGTGTTTTAAGATAATAGCCTATCTAGACGGTTTTGGCCAATAAAATCATATGAATGACGTCATATTACGTCTTAACGACATTAAAATTCTTGTTATGATTTATATTCACTAGTACACCATCCTCTGAAAAACTGGTGGTCATACAATATACCGTTCTCGTGTCCCCGTCCCACGAATCCGAAAAAGCCTAGTCAAGATAGGGTTAAATCTATCATGAAAAATATCACGACAGACCTAAACACAATACAGACCAACAAACATTGATAACTACTCCGAACTTTTTCTAATAATGCCTCGATTAAAATCCTCTATGGAGGCGCTCTACAGTCCGGTTACAGTGTTTAGCAGTTCACCGCTATCCATTTAAGCGTTTTAATTCTGGATTCAGGTGATAGCAATGTTTTCCGATTGTTTCAGTGGGATGCCAGCTGAGTTGCCGTTTAAGTTAGTAGCGTTTAGTAGCTCCTCTGCCACCCTTGCCCTGACACAGTTCACCGTAGAAGACAGCTTTTGGCATTCTGGAGTCCTCCATCCGTGACAAGTGCCCAGCCCATTGACTTCGTTATTGTCACACAGTTCTGTCACTAATGATGATACTCACTTGATACCTCAGTTATTTGATACTTGATTTATTTGAAGCATTTCAAAAGTTGAACCGGCTTCCTGTATAAGACCCATGCCTCAGCACCGTAAAGAAGAGCGGTGACTACTACTGTCCTGTACACCTGGATCTTTGTTGACACTCGTAAGAGTCGTAACTCGTAAGCCTTGCCAAGATTGTTGTCCACATCTTTGGTCTTTGCAGCATTGTTGGAATTACCCTCTCCGTACCGTTCAACGACTGGCCGAATTTCGTGTTCGGACTGCTTGGAGAGAAGGGACGTAGGCACTAATGAGCGTTTCAAACCAGTCGTCCTTCAGTGGAAGCCGAAGAGACATCAGGCCACCAGAGTGAGGACTCGGGGGTTCCAGCTTGTTGGAAGGTTTTTGTAGCTTGTTGACAATACTGTTTTCTATCATGAAACCAACTCCTGACAAGCAGCGTTCGTCGCTTTCTTTTCCAGAGCAGTATAAGGTGTAGTCTACCCTGTGTTCCGTCACTTCAGTGAGCCCTGATCTGTAAACCGCATTTCACTGATGGCTGCAATGTCCAGCTCATCAAGCTCTCTGGCTACAAGGGCTGTGCGCCTCTGAGGTATGTCACTTTCTGTATCGTGCTTACATTCCAGCGCACAGCCTTCATTATCCCTGTTTTATTTTTGATTACTTCTTTCTTTCTGTCTTTTTTCTTACCGCTTGGGTGAGTTGCCCGTTGTTCATGGCAAGCCTATCAGGTGTGTGGGAGACACATGTTTGTTGAGCCACCTTTTCTTGGCCCGTTCGGAGCTAGCAGCGCTGTTCCTATAGAGGGCTGCTTGGTTACTCGAGGTGCTGCCAAAAGTTCCATTATGCTCAGTCAAACAATCGACCCATGTTCCCAAGCCGCCGAGTTGAGACTGGGCCTCCAAGTGCAATCTTGCACTTGTCCTTTTGCCCCTGTTCCATCGCTGTGGGACTTCCTTCCCGCCTGTGCTCCGTAACGTTTAAAGTGAAGATCAGTGCGTGCCAAACTTACTCTTTAGGCCCAGGGGTTGTCCTCGATGGCTCAGCAGGCTGAGTACGGCTGTGGCGACCGCGAGGCTGTAGGTGTTGCCGGCTCTCCCTTTAGCAACTATCCAATTCTCAGTCATCATTAGGGATTACAGTGTAGGTGCGATGCACCTACCCGTGGACTTTGATAGGGATATTGGTAAATTCTGGCATTTGCACAACGTCAAGGCGAGGAAGTCTGGAGCCAGTGATAAGGCATCCTTGCGAGGGACAGATGGTGTACTAGTAAAACTAAATAATAACAACTTTGGTGTTTTATGACGCAATATAAAATCATTATTAAATAATTTATGTATTTTTATTGACAAGACTATTTTCTGCCAAGACTTCGTTTGCCAATGGCAACAACACTAACTTCAAAGAGACATCATGAAATGACCTTATACATATTTATTGTATCCGCCATCTTGAATCGGCATTTTGAATTTTTGTCGGCATACAGACTAAAATAGTGAGAAACAATGAAAGAAAGAATGAATGAATGAATGAATGAATGAATGAATGCATTGATGAAACTAAGGGAACTTGTAACAGCCCAAATCAAAATAGGCAGTGAATAAAGGCTACAAACTCATCACTTACACTGAGGAGGTTAGGAAAGCCTGGGCACAACATTTCTATGATCTTCGTATTAAAGACGAAAGGGAGCTTTTCAATGAAGAATATAAAGTGACCATAGAAGCAGAGGTAAGGGGGATAACGAGAGAGCAAGAATAACGATGACAAAATTCCAGAAGAACCCTTAACCATCGGCCAGGAAGGGAGGACGATATGCATCGCCAAGGTTTAACTCTTGCTCTGGCCCCACCCGTACCCGTAACCGCTCTCGTCTTCTGGAAACCTGTCAGCAACAGACTACTTCTAACCCGCGTGCGACACCAACATGGCGGAATCTCCATCATCGTGGCCTATGCTCCAACAGACGTTGCCACGGAAAATGACAAGGATGAATTCTACACTCAAATTTCAACGCTGACTGCAGGTATTTCTCGACACGATTTTATATGGATCCTTGGCGATCTAAAAGCTACCACAGGCTCCCACAGAACTGGTTTTGAAAACTCCCTTGGCCCCCATGGAATAGGCAACTGCAGTGACAATGGCAGACGTCTCCTGGAATTCTGCTCTAGTTTACACCTTCGCACTGAGCGCTCCTATTTCCGAAACAAGGCTACTAGTATTCCCTGCATGACGTGGATCAGCAACGATGGCCGTACTACCAAAGAAGTCGATTACATCCTTACCAGTCGGCGTAGGCACACTTCTTCTGACTGTCGTGTATATCGCACCGCAGAGTTAGGATACACAGACCACAGGCTACTTGCCATGACCGTCAGTCTTCGGCTACAAAAGAACACTACGTCGACCAATCAAGGTAAATATGACCTACCTAGCGTACAGTCTGACTCTACCAGGTGCCACCTCCAAATTCTCCAGAAAAATCAATTTTCTGTGTTGTCTGCCTCTTGTGCAGAGAATGACCCGGAGAAAATCTCGAAAGATTTTGAACAAAGCATCACAAAAGCCGTCACAAAGACTCTGGGCTACAGCAGGTCCAAGAAAAAGAAGCACTTCCTATCCGAGGAGACGCCCAGTGTCACCAAGTACAAATACTGTATATAGTAACTATTGACTAACGGTGACCACCGTGATTCAGTAACTAATGAGCCAAGAGGTTATCTTCACCTCCTAGGAGGTCGCCAGGTATCAGTAACACAGTTCCTTACTGGGGATTTTAACGGTGGGACAGGGCTCCTCTCGCAGTTATATGGATAATCAGGCGTGTGACCCTGACCTAGGTGACCCAACAAGGTGACCTTTAGTTATCATGGCCGCCATTTTGGTGAATTTTCGGACATTTTGATTATTTTTAACGTTATATTCAGAACATTAGACGGTGTACTGCCGCCACCAGATTTTTTAATAAGCTTTATAGTACTTTCGTGGGACCATCGACTGATGAAATTATAACGACGGACAGTTTGGCTCTCTACAAAATGAATGTTTTGTTGCTCGATCGCGCGCCGACTCTATAATTTTCCACAAACTTTCAACCAAGGACATTACAACAGAGGCAGTCACGGTGAATGCATATCCGGAGGTTAAGTATGGGTAGGTATTTCTTGTCTATATTTGCACAGTCCATATCGCTGTACGTAGTTTTGAACATGATGTGAATGCCATTTTGTCGAGATGATTTCGAGTCTCATAAAATACTGTAAATCCATTTAATAATGCGGTTGGAAATTATAGCGGTCGGCGAAAAATGGACAATCTCACGGCACTTAATTATAGCGGTGTGAACATGGCTTGTTATCTCAGTAGGTGTCTTTTTCTCAAGCTTTTCTAACAAAATGTCGGCAGGTAACAGGGTAAAAAATGAATAAAAACAAAAAAATAAAATAAACACCTGGCCTTTCCCACGAAAGAATCGGTAGTTCACAGAGTAAGGTGCGAAAAAACATGAATAAAAACAACAGCGCTCGGCGGCCACGCGCCCGGCGGCGGCGCTATCTGCTGCTAAATAAACAAAGTGCGGTACCGGCGCGGTGACTTCAAAAATTTTATTAGACTCGCGTGTGTATTTGCTCAACTTCAAAAGCCTTTTGGAGGTATTCATATTTAAAAAAATATGACAGACAACAGAAGGATCGCCACTATAAATCCTGACCGTCATTCTGCCGAGTCATTCCTTTGCGAATTCGAGACACATCGACACGAGAGACGACCGAGAACCGTGAGAATGCTGAGCTGGTTGAAGAAAGCCAACCCGTCCCTGAAGCCTCCGACCCTGCCCGGGCTGCCAAATCCTGCGGACACTGCAAATCCGCTGGACACGGCTGCCGCCAACGCCGAGGTGGAGAAAGTGATGCAGCAGGCGAGCCGCAAGAGAAAGCGTGGCGGCAACAACCACTACACTCCAGAGGTCCGGGCGAAGATTGCGAAACTCTGCATCGAGATCGGCCCACAGAAAGCAGCGAAGAAGATGACTCAAGAACTGGGGAGGGACGTGAACGAGTCAACCATCCGCTCGATCAAGAAGGCGTACCAGAAAGAAGTTGTTCGGCAGGGAACGAACGACATTTCCAACTTGCCACACAAGAACGTCGGCAGGCCTTTGATGCTTGGTGACTTGGATGCAGCGGTACAGGAGTTCGTCAAAAGCACGAGGCAGGCGGGGGGCGTGGTCAACCGCGTCATGGTGATGGCAGCCGCCAAAGGGATCGTCTTACGCCGGGACCGGAGTCTTCTCGCTGAGTACGGTGGCCACATCGAGATCAGGAAAGCCTGGGCAAATTCGCTGCTTACAAGGATGAACTTTGTGCGCCGCAAAGGCACGAAAGCAGCACGAAAACTGCCGGCTGAGTTCGATGAAACCATGGAGTTGATGAAACCAAGGACGCGTTCCTGGTGAGAATCACGAAAGCTGTCACCGAGTTCGACATTCCAGACGACATGGTGATCAACTGGGACCAGACCGGGGTCAACATCGTGCCGGTGGGAGACTGGACATTGGAGGAAGCCGGCGCCCGCCAAGTTCCCGTGATAGGCCTTGAAGACAAGAGGCAGATCACCCTCCTGCTTGCCATCAGCCTGTCCGGGACCCTGCTCCCTCCCCAGGTCCTGTACCAGGGGAAAACGGATGCATGCCACGCCTGGTTCGACTTCCTGGAGGAGTGGGATGTCTTTCACACGGCATCCCACTGGTCGACGGCTGACAGTATGGAGCGCTACGTCGACAACGTCGCCGCCCCGTACATGGCCGCCCAGCGAGAGAGACTGGGCCTGGAGAAGGACCACCCCGGACTGGCCATTTTCGACGTGTACAAGGCACATCGTACACCCGGCCTGCTGGCGAAGCTGAGGGAGGCTAACATCAAGCCGGTGTTTGTCCCCGCCAGTTGCACCGGCGAGTTGCAGCCTCTGGACTCCGACGGCAGCAACGATGCCCTGAAGAAGGATCTGACGCGGTCCTTCACGAACTTTTACGCAGAGAAGGTGGCGAAGGCGCTCGAGGATGGCGCGAACATCGAGGAGGTGAAGGTTGACCTGCGCCTGTCCGCCATGAAGCCGCTGCATGCTAACTGGCTGTTGGGCGCCGTGGACAGACTTGCCGCCAAGACCGACGTCATCGGCCGAGGGTGGGAGCGCACAGGGATCCGGGACGCAATCGAGAAGGTTCGATAGACTCTACTGTAGTATTAGCTATAAAATGTAACATTGAACTGTACCAGTATTTCACCCGCAAATTTCGCAAAATTTGACGCCATTTTGTTTCTATTGTTTACTAGCGCTTGGGTTCCAATATTCCGTGAGAGTTTCCGACGGTAGCACACAACAAAAGCCTTTCATTTTGTACAACATGTGACGCTTAACTACTGACTGTGCTTTTGACTCGAAATTTAGCAGATTTTAGCCAGTTTTCTTGTCGTTTGTACATCATTTTCTCAAGTTGTAGCTACAGTAGTAGCATGTGACGCCATCTTGTTATTGTCTGCACGCTTGGGTGACGCTGGATTTTGTAAGACTCTGTTCCCGATATTGCTCCCTGGTTGCACAAGATAAACACCTTGCCGTTTTTGTAAAAATCTGGAGAAACTTCTTCGTCGTAATGTACGATAATGTGTATTTATACCTTGTAAGTACTACTAGTAGCATGGAGTTATAATAACTCCATGCTAGTAGTAAGCTGTAAACTTTAGCATAACGCCACCATTGTTTGTGTGTACTATTATGTAACGAGTACTGTACGTTTACGCTCTGGATTTATGAAAGAATGACGACAAACTTTCTGCTGTATAATAAATGTTTTATTTCAAGAAGAACATCAATGTTTTGCTTGTTTTATGTGTGACTCATTAGAACATTGTATGCATGTTGTGGCCAAAAAATGAAGAGTGATTGTGAACGTACCATTACGAGTTTGTGTGTGCCGTGGAAAGAGGGAGGGGGGCGAAAGGGTCAGATACTGTTGCGGTAATGAAATTATAGCGGTGGAATGGTCACCGCTAAAACCGCTATTTAAGTAACCGTTATCAAATCAAGAATTACAGTAACGTGCTTGTGTGCACGGGGAGTTGGTCGGCCTTCTACCCGTCTAGTGTGGTAACGAAGGGCCGGCCAACTCCCCTCTGCTTGAGTTTTGCCACCAAGAGTACAATTGGCAAATGCATCTGTATATCAAGGAGGTCCCTTGCTAGTACTAGTATATTTAATTTGTTATTAACCGCATCCAAACTGACTTCTGGTGGTCTAATCCATACAAAAGCATCATGTAGGACCTGATTCGTTTTAACAAGACTTGATTTGTGATTTGGAAATGTAATCAAGTTCAATGTAATGCTAACAGCTTAACATTAAATTGTTTTTAATACTATATTGTTGCCGGGACTAAGCCTTTTGTGATATAGTATGACATATGACACTGGGTAACATAGAGGACCTTATAATATATCAGCTATGGCAGACCTAGCCTGGATTCCAGCCATGTCCACTACCCAAGCATATGCGGGATAGCGTATCTTGGGGAGTGGACCAAAGCTAAGAAGGCTGGACTCCAGGCTAATTGGCAGAGCGGGTGGTGTATATGTGGGCAAAACATTGCAGCAGCTAACTGCTGCCCTATATAAGGTTCAATGTACATGTATGATGATGATGATATGGTCATCTGTAATATCATTATCACTCTCACTCACTCACTCACTATCCGGTTTAGTGTCATCATACAGCCAACAAACAAATCAAAGCTAGATAGGTTCCTTAGAACGAGAAGAATCACAGAGGCTTTTATTAATTTCTCTGGTTTGGGGAACCTGGTTAACCTGCTGGTTAGAATGAAAAACCCTCCCAGTGTCATGGGCTAGTTTGAAAGCCTACATGTAGTTCTAATAATATTACCTGACACTTTGAGGGTTAAGATTAGGGTTGAGTTAGAACCCAATATAGCTAATTAGAATTATACTAAGGTAAGATAACTTGACTAACCAGGCTTTTGGGAAGTTAAACATTGTTAAAACATTGTAAAATTGCTATAATATCCCATTATGGCCACCAAGTTGTTTTTCAGAGGGTGGGGGGCTTTTACCACTCTATCCACCACCACCATACACACACACTCACAGACAACAAACACACACACATGCGCACACACACACCACACATAGACAACACACACACACGTCCACACACACGTCCTCGCACACACACACACACACACACACACACCATGGAGGTAGGTTTTTATTTAATACCTCTATCTATGCACACACACACACACACACACATGCGCATACACACACACATGCTAGGTACAGACACTACAGGTCATATTGTTAATATGTATGGAGAATGTAGAGTGCTAATGGTATATGAAACTGGCTTAAAGTAGATCAGGTTTAATCAACGTTTTAGACAGAACAGACTTTCATTGCAATTTTGCTGCCTAGAGAACTTGAGAGCTACTAAAACAATAGCCTGGACTTAAAGAGTCCAACCATGTAGCTTTAGATCCTTCGTGTAAGGACCATCGCTCTTAGCTCCAGTCAGTCCCAGGCTATCAAAACCATAGCTTATGAGATGAGGGAAACTTTATAAGGTGTGTGGTGAAATTGGCACAGGGAGAAACACAAGAATCCAACAAAAAACATGACATAGGGGAGTGAGATTTAATGATTAGGCATAAAAAATAAAAGGCTATTATAAACAAGCTGAGGTCCTACAGACTGTTCAAGTCCACCTATACTGAATAACAGTACCTTAGTAACCTACGGCACAGAACTGTCGCCACAAAACTACGAATCAGCTGCCACAAATTACACATCGAAACCGAAAGACATACATGTAACCGTACTCCCCTGGAACAACAAATATATAGATACTGTGATCTAGGAAGAATTGAAAATGAGAAACATTTTGTATTAGAATGTAAACTATGCAACAAAGAGAGAGCTGAACTTTATAGTTTGATTTAACCCATGTTCCCCTACTTCATACACCTAAGCAGTAGAGACATATTTATATTTTTAATGAGCTTAGACAAACCTTCAATTATGAAACATATCTGTTTTACCTCTTTACCATTACTAAGAAACGAGAAGAAACCGAATGTACTAAGTTGTAGTTACTTAACAATGTATATATGTAACGTTATCTGCATTTTATTCTTTTGTTGTGACCTGTACTAAACCCAGTTGGTATGAGTGTACAATAAGGGTCTTCATTCATTATTCTGGCAATTCTTGACAGCATAAAGCCACTGTTGCTGAACATTGTTGCTGAACAACCTTTTCCAAGTAAGCTGAGTTTGTAAGAGCTACTATGCAATCCAGGCTTTTCTATAAACCTGCTGCATAAGAAAATCACTAGCTTAAAATTACTTACATAGAAATCCAGAATGGATCCTCTCTAGTCTGCCACAGAGCAAAATTGTAACAAGGTTTGCCAGTAAAGTGGAGACTATTTTGCAAATTCCTTAGGTTGTAGATGCACTTGGTATTGTTTTGTGTATTCAGACCTGATTTTGACAGTAGGAAGTGCCAAGGGTTACATATATTTATTTTTTGCATGTCTAGGAAGATCATGCTGATAAATTGCTGTATATATATGTTCCCCTTACACCTAGTCCTATATATGGACTACAGAGATGGGATGGGGGGGGGGTAAAGAAAAGAAAGCTCATACCAATTTTTCTTGCTTGCAAAAGTTTCACCATCATGATTCATGGAAAACCTAATGTTCAGTCATAATATATACTTGCAAACTATTTCTTCCTGCGAGGAAGTTAGATTATGGAAAATAGGACATTGTTTCCATGCTGAAGGTACAATGTATAGGATTGTAGAATTCTTGTTTATTACCATGAGATATGTCAAATCACTCACCTTCTTACTTCGAGAAAAGTAAATGCTGAAGATCTGAAGTTCAACTTTCATTTTTTTGTCAGGAAAGGTCACACGATAGGAACAAATTAAATGTATCTTGATTAAGTGTTGACCACTAGGTTACAGTAGTTCCAGTAATTTATGTATATATACTGCCCTTTTTGTAGTCTGCAAGTGCTTCTTCATGACATAACTAATTCATTGACAGATAGACACCACTATGAATTGAACTGGAAACCTTCCCCATAGTAATAATTTTTCATTGCTTACTATATCTGTTTGATACTGTTTGGGGTTCGCTTTTGTTAGTTGTTTGTTAGGCTTTACCAATTTGTTGGTTCTCCAAATTGTGCACAAAACAATTGATGTAGGTGGGTGAACAAAACTAAAGTAAATCAGGCCTAGCTATGTTACAATAGTTTAATAGTACATGTGTCATAGGAGTAACCGAATCAACATACTAAAATCAACATGCTAGGCTGGTTTATAATTAGAACAGTTGCTTCAGCCAGGGTCATTGTGAGCCAGGAAGTTTTGTTGTTGTTTTTTTCACAGGAATTGACGGTATTTTAAATAATTTTGTTTTTGTTCTGATTGATTTTGATGTCACATGTATGTTTAAGTAGAAGGAGCTTGAAGCTGGGTCATAATTCATATAAATTTCAATTCCATTCTTCCCTCTTCCTGTCACAGGTGCCAGAAGTCAACATACAGCTGAACTATGGATGTCTTTCAAGAAAACAGACCACACTGGACCACCCCAGACTCCTGGCTAGCTACATGTAGGAACAGCTTTGAGAAAACAATGGCAATCTATAGCTGTGGAAAAGAGTGCAATTATAGTAGTGTGAAATATTTGTTCAGTCTCATGACTACTGTATATTATTTCCCAAGAAGTACTGACACTATACCCTTATGGGCAGGGTAGTTAAAGATAGCCTTTTCACAGTCAGTTCTTGAGCAGATTAAGAAATGTTTCAATAAAATCACTAAACTTCAGACCTTGTGTTGAGTATATTCTCTTCTAGTTATTGTTATTATACTTATATTATAGAAGGGGAAACATGCCATGTGACTTCAGGCCACAGTTCCACTAACTTAAAGGTAGATAACACAACTACAAAAATATTCACACTCTGAATAAAGATGAACTAGTGTTTACTCTATCCATTATGAATAACCGTAGCCATTTGTGCAAACTTCTCTGAGGAAAAAAAGAGTCTGTAACCGTACGTAAGAGGTACCGTATTTCCTCCAATAGCTTACACATCTCGATTACGCACATGTCCACACACCCGATTTGGGGCTGATGGCAGACCTGATCAAGATTCAGTTGAAACATTCAGGAGGAAACCCCTTTTACGTACGCACCCGGCCCCCTGTTTAGCCTTTCGGTGACTTTGACAGGAAGTTGAAATGATCACTTGTAGAATTTTTCTCCAGCAAAATGTTCGTAGTGGCTTTAACTTGAGGAGAAGCTAAAAGCTTTCTGCATGCATTTGTGTGTGATTGTTTTATGCTCTTCAGTCATCTTATGTAAATATATCATCTATAATCGTTTTTATGGGTTCTTAAATCTGAAGCAATTACAAAGAAATAAAGAAAGAAGAGTCAGCAAAACAGTTACTCCTTAGGTTCTTATGCCCGAACATCTTCATGTAACACTTCAAGGTACAAAGTGTACTATTATAGCGCCATTTATAGCTGGATCCCCATCCTTTCCGTTAGCGAATATTCGAAAGCGTAGTAAATCGATACCCATATGTACTTACGACATGCAATGTTCTATGTTTATCTTTAGTGTCAATTTGGTCATATTAGCCCTGTGGTTATGATGCACACAATGCATTATGGGTAAATAGAACAAAATTCTAGTTTTCTTAAAAATTAATTACAACTACTTCCGCTATGAAATACAATAGCTTTTTCACAAATTGATGAATTTAACCTACTTTATGAAACTGTAAAAGTATTGTCCTCACCGTTGCTAGGGAGGTATATTTTCCTTAGCAACGGTTACCATAGAAACATGATATGGATTTCCAAGGCCCTGAAAATGAACAGTCTTCTACAGGTAACCCATATAAAGGAGTGAAATGTAATGAAATATGTCATGAAAGTAGATTTTGGATGGCAATCTTATACATATAGCTCTTTTAGGGTACATTTGTTTAAACGCACTTCTCCAATGGCACCCCCCGCTAAAAATGATAAGTGCAGACTCAGGCTTCAGTATGCCAAGTTTCATGCTTTTATCACAATCTGAGCAATTCTAGCTATATTTTGCACCGGTCGCTTGGACTATAATACGTAGCAGTGTGCAGGAGGCGAATAGAAGCCTAGATATGTTACGTTAGACATATCCCCACAAAGATAAAAAAATACATTTCGCATACACTCTTCAGAATAATGTATTTTGGCTATTGGCTACTAAAATAAAATTCTTTTTAAAGAAGAATGCTACACTTAGAACTACGTCTTTATAACCAATATCTACAATATGATACTTACGTCTTTTCTTGTTTTCTTTTCTCATGTTTTTATATTCTTTTAATGTTTAAATGATAAAATCTAACAAGACTACAATCGTAGTACAAAATGTCCCGGCAGAACTAAGTACATTGCAGACATCAATACCTACTTCGAAGCTCCTCTCCTCCATTTCGGCCAGTTCTTTTGAGATCGACTAATATGCATCATTAAACGCAAAAGAGAAGGGGTTGCAGAAAAGCTTCTTAAAGGTAATCTATGGAGGTGCAATTTAGAAATGTTTATAGAGGAGATCTATTTAAGTACTAAACGAAAGTGCCCCAAAAGAAAGATCTCCCGTAAACTCCTGCCACAAGGTCCAGCCAGATCTCCACGCACGTTGACAGCAAGCACATGTACATGACTGACAAACCTACATTGAGGCTCTCTCAAGTACGGTTTGCAATTTTTGTATCTCTAAAGACTCTTAATTTTTTTGGATTTTTTTGTAATGTTCCTGAAAATATTCTATTACTGTTTTTTTTTGTTAAATGGGATCTTTTTGAATGACTATGTAGGACAAAAGTACCTTGTCTTGAAAATGTTTCTTTTAAAATATAGATTAAGGGTGAAAATCATGCCTTTTTTTAATACAAACTGTTTTTAAAAAATTCCCTTTGAAAATGCTCTTTCAAATTGCAATTAACGATTGGAATTTTGGCTATACAGAAAATTCAGAATGGAATACAGAATGTTAGACAAAATTTTTCATTTTGAAGGCATTGTTGCAAACGTACATTTCCGAAATGGCGATTAACGATGAGAAATTTGACTATTTCTAAGATAATGTTACTGTGCCTTACAAAAATTATATCTCTGGTCATCTTAAAATCAAATCCTTTTTAGTCATTTACGAATGCTCCACTTCGAACTATCACTTTATAAACAATATCTGCAACATAATTCCCTTGCGTCTTGTCACACGTTTTATTGGTCTATATAGTCTGTACGTCTAATGGCATGACTTTTATTGATAACAGCAACATTGGACCACACTATGTATGCCGAGACGGAGTACACATAAACGGACATGGAGCTGTCCAGCTGGCTACGAACTTGATCAGTTTTATCAGGGGCCAAACGCAGTCGAGAGTTCGTGTCGGTACGTCCTACTCCGACGCCGTGAGGTCTGCAACAACAACGGCGGGTTTTCAAGGTCGGGGTGCTCCCAACAGCAGGTGGAAGTTCCGGACGGCGGAGCAGACAAGGCTGTTAAGGTTGGCAGATAGACTGTAACTCAGGTTAACATTTCGCCACCAGAGCGTAGAACGCTTCCATCACTCTTACTTCGTAATGCCCGATCGCTGATTTATAAATTGGATGACCTGTCTGATATGCTGAACAACAATAAGATAGACATAGCCGTTATTACGGAAACCTGGTTCACTCACGAGCACCCCTCTGTGTGTACATATGTTAGTGGTTTTAACTTGTTTTCTCGTTGTCGAAATGAAGGCCGCGGCGGAGGTGTGGCTATTTACGTTAAAGATCATATACCTGCGGAGACTCTAAATTTTATTGAAGTACCCACAGAACTTGAGTGTCTGTGGGTACTAGTCAAACCCAATTGGTTGCCTCGTTCGATTGCTAATATTGCCATTTGCGCTGTCTATCACCCTCCAGTGTCTTTATACCAGGAATTGCTATGCAAACATCTCATAGATAGCATTGATAAGATAAATACCAAGTATCCACTTGCTGGGATTTGTGTTTTAGGGGACTTTAATAGATGCGATGTTACCAATGTTCTGCATGGAGCCCAGCTGAGGCAAATTGTTAAACAGCCCACCAGGGGAGATGCCATTCTTGATTTAATCATTACTAATTTGCATTCCTTTTATCACCCTCCTCGTATCGAAAAGCCCTTGGGAATGAGTGACCACAACACCGTTATATTGTCACCCTGTGATCATATACCTATTCTAAAACAAGAATACAATTTCGTTCCTTTAAAGTCTCTGAAGTGCGCTCTTTCGGTCGGTGGATTTCCTCCCACCCCTGGACAGATGTCTTCGATGCCCCTGACATCCAAACCAAAGTAGATATCTTGTATCAAACCCTTCATTCAAAAATAGACATGCATTTTCCGATGAAATCCTTTGTGAAACATAAATCTGACAAAGAATGGATTACTCCCCAAATTAAAGCTGTTATCAAGAAGCGACAGCGGGCTTTTCACTCTGGAAATATGCCATTGTATAGAAAGCTTAGAAACAATGTGGATCGCTTGTGTGTGAAGGCAAAGAAAAGACATCATTTGCGTAAGATTCAGGTGCTTAAGAAGGAGAACCCAGCTAAGTGGCACATGCATCTACGAAATATACTAAATTTTCGGCGTAGCTTATCAGTTTCTGTCCCCAGCGCTACGCCTTTAACGGACAAGGAGATTGCTGATGTGATCAACCGTCACTTTTCGGACATCGTTAACCAACTTCCGTGTTTAGATACTGAATCATTGCCATCTTACTTACGTTCTCCTTGTAGACAACCACAACTACATTCCTGGGAGGTTTACGAAATTTTGAAACGCATTGATGCCAGAAAAAGTTGTGGTCCCGATAATTTGTCCCCCGAAATTGTAAATACCTTTGCCGTTGAATTAAGTGAAATACTGGCACATATTTTCAACTGCTCGTCGGATGAGGGACGAGTTCCCAAACAGTGGAAAGAAGCCATAATTTCACCCATTTCAAAGAAAAGCCCCGCAACATTGGAAAATCTGCGTCCCATATCACTGACTTCTATCTTTATGAAAACATTTGAATATTTTATCACAAAATGGGTCCTTCTTGACATAAGCGACGTTCTGGACCCGAACCAATATGGCAGTAGAAGTGGACGCTCATCTGTTCATTACCTCGTTAGTTTGGTTGACTCAATAGTCCTTGGCGCCGACACCCCTAAAACTATCCAGACTGTCCTATTAACAGATTTTAGCAAGGCCTTTGACAAAATTGATCATACAGTATTAATCCGAAAATTGTTAACCTGTGGTGTGCGTACTTCTATTGTACCATGGATCAGTGATTTTCTCAATGAGCGTACACAGTGTGTTCGGTACAGAGGCGTAACTTCTGGTTGAGAGAGAATTTCATCAGGAGTTCCTCAGGTAACTAAATTAGGGCCTGTTCTATTTTTAGTATTTGTAAATGAGGCGATGAGATCTTTTGTGGATAGATGGAAATACGTAGACGATTTGACTCTAAAGGAAAGCAGACTATTAAGTGTACCAACCTCAATGCAAACATCGATTAATCAACACGAAATGTGGTCGTCAGAAAACCGCATGTGACTTAATGAGGATAAGTGCAAAATAATGGACATCACTTTTATGAACAACCCTCCTCATCCCCCCGAGATCCTTCTTAATGGTAAAGTCCTTGAGCATACAGAAGTGGCCTGCATACTTGGGCTTTGGTTGATAGCGGATACGAAATGCGATAAGCACGTAGAGGTCATTACGACAAAAGCAACCTCACGACTCTACTGGTTAAAGAAATTAAAACGTTTCGGCCTTCCCATTAACGACCTTTGCGAAATCTATTTATTATACATACGACCAACCGTTGAATATGCTGTCCCTGTATGGAATGCCAATATAACAAATCAACAATCTGAAATATTAGAACGAATACAGAAACGTGCGCTAAGAATAATTTTAGGCCCTCAATACTCATGTTATGATAAAGCCCTCTCCCCATTTGGCCTCTGTACCTTGAAAACTAGACGAGAATCGCTAAGCCTTAAATTTGCCAAATCTCTGTTGATTTCACCGACTTTTAGAAACTGGTTGCCCCTGCTACAGAGAGATGTACACAACAGAAATTTGAAGGGCAATAATCAGCTCTGCATTCCGATGGCAAGATCCAACAGATATAAAAACAGCCCAATCCCATATTTCACTTCGCTTCTGAACAACGTCAGCTAACCCATCATTGTGTGATCAATTTCATTGTGATTATTGTCTGATTTTTGTAATTATTATGCAATGTATAGTAGTCTATATAAGTTTTATTCATTTCTTGTATCTGCCTAATATGCATAACTCATAACTAAGCAATGTATCTTAGTGTATTGCCATGTATCGAAACAATAAACAAATTAATATATTTAACCCTAAACAGTACACCTGGGGTCCGCGTGGACCCCAGCACTATGTATTCTGTACTATTTTTTTTGTTTCTAAAGATTTCTTTCTGAAATTTCAGGTAATTGTCACCCACAAAGTTGTGCCTAAACACAGTGCAGAAAATTCCGTTTCCCCCATTTTTAAAAATTTTGTAGCTGATTTTCTTTTGGGGTCCGCGCGGACCCCAGCCGGCTTTCGATCGTAATGGATACACTGGCGTCTTATACTTTACTTTATTTTCTTATACTTTACTTTATTTTCAGGCTTTTATGATAAGTTACACATGCTTTCTAATATTAATAACATCTTGTGTGATTTATATTAGTAATTATGCATAATTTATGCTAATTTAATGACGTCATTGGTCAAAACCAAGATCCAAGATGGCGGATAATTAAATATGTATGACGTCATTGTATGACGTCACTGGTGTTGCTAAGGGCAACATAAGCTTTAGCAGACCTTATCATTTTATCATAAACACTTTTTGTTAAAGTTGTGTTGCATACCATTAAGTTTTAAGAGAATAACCTATTTAGACAGTTTTAGCCAATAAAATTATAGAAATGACGTCATAATGACGTCATATTACGTCATAACGACATCAAAATTGTTGTATTGATTTATTTTTACTAGTACACCATCTTCTGAAAATTTGGTGGCCATACGATATACCGTTCTCGAGTTGTGAGGGGGGCAATGAGCCCCTCTCCCCATTCCCACGCATCCCCAAAGCTTAAAAAACGGGTATTTCTTGATTTCTTCTTTTCTTTACCAAAAAATAGTAAAAGATCAAAATGTATTAGTTTTGTACGTAATGTGGACTCAGAGGTTCACACATCGACTCAGCAAAACAATTGAGCTGGTAGCATACTGATAATTTCTAAAAATTAGCAAAAAACTGTTTTGGGGTCCGCTCGGACCCCAGGTGTACAGATTAATCAGTCCGGGAAGGTGTACTGTTGAGGGTTAAATAGTTAAATGATAAATCTAATCAGACTACAATCTTTCAAAAACAGTAGAAAATATTTCTCCACAACAACTGCAGCAGTGTCGAGACAAATGGAGAGCACTTACTGCTTGGAGCAAAAAGGAACAATAAGGTAAAAGTGACAAAGCAAACAACTTAATGTATATAACGACAGACCTGATTGCAATCCAGACATCACTACCTACTCCGAAACTGCTCTTCTCCAAAACACTTCAAGTTAAATATCCCGTTTGGGTAGTTCTTGTGAGAACGGCTAATATGCCTCATTCAACCCCAAAGAGAAGGGGTTGCAGAAAACCTTCTTAAAGGAAATTTATGGAGGTGCACTTTCAAAATGTCTATGGAGGAGCTCTATTTAGGAGGTAAACGAAGGTGCTCCAAAAGTAGCTTTTAGAAGATCTCCCATAAAGTTCTGCCACGAAGTCCATTTACACCTCCACGCACATTGAATGCAAGCACATAATTGAGAAAAAAACTTCAAAAATATAGCGAACAAACCTGTATGTAGGCACTCTCAAGTACGGTTTGCAATGATTAGCATCTCTGTGTACTTTTATTTGTAGGCTTTTTAGTACGTTGTTTATTAGAAAGTTTTTTACTTCACAACTGCTCTGATTAGATACCTATCTAGGACAAGAGATTTTTTTTCTCATTCGAAAATGCTTGTCACTTTTCCACAAGAACCTTCTTTTAAAAATATAACTTGTAAAATGTCAATTAACGTTGCAAATTATGACGGTTTTTTTTGGAATACATAATTTTAGACAAACTTTCCCTTTTAAGTACTGGGCACAAACAGAAGAAAGAACAAGGGGTGGATCACGGCAGAGACCCTGGAAAGAGTGGAGGAAAGGAAAAAGAAGAAAGCAGCAGTGATTAACAGCCGCACAAGAACAGAAAAAGCTAAAGCGCAGGAAGAATATGCAGAAGCACATAGGGCAGTAAAGAGACACATACGAGCAGATAAGGAGAGACACATGGAGTCCCTAGCAGTGGGGGCAGAGGACGCAGTCTGACATGGCAACTTGAGGGAACTCTACGCCACCATTAAGAAACTCTCTGGCAAACACACCCAGTCAGACAGACCAGTCAAGGATAGCGATGGGAACATCATCCCGGACATGGAAGGGCAGAAATGCAGGTGGGCACAGTACTTCGAAAACCTGCTGAACAGACCAGCCCCGGAAGTAATTGCAGACATCCAACAAGCGGACAACGACCTGGAGATCGAATGTGGACCACCTTCAAAGGAGGAGATCAAGAGAGCTGTCAAACAGCTGAAAAATGGGAAGGCATCGGGTCCAGACAACATCCCAGCAGAAGCGCTGAAGGCAGACGTGGACATTAGTGCCGAGATTCTCTACCCACTGTTCCAAACCGTATGGGAAAATGAAGAAATCCCACAGGAATGGAAGGAGGGTTACATCATCAAAATCCCCAAGAAGGGCGACCTCAGCTCCTGTGCCAATTACAGGGGGATCACCCTACTCTCTATCCCAAGCAAAGTTTTTAACAGAATCCTACTGAACAGGATGAGAGATGCTGTGGACCCACATCTCCGTGATCAAAAGGCTGGGTTTAGGAAAAACAGATCCTGTACAGCCCAGATCATCACACTCAGGATCATCTTGGAGCAGTCCATAGAATGGAACTCCCCCCTCTACATCAATTTTGTTGACTACGAGAAAGCCTTCGATAGCCTGGACAGCGAATCCCTGTGGAAACTATTAAGGCACTACGGGATACCAGAGAAAATTACCAACATCATCAAGAACTCTTATGAAGGGATGTCGTGCAGGGTTATCCATGGCCAACAACTCACTGATACCTTCCAAGTGCAGACAGGGGTGAGGCAAGGATACCTGCTATCTCCATTCTCGATTCTTTTCGCCATAGATTGGAGCATGAAGCAATCCACAGATGGCAAGGGCAATGGTATAAAGTGGACATCTGGGAAATGACTAGACGATCTGGATTTTGCAGATGACCTGACCCTTCTCTCCCACTCACAAAATCAGATGCAAGAGAAGTCCACCTTGATAGACTCAACCTCAGCTTCCTTAGGTCTTAAGATACATAGTGGAAAGACAAAGATCCTTAAGGTCAACACTTGCTGTAACACCCCCATTACGCTGGCAGGAGTGGCACTAGAAGAAGTAGACAACTTTACCTACCTAGGGAGTGTCATAGACAAATACGGGGGTACGGAAACGGATGTAAAGACACGGATAGGAAAGGCAAGATCAGCTTTCAAACAGTTGGATAAAGTCTGGAGATCATCAGAACTAACCTCCAGCACTAAGATCCGTATGTTTAACACCATGGTGAAACCGGTCCTACTGTATGGTGCAGAGACTTGGCGTACCACAGCTAGTACAACACGGAAGATACAGGCTTTCATCAACACCTGCCTGAGGAGAATCCTTAGAATCCACTGGCCCAACACCATCAGAAACGAGGATCTCTGGGAACGCACAGGGCAAAAACCAGTGGCGTCTGACATCCTCCACAAGAGATGGACCTGGCTTGGCCATACATTGCGCAGGGCAGAAACCAGCACCACAAGGGAGGCCTTCACGTGGAACCCCCAGGGGAAGCGGAAGAGGGGGAGACCGAGGAACACGTGGAGGAGGGACCTCGAAGCTGACGTAAGGGCATCCGGGCATACCTGAGAGCAGATAGTGGCGAGGGCCCAGGACCGGTCTGGATGGAAGGATCTGGTCCGTGGCCTATGCCCAAGGCTAGGCAGTAGGCCAAAGTAAGTAAGTTTCCCTTTTAAATGCATTGTTGTAAACGAACATTTCCGAAATGGCAATTAACGATGAGAAATTTGACTATTTCTAAGATAATGTTACTGTGCCTTACAAAAATTATCTCTCTGCTCATCTTAAAATCAAATTCTTTTTAGTCACTTACGAATGCTCCACTTCGAACTATCACTTTATAAACAATATTTGCAACATAACTCCCTTGCATCTTGTCAAATGTTGTCTTAATCTATATCAAAATAGTTAAAAATGATAAATCTAATCAGACTACAATCTTTCAAAAACAGTAGAAAATATTTCTCCACAACAACTGCAGCAGTCTTGAGACAAATGGAGAGCACTTACTGCTCGGAGCAAAATGAACAATAAGGTAAACGTGACTCAAAGCAAGGACGTTGCTCAAATCAAACAACTTAATGTATATGAAAATTACTCTATCAATAGACAGACCTGATGGCAATCCTGACAACACTACCTACCCAGAAACTGCTCTCCTCCAAAACACTCCAATGTAGATATTACGTTTGGGCAGTTCTTGTGAGAACGGCTAATATGCCTCATTCAACCACAAAGAGAAGGGGTTGCAGAAAACCTTCTAGACGGTAATCTATGGAGGTGCACTTTGAAAATGTCTATGGAGGAGTTCTATTTAGGAACTAAACGAAGGTGCTCAAAAAAGTAGATTTTAGAAGATCTCCCATGAAGTTCTGCCACAAGGTCCATTTACACCTCCACGCACATTAAATGCAAGCACATAATTGACAAAAAAAAATTTAAAAATATAGCAAACAAACCTGTATGAAGGCACTCTCAAATACGGTTTGCAATGATTGGCATCTCTGTGTACTCTCATGTTTAGGCTTTATTTAGTACTTTCTTATTAGAAAGTTTTTTTTTTTACTTAACAACTGCTCTGATTAGATACCTATGTAGGAAAAGTGATTTTTTTCTCATTCGAAAATCCTTTCTTGTCAATTTTTCACAAGTACCTTCTTTTAAAAATATTATTTGTAAAATGTCGATTCAGGTTGCAAATTATGACAGTTTTTTTAGAATACATTATGTTAGACAAACCTTTCCTTTTAAAGGCATTGTTGGAATTTTGCTGACCCACATCTATGCCCACATTGACCTACTTAGTGAAATTCCCTTGGAAGATATGGAATGTCCGCAGGGATGTCTGACAGCTCTTGAATTTTGCTGATCCACATCTATGCCCACATTCCTACTTTCCTGGAAACCCTTAGGACATTGTGGAAATTGTACAGATTCAGATCTCTGTCCACTAACTTGCAGCATTATAGCTAGCTCCGTCTTCCATGATGTTCATCAAGTAAGCAGTGAGCTGTTGATTTATCTGAATTAGCGTAGAACGTTTTCTCCCACCTAGTTATTTGATAAGTAATTATGGATTAACTTATCATCCGCAGTCTTCAACTCCATGGCATTTGAACAGGTACAATGTATATCTTTGTCTCCTTATTATGTAAACATTTTTTACCAAATCCTTGGACTAGATCAATTTTGTTTATAATAGAAAAATTGTAGAACTCTTAGGTAATCATAATGCCAAGGGCATATTAGTAATTACTTCCTGTACATTTCATAGTCATTTTGAAGAGTCCTTAGTAAATTAGCCCGTAAAATTAAAATCTGATGTGTTGCAACACATCCAGCATATCTTTGAAGAGGTTTCTGAAGCAACACTTCTGACCTCCTAACCTTGGATATCGACTTCGATTTATGGTACACAATTCTGTTTTGACGCTCGGTCATGTATGTAGCGTTATTATGTGTTGATTTCCGTTTGTCTTACTGTTTGTAATGTCCTACTTATGTACAGTGCATGCATGGAAAGCAATGCGTTTAGCATTCAGTGTATTTACCCTGTCAAAATAAAACAGAAAGAAACAAACATATGCCACAGTTCTAACACCAGAGGGGGGTTTTGATTTCCGTAAGATCTAATCCCAGTGCAGTGGCAGGCGATTTGCTATATGTGAACCAGTTCCCGCCAACAAAGAAAATCCTCTTCGTGCCCATCTCCATTTTCCACGGCCTTCGTCTTTTCTACCTGTCAGCACTTTGACCTGGTATACATGCTTTAGTCTATTCTCTTGAATCCTGCCGCAATGTCAATGTCGGGAGGTTCTTTTGAGATTGAAGGTGACTCAGACAACACCAGTTGCAGTCCACATTCTCCCCAAGTTCTGTACAAAGATTCTGTCTAGTCTGTCACTCCTCTCTTGGATAACCTAGTTTATGCCCTACTTAATTCTGTTTTCTCTGAGCCCCGGGGCTTGTTCACTATACACTAAGGGGAGGGTAGGAGTGATCTACTGAACTGCGCTGTACTATAACTGACTAGAATTAACAGGTAACAAGGTACTTGTATACTTTCCTCTCGCTATCATAAAATATTATACACTGTATATCATCTGCGCCAGTATACGAATAAATGTCGATAGTCATCAGCTTCATTGCATCTGAACAGGTACTTGTATATTGTTATTATAAAGTATAATATATTATGTCCTGATGTGATTAACGTTACCTATCATGTGAGCCCCCAGCTGCTCGAGTTTCCTTTGCACAATTCCACTGTCATGCCCGATATTAGTTCTGCCTCGATTTCACTTAAATGAAGTCTACTGACGAGGATATTTGTGCTGACGGTGCCATACATTGAACAGAAACCCTACCAACAACTTCCGTCGCCATGGAAATGTACATTTCATTGCCAGTCTTGTTAGGCTTTTTTAGTACTTTTTCAAAAGAAAGTTTTTACTTAACAACTGCTCTCATTAGATACCTATGTAGGGCAAGAGATATTTTTTTTCTCATTCGAAAATCCTGTCTTGTCAATTTTCCGCAAGTACCTTCTTTTAAAAATATTACAGTAGTCACCTGATATTTGCATGAACGATTTGTCAGTGAATTTAACCCCTTTACCAGGTATAGTCGATAAGCCTTAGGAGAGTCCACACAATCAGCATGGTGGGTGGGACTGGGGGGTGGGAGTTGGTTATGGAGGACACTGGGGCAAATTGAAACAACCACATTAAATTCGGCATTATACACTCAATCTTATTCATAACTACATACATTTACTATATTCTAATCTTCCAGTCATATTTAAAAACTCAAAACAAACGGTTAAATATCCTAACTTATTTAACTTACTAACGTGTCACCTTCCTACTCCTGCATTTGGGCAAAAACTTGCCAATGCTAAAAGTAAAACAACAGCTACCAATCAAGGGTGCCAAAAAGGAACAAAAGGTCTATTTACACAATCATCACTGCAGGTCTTGGCATTCTCACCTGGCCAGTAAAGGAAGGAAGTGAGAACAAAGAAAGAAGAGAGTCACGGACAATGGAGGGTGCAGGGGTGATAATGAACGAAAACAATAGGCTCTATGCAAATTTACTATTTCTATTGCATATTTCCAGGTCAGTATGCAATGTGACTTGGCAAAATTTATCCGAATATCAGGTTTATGCCATCATTGTTAATGCAATTAAGCCATTCAATTTATAGTGGAGTGAATAGGAAATGGTTTGGGTTTTTAGAATTTCATGCAAATACCAGGTTTATGCCAATAACGATGATGCAAATAGTTGGTGACTACTGTACTTAAAAATATAGATTAACGTTGCAAATTATGACGTTTTTTTACAATACATAATGATATAGAAACTTTCCCTTTTAAAGGCATTGTTGTAAACGTACATTTCCATAATGGCGATTAACGATGAGAAATTTGACTATTTCTAAGATAATGTTACTGTGTCTTAAAATAATTATCTCTCCTCATCTTAAAATCAAATTCCTTTAGTCACTTACGAATGTCCCACTTCGAACTATAGCTTTATAAACAATATCTGCAACATAATTCCCTTGCATCTTGTCAAGCGTTTTCTTAATCTATATCTTAATAGTTAAAAATGATAAATCTAATCAGACTACAATCTTTCAAAAACAGTAGAAAATATTTCTCCACAACAACTGCAGCAATGTTGAGACGAACGGAGAACACTTACTGCTCGGAGCAAAATGAAGAATAAGGTAAAAGTGACTCAAACCAAACAACTTAATGTATATGAAAATTACTCTATTAATAGAAAAAGGCCCGACAGACCTGTTGGCAATCCTGACATCACTTTCTACCCCGAAACTGCTCTCTTCCAAAACGCTCCAAGCTAAATATGCAGTTCGGGCAGTTCTTGTGAGAACGGCTAATATGCCTCATTCAACCCCAAAGAGAAGGGGTTGCAGAAAACCTTCTGGAAGGTAATCTATGGAGGTGCACTTTGAAAATGTCAATGGAGGAGCTCTATTTAGGAGCTAAACAAAGGTGCTCCAAAATTAGCTTTTAGATCATCTCCCGTAAAGTTCTGCCACAAGGTCCATTTACACCTCCACGCACATTGAATGCAAGCACATAATTGAGAAAAAAAAATTGAAAAATATAGCAAACAAACCTGGATGAAGGCACTGTCAAGTAAGGTTTGCAACGATTTTTTTATCTCTGTGTACACTTATTTTAGGCTTTTATTTAGTACTTTCTTATTAGAAAGTTTTTTCACTTCACACTGCTCTAATCAGATACCTATGTAGGACAAGAGATGTTTTTTCTCATTCGAACATACTTTGTCAATTTTCCAAAAGTACCTTCTTTTAAAAATATTACTTGTAAAATGTCGATTCACATTGCAAATTATGACAGTTTTTTTAGAATACATAATTTGAGACAAACTTTACCTTTTAAAATCATTGTTGCAAACGTACATTACTAAAATGGCGATTAACGATGAGAAATTTGACTGTTTCTAAGATAACGTTACTTTGCCTTACAACAATTATCTCTCTACTCATCTTAAAATCAAGTTCTTTTTACTCACTTAATTATGAATGCTTCACTTCGAACTAATACTTTATAAACAATATCTGCAACATAATTCCCTTGCCTCTTGTCAGACGTTTTCTTAATCTATATTTAAATAATTAAATGATTAATCTAATCAGACTACAATCTTTCAAAAACAGTAGAAAATATTTCACCACAACAACTGCAGCAGTGTTGAGACAAATGGCAACAATTACTGCTCGGAGCAAAATAAACAATAAGGTAAAGGTGACTCAAAGCAAACAACCTAATGTCTAAGACAATTACTCTATCAATAGAAAAAAGGCCCGACAGACCTGATGGCAATCCACACATCACTACCCACTCCGAAACTGCTCTCCTCAAAACACTCCAAGCTAAATATCCCGTTCGGGCAGTTCTTGTGAGAACGGCTAATATGCCTTATTCAACCCAAAAGAGAAGGGGTTGCAGAAAACCTTCTTAAATGTAATTTATGGATTTGCCCTTTGAAAATGTCTAAATGTCTATGGAGGAGCTCTATTTAGGAGCTGAACGAAGGTGCTTCAAAAAGTAGATTTTAAAAGATCTCCCATAAAGTCCCGCCACAAGGTCTATTCACACCTCCACGCACATTGAATGCAAGCACATAATTGAGAAAAAAACTTCAAAAATATAGCGAACAAACCTGTATGTTTGCACTCTCAAGTACGGTTTGCTATGATTAGCATCTCTGTGTACTTTTATTTGTAGGCTTTTTTAGTACGTTTTTTATTAGAAAGTTTTTTACTTCACTACTGCTCTGATTAGATACCTATGTAGGACAAGATATTTTTTTCTCATTCGAAAATGCTTTCTTGTCAATTTTCCACAAGAACCTTCTTTTAAAAATATTACTCGTAAAATGTCAATTAACGTTGCAAATTATGAGTCTTTTTTGGAATACATAATATTTCACAAAGTTTCCCTTTTAAAGGCATTGTTGTAAACGAACATTTCCGAAATGGCGATTAACGATGAGAAATTTGACTATTTCTAAGATAATGTTACTGTGCCTTACAAAAATTATCTCTCTGCTCATCTTAAAATCAAATTCTTTTTAGTCACTTTACGAATGAATTAAAATCTATATTTAAATAGTTAAATGATTAATCTAATCAGACTACAATCTTTCAAAAACAGTAGAAAATATTTCTCCACAACAACTGCAGCAATGTTGAGACAAATGGAAAACAATTACTGCTAGGAGCATAATGAAGAATAAGGTAAAGGTGACTCAAAGCAAAAAACTTAATTTATATGACAACTAGAGTTCCACGACCTCATGCCTTCGACAAATGATGTTAACCTTACGACTGACAAATTATGAATGTTTCACATTGATTATGGAAATTCGATCCTCACTTGCAGTTATATCATTTGATCATATTTTCCATCCAATGACAGTCTTATCTTAAACAAAGAGGGCTATTCTAGCATTTCCTCATAAATCATGCAAATAAGGTTCTGATTTGAATAACTTATGTTTAATAATGATCACCTTCACTTAACTTCCAAATGCAGCCAGTATATATAATTCCTGTCAGTCACCACTATTGCATTATTATATTATATTAATACTATTTATAGCACATTTCTCATTATTTATGCAAATTAGGCCTTATTGAAACCAAAAAATTGTGACCATAGCCTGTTTACATCATGAGCTATCAAAACTACTTGACTGCCCCAGATGATGTAGAGCTCAACGACGTGACCCACTTCCACATCTGTGTTTACACAAGGGCCGGAGAGTCGCCCCACCGGACTATCAGGGAGCCGGCAAGGTTCAGTCAGGCTAGCTGTGCCTCCCCTTCAAATCGTCACAAAAAAGACCATTGCACTTCCAAATGGCCTGAAATTTGTTATGGTGGTGATTTGGACATATGCCCTCAGAATTTTACTCACACACTAGGCATAAACCACTTTAAAATTGTGTAAAATGGACCTTTTATGCTATTTTTACACATTTTTTGCTCCTGTGTGTATAACCAAATGACCTGAAATTTGAAAAGGTGCTTTGGACACATGCCCCAAGAACTCTACTCAAACTTTTGACATACACTACTTTAACATTGTGTATAATCTGACTTTTTGGCTATTTTCTGACAAAATATGTACATTTTGGCTTCTGTGACCTACTTTTACAACCAAATGACCTGAAATTTGGTATGGGGTTGCCTTGAACACATGCCTACAGAACTCTACTCATACATTAGGCATACACTACTTTGAGATTGTGTAAAATGGGCCCTTTTTGCTATAACCAGACAAAAATGTACATTTTTGGCTCCTATGCTCTGATATTACAGCCAAATGGCCTGAAATTTGGTATGGGGGTGCTTTGGACACATGCCCCCAGAACTCTACTCACACAAGGCATACACTACTTCAAAATTGTGTAAAATCTGATTTTTTGGCTATTGTCAGACAAAATATGTACATTTCTGGCTCCTGTGACCTACTACACTACCAAACATGCTTTTTCTTGTTTTTCTTATTTTCTTGTGGGAAGAAAATTTTTCTTTGGGGGAGAATAATAAGAAAAAAAAAAAAGAAGAAAATGTTGTTTATACCTACTTCCTTGCACCAAGAACAATTTTCTCATTTTTCTTGAGTGAAGATTATTTTTCTTGTATAGGCTTCTTTAAATATTGATTTTTCTTCACTAAAGAAATATTTCTAGAGAAGATTCTAACTTACTAGATTAGAATTCTTTTAATCTTAAAATTTCTTCAGTAAAGACAATATTTCTAGGGAAGATTCTTAGTTACAAGATTAGAATTATTTTAATCTTAACATTCCCTTAGACTTTCTTATACAATCTTCTTGTAAGATTTCTTTCTTACCTGACATTAAAGTGGTCAGATTTAAGTTTTTTTCTCGCGTATGGCAAACACTTTCTTGTTAATGTTACCTAGAAAGATTGAGAAAGGCCATTCTTGTTTTTCTTAGCAATGTCTAAGAAAATACAAGAATTTAGTTCTTGTCTTTCTTGGCAAACACTGATTAGAAAAGCAAGAAATTTAAGATATCTAAATCTATGATTAGAATAAAGCACTGCTTAGTATTTCTTTCTTAAAGTTTCTTGTTTTTCTTGACTAGAAAGCTTAAGAAAGACCATTCTTGTTTTTTCTTAGCAACATTTAAGAAAATACAAGAATTTAGTTCTTATCTTTTTTGACAAACACTGATAAGAAAAAACAAGAAAGTTAAGATATAAAATCTTTGACTAGGCTTAAGAAATGGCTAGTATTACATTCTTAAACATTCTTGATTTTCTGCCCTAGAAAGTTTAAGAAAGGCCATTCTTGTTTTTCTTAGGAACATTTAAGAAAATCCAAGAATTAAGTTCTTATCTTTCTTGACAAACACTGATAAGAAAAAAACAAGAAAGTTAAGATATAAAATATTTGATTAGGCTTAAGAAATGGCTGGTATTATATTCTTAAACATTCTTGATTTTCTTTCCTAGACCATTCTTAGCAACATTTAAGAAAAGACAAGAATTTAATTAGGCTTAAGATGTATAAACTTTACTTTAAATTCTTAAATGTTCTTGTTTTCTTTGTCCAGCAAGTTTAAGAAAGATTATTCTTATATTAAGATGATGTAAGAACTTTTTTCTTAACTTTCTAGGCTGAATACTGATTTGTCATGTGACCTTTTCTAAATCCCTGATTGGTTGATTCAAATCCCAGAATGCAGTTACTAGGGAGTTTTGAACAGAAGTCAGATGTGGCAGTGCTGGTCACTTCTCTTTGTGTCAGTAATGACTTATGTCAGACTCCAAGTCAAAATCAAGGTGAAAAGGGCCTAATGTACATCCGAGGCAATGGTGATCCTGGTCAGCTTGCAGAACAAACCAACTTTGCAACAGAAAAAGCATGGAACCAGACAGATATAAAAGAAGGTAAGTGTGCCCCCCTCCCCACCATTCTGCAATGCTACATGGTGGTCCACTGTTTTCAAAGCCAAATTTTGTTACAATACCACTGATTTTGATTACAAAATCATATCTCAGGTAAATTGTATAGTACAGTGTACTACTGCATTATAATTTTTAATTGTTTACCTTTAAAGTAATCAATTAACATACACATCCTCTTTTGACTTTTTTGCCTTCAGTGCATCCTAACAAAGGTCTTTCCTTTCTTTTCAGGTGTCCAAAGATTGCGACCGTGCCAATGCTATAATGAATGCCAAAACTGCAGGGTTTCCTGATATCTAAATGTGATATATGTTTTCTATAATCATATGATATGACTCGTGTAGTTAATTAATGATTGTATAATAGTTTGAAAGTTTACTGTACAGTATACTGAATTGTTTCCATTCAAAGAATGTTTTTAAATTATGGTCTTATCACACATGTAGATATATCCTATACGTAACGAATGTGGTAATAAACGTTACTATACTGTCATTTGGTTTGTCAAAATAATTGTTAATCCTAACAAGAATTTGCTATACAACATTATTTTCTGTTTTATATTTCTCACACTATGCATTCTTGTTCGAGAACATGAATCTTAGTGCAAGAAACATTTTCTTGATGTAAGAAGACTAATGTAAGAATTTTGAAATAGAAACTATTTCTTGATGCAAGTAAAATGTTCTTGGAGTAAGAATGTCAGTCTTATTTTTAAGAAGAGAAAGAAATTCCCATGCAAGATCCTGAATCTTAGTGCAAGATACGTTTTCTTGGTACAAGAAATCTCTTCTTGAAGACAGAAGGGTTTACCTGCTACAAGAACCTTCAAGAAACTGCTTCTAGGCTTTCCTGCTAGAAGAAACTTAATCTTAGTACAAGATTATGTATTCTGGGTAGAAGAAATTTATTCTTGAGAAGAGAAGGGTTTTTGCCAAATTTGGAACCTTTCAAGATACTGATTCTAGGTTTCCCTTTGGCAAGAATCTTAATCTTAACACAAGATACGTTTTCTTGGTACAAGAAATCTCTTCTTGAAGACAGAAGGGTTTACCTGCTACATCATCATCATCATCATCAGTCATCCTCCGAAGAGGTGGAGCATACAAAGTTTGATCGCCAGAACTGCTTGTCCTTCATAGCTGAGATAAGTTCCAGGCCCTCCAAGCCTGTTACAAGAACCTTCAAGAAACTGCTTCTAGGCTTTCCTGCTAGAAGAAACTTAATCTTAGTACAAGATTATGTATTCTGGGTAGAAGAAATTTATTCTTGAGAAGAGAAGGGTTTTTGCCAAATTTGGAACCTTTCAAGAAACTGATTCTAGGTTTCCCTATGGCAAGAATCTTAATCTTAACACAAGATACGTTTTCTTGGTACAAGAAATCTCTTCTTGAAGACAGAAGGGTTTACCTGCTACAAGAACCTTCAAGAAACTGCTTCTAGGCTTTCCTGCTAGAAGAAACTTAATCTTAGTACAAGATTATGTATTCTGGGTAGAAGAAATTTATTCTTGAGAACAGAAGGGTTTTTGCCAAATTTGGAACCTTTCAAGAACTGATTCTAGGTTTCCCTTTGGCAAGAATCTTAAGCTTAACACAAGATACGTATTCTGGGTAGAAGAAATCTATTCTTGAGGACAGAAGGGGTTTTCTTGCTAGAAGAACCTTTCTGATCTACAGAAAAAAATCTTGCCTGAAGAAAAAATATCTTGATAAGAAAGTTTAATAACTGTGAGAAAGTAAAGCTTGCTCCAAGAAAAATATTCTTGAATGAGGCAAGAAAATTACATAAGAAAAGAAATCTTACCGCAAGAAAAATATGCTAAAATGCAGTTTCTTGAAATTCTTGTCTCATGGACAAGATTTTTTTCTTGTGTGAAGAATAATTTTCTCAGTGGAAGAAAATTATTCTTCTCTGAAGAAAAACAAGATTTGCATTTTTGGTAGTGTACATGTATTGCAACCAAATGACCTGAAACTTGGTATGGGTGTGCCTTGGCGACATGCCCACTGAACTAAACTTACATGTTTGTTGGCATACACCACTTTACAATTGTGTAAAATTGGCCTTTTTTCGCTATTTTCAGACGAAATATGTTTTACATTCTGGCATCCAGGGTAACACTGCAGACCATTATGCGCACGTGAACATGCAGATGTACACTGTCTACTGATGTACAAATGTAGACGTACTATTTCAGGTTTACATTATGTGTAGTTTCAAGTGAAATGTGAAATACTCCCTGTATATACATCTGTCCTTATCCTACACTTTTTAACAACAGCTTAACTTGTAGCTGCTGTGGGCTTTTAATTTCTAGGTTCTCCTTTTGATAGATATAAGTCATCATTCTGAAGGTAACGCTCAAGTATGTAGACATACACTTTTGTGTATTGCAAATCACTTGATTAGTTGTTATTGTTGTTGTTTTCGGTCAGCTTTATTGTTGCAATTTGCATAATGAATGTATGCAGTTATTTAGGAATTAAGTCTAATGGATGATTAGCAATGTGTTTGTAAATAAAGGTGATTATTAGTCTATGACGAAAATACTAAAATGTCTTCACAGAACTCAATTCATTTACATTGTTTTCTATAAAATATACCATATTTCTCCTGAATGGTCTGAGTGAGAATTATGTTTGGGCAAAACTTACAATGTAGTACATGGTCTTTCATTTTATGGTGGTTTTGTAATTTCCAAATTGTATAAGCTGAGTAAATGTACTTCTGAACAGCAAATGCTAAATCAATCATGAAACCTACTGGTAGTGGAAGAAAGCCACTGGAGTATGAGTTGATTTTGCTGACCCCTATCTTCTGCCTAATGTTTAATTTTCCTTGTTTATATGCTTGTACATGTATTAAGCTGAAATTGCCTCATGTTCTTGACCGTAATGGCCTTGTTCCTAGGTTGCCCATATGAAGCACCTGTAGCTATATCTCCATGTGGCTTGACTATTAAGTTAATATTACATATGTGGGGTCCTGATAACCTACTACATGTATTGCAATCAAATGACCTGAAACTTGGTATGGGTGTGCCTTGGAGACATGCCCACAGAACTTAACTTACATGTTTGTTGGCATACACCACTTTACAATTGTGTAAAATTGGCCTTTTTTCGCTATTTTCAGACGAAATATGTTTTACATTTTGGCTCCTGTGCCCTATTAATATTACAACGAAATGACCTGACATTTGGTATGTGGGTGCCTTGTGCATGTGCCCAAGGGAGGACCATATGAAGAGGAACAACACTACTTGCATGTGGAGCTGAGTGAGTAAGTGAGGTGCCTTGTGCCCAAAGAACACAGCCAAGCAATGCTGTGACCCTGGTTGTGACCAGTAGCAGGTGTCCTGGGGATCATAGAGGGCCTTTGTTTCTTTAAGGATTACAGGCATGACAGATGAGTTTGTAATAAGGCATCATCCACATGGTACCATTTTCTGGGGGAGTCCTTGTCCACAGTAATATCCAAAAGAGGCAGATTCCGTTTTTCGATCGGTTATGGATACATGTTCATGATTATGGCTTCAACTTGCTAAAACTGGCTCAGGTCTACAAGTGTATATACATGTACATGTACAGTATGGGCAATTAATTCTGTATTTCTACTTTAAGTTCTACTTTAACCCTAAACAGTACACCTGGGGTCCGCGCGGACCCCAGCACTATATATTCTGTAATATTTTTTTTGTTTCTAAAGATTTTTTTCTAAAATTTCAGGTAATTGTCACCCACAAAGTTGCGCCTCAACACAGTGCAGAAAATTCCGTTTCCCCCCATTTTTTAAAAATTTTGTATCTGATTTTCTTTTGGGGTCCGCGCGGACCCCAGCCGGCTCTCGATCGTAATAGATACACAGGCGTTCTTATACTTTACTTTTTTTCTTATACTTTACTTTATTTTCAGGCTTTTATGATAAGTGACACATGCTTTCGAACATTAATAACATTTTATATAATTTAATGTGATTTTTATTAATAATTTATGCTAATTTGATTACGTCATTGGTCAAAACCAAGATCCAAGATGGCGGATAATTAAATATGTATGACGTCATTGTATGACGTCACTGGTGTTGCTAAGGACAACATAAGCTTAAGCAGACATTATTTTATCATAAACACTTTTTGTTAAAGTTGAGTTGTATACCATTAAGTTTTAAGAGAATAACCTATTTATAACGGTTTTAGCCATTAAAATCATATGGATGACGTCATAATGACGTCATACTACGTCATAATGACATCAAAATTGTTGTATTGATTGATTTTTACTAGCACACCATCTTCTGAAAATTTGGTGGCCATACGATATACCGTTCCCGAGTTATGAGGGGGGCAATAAGCCCCCTCCCCCAGTCCCACGAACCTCCAAAGCTTTAAAAACTTAAAAAAACGGGTATTTCTTGATTGCTTCTTTTCTTCACCAAAAATAGGAAAAGGTCCAAAATGTATAATTTTTGTACGTAATGTGGACTAAGAGGTTCACACATCAATTCAGCAAAACAATTGAGCTGGTAACATACTGATAATTTCTAAAAATTAGCAAAAAACTGTTGTGGGGTCCGTGCGGACCCCAGGTGGACAGATTAATCAGTCCGGCAAGGTGTACTGTTGAGGGTTAAAGTAAAAGAGCATTTAAGTTCAGGAATTGGAAGTTAAAATGTATCGCAAACACTTCAAAAACCGTGTACATGTTGGTGCAGGTTAACCTGTTGGTTATAGGCCACGTACATTAACCAGCTTTACCCGGCCACTTTGTGCAAAGTTTACTCTTCACACAGTTCTATTCATTACATGTAGTTCTAGTTAGAGAGATTCGATACTGGTATTGAGTAAATGTACATGTAGAGATTCGATGTTATGAATAGGAGGAAAGTTCCGAAGGTGTGATACTGGCAGAACTAATTGTTTTTCCTCAGCTGGCAGGGACAGTCCCAGGGATGCATATGACCTCGTTTTCCTGTTACAGTAGAAATTCTATCCTCACTTGGCCGCCACTTTCGCATGGGTAATGTTGTTTCAACAAACAACTCTTTACAGGAAATGTTTTTTCCAGCTATCCTTGTGGGCATAAATCAATGTAATCTGCAGAGGGTGGAAATCAATGAGGTCTAGTGCAGTATAAAAACATGTAGATTTTTCATATTAATTAATCAAATTGGGTCACAGCTTACATAATTAATATCTGCCAATGTTCCTCTTCCTCTTAATTAAATATGCCACAATTTTAATTGTTCTATCATAGAACACAGCAGATTTTTTTTTACTTTTGTCATTAATTATGTAAATTAGATTGTAATTTGCATAATTGTCATCTAATTAAGTCAAGCATCACTCAAGCTACCGAGATACCAAAAAACCCATCTGTCAACTGGTTCTTGAGTTCTCCTACTTCAAACATTTCAAACAAATGCCTCTGCAGTTCCCAAACAAGCTGCTAGGGAGCCCAAACTTAGGGAGCACTTCCTTCTGAGCACAAGAGCTACCTACCATCCAAAAATCCTGACCCTAGCATGTCCAGATCACGCGATTTCAAAACAAGACGTTTCGCTGCAGTACCTTCTAATTTAATGACGTGGGGACCTCCCACGAATCCCATTTCCGAACTTGACCTTGTTATTCTCAACGGTAACTTGCCAACTAAAAATCATGAACATCCATTCAAAGATTCTCGAGTTATTTTGTCCACAAGAAACAAAAAAATACAAAAAACAAAGGTCAACTGCAGTGACGTAGAAACCCCCACGAAGCCCATTTCCGAACTTGACCTCTGCATTCTCAACGGTAACTTGCCAACTAAAATTCACGAACATCCATTCAAGGATTCTCGAGATATTTTGTCCACAAGGAAAAACACAAAAAAACAAGGTCAACTGCAGTGACTTAGCAACCCCCCACGAAGCCCATTTTTAGCCTTGACAATTGCCACCCCGACGACAACCTGCCTTCCAAAAATCGTGAACCTCGGAACATGCCTTCAAGAGTTATCGTGCATAATCTGCCAAACCATGCCAAAGCGATTTTATAGCCTTCGTCGAAGGCTACCCTTCGTCCAATGCAATTACTCTATCAATAGAAAAAGGCTCGACAGACCTGATGGCAATCCAGACATCACTACCTACTCCGAAACTGCTCTCCTCAAAACACTCCAAGCTAAATATCCCGTTCGGGCAGTTCTTGTGATAACGGCTAATATGCCTCATTCATCCACAAAGAGAAGGGTTTGCAGGAAACCTTCTTAAAGGAAATTTGTGGAGGTGCACACGGCACGAAAACTGGTATTTAAGCACGCTTAAACTCATCGTAAAGGCGGCGTTTCTTCCTCCTTTCCGCAACTTTACGACCCCTAAACGTAGCCGTAAAGATTGCCTTAACGTGGACTTTCCGGAAGTTCGGAAAGGGCATTTATTTTCCCACTTTCACGGTGCCTTTCCGCGACTTTTAGATGCTTAAAGGCGCAGTTAAGTACTAACTTTCCGTGTCCTTTACAAAGAATCCTGCACGAAAAGCATGCGTTTATTTTGCCTTTCCGTAGTCTTTTGGCTACCATATATACGCGGAAAGGGCATTTATTTTCCCACTTTCACGGTGCCTTTCCGCGACTTTTAGATGCTTAAAGGCGCAGTTAAGTACTAACTTTCCGTGTCCTTTACAAAGAATCCTGCACGGAAAGCATGCGTTTATTTTTCCTTTCCGTAGGCTTTTGGCTACCATATATACGCGGAAAGGGCATTTATTTTCCCACTTTCACGGTGCCTTTCCGCGACTTTTAGATGCTTAAAGGCGCAGTTAAGTACTAACTTTCCGTGTCCTTTACAAAGAATCCTGCACGGAAAGCATGCGTTTATTTTTCCTTTCCGTAGTCTTTTGGCTACCATATATACGCGGAAAGGGCATTTATTTTCCCACTTTCACGGTGCCTTTCCGCGACTTTTAGATGCTTAAAGGTGTCGTAAATGATGTGGTAAAATATCCTAAAAGTTTGTGTAAAATTGACGTTTATTTTGCGTTCATAAACAGTATAGACTGGGTAAATTGTAACACTTCTGCTTCTTTAAGCAGACTTTCTATGTCTTATCTTGGTAGACAGACTGGATCGGGCCGTCGTCTGGGAGTTGGGCATGAAGCCCGAGCGGCCAACTTCCCTAGGGGTGCAACTTTCCTCGTAGATCGGCGGCCATACTGCCTTGGACCGCCGAAGGGAATCGGATGACGCCCGATCCAGTCCGGCTACCTTGCAGACTTTTCTTTGCTGTATCCAAGCACGCAATTATTCCAGTTCCAGTGTAGCGACAAGCCAGCTGCAGATAGAAGATCACACTTTTCCATTTGGTCACAACAGGAAGAATAATCCACTGAGATACTAGTATCCGTGATGGCCAGATCGCGCTCTGTTCATCTTGTAATCTTCATGTGCTGGTACGGGTCAGCCGGTCAGGACGATAAAATACAGTTGTAGTCTTCCCCTTCGGTGCCGTATCCTGTTCAATAGCTCCAACCCACGCCGTTCCACAGACTTGTACAGAATGGTAGCTTTGCCTTTGCTCTATCGGGGTTAGTCCGGCTGGTAGAATCAAAGTCTCTGCCATATTAAACTTGCTAGCCTGGAGAAACAGTTGCACTTCCTTCGAACAGACGCCCGAGTAGACTGCCGTTGGTATATTCGGTAGATTTGAAAAACCCACTCTTGTCTATTATTGGGTAATACCCTGTCACATGACCTCCATCTGACAGACAGGGCGTAAACACCACAGTCGGTATTCATCATTATCTTGGTTTGTTCACAGCTTAGCGATGAATAAATTTACATGTGAAAAACATCTCCGCGCTTTGACCTGAACTATGGAACTCTTTTCTGAATACAATAAATACGCTAACAACACTAGAAATAAAATAAACACGCGTATCTTGCTACAAAGAAAGAAAATTCGGCATTTACAGGGAAAACTTTGCGACGGTAAAAAAAGAGAAATAAACGCAACATTTCCCGTAGATAAACGGCGCCTATACTGCATTGGAGAGAGATCTCAACCTATAGGCGGAAAGCGTGTTTATAGAAGAAGGAAAGGGCCCGTATGATTTTGGAAAGCCAGATATAAACACATAGAAAGGACTAGTGCTGCGTACCGGTTCGCTGGACCGGTTCAGGACCGGACCGAATGTTTCGGTTCAAGTCCAAAAAAACCGAAACGTTGAGAACCGGTTTTGGACTTGTTAAAAAAATAGCACTAACATACATTCCAGTGTTTAAAATACCCGGTCTCGCAGTCTCGCCGCGCAAGTAATTTTTTCTGTGCGAGACTTATTCCGAAAGCCAGGTTGCCCGGAGCGCAAGTTATTTTTACACCGGCTGGGTTTACGGCCAGCGGCTTCTGAAATAAACAGTGCCGCGGTCCCGCCTGCTTGATCTCGCCCCGGTCTGCTTGCGGTAACAACGACCCATTTTCCATTGAGAAATGTTCCTTGAGAAGTTTCGTCCGTAGTCAAGTTGCTTTAATGCGCCTATAAACGCAAAAATTCATCCGAAAAGCGGCAGCAGTGATCGGCCGACGGACGAAAACATTACGGCCATCTTAACTCTTGCAAGTCCGGACCTGAACCTAAACCTCTGGACTCGAGTCCGGACCTGAACCTGAAAATTGGTATAGGTATGCAGCACTAGAAAGGACTAGGCATGGTGTTGTTATATTTGGCCACGCTCAAATGTGTGTGAAAAACACGGCCCTTGAAAAAAGAAAGAATATTCGGCATTTGTAGGGAAAACTTTGCGACTGTAAAAACAGACAAAGAAACGCAACATTTCCCGTAGTTAAACGGCGCCTTTACTGCATAGGGGTGAGACCTCACCCCATAGACGGAAAGCGTGTTTATAGAAGAAGGAAAGGGCCCGTGTGATTTTGGAAAGCCAGATATAAACACATAGAAAGGACTAGGCATGGTGTTGTTATATTTGGCCACGCTCAAATGTGTGTGAAAAACACGGCCCTTGAAAAAAGAAAGAATATTCGGCATTTGTAGGGAAAACTTTGCGACTGTAAAAACAGACAAAGAAACGCAACATTTCCCGTAGTTAAACGGCGCCTTGACTGCATAGGGGTGAGACCTCACCCCATAGACGGAAAGCGTGTTTATAGAAGAAGGAAAGGGCCCGTATGATTTTGGAAAGCCAGATATAAACACATAGAAAGGACTAGGCATGGTGTTGTTATATTTGGCCACGCTCAAATGTGTGTGAAAAACACGGCCCTTGAAAAAAGAAAGAATATTCGGCATTTGTAGGGAAAACTTTGCGACTGTAAAAACAGACAAAGAAACGCAACATTTCCCGTAGTTAAACGGCGCCTTTACTGCATAGGGGTGAGACCTCACCCCATAGACGGAAAGTGTGTTTATAGAAGAAGGAAAGGGCCCGTGTGATTTTGGAAAGCCAGATATAAACACATAGAAAGGACTAGGCATGGTGTTGTTATATTTGGCCACGCTCAAATGTGTGTGAAAAACACGGCCCTTGAAAAAAAAAAGAATATTCGGCATTTGTAGGGAAAACTTTGCGACTGTAAAAACAGACAAAGAAACGCAACATTTCCTGTAGCTAAACGACGCCTAAACTGTAAAGGGGGGAGATCTCCACCCGTACGCGGAAAGCTTGTTTATAGAAGAAGGAAAGGGCCCGTATAATTTTGGAAAGTCAGATATAAACACATAGAAAGGACTAGGCATGGTGTTGTTGTATCTGGCCACGCTCAAATGTGTGTGAAAAACACGGCCCTTGAAAAAAGAAAGAATACTAATATTCGGCATTTGTAGGGAAAACTTTGCGACTGTAAAAACAGACAAAGAAACGCAACATTTCCTGTAGCTAAACGACGCCTAAACTGTAAAGGGGGGAGATCTCCACCCGTACGCGGAAAGCTTGTTTATAGAAGAAGGAAAGGACCTAACTATGTTTTAGAAAGCCAGATATAAACTAATAATATAGGACTAAGCATAATAATGCTGGATTTCGCCGCCATTTAGTTAGAAATTATAGAAAATATCTATGAGTTCAGGTAAAAACCAAAGATGAAAAAGTATATAAGGATGCTGTGTTATAAGCGCACTTTCAAAATGTCTATGGAGGAGCTCTATTTAGGAGCTAAACAAAGGTGCTCAAAAATGGGGTTTTGAGCGGAAGTGAAGTCCGGGCCAAAAACTTAAACCAGATGGGCACATCTGCCTGCGCTGAGCCAAATCCGACACAGATGGGGTTCATCCTTGAACACGTAATGCTCTCTGATTGGACAAGCTGACGTGGCCTTCACAAACAAACATATCTGAAGGGTGGAAAATCCTTCACTCCACCCAGAGCGCATGAAAGCTAGCACCGTCTGGATATTTCTTCTCAAAAAAATTTCTCCGTAATATTTCTCGCCGTGACTTTGTCGCTGGTTTCGTTCCGAACTTTCTTCGCCGTAGCTATAGAGCCGACTGAGCCGACCACGTTGAGCCTTCTCCCCGCCGCTTCCGAGCTTTTTCGCCGTAAGGCCGACTGACACGCCGTGCGCTCCCGCGCCACGTTGAGTCTTCTTCCCGCCGCTCACAGGGGTCGTCAGCCCTACAACCAAGCTCCGTGCACTTCCCCTCCGCCACGTGGAATCGTCTCCCCGCCGTTTTCGTCGGAGCCGACACCCTCACGAGACCTAGGAACTGGTCCAGCCGCCGTGAGCTTCTCCTCTGCCACGTGGAACCGCCTGCCCGCCGTTTCACCAGGACTGACACCCCTCACGAACACCTAGGAGCTGACCCAGGGGCTGACCGACACACCGTGCGCCGTTTCTCCCGCTTCACTCAAGAACACCTAAAAGAGCCGAACAATTCGCCATACCCTTACCTCTACCACGTCCGGTAGGACTGACATCTGTACAAACTTTTAGGGGTGAGTCCAGCTTTTGTTCATAGTATGGACCTTTCGCCCACTCGTATTTCAATTACTGGTCACTCTTTTGTTTCACGCCTAGACTCGTTCGTTAAAAACGGCTAGCGGAAGGGCCGTGTCTTCCGATTTCTGGATCTCAAATGTAGCTATTGAGTTTTGCAGCTCACCCGGTTGTACCATACCACGATATCGCACTAAGATACTACCAGAACTCAGGGCCTCCTCTCCTCACATAGTTTTCGTCGAGCTCGCACATAACGACATATGTAGACCGTATCTACCCCCTCGTAAAGTTGCTCATGAGCTTGCGTCATTAGTGAGGAAAATCTTGAAAATACCTTCTGTTCGTACAGTGATTGTGGGGGAAACCATATGGAGGCTAAAATTGCCCACCTACATGCGAGATTTCCATACTCGCGTAAAAGAGTTCAGTCATACTTTGCGCCCTCTTATCGATTCTATCCCGAACGCCACCACGTGGCGCCACTGTAAACTATGGCAGAAAAATTCAGATTACTTTGTGAAGGATGGTCTCCATCTTTCCAACTTTGGAAACCTTAGATATTACAAAAATATCCGTTACGCTATTCTGCCCCATCTGCCTGTCCGCTAGCCCCTCGTTTCGGGTTTTCGCCAGCCCCACTTTCATCGACCTTGCGACACTAATTACAACTGAATTTTCATCTTATTTTGCCTGTCGACAGGGTTATCATTCAATGTCATTGTATGTATATGTGTTCTTAAAACTTTAATTTGTCGCATTTCACTCCTTGTTGGGCGTGCGTTTGCTCACAGTATTAGTGAGCTTTTGGTGGTTTTAGTTCACAGCTTGTAACGTCGCTATTATGTGTTTGCATATTTCTCAATGTCACGAACACATATGTATATATATAACTATTACTTTTGACCTGATAGTTAGATCCCATGGGGATTCTCTTTACGTATGTTGTCATCACATTATCACTCTATTCATGTCATATTTAAAACCTTGAGTTCAAGTTCGAGTTCAAGTTCATAAACAAGTTTATGTTCAAGTTCAAGTTCAGTAAGCAATTAAATGGTTGTGTTCCCGCCAAACGTGAATCCGCATCAGCATTCTACTTTGTGTTTTTCTCTGACCGGGACTCACTAGCGTAAAACTGCTTTTTGAGCTAGTCAAAAAAGTAGCTTTTAGAAGATCTACCGTAAAGCTCTGCCACGATGTCCATTCACACCTCCACGCACATTGAATGCAAGCACATAATTGACAGAAAAATGAAAATAATATAGCAAACAAAACTATAAGGAGGCACTCTCAAGTACGGTTTGCAATGATTGGCATCTCTGTGTACTCTTATTTTTACGTTTTTTTAGTACATTTTATTAGAAAGTTTTTTCACTTCACAACTGCTCTGATTAGATACCTATGTAGAACAAGAGATTTTTTTCTTTCTAAAATGCTTCTTGTAAATTTTTCCACAAGCACCTTCTTTTAGAAATGTTACTTGTATAATGTCAATTAACGTTGCAATTATGACGGTTTTTTAAAATACATAATTTTAGACAAACTTTCCCTTTAAAGGCATTGTTGTAAACGTACATTTCTAAAATGACGACGAACGATGAGAAATTTGACAATTTCTAAGATAATGTTACTGTGCCTTACAAAAATTATCTCTCTGCTCATCTTAAAATCAAATTCTGTTTAGTCACTTACGAATGCTCCATTTCGAACTATCACTTTATAAGCAATATCTGCAGAATAATTCCCTTGCCTCTTTTAAATGCATTGTTGTAAACGTACATTTCCGAAATGGCGATTAACGATGAAAAATTTGACTATATCTAAGATAATGTCACTGAACCTTTCAAAAATTATCTCTGCTCATCTTAAAATTAAATTCCTTTAGTCACTTACGAATGCTTCACTTCGAACTATCACTTTATAAACAATATCTGCAACATAATTCCCTTGCCTCTTGTCAAGCGTTTTTAAATTTATATTTATGGAGTTAAATGATAAATCTAATCAGACTACAATCTTTTAAAAACAGTAGAAATATTTCTTCACAACAACTGCATCAGTGTTGAGACAAATGGAGAGCACTTACTGCTCGGAGTAAAATGAACAATAAGGTAAAAGTGACTCAAAGCAAACAACTTAATGTATATGAAAATTACTCTATCAGTAGAAAAAGGCCCGACAGACCTGATGGCAATCCAGACATCACTACCTATTCCGAAACTGCTCTTCACCAAAACATTCCAAGCTAGATATCCCGTTTGGGCAGTTCTTGTGAGAACGGCTTATATACCTTATTCAACCCCAAAGAGAAGGGGGTGCAGAAAACCTTCTTAGAGGTAATCCATGGAGGTGCACTTTAAAAATTTATATAGAGGAGCTCTATATATGACCTAAACGAAGGTGCTCAAAAAAGTAGCTTTTAGAAGATCTCCCATAAAGTTCTGCCACAATGTCCATTCACAAATCCACGCATACTAAATGCAAGCACATAATTGACAAAAAAGTTTCAAAAATATAGCAAACAAACCTGTATAAAGGCACTCTCAAGTACGGTTTGCAATGATTGGCATATCTGTGTACTCTTATTTTAGGCTGTTTTAGTAGCTTTTTATTAGAAACTTTTTTACTTAACAACTGCTCTGATTAGATACCTATGTAGGACAAGTGATTTTTTCTCATTCGAAAATCCTTTCTTGTCAATTTCCCACAAGTACCTTCTTTTATAGATATTATTTGTAAAATGTTGATTCAGGTTGCAAATTATGACAGTTTTTTTTAGAATACACAATGTTAGACAAACTTCCCTTTTTGAAGGCATTGTTGTAAACGTACATTTCCGAAATGGCGATTAACGATGAGAAATTTGACTATTTCTAAGAGAATGTTACTGTGTCTTACAAAACGTATCTCTGTGCTCATTTTAAAATCAAATTCTTTTTAGTCACTTACGAATGCTACACTTTGAACTATCACTTTCTTTACAAACAAAATTTGCAACATAGTTACCTGGCCTCTTGTCAAACGTTTTCTTAATCTATATTTAAATAGTTAAATGATAATTCTAATCAGACTGCAATATTTCAAAAACAGTAGAAAATATTTCTCGACAACAACTGCAGCAGTGTTGAGACAAATGGAGAACACTTACTGCTAGGAGCAAAATGAACAATAAGGTAAAAGTGACTCAAAGCAAACAACTTAATGTATATGAAAATTACTCTATCAATAGAAAAAGGCCCGACAGACCTGATGGCAATCCAGACATCACTACCTACTCCGAAACTGCTCTTCTCCAAAACACTCCAAGCTAGATATCCCGTTTGGGCAGTTCTTGTAAGAACGGCTAATATGCCTCATTCAACCCCAAAGAGAAGGGGTTGCAGAAAACTTTAGTTTTTTTGTTGTTTTTTTTTTTTTCAGAAATTGTAACATGACAATACAAAGTGTGCACTAGGCAGCAAATATGCTGGTAGCGTGCACACCTAACACATAATACTCATTTACACCTGAGTCAAGTGAGGAAAGTCATGTAAAGTGCCTTTCCCAAGGGCACAAGGTCGGTGGCATGTCAGGACTCGAACCCGGGACCTCTTGGTTCCGAGTCGAGTACTCTGTCGTTGCGCATACGACCCCACACTTTCATGAAAGTTTCATGAAAGTAATCTATGGAGGTGCACTTTAAAACTTTGTACAAGGAGCTCTATTTAGGAGCTAAACGAAGGTGCTCAAAAAAGTAGATTTTAGAAGATATCCCATAAAGTTATTCCACAAGGTCTATTAACCCTCAACAGTACACCTTCCCGGACTGATTAATCTGTCCACCTGGGGTCCGCACGGACCCCAAAACAGTTTTTTGCTAATTTTCAGAAATTGTCAGTATGCTACCAGCTCAATTGTTTTGCTGAATCGATGTGTAAACCTCTGAGTCCACATTACGTACAAAAATCATACATTTTTACCTTTTCCAATTTTTTGGTGAAGAAAAGAAGGAATCAAGAAATACCCGTTTTTTTTAAGTTTTTAAAGCTTTGGAGGTTCGTGGGACTGTGGGAGGGGGCTTATTGTCCCCCTCATAACTCGAGAACGGTATATCGTATGGCCACCAAATTTTAAGAAGATGGTGTACTAGTAAAAATTAATCAATAAAACAATTTTGATGTCGTTATGACGTAGTATGACGTCATTATGACGTCATTCATATGATTTAAATGGCTAAAATCGTTATAAATAGGTTATTCTCTTAAAACTTAATGGTATACAACGCAACTTAAACAAAAAGTGTTTATGATAAAATGATAAGGTCTGCTAAAGCTTATGTTGCCCGTAGCAACACCAGTGACGTCATACAATGACGTCATACATATTTAATTATCCGCCATCTTGGATCTTGGTTTTGACCAATGACGTCATCAAATTAGCATAAATTATTAATAAAAATCACATTAAATTATATAAAATGTTATTAATGTTAGAAAGCATGTGTCACTTATCATAAAAGCCTGAAAATAAAGTAAAGTATAAGAAAAAAAGTAAAGTATAAGAACGCCAGTGTATCTATTACGATCTAAAGCCTGCTGGGGTCCGCGCGGACCCCAAAAGAAAATCAGATACAAAATTTTCAAAAAATGGGGGAAACGGAATTTTCTGCACTGTGTTGAGGCACAACTTTGTGGGTGACAATTACATGAAATTTCAGAAAAAAATCTTTAGAAACAAAAAAAAAATATCACAGAATATATAGTGCTGGGGTCCGCGCGGACCCCAGGTGTACTGTTTAGGGTTAACACCTCAACGCACATTGAATGCAAGCACATAATTGACAAAAAACTTTTAAAAATATAGCAAACAAACCTGTATGAAGGCACTCTCAAGTACGGTTTGCAATGATTGGCATCTCTTTGACACTTATTCTTAGGCTTTTTAAAATACTTTTTATTAGAAAGTTTGGTACTTAAAGAGCATGCTTGTACTATAAAATCACCCAATAAATTCGGCTAACGTAAACTACCAGACCTCAGTCTCCCTCTGACCACTGTGGTGGTAACATGGGCAGAGGCCTGGCTAATAAGTTGACAGTACCCAAGACAAGTTACTCTTCAAGACATTTAGAAATGAATCAACAACAGATAAAAGAATTGAAGTATGATTGTAAGAAGATAGTCGGAGTCATGAGTCAAGAATGTAATGACAACACTGGCTTGCCAAGCCCTGTATAGTACAGTGTACTGTCAGACATTGGCTTCCAGTTACTTGTACAGTTCTGTTAGAGCTCCATATTCTACATGTATAATTTTTTCTTAGACACCACGATTACAAGAATTATTCCTAGACACACTTACTATCAAAGATAATTCAGCTGTGAGGAAGATACTTTCAAGTTACAAGATAAATACAGATATCTACAGTTAGACACTTTTCAAAGGGCTGTGTAGAAAGTGGAAATTTGAACACAAGGTTGGTTTTCCAGAAACTGAAAGTTGTTGATGGCAGTTTCTTCATTATGTGACTTAGTTACAATTATCTGGATCATTCTGCATGGTTTGATATTGTTACTTTGAAAACCAGTACAGAAAAATATTTGAATCTGTTCGAAATAGATTGACCAGTATTATGCTAATCAGTCCTTGCCTTTGTTTCTGGTGGGTAGACAGTCTGGGATGTTTATGACTTTATGTAGTTATTGGGGTCAATTCACTATTCAAGCTGCTGGAGAAGACACAGTGGGGAGTACTTTCTTAGTGCTGTTCCCAGGGAACAGATTCTTGGAGTTTAACAACTGCTCTGATTAGATACCTATGTAGGACAAGTGATTTTTTTCTCATTCGAAAATCCTTTCTTGTCATTTTTCCTCAAGAACCTATCTTTTAAAAATATTACTTGTAAAATGTCGATTAACGTAGCAAATTATGACAGGTTTTTTAGAATATATAATGTTAGAGAAACTTTCCCTTTTAAATGCATTGTTGTAAACGTACATTTCCGAAATGGCGATTAACGATGAAAAATTTGACTATATCTAAGATAATGTCACTTAACCTTTAAAAATTATCTCTGCTCATCTTAAAATTAAATTCCTTTAGTCACTACGAATGCTTCACTTCGAACTATCACTTTATAAACAATATCTGCAACATAATTCCCTTGCCTGTTGTCAAACGTTTTCTTAATTTATATTTATATATTTAAATGACAAATCTAATCAGACTACAATCTTTCAAAAACAGTAGAAAATATTTCTCTACAACAACTGCATCAGTGTTAAGACAAATGGAGAACACTTACTGCTAGGAGCAAAATTAACAATAAGGTAAAAGTGACTCAAAGCAAACAACTTAATGTATATGAAAATTACTCTATCAATAGAAAAAGGCCCGACAGACCTGATGGCAATCCAGACATCACTACCTACTCCGAAATTGCTCTTCTCCAAAACACTCCAAGCTAGATATCCCGTTTGGGCAGTTCTTGTGAGAACGGCTAATTTACCTCATTCCACCCAAAAGAGAAGGGGTTGCAGAAAACCTTCTAAGAAGTAATCTATGGAGGTGCACTTTAAAAATGTTTATAGAGGATCTCTATATAGGAGCTAAACGAAGCTGCTCAAAATAGTAGCTTTTAGAACATCTCCCATAAAGTTCTACCAAAATGTCCATTCACACCTCCAAGGACATTAAATGCAAGCACGTAATTGACAAAAAAATTTCAAAAATATATAGCAAACTAGAGGTCAGAGAGCTCAAGCCTTCGTCAGTGGATTTTTGGTTTCGTGATATGGATGTTTATATGATTTATGTGTTGTGTAATTAATTTTTTAAAAATATTTTTACGCTGGTAGTTACAGGTTGTTGATCTTTGTATTGGTTGTGTTTTTTAATCAAACAACTGCGAACGTAGTTTATGGTGTCCACAACAGTAACTAACCTACCAAAATACAAGAACATCCATCCACATATACACGAGTTATTATGCTAATAACAGTGTCGCAAAATGTAATAAGAGAAGGTGTGATGAAAGTAAAGAATCAGAACAGGGCGACTACTGCTGTTAAGTTGAATTATTATATATATGCTTGTTTGTTGTTACACTGTGTTCTTTCATTTAATTTGCTTCCTAACATTTGTACTTCTACACTCATTAAGTATATTCCAAATTAAGACATCTTGTTTTTTCAACCTTTCAGGGCCATAGGTAATGACCTGACCAACCTTTCCTCCTCCAGCTGAAATTACAGAACAGTCCCTTAACATTCCCAACATTATATATCTCATCCCAGGCCGTGATAGTTCTCCAGCTGTCCCCAAGCCGGGGTAAGGGAAGATCGTTATATATCTTAACACAAAAGGTCCTCTATAGAAGCGCAGGGACCCCCCACGAGGCCCATTTTCGAACTTGACCTTGGTCTCCCCAATGGTAACTTGCCTACTAAAAACCATGAACATCCATTTACATATGCAATAGTTATTTTGCTAACAAGCGACAAACACCAAAAGTCCACTACAGTGACGTATGGACCCCCCACGAAGCCCATATTTGCACATGACATCGGTCTCAACAACGGTAACCTGCCTGCCAAAAATCATGGACGTTGAACCATGCCTTCAAGAGTTATGCCGCTAAATCCTGGTTACCCAAACTAAAAATGGATGAATTTAAACCCTTCTGACGAAGGCAACAAACCTGTATAAAGGCACTCTCAAGTACGGTTTGCAATGATTGGTATTTGTGTACTCTTATTTTTAGGCTTTTTTTAGTACTTTTTTATTAGAAATTTTTTTACTTAACAACTGCTCTGATTAGATACCTACGTAGGACAAGAGATGTTTTTCTCATTCGAAAATGCTTTCTTGTCATTTTTCCTCAAGAACCTATCTTTTAAAAATGTTACTTGTCAAATGTCGATTAACGTTGCAAATTATGACATTTTTTTAGAATACATAATGTTAGACAAACTTTCCCTTTTAAAGACATTGTTGTAAACGTACATTTCCGAAATGCCCATTACGATGAGAAAATTGACTATTTATAAGATAATGTTACTGTGCCTTACAAAAATTATCTCTCTGCTCATTTAAAATCAAATTCTTTTGGTCACTTCCAAATGCTCCACCTTGAACTATTACTTTATAAACAATATCCGCAACATAATTCCCTTGCCTCTTGTCAAACGTTTTCTTAATTTATATTTATATAGTTAAATGATAAATCTCATCAGACTACAGTATTTCAAAAACAGTAGAAAATATATCTCCACAACAACTGCAGCAGTGTTGAGACAAATGGAGAACACTTACTGCTTGGAGCAAAATGAACAATAAGGTAAAAGCGACTCAAAGCAAACACCTTAATGTATATGACAATTACTCTTAGACTATCAATAGAAAAAGGCCCGACGAACCTGATGGCAATCCAGACATCACTACCTACTCCGAAACTGCTCTTCTTTAAAACACTCAAAGCTAGATATCCCGTTTGGGCAGTTCTTGTGAGAACGGCTAATATGCCTCATTCAACCCCAAAGAGAAGGGGTTGCAGAAAACCTTCTTAGAGGTAATCTATGGACGTGCACTTTAACCCTCAACAGTACACCTTCCCGGACTGATTAATCCGTCCACCTGGGGTCCACACGGACCCCAAAACAGTTTTTTGCTAATTTTTAGAAATTATCAGTATGCTACCAGCTCAATTGTTTTACTGTATCGATGTGTGAACCTCTGAGTCCACATTACGTAAAAAAATCATACATTTTTACCTTTTCCAATTTTTTGGTGAAGAAAAGAAGGAATCAAGAAATACCCGTTTTGTAAAGTTTTTAAAGCTTTGGAGGTTCGTGGGACTGGGGGAGGGGGCTTATTGCCCCCCTCATAACTCGGGAACGGTATATCGTATGGCCATCAAATTTTCAGAAGATGGTGTACTACTAAAAATTAATCAATACAACAATTTTGATGTCGTTATGGCGTAGTATGACGTCATTATGACGTCATTCATATGATTTTAATGGCTAAAACCGTTATAAATAGGTTATTCTCTTAAAACTTAATGGTATACAACGCAATATGAACAAAAAGTGTTTATGATAAAATGATAAGGTCTGCTAAAGCTTATGTTGCCCTTAGCAACACCAGTGACGTCATACAATGACGTCATACATATTTAATTTTCCGCCATCTTGGATCTTGGTTTTGACCAATGGCATTATCAAATTAGCATAAATTATTGATAACAATCACATTAAATTATATAAAATGTTATTAATATTAGAAAGCATGTGTCACGTATCATAAAAGCCTGAAAATAAAGTAAAGTATCAGAAAAAAAGTAAAGTATAAGAACGCCAGTGTATCTATTACGATCGAGAGCCGGCTGGGGTCCGCGCGGACCCCAAAAGAAAATCAGATACAATTTTTTTTTTAAATGGGAGGAACGGAATTTTCTCCACTGTGTTGAGGCACAACTTTGTGGGTGACAATTACCTGAAATTTCAGAAAGAAATCTTTAGAAACAAAAAAAATATTACAGAATATATAGTGCTGGGGTCCGCGCGGGCCCCAGGTGTACTGTTTAGGGTTAAAAATTTATATAAAGGAGCTCTATATAGGAGCTAAACGAAGGTGCTCCAAAAAGTAGCTTTTAGAAGATCTCCCATAAAGTTCTGCCTAAAGGTCCATTCACACCTCCACGGACATTAAATGGAAGCAAATAATTGACAAAAAAATTTCAAAAATATAGCAAACAAACCTGTATGAAGGCACTTTCAAGTACGGTTTGCAATGATTGGCATATCTGTGTACTTTTATTTTTTGGCTTTCTTTAGTCCTTTATTTTTTATTAGAAAGTTTTTTATTTAACAACTGCTCTGATTAGATACCTATGTGGGACAAGTGATTTTTTCTCATTCGAAAATCCTTTCTTGTCAATTTTCTACAAATACCTTCTTTTAAAAATATTACTTGTAAAATGTTGATTCAGGTTGCAAATTATAACACTTTTTTTAGAATACATAATGTTAGACAATCTTTCCCTTTTTAAAGGCATTGTTGTAAACGTACATTTCCAAAATGGCAAATAACGATGAGAAATTTGACTATTTCTAAGATAATGTTACTGTGCCTTACAAAACGTATCTCTGTGCTCATTTTAAAATCAAATACTTTTTAGTCACTTGCGAATGCTCCACTTCGAACTATCACTTTATAAACAATATCTGCAACATAATTCCCTTGCCTCTTGTCAAACGTTTTCCTAATTTATATTTATATAGTTAAATGATAAATCTAATCAAACTACAATTTTTTTTAAAAAACAGAAGAAATATTTCTCGACAACAACTGCATCAGTGTTGAGACAAATGGAGAACACTTTCTGCTCCGAGCAAAATGAACAATAAGGTAAAAGTGACTCAAAGCAAACAACTTAATGTATATGACAATAACTCTATCAATAGAAAAAGGCCCGACAGACTACCTACTCCGAAAGAGGTATGTCCAGTAACAGGGTGAATGGTATGAAGTTAGATATACGAAGTTGTACTAAGTTGTACGAAGTTAGAGCCTACAATAGCTAGGATCGGGAGCGAGTCAAACATATGTTGAGGACGTACCAAGCTTACGTTTTCTGTGACGCAACAAGCTAACTTCGTACAGAGGGCGGGGGAGGGTGTACGAAGTACGAAGTTAGGAGTGACGTAGCCTTATGTGACGTAGCAAGCTAACTTCGTACAGAGGGCGGGGGAGGGTGTACGATGTACGAAGTTAGGAGTGACGTAGCCTTATGTGACGTAGCAAGCTAACTTCGTACAGAGGGCGGGGGAGGGTGTACGATGTACGAAGTACGAAGTTAGGAGTGACGTAGCCTTAAGTGACGTGGCAAGCTAACTTCGTACAGAGGGCAGGGGAGGGTGTACGAAGTACGAAGTACGAAGTTAGGAGTGACGTAGCCTTATGTGACGTGGCAAGCTAACTTCGTACAGAGGGCAGGGGAGGGTGTACGATGTACGAAGTACGAAGTACGAAGTTAGGACTGACGTAGCTTATGTGACGTGGCAAGCTAACTTCGTACAGAGGGCGGGGGAGGGTGTACAATGTACGAAGTACGAAGTTAGGAGTAACTTCTTATGTTAAAGTAATGGACGGGTGAGGTAGCAAGCTAACTTCGTACAGAGGGTGAGGGAGGGTGTACTATGTACGAAGTTAGAAGTGACGTAGCCTTATGTGACGTGGCAAGCTAACTTCGTACAGAGGGCAGGGGAGGGTGTACGATGTACGAAGTACGAAGTTAGGAGTGACGTAGCAAGGTAACTTCGTAAAAAGGGATGGAGATTGTGTACTTTTATTATCGCAAACTTATAAAGGGAGCTATGGTGCTTAAGCCCTAAATAAAAGCAACAAATCGTTAAATTGGCGTTAATGTAATTTATTTTCCCTCCTATCAAGCGAAAGAACAAACAGTGTTAATGCATTAAATTTCCTATCCATTTCTTATAGTTATACACCTCAACTAACACCCCGCCTACTTTAGTTTTAGCATTAATCTTTCTATAGACAGTACTAATTACACGTTACAGCGTAACAAATATCTGAACCTTGCTGTATGTTGACTCGTTTTGCCACTTTCACAGCCATAAAAATAGCAGAAAACGTCACAATGTTTTTCTTTTAGCGTTGGCAAAGTCATCTAGATCTCCAACATCAAACTCATCGGAAGAATTCAGGTCTGCATGAATCCTCTTCTGTGCCGAAGGCTGAATGGAGACTTGCAGCCCGATCAGCATTTATGTTACCTATTTCTCGGAATCCATGATCTGGGTGTCGTAAAGCGTATATTATTCCTGGCAGAGCGCATAACGCGCCGACAATTATCACGTGGTGTCGATCAGCACCTAGGCCATAATTAAAATTGAAGTAACGTTGTTTTTAACCTGAACATCTGTTTGGTTCAGTTTACCCGACGACGTCTTCACACATTCATGATCAAAACGCCAAGAAACGTTCTAAATTACATGTGACACCGTTACCAGAACACAATCCGCGGTTCGAATTACAAGTGACACACTTACAGAAACCGCATTCGAATTACCGCGGCCAGTTTGAATGAAGTTCTTTCTAACATTACAAGGTTTGAATTACGCCAGGTGTTGCCATATACATCTTAAACTTGCCGGTCAAACGTAGTGGCAGTCATGTTAGGGGACATATGTTTAGGCATCCGAGATCTCGGTGTAGTGCGGCGCTTACTCTTTATGAGAAGATTAGCTTGGGCCGCGTCAAAACCCATTATATCATAACTTCGTACATCAACCCGGTCCCCCGTACGTCACTTGAGACTTACGTCACATTTAAATTACGTCACGCCTAACTTCGTACATCGTACTTCGTACACTAACCCGGTCCCCCGTACGAAGTTAGCTTGCTACGTCACTTGAGACTTACGTCATATTTACATTACGTCACGCCTAACTTCGTACATCGTACTTCGTACACTAACCCTGTCCCCCGTACGAAGTTAGCTTGCTACGTCACTTGAGACTTAGGTCATATTTGAATTACTTCATATCTAAATTACGTCACGCCTAACTTCGTACATCGTACTTCGTACACTAACCCGGCCCCCCGTACGAAGTTAGCTGTGTGACGTAACCTGATTTAAACTTCATACCATTCACCCTGATACTGGACATGAATGCTCCGAAACTGCTCTTCTCCAAAACACTCCAAGCTAGATATCCCGTTTGGGCAGTTCTTGTGAGAACGGCTAATATGCCTCATTCAACCCCAAAGAGAAGGGGTTGCAGAAAACTTTCATGAAAGTAATCTATGGAGGTGCACTTTAAAACTTTGTACAAGGAGCTCTATTTAGGAGCTAAACGAAGGTTCTTAAAAAAGTAGATTTTAGAAGATCTCCATAAAGTTCTTCCACAAGGTCTATTAACACCTCCACGCACATTGAATGCAAGCACATAATTGACAAAAAAACTTTTAAAAATATAGCAAACAAACCTGTATGAAGGCACTCTCAAGTACGGTTTGCAATGATTGGCATCTCTGTGTACTCTTATTTTTAGGCTTTTTTAAATACTTTTTATTAGAAAGTTTGGTACTTAACAACTGCTCTGATTAGATACCTATGTAGGACAAGAGATTTTTTTCTCATTCGAAAATCCTCTCTTGTCAATTTTGAACAAGTACTTTCTTTTAAAAATAGTACATGAAAAAGGTCGATTAACGTAGCAAATTATGACAGGTTTTTTAGAATATATAATATTAGAGAAACTTTCCCTTTTAAATGCATTGTTGTAAACGTACATTTCCGAAATGGCGATTAACGATGAAAAATTTGACTATATCTAAGATAATGTCACTGAACCTTTCAAAAATTATCTATGCTCATCTTAAAATTAAATTCCTTTAGTCACTTACGAATGCTTCACTTCGAACTATCACTTTATAAACAATATCTGAAACATAATTCCCTTGCCTCTTGTCAAGCGTTTTTTAATTTATATTTATTGTGTTAAATGATAAATCTAATCAGACTACAATCTTTCAAAAACAGTAGAAAATATTTCTCTACAACAACTGCAGCAGTGTTGAGACAAATGGAGAACACTTACTGCTCGGAGCAAAATGAACAATAAGGTAAAAGTGACTCAAAGCAAACAACTTAATGTATATGAAAATTACTCTATCAATAGGAAAGGCCCGACAGACCTGATGGCAATCCAGACATCACTACCTACTCCGAAACTGCTCTTCACCAAAACACTCCAAGCTAGATATCCCGTTTGGGCAGTTCTTGTGAGAACAACTAATATACCTTATTCAACCCCTAAGAGAAGGGGGTGCAGAAAACCTTCTTAGAGGTAATCCATGGAGGTGCACTGTAAAAATTTATATAGAGGAGCTCTATATAGGACCTAAACGAAGGTGCTCAAAAAGTAGCTTTTAGAAGATCTCCCATAAAGTTCTGCCAAAATGTCCATTCACAAATCCACGCATACTAAATGCAAGCACATAAATGACAAAAAAGTTTCAAAAATATAGCAAACAAACCTGTATGAAGGCACTCTCAAGTACGGTTTGCAATGATTGGCATATCTGTGTACTCTTATTTTAGGCTGTTTTAGTACTTTTTTATTAGAAACTTTTTTACTTAACAACTGCTCTGATTAGATACCTATGTAGGCATCTCTGTGTCCTCTTATTTTTTGGCTATTTTTAGTACTTTTTTTATTAGAAAGTTTTTTACTTAACAACTGCTCTGATTAGATACCTACGTAGGACAAGAGACTTTTTCTCATTCGAAAATGCTTTTGTTGTTAATTTTCTTCAAGTACCTTCTTTAAAAAAATATTACTTGTAAAATGTCGATTAACGTCGAAAATTATAATAGTTTTTTTTAAAATACACTATGTTAGACAGACTTTTCCTTTTAAATGCATTGTTGTAAACGTACATTTCCAAAATGACGGTTAATGATGAGAAATTTGACTATTTCTAAGATAATGTTACTGTGCCTTACAAAAATTATCTCTCTGCTCATCTTAAAATCAAATTTTTAGTCACTTGCAAATCCTCCACTTCGAACTATTACTTGATAAACAATATCTTCTATGAAGGCACTCTCAAGTACGGTTTGCAATGATTGGCATATCTGTGTACTCTTATTTTTAGGCTTTTTTAAGTACTTTTTTTATTAGAAAATGTTTTTACTTGACAACTGCTCTTATTAGATACCTATGCAAACGTACATTTCCAAAATTGCAATTAACGATGAGAAATTTGACTATTTATAAGATAATGTTACTGTGCCTTACAAAAATTATCTCTCTGCTCCTCTTAAATCAAATTCTTTTTAGTCACTTACGAATGCTCCACTTCGAACTATTACTTTATGAACAATATCTGCAACATAATTCCCTTGCCTCTTGTCAAACGCTTTCCAAATCTCATTTAAATAGTTAAATAATGCATCTAATGAGACAGCAATCTTTAAAAAACACTATAAAATATCTCTTTAAAACAACTGCAGAAGTGTTGAGACAAATGGAGAGCACTAACTGCTCGGAGCAAAATGAACAATAAGGTAAAAGTGCCTCAAAGCAAACAACTTAATGTATATGACAATAACTCTATTAATAGAAAAAGGCCCGACAGACCTGATGGAAATTTAAACATCACCAACTGCTCCGAAACTGCTCTTCTCCAAAACACTCCAATATCTTATATCCCGTTCGGGTAGTTCTTGTCAGAACGGCTAATATGCCTTATTCAACCCAAAAGAGAAGGGGTTGCGGAAAACCTTCTTGAAGGTAATCTATGTATGCGCACTTTCAAAATGTCTATGAAGGAGCTCTATTTAAGAAAAAAAACGGAGGTGCTCTCCAAATTAGCTTTTGTTAGATATCCCGTAAAGTGCTGCCACAAGGTTCAGTTACACCTCCACACAGATAAACAGATAAGCTAAAGAAACCTGTATGGAGGCACTCTTATGTACGGTTTGCAATGATTGGCATCTCTGTGTACTGTCATTTTAGGCTTTTTTACTTCTTTTTCATTAGAATTTTTCATACTTAACATCTGCTCTGTTTAGATGCCTATGTAGGACAAGAGATTTTTTCTCATTCAAAAATGCTTTATTGTCAATGTTTTAAACAAGTACTTTCTTTTTAAAAATATCACTAATGAGTAACTAGAAATACCTTAAAAGCAAGACTGGCAACGAGAAAATACATAGCCATAGCGATGGTAGTCTCTGTATCGTCGCTTTTTACTACTCATAGCCTAAGAAAGCTATTCTAGCATTTGTTCACAAATTATGCTAGAAAACCATTCTACCATTTCCTCATGAATTATGCAAATGAGGTCCTGATTCGAATAATTTATGTTAGCTGATGTTCACCTCATTTAACTTTCAAATGCAGTAGGTATGAAATTCCATTATGAACATTGGGTGCAACGGCGTTGGCACCTTGGAAGCGTGGACGAACCCTGCTTTCTTTTAAATATGCCGTTTCGGTTAATGTCGCTAGATGTCACTGTTGATATGTGACCCTGCTGTTGATGACAGAATCCTATTCCGCTCAATGTCACTAGGTGGCGCTTTTGATACGTTGAAATGAGTAGATCCCGGATGTAGATGATTATACAAAGCTAAGCAGGTGAGTTTAAGCCATGTTTATATCCTTACGCGATAGAGAATATCAGCAATTGTAATAGTATTAGTTATAGAGTCACAGGAAACAGTATAGCCTAAAATAGTACGGGCAAGGGCAATCAATTACATTGTGCCTTCACCGGCTGTTGAACAGATAATCAAGCTGAGTAATGGAAACGCCTCCCCTTCACTCCTCTCTGGATTACAGGCGTGAAACAGAGGCTTTTTTTCGTATTACCCAATGCATGCAAGGCTAAGTTTCCTGCTTACCAGCAAATGCTTGCTAGTCTTTAACTGTCTTCTCTAGAGTTTTCTATGGTGTCACCTTCATTTTTGTTCCATTTTTATACGTTTTTGCTCTCAGTGGCGGGAGGGGAGCACATTTTCCTATATACAGGCTTTTTGTTACCGGCTTTTACCAATCTCTGTCACCGTGTATTCTGTGCTCTTGCACTTTTAAACTTTCTTCAAATAACAAAACTTACTTCAACTGAAATATACCCTGGTAACAAATAAGTATTGTTACATCTGAAAAAAATCAAATTCTATGTTTTTTGTTTTCGTTAAACTTTTCTTAATGTCTTTTCAGATTTTTTTTTCTAATTTCTGACAGTGCTTTCTGCTTGATCTTTTCCCCCAAAGAAGTACCTTCTTTTAAAAATATTATTTCAAAATATCGATTATCTAGGAACTATGACAGCTTGTATTAAATTAGACAATGCTGAACAATACCTTTCCTTACGTCCTTACAAAATTCTCTTACGTCCTGTCACATTTTTTTCATCACTTCAATGATTAGATGATAAATTTTATCAGTCTACAATTTCTCAAAAATTTGTACAAAATATTTCTCCACAAAACCTACAGAAGTGTTTAGGCTTATGGAGCACACATACTGCTCATACAACAGGAACAAAAAGGTAAAAGTCCCACAAGATCCTGAATGTGGCAGTTTCTCTATCATACGAATAAGTCACGACAGACCTGAGTTCAACGCAGACATCAATACCTACTCCGAAACTGCTCTTATCAAGCTATATATCCCGTCCGTACATACCCCGTTTTGTAAGAACGACAAATATGCCTCATCTAACGCAATAGAGAGAGGGTTGCAGTAGAGGTTCATGAGGTGATTTATTGATGTTTACTATGAAGACTTACATAGAGAGGCTCTTTTCAGGACCTTAGTTTTTTTAGTTGTTTTTTGTGTTAGAAAGTTCTGTTACTAGAAGTTTTTTCTTTAATGTCTATGTAGGACGAGAGATTTTTCTTTCATCTTTTTAATAATTTTGTATTCTGGTCGATCTTTCCCCCCAAGAAAGTACCTTCTTTTTTATATATTTCTTTCAAAATATTGATTAACGTCGGAAATTATGACAGATTTCTTTAATGTAATTGTTGCAAACATTCATTTCCAAAATGGCGATTAACGATTTTGACCATTACTTTACCTTAAAAAATCATGCTCATCTTAAAATCAAATTCTTTTTAGTTTTGCTCAAGATTGCATTTTACCATATTATAGATTCCCTCCTCTTAAAGACATCAAACGAGGCTTAAGCCGAAAAAAAACAATACCTTACCTTTCATTATAGTTCCTTTCTAAATATAATGTGCTGTTACGCACTGTTAGGTTAATACCTTGTTGCCTACCTCTACTGTTACTTATTTGTGTGTTCCACTTAGAACTACATAATTTTCTTACCTAATGTCGTATTTCATCTATTTTTTTCCAAAAGGTTACAAAATGCATCCACTCCGCATAATTTCGTAGTAAACAGTTCACTCACTGCTTCAGAGGATAGAATAAAGACACAGTCTATTTAGAATGTGCAGATTAGGTGTAATGAATCCCTTCTCGTAGTTGTTTTGATAGGAAGTCTGTCAAAAAGTCTGTCAAAACAACTTACATGTTTACTTCATTCAAGAAAACAAAAGTAGATACAACTACTAACAACCAAACGAAGAACAATACCATATATTCTAATGAACCAGTAAGAAACCATATTATAGATTCCCTCCTCTAAAAGGCATCAAACGAGGCTTAAGCCGAAAAAAATAATACCTTACCTTTCATTACCCGGTGTCTCCGCCAGATTGTGCTCCAGCACCCGTCTAAGTTCCTTTCTAAATATAATGTGCTGTTACGCACTGTTAGGTTAATACCTTGTTGCCTACCCCTACTGTTACTTATTTGTGTGTTCCACAAAAATTAGCTTATTATCGTAAATTAACTACGCAGTATACGCTGGTATACATCAACATTTAATATTACTTCATTATTATAAACAACTAAGAAGTACAAAATTAGCTCATCGAAAAAAAGCAGAGCCTGTGTAAATCGTTCAAAATCAGTTCGCCGTGAATCATCAAAGCAGAGGAGGTTTAGTTACATCAAATACATTCCTCCCTTCACGACAATATTCGATATATTGAAGTGTACCTGAATATCACTGAAAATATTATATTGATGATTTCGTACTTTGCTGCAATCACATTGTAAGAACTCACCTCGAAAACCTGCGGGTATTCCAAAAAATTTAAGCAGCACGTAGCACTTTGCTACGTGACGATGCACAGAGAAACCATCATAATGTGACAGTTGGTGACGCATGGCCTCTATCTTTTGTGTTTGTGTCATTGTGACGCCGCGTTTTCCAACCGTAAATGACACGCCCAATATTCCGCTTTACAAATTTTATCTACTATTTTTGTGACTTACATAGTCACATCGCTTCATATTCATAATTTCAAGAAAGGATAGGTTGTGCTCATTTTTTTTGATAACATAACAGCAAAATGTTTATTCCTGAGACAGGCCAAATCAAAACCCATAAGTGACACCATTACAAAGAAAAGAATGCAGCTGGCAGGGCACATTCTACGCTTACCCAGACACCGACACTCAAAAACAACCATGACCTGGGTAAAACGAGAAAGGAAAAGGAAGACAGGCATGCCAAAGTAAACCTGGTGCAGGATATTTCTATGAGATCTGAAAAAGGACAAACATCCCCAGGTATGAGGCGAAGATAGCAGCTGTTAATAGAAGGACACGGGAACTTACTGCACGATGTGTCAGATCAGGCACATGAGTGTTAGGTATAAAGGTAAGGTCTAAAGGTAAGGAATCCTTTAATTCAGACATATTATTCTACAACATAATTCCCAAGGGTTAAAACCTGGGTAGCACAAAATGTCTGAATAAGCAATAGAGCGATTTACTGTGCAATGAGCTGTACAACGCAGAATAATCTTTTGAAAACATACTAAACACCGCCGGATCATCACAGCCCATTCCATGTACAAGTTCTGAAAGTAACAGCTTTAAAATAATAATGTATGTTCTGCTGACATAATAATGTAATGTTTTGTGTGAAAAAAAAGAGTAGTAGCTGTATTATCCGTAGTAGACATTGCATAGAGACTAGTTGACAGGACAGTGCTCATCCTACTATGCCGATTGAGAAGCCCTGTCAGATACCTCTCTGAACGGTCTACTACATTTTTACGAGTAATGCAGCCTACGTCGACCCGTGTATGAGCACTGTCCTAGCCTTTCTGCAAGGTCTACTAAGGCTATCGTAGCTACTAGTTACTAGTACTACACTAGGAAGGAGGTCAAAACAGCCTCTGTTAGTGAGAGATTGCGTAACACAGGCTACCTATACGGTACCTTGTTTTTTCCCAAAAATACCCTTTGACGTATGTCAGATTTAGAAAACCTATCTATAAAGAAAATCTGCACAATTTGAGACTCAAAATGCCACTTGTAAGGATTGAGGTGTCGTCAGCGTATTAGTTTTTTGTTAACTGTTTATTGGTAATGATTCCGCTAATACTTTCATCAGAACGTATTCTGTTTGCTAGTGGTTCAAGTCCCACTGTAAAGAGTAGGCCCGAAAAAGGGGCTCCTTGTCTTACCCCTCGTTCTAAACAAAAATACCAATTAGGTCCAGAAATGTCTTTTGTGTTTCCGATCTTCGTTACAGATAACGTCAGGGACATGTCAGTAAAAAAGGAGCAATTATCTTGTCACATCAGGGGATTTCTCCATTTAGTCAACTGTCCTCGATTATGCGAGACAGGAACTTGTGAAGGCACTTTGTGGTGTCAGCGTAACAGGATGAACTGAACTGAACTGTCAACACCTGTGTAGGGCCTCGCAGATTTCAAGATCTGTGCTTCAGCTTGTTTTTGTCTGGCAGAAATTTTGCGGCAAGTTTAGCTGTGTAATAGATTCTGCATTCACAGCGTTCCTCCAAAATTTCATCTAATACAAAAAGACCCACTTAGTATGTAAAGAAAGCTGACTATTTAAATCAGGTGCGGAAGGTATCAAATCTGAACAAAATAAATTAGAGCTTTAGAAAAACGATGCCGATGCTGTATGTCTATATTGTTTCATTGCAAAAAACTAAGCAATTTCTTTGACTTCAGAACAACACAGGATTTACAACAGTGTTGGCACTACATGGACATTTAAACTAAAGAAAAGCAGTCAAATACGATTGGTTTACCAAAATTCTTGTGGATTTTGATCTTAGATACATATACCTGTTTGATAATGGATTCACATTTGAATCCGTGCTAGTGTAGTTACTTTACCCACTAAACGAATTCAAAGGGTCCTTTGTTGTCAGATTTACGTACAGTTTACTACTTGCTTTAGCGGCCAGTACAGCTATGTCGGACCATTGCGCAGTAGGACTATTTGCCACTTTCAGGCGCGAAGGGCGCCAATAATCGGGACGTGGGTGCACATGGTGCCGTAGGCCTGTTTGTATTTGTCCGAGAGTAGCTAACAAAGTTGATGTGAGCGCGCATGGCGTCGTATGAGTGTTATCGTCGGCGATTTCGTAAAGGTTTACATTTGTTTATTTAGAATCTACAATAGTGATACAAAATTGTATACTAATTTTCCTGGTGTTCTTGTTAACTATACAATACAGAGCAATACAATACGGAGTAAATTAAAATATCTTACATTAACTTACGTAACAATTAAAATAAAGCCTAACATTATAATTATATAATATACGGGGGCAAGCATATACTCTACTTGAGAAAACACCGAGATAGTCTACTCTGGTAAAACAAGTAAATGAAGCAATGTTAGAAATTCCTGGGGCACCATGCCACCCGATGCTATGTCCTGAAAACGTGCTTGATCGGTCGACTTTCCTTTTGTTATAATTGCAATGTATCACATTCACAATGTGTCTAATATAATTTTTATCTCCTGTTCGTCTCTGCTATGCGAGGATCTGGGATCTAAAGAAGGTCAGCCGTGCTGTGTTCCGTGACAAATTGGTTTCTACTATGTATCTGTCTAACTGATATTTTACTTGTCGTTCATCGCGCTCTCTTACAGACAGTTATGATGATTGATAACAGCTGTAGCATCTTCTGTTTGTCTGTTTAAAATGCTCCCCATTCAGACTTTTCTGCAGTTTATAGTGTGGATTTACCCCTATAATTGCAGAAACCTGTAACAATCCTACACTGTCTACCCGCCAGGACCATTGGCACGATCAGAGGCCACAATAATACTGATCAACTTTTCAAAAGAATAAGAGTTGCATACCGATTTTTAAAGGAAATTTAAAGAAAGCAGAATAAACCAGGTAATTGCAACAAATTTACAAAATCAATACAATACTAACAATAACTTTCAGTTTTTCGGAAATCCGCCTTGTGTTCCAATTTCAACTTTTATATCAGCCCTGTCAAATATGTATCAAAGTGTCTAATTGTATTGAATTTTGCAGCTGAAGCAAAACCGTTCTAGAGAGTAACTTTATGTACTTATGCAATTTGTAAACTATATTAGTTAGGCCTCCATAAATGTAATCGCAATACCACTACTGTCAGTACCAAACTGAGGTTAAGTTAGCTTAATTTATTGTTTGACTTTAAAGTACAAGCTTGACCTTTCATAATTTCAATTATGGCCAGTAAAGTGACCGGAAAACAGTCTTTGCGCTACTTCAATGATGAGGGATTCCAATCCACAAATGTTAGACGTCGTTATGCTAAATCCCATGTTACAGTTATGCACATATGGGCCTATTTCAACAAGACCGCGTCTGCCTTTTCGATCAAATTTGCTTCACTTCATAACAAAGAGTGTGTCAACTCAACCAAAAATGGTTATTGATTGACTGCTGTATCGATGGCGTGGTTATAACATTCTTTTTATTTGCAAGACGTCTCCTTAAGCAAAACATGACTTTTTGTTGCTACAACTACATTTGTAAACCACATGCATCGCTTTTGTAAGACAAATAAAACCTCTCTTTTGGATCCGATGGTAATTTTAGATATATCTTATTATTTGTTAATTCAAGCAGCGTTATTCACAACGATGTTTTCGACCAATAATAAAGACATAGGGTCTATCATTTCTCATTGTCATTAAAGTCACAAAACACATTGATTTTGTAATTACATGATATCACATACGATATTCACATTTCTCCAAACAGCACATTATTTCACATTTCTTGGCATGAAGACTTACTGTTTGATGCACAGTTTCTCAAAATTTTAAATTTTATTTCATAACTTTTTTCACCAAAATCACATAACATCAGATAAAAGTATAAGACGAGTGTGAGTTTCAATTTTTTCCTTTATTCCTAAACCCCTTAAAGTGCCCTTTGGCAGTTCAGTCTAGGGAGACTATAGTCTAGTACCCTGTAAATATCTGTTTTCAAATTCTGCTCTACAACCATAGATATCTGGAACTTTGCAATTGTAATTAATGTTGCACATTTTGTAAATAGTAAAAATAGTGTTTAAAACTGGAACTGGACAATAAGAAATTTCATTATCAGACGTCTCAAGTGCCCATCCGACACTCTTCCTCAGTGAATAATGTTTACATAGGATTTACGGAACGAGAAAGTTCTAAATAAACAAAACAAAAACAGACAAGTAGTTGTAAGGAGTTTTCTAAATAAACAAAAGGTAACTGACAAAATGTTCTAAAATAATGTTCTAAAAGGTAAACAAAGAGTTGGATACCAAGTCTAAACAAAAAAAAGTACAGTCAAAAGTGTAAGAACATTAAAAACGTTGCAATGCGTTGTCCCATGAGCCTAAGAGTTCAAATCTCAGCCCTCCTTTCGGTTTAATGATGGTAAATGAATGAAATGATGGTAAATGATAGCCCCGTGCTAGTTGGGCAGCCTTGGCTGTGTCTTCAGCCGAATAAATAAATAAAAAATAAAATAAAAACTGAATGTGTTTATAGATAGAAACAAGCCAGCCTCTTAAGGAAAGATATAAACAACATTGCAGGCCAAGTTCCAGTGGATTTTCCTCCGCCATTTACCACCACATGAACAGACACAGCGTTTTCCATCTAGAAAATCCTGATATTCTAGATAGGCAATCAATATGATTTGAAAGGGGAGTTAGAGAAGCTATCTATAAACCTATTCATTCCTAAGTTCAGTAGCATCTTGATTTTTTCATCCATTAGTAAATTGTATGCTTATCGCCTGGTTAGGAATCCTTTCAATGGGCAGCAAATTTCCAATGGAAGATCATAAACAAGATTCAATATTTCATAAAAGTGTATAGAATGTTGATAATGCCTTCTGTTAACCCTCAGGTCAACAGCAACAAAACTTGTGCACGTTTCGGGTATGAACATAGTGTATCCAGCATTCTTAAACAGCCAACGTATACAGTTAGAAAACGTTACTGTGTGAAATAGCCGATTTATGAAATGTATAGTGCATAAGGCTGAATACAGTCCCCGGGTGCCCCTGGCATTTTTTGACAAATGATTGTCTGAAAGAAAAACGTTGCATGTGACAGCTTTCGTGAATTATTGCCACCTAAATCGTTCGTAATGACGCTGGTTGCTTCTATGTCGACATTTTAGCGCGCGCATTGTTTCCTCATAATTATATTGAAATATTTGGACTCACTGCACCTGGAATATCTAACACAATGTTTGGAACCTTTGGCATATGTCATGGCTTTACTGCACTGGATCATGATTCAGCACTGCACGTATTATTTTTTGAGGAAAAACATCTCCCGAAGAACAGGATAAATTCACGAGGAATGGTTAGTTTGGATTCCTCAAATACTGCAAAAACCTGCGTGTACGTCCGGCAGATCTGACTCACGAGAGTATTAGTCCCTTCAGAAGGTCAGCATGTTTTTCCCTTAACATTCAAAGTACTATCTTTAATACTTCTAATTGCTTAATGCGGACAGGGAATTACAGAAAGTAAACGTTAATACCAGACCATGAAAAAATTCTTCTTTACATTTTTGACGCTACTTTCACTTAAAAATAAATGTAACAAATCTTTCACTATGTTGGATGACTTCAGGTTGGATTAGAAAAGAAACAAAAAGTGAATATGAAGAATGTGTCACATTTTAAGTACACAGACCGTTCCGTGATATGTCTAATAAGAAAAAAAGAATTACAGCAACTGAGGAACATGACTAGAACACTACTCCACCCTCATTGTGTCATGTACAGTCTGAACCCTTTTATGGCTACAATCCTGCATTCCTACGTTAAATTTTCAACTTTCTCAATCATCTGGGTCTTTAACTATTACAAATTTTAGGTATAATGAGTGCGGGAACGAGTGAGTAGAAAAAACGTCTGTGCAAAATTTAGTCAGACGTTGCAAAAATCCCTATAGGTACCCCCGATTCCTTTGTGAAAAATTGACCCCGATTAATACCGGTTCAGCGCCCAGAAGTACGGACATAGTAGTCTGCAACTAAGGGTGTCTTTCACTAATAAAATTGTGCCACAACTAAGTCAACTCTGCGGTTGTAGAAACGTAGCATCTATTTTTGAAAACTATAGCTAAAACTTTAACTGAAGTTCAATCGGCATATATGACTCCGTGGGAAGCCGTTGTCAACTCATTTAGAAAAGGATGACCCAGAGAAATGTCACTTCAATAGCAGCACGTATCGTCAATGCAAGGATGCCATCGGCAGGTCGTCAAATTGTTTATGCCATCTTTTAAAGGCTGCCGCACAGCTGCAGGAATTAAGATATTTTGGTGCTCAGACGTCCTGTTGTTTCACTAGCAAGTATGGTCGACACGGGGCTGAAGTAGAAGTGTTTGTCAGAAGCTGATTTAAAAGGATTCAGCGTATATGGAAACGGTGTTTTGCGTTGTTGTCTTCACTCAAAGACGGGGATAGTTCACTTGTAATGTCAATTATTGACCTTTTTCAAATCAATATCACACATATTTGGCTAGGAGAGGTCGACAGGGAAAAAACGTTTATAGTAAAGAATAGATTAAACTGTACTTTGAATAAAGTTTACTATGCTTGTTTGTACTACTACTACTTTGCAGATGTATTATTTCAGGTTTCAAAGTAATACATGTAGAAGATTAAGCATAGATCATAATAAACAAGGCTTTGGACAACAGTAATCAAATCTGCTTGGTTTGGTGTTTCTGTAACATAACGTATCTTAGCAGTCAGGAAGTAAAGATGACCCTATAGCTAATAACTATCTAGGTGTTGCAATTTCTAGCCGTCTGGAAAAGTTATTTTATTCGATTTCAAACAAAAAATTAATTACTTTTCTGGAGGAAAATGATTTTAAAACCAAACCAAGCAGGATTTGGAAAAATACAGAACATATTTGTATTAAAAACCCTTAATTTTCCTAATGCACACAATCCGAAAAACTACTCTCCGCTTGTTTTGTGGACCTATAGAAGGCTTTCGACTCCATTTGGCATGAGGATCTTTTATTATAACGTCTGTCAAAAGGCATTTCTGGTACCTTTTTCGAGATAATCAAGAGTTTATACGATCAATCTCTTGTGTAAAGAGCAATGTTGGACCGAGTAAACGGTAGAGAGCGGTGTGAGGCAGGGCTGTGTTTTAGGCCCCTCGTTATTTAATCTGTATACATGTATAAGTGATTTAATAAACCAGCTGAATACAGGATACCTGGATGCTCCTCTACTTCATCCACATATTTATATGTTTAGCTGTGTCCCCCTTGTTTACTATCAACACTACAGGTAATGATACCTTTAAACTCTGTTCCGATAGTATAACTACTGCACTTAGCTCATGTGGGCAAGAACAAACATTATAGCTACATTTCTCTTTTTCTCTTTTCAATGGCCCAGAGAACATCAGTTCTGCATGTTCTTTAAATCTCTTCCATGCTTTCTCAAACGATGGATGGTTGGTTCCAATGAATTTCAGGGCGAACTCTGCCATTACACAGTGAGTAGAGATCAATTGAATTCAATTCTTATGGAGGCAGCCATTGTTGTTTTTAAGTTGTCAAGGATGATGGATTGCTCTAGGACCTATGACTTCTAATTTGACCTTTTCCACTTAGCAGAAACTTCTTCCGTGACTTCTAATGTGACCTTTGCTACTTAGCACAAACTTCTTCCAGATGGTCGTTGTTAGTTTTTAGTTTTATTTTTAGTCGGGATTGCGACAAGTAGAATAGAGTGGATACGTTGGCAGCACAGCTGATGTCGGGCACCACGTTGAACAAAACCGTCAGGCCCATTGGGTGGCCCTCGAAGAATGGAGAAAAATGTAGACGTCTTACCTCACATCACCTTGTTTTAAAGGTCCACGTTTTTTCCCTCTTCTCCTTCTAGTTGTTGGATTTCTGATCTGTCTGACACCATTTTCTTCACTTGTCCTTGACTACTGACTGCATGACTGATGTGTCGGGTGGAATCAACAACTATACTTACTGACTCGGCCTTCGATGGCAGTGCCAGGTCCTGTTAGATACAAGAAGCAACTAAGACAGATATTGTCCTTTAAATAACTATTGATTTAATAAAGATGATGCTCTCATGCACCAAGGTTAGTTACGCAGAATCACCGCCCACTTAGTGAGGACATTGCCAAGGCATTGTCAAACACTGTTTTGGCAGAAAAACTTCGTTACTTTCGTTTGTTCTTACTCGCATAGGCAGCTCTGCTGATCAAATCTCAATTGTTTGATCAAATCGGGTACCATCGGAAACGCATTTACCGTAATGCATACCGCAATTGTATTTGTAGCTGACTGACGGAGATATGATGTGCCTTAATAAAATTTAAAAATTACCAAACGGTTTTTCTTTGCTGAAAAACCAAACAACAACAGTGGTATAAAGTAAGTATTTCAAAAGAAGTAGTTGAACAGCTGATATAAAAGATGTTACGATTTCCTGGGGAGTGGGGGTGTAGCAAACTCTGTAGATTTCTTTTAAGCTGGAATTTCCATCTGATGATAAGTATTTTGACCTGGACAAAAAGAACGTTTGCGTCAGTCTTCTATACTTGGGAGTTGCGACAATGATTTACATGTTACAATAGTGAAAGAGCAACACCGGGATCAGAGTAATCGGCGTCACTAGTGGACAGCAGATCGCGTCCTGCTCATGTTACCATAGGTTTTTTTTTTCGGATGAGCTATTACCTTTCTTACCGGGATATCAAGCTTATCAAAGCAATAACATACCTTTACAAGGGTAGTGAAATTATATTTTCCGCTTAATTCCACTTAAGGCACACAAAAGGCGAGGCCGACAGAAGAAAACCTGGCAAGACTACGTGAAAGAGTGGACTTCCCGTTCTGTTCCACAACTCCTGACAGCTGCCCAATATAGAAAAGCCTGGCAACAACTTTGCTACATCTGCCTTGACCCCCCGAAGGCCGGAGTCGATCATGGGACTAGGTAAGGTAAGACACCCTTATGAATGTTCATACCATTGAAACGCCATGTCGTATTTCTACTATCACACAATGATTTAGTGTATACGTTAATTTTAATCCGTCTTAGATTGGTTTATTGGTTTTACTTAGCTGCCATGATAGCCGTGAACAGAAGTGTACAAATACTGGCCCGCAGAGGTACGTGGGGTATTCTGTAAATCAAAAGGTTGATAGTAAAGTGGACAGGTAATCTTAACGTTTACATAATTGTTGATACCACTTTATTTCCAGAAGTATGTATGAATATCAGTATCTATCTTGGTATTTATCTGGTACCAACTACTGAGTATCTAATACCAGCTCAGAAAAAAATAGCCATGCGTTCAAGTACCAGAATTATCAAGCAAAAATTTAGGTGTTTAAAAACTAAAGCTATCGTAGAGTGAAACTCGCAGCCACCAAGTACAGTATGTGCATCCTCACTAGAGAGCTTTCAACAATGCTTACAGCTAGATGTGCAGATATTAGGTGTGACAGGCCGGTCAGTGTGATGAAGCCAGAAGCCGCCGCGCTGTGTGCCTGAAATTTTAATTTTTGTTTAGTTTTGGACGGCATTTTGGGGATTGTCTTTCAAATTCAATTACTGCATTCAAAATCAATTACTGCATGTCATACCGGGTACCCATGTAAACTTTGAATAAATTGCGTTTACAAGTAACACTATTAAACCTATGTACCAAGTGGAACAAATATTACCTAAAAAGTTTGACTTCTTTGAATAGTTTTCTTTTTAACACACATATGTATTACTCTACACTGGTTTTACCCTAAAAACGTCCAGCCTTCTTTAATAAGGTAGCGCAGGGACTGACCAAATTGCTTTGTCATTGGTTGTAGTTGCCATAAAAGTTTATAATGTTATATTTGTTGTTTTCAGTCGTGTTTGCCTTCGCGAGGTTTAGCCGTATGTAAGCAAAATTAATATATCTCTCTCCATTCATTTCATATGTTTCAAAGTTTAGAAGCTGATCTGTAGGAACATGTAAGTGGTGTTTCACAAATCCATTCCACATGTTCCAGTTTATTACACAATGTAAGGCTCTGTAGGCTGAGTGACGCTGTTGAAAATATCAGTACGTACATACACTGAGATTACTGCGGTGCACGAATCACCACAAGGGTATCATTTCAGGTATTTCGGGTGACGCAGAAGTCGACCTATAAAGGTTAGCGCTTTTATTAGGTGAAATTCTTTCCCCTTTGATCTGGCCGTGTGCTAGAGGTACTGTCTAAAAGACACTACTGTTTGAAAGCTGACTTTACGTGAGAACTGGTACGATTTATTAGCGTCTAGCTTGGGGCGCGTTTTCATAGCATAGCGATTCAATGAGATGGAAATGCGTAGAGGGTCGGTTTGTGGCATAGGGCACGGGGGTTACCGCAGATTTGTAGATGAAGCTAGAATTAGGCTCAGACAAGTGCAGCCATCACAATCAGAACAGGTTTGACTGTACTACTATTTTGCAGATGCATTATTTCAGGTTTCAAAGTAATACCTGTCGTAGATTAAGCATAGATCATAATAAACAAGGCTGTAAGAATAATTTATATATCTCTCTTCAGGGACATAGTAGTCTGCAACTAAGGGTGTCTTCCAATGTGGTCGGGGATCGTTCACTAATAGAATTGTCTAGATGAGATTCCTTGTCATAAGTGAGTCAACTGACTGGGTTTTTTACAAAAAGGGTAAGAAACTACCCTAGGTGTATGGATTGATAAAGATGCAATACGAATGCACTAGTTTTAATTAACGTTTCATAAAACATGTCATGCTTCTAAAACAAGCTTATCTACAAACTTAGAACCTGATGGGCTCCAAGAGCCTATTCAGAATATTGGAATGCCAATTAGGCCCGGCCAGAAACGTCTTTTGTGTTCCCGATCTTCGTTACAGATAACGTCAGGGACATGTCAGTACAAACAAAAGGGAGCAACTAGACAGGAATATTAGCGGTTGCTAATATAGACAGGTTTGCCTTGTGTTCCAAGGTTGCAGTACATATTATTTAGGGGGACCCCCGGGGGTCTATGAGTATGACGCGAGCTAGTAAAGAAAATAGTACGGACAAAATGCTTGAGCGGCTCAAAGTGGAGACTTCCTACCGAGACGAAAGATCTACTCTACTCTACTCTACTCTACTCTAGAAAGCCTGATGTATTAAAGAGGCAGCTATGTGTAAACTGTGTTGTGTGGTATAGAAACATATCGGCTTTCAGAATGTATGACTTGGATTGTGAAAGGTTTTCCAGTTCGTGTATAAATGCGCCGTATTCACCAGTTTCACACATCTCAGAATGCACCGTCAGCGGACTTCTGGTTCTTAGTGGAAAGCGGAATAACGCAAACGTGCCTGCGATTTTACGACAGTTCTCTTAGCGCAGGAAAGGCGAAGCAACCATTTGTAGGAGGACGGTAGTTATTAACTCCATGAAATGTTTTGGAGGTTATATTTTCAGTTGCGTTTGTCTGTCTGTCATTCTGTCTGTCTGTCATTCTGTTGGTCAACAAGATAACTCAAGAACGGCTGGATGGATCGGTTTCATACTTGGTGCGTTGGTAGGGTCTGACGAAAACTGGAAATGATGAGGTTTTGAGCCCCTAGTGGCTTCCCTTGGTACTGCAGCGGAACTTCCGGTTTTGATATCTCGCGTTCTGGACATTCTAGGGTCATGAATTTTGGATGGTAGGTAGTTCTTTTGCTCGGGAAGAAGTCACGTGAGTTTGGGCTCCCTGGCTGCTTGTTCTGGAACTGCAGGACGGTTTGTTTAAAAAATCTTCGAGAGAGGATAACTAGACAACCGATTGACGGATCGTCGTGAGTTTTGGTATGTAGGTAAGAAAATAAATGCCACCTACATTATGTACTCGTCCGCAGAATGCAGTGACACCATCTCACCCGGGACAGCGTACTTCCCCGGACACTCTTTCATCTCCCGGGCCAGACTGTCCACAGACGCCGGACACAGCATCATCCTCCGAGACAGCCGACGTCTGCATCCCCAGAGGGGAGAGACATCCGTTCCAGGTCCCAGAAGAGCTGTGAGGCCAGTCACACCACCCGAGGCCGACGTGACGGCAGTTCCTGGCACAGCCGATGCGACGAAGCCGATGTGAACCGCCGGACGTGCTCTTTGATGTCCAGCATAGGGATGGAAAAGACAAATGTCATAATGTCTGAAGATATGAGTCATTGGATGCAAACCTGACCCAATGTATTTATACTGTATAAATTCATTTTAGATGTCCTAGTACAGGGACCAGTAACAACAAAACATTTGAACATAAAGAACGGCAGTCATTGTAACAACAACTGATTGTATTGCCAACTACTTGTATTTTATAGCATTGGGCTTCTCCAGAAGCAAGACTAAGGCTGGATGATGATAGACTATATTGTAATCGAAACTAATTGCTAGCTGTTATTCGGTACGTCTAGTTATCAAGCTATCAGGTTCAATGGCAGTATAATATTTGTTTAATGACATAACTGCAATACGACAATCACTTAAGTACAAGGAAGGCATGTATAATATTTATATCAGGACATATGCATAGCTTTGTACAACGTCCAATTATCCCGTGTACGCTTACAACATGAGTTCCCGGTACAGGTGCCACGGTCCTATTGTAATGTGGCTGTGACGGAGGGTGGAGGTCATCAGCAGTAGAGGTCAGGGGTCCAGTCTAAAAGCCTTGACCTAAGCACGTCTCTGTGTCGTTCCTCAGTTTGTCATTTTAATGGTTAGGTCTTAGCTCAGACAAGTAAAGGACTATTCCATTATGAAGGTTAGGCAGGACAGATTTCAGGATGATTAGAAATTGAAATGGACGAAACCACTTCCCCCAACTTCATACCATCATTCAACGTACTAACCCCGTACTTGAATGGTCTTGTCCCTAGGCTCGGCCTCGACAAGACCACAAGATCACCTTACTAATATCAAAACTTCATTCCATCATCCAACGTACTAATCCTGTACCTGTGCGATCCTGTTGTCCCTAGGCTCGGCCTCAACAAGACCACAAGATCACCGTACCAATAACAAAACTTCATCCCATCATCCAACTTACTAACCCGGCCCGTACTTGTGCGATCTTGTTGCCCCTAGGCTCGGCCTCGACAAGACCACCGTACTAATAACAAAACTTTATCTCATCATCCAACTTACTAATCCTGTACTTGTGCGATCTTGTTGTCCCTAGGCTCGGCCTCGACAAGACTACAAGACCACCGTACTAATAACAAAACTTCATCCCATCATCCAACTTACTAATCCTGTACTTGTGCGATCTTGTTGTCCCTAAGCTCAGCCTCGACAAGACCACAAGATCACCTTACTAATAACAAAACTTCATCCCATCATCCAACTTACTAATCCTGTACTTGTGCGATCTTTTTGTCCCTAGGCTCAGCCTCGACAAGACCACAAGACCACCGTACTAATAACAAATCTTGCATCAATACACTAATAAAAACTTAAAAGTTCCGCCGTATTAGTTCCGCCATGTTTCCTTCCCGTTATGCTAAGTAATTTACATGAAGTGCTAAGCACCAGTAGACTAGTATGTCGGCATAACGTACTGCGCCTGCGCAAAACCCCTGATTTTCACGATTTCGTTGGATGTTTGGTGAATGTTGCATCAAAATTTTGCCTGTTGCAGACGATATCTTTTCCTATACAACATCTGAAAATTACAGACAGGTTGTCAACCATATATGCTCTAATACAACCGTATATGAGAAATTCTGTCAAAGTGCTATGCACAATACATTATGGGTTTCGCGCAGGCGCACTACGTTCTGCCGACGTGCCAAAATGGCCACCCCTTAAACTTTGACCTGCCTCTAAGCATGACGGGAAACAAAATGGCGGCGCCCACAAAATCCACCTAAAATAGAACAGGTTTTGCTATCGCAAACCTGTAATTATCTTGTCACACAACACCTGTGTAGCAGATTTTAAGATTTAACAGGTTAACTGACAAATGAGCACTAAAACTTGTGCACGTTTCGGGTATGAAAACAGTGTATCCAGCATTCTTAAACAGCAAAAACATACAGTTAGAAAACGTTACTTTGTGAAATAGTCGATTTATAATATGTATGGCGCATAAGCCTGGAAACAGTCCCAAGGTGCCCCAGGCATTTTTTGCAAATAATTGTCTGAGAGAAAAACGCTGCCGCTGACTTTACGTGACAGCTTTCATGAATTATTGCCGTCTGCCTTCAGTCGTGTTTCATCGCAATTTAACAAGCCCTTTTTGTGGTCTGAGACACAGGATGTATCGATAGATACTGGACAAACCATGCAGCGTGTTATACAGTGTTCTGGAGATCTGACTAGTAGACGAGGAATCGAAGTCTGTTACTGCTAATGTTCGTGATGTCGCCGGATGCTTCTATGTCGACATTTTTTCCTCATATTGATGTTTAAAGATTTGGACTCAACACACCTGGAACATATAACACAATGTTTGGAACCTTTGACATATGCCATGGCTTTACTGCACCGGATCATGAATCAGTACTGCACGTATTATTCTTTGAGGAAAAACATCTCATCTCCCGAACAGGATGACTTGACGAGGAATGGTTAGTTTGGATTCCTCAAATACTGCAAAAACCTGCGTGTTCGTCCGGCAGATCTGACTCACCAGAGTATCAGTCCCTTCAGAAGGTCAGCATGTTTTTCCCTTAACATACAAAGTACTATTTTCAATACTTCTAATTGCATAATGCGGACAGGGAATTAGAGAAGGTAAACGTTAATACCAGACCAAGAAAAAATTCTTCTTTACATTTTTGACGCTACTTTCATATAAGATTAAATGTAACAAATCTTTTACTATGTTGGATGACTTCAGGTTGGATTAGAAAAGAAACAACAAGTGAATATGAAGAATGTGTCACATTTTAAGTACACAGACCGTTACGTGATATGTCTAATAAGAAAAAAAAGAATTACAGCAACTGAGGAACATGACTAGAACACTACCCCACCCTCATTCTGTCATGTACAGTCTAAACACTTTTATGGCTACAATCCTGCATTCCTACGTTAAATTTTCAACTTTCTCAATCATCTGGGTCTTTAACTATTACAAATTTTAGGTATAATGAGTGCGGGAACGAGTGAGTGAAAGAAAAACGTCTGTGCAAAATTTAGTCAGACGCTGCAGAAATCCCTGTGGGTACCCCCAATTCCCTTGTGAAAAATTGACCCCGATTAATACCGGTTCAGCGCCCAGAAGTACGGACATAGTAGTCTGCAACTAAGGGTGTCCTCCAATAAGGGGATCTTTTGTCAGAAGCTGATTTAAAGTGATTTAGCAAATATAGAAATGGTGTTTTACGTTCTAGTCTGCATTCAAAAAAGGGGATAGTTCACTTGTAATGTCTATTATTGACTTTTTCCAATCAATATCACACAAATTTGGCAAGGAGAGGTCGAAAGGGATTGTTTTTTTCGAAAACGTTTATAGTAAAGAATAAATGAAACTGTACTTTGATTAAAGTTTACTATGCTTGTTTGTTCTACTACTATATTGCAGATGTATTATTTCAGGTTTCAAAGTTATACCTGTGGCAGATAAAGCATAAATCATAATAAACAAGGCTCTGTACAAGAGTAGTCGAATCTGCTTTGTTTGGTGTTTCTGTAACGTAACGTATCTTAGCAGTCAGGAAGTAAAGATGACCCTAATAACTATCTAGGTGTTGCAATTTCTAGCCGTCTGGGAAAGTTATTTTACTCGATTTCAAACAAAAGAATACTGACTTTTCTGGAGGAAAATGATTTTAAAACCAAACCAAGCAGGATTTGGAAAAATACAGAGCATATTTGTATTAAAAACCCTTAATTTTCCTAATGCACACAATCCGAAAAACTACTCTTCGCTTGTTTTGTGGACCTATAGAATGCTTTCAAATTCCATTTGGCATGAGGATCTTTTATTCAAACTTTTGTCAAAAGGCATTTCTGGTACTTTTTACGAAATAATCAAAAAGTTCATACGATCAATCTATTGTGTAAAGAGCAATGTTGGATCGAGTAAACTATAGAGAGCGGTGTGAGGCAGGGCTGTGTTTTAGGCCCCTCGTTATTTAATCTGTATACATGTATAAATGATCTAATAAACCAGCTCAATACAGGACACCTGGATGCTCCTCTACTTCATCCACATATTTATATGTTTAGCTATGCCCCCCTTGTTTACTTTCAACACTACAGGTAATGATACCTTTAAACTCTGTTCCGATAGTGTAACTACTGCACTTAGCCCATGTGGACGAGAACATACAATATAGCTACATTTATCTTTTTCCCTTTTGAATTGCCCAGAGAACATCAGTTCTGCATGTTCTTTAAATCTCTTCCATGATTTCTCAAACGATGGATGGTTGGTTCCAATCGATTTCAGGGCATTTTCCCGCGAACTCTGTCATTACACAGTGAGTAGAGATCAATTGAATTCAATTCTCATGGAGGCGGCCATTGTTGTTTGTAAGTTGTCAAGAATGATGGATTGCTCTAGGACCTATGACTTCTAATGTGACCTTTTCCACTTAGCAGAAACTTCTTCCAGATGGTCGTTGTTAGTTTTTAGTTTTATTTTTAGTCGGGATTGCGACAAGTACAATACAGTGGATACCCTGGCAGCACAGCTGATGTCGGGCACCACGTTAAACAAAACCAACAGGCCCATTGGGTGGCCCTCGAAGAATGGAAAGAAATAGACGTCTTACCTCACCTCACCTTGTTTTAAAGGTCCACGTTTTTACCTCTTCTCCTTCTAGTTATTGGATTTCTGATCTGTCTTACGCCAATTTCTTCACTTGCCCTTGACTACTGACTGCATGACTGATGTGTCGGGTGGAATCAACAACTATACTTACTGACTTGGCCTTCGATGGCAGTGCCAGGTCCTGTTAGATATCATTAGTTGGGAAAGGTGTTGAAATTGTTTTTATGTTTCTATCTTTACACAGCAAATATAAACATGTGTCCGAATTGGCTTAAATGAAGTAAACATAGTGAATAGCTAGGACTCACTCTTCTTCGCCAGAGAAAAATTGAGTTGGTACAATACTATACTGTTTGTACTTGAATCGAATCTAAATGTATCAGCAGTTTTATCAAACGGTGGTTCAACCTAGTCAACCTGATTGAAGATATCGAAAGACTTACTATCTGATAGAAATCACAAGGATTTGTCTACTCGTCTTAAGGGTTGAATTTTAACTTATGACAGTAAAACCTATATACCACAAAAAAATGTAATTATAAATAATTGAAATTTTCTTATCTAGATTGTCATTTTCAATAACGTTCAACATATGAGGGTTGCTATTTCGCTTTTCCGGCGACTCAGCGGAGCGCGAATATAAGTTGCGTCAGGCCCGCTGTAGTTTTAGGAGGCTCCTAAAAAGAATGTAAACAAACATCGACAACAAACATGGCCGCCATCCATGCGAGCGCCTAGGAGTTGGCAGTTTTCCAACACGTTTTTACGGCGCAATGACGTTGATATTTTACTCCCCAAATGTCATTATGAACCCAGGTAGGCTTACTGCGGATGAAAATGTGTAAAACAACGATGTTTAGAATAGTGAAAATCTTACATAACATCGCTTTAACAACCAAAATATAGTTAGAAAACGTTACTGTGTGAAATGGCCGATTTATAAATTGTATGGCGCATAAGCCTGGAAACAGTCCACAGGTGCCCCCTGGCATTTTTTGACACATGATTGTCTGAAAGAAAAACGCTGCCGCTGACTTTAGGTGACAGCTTTCGTGAATTATTGTCGTTTGCCTCCAGTCGTGTTTCATTGTAATTTAATAAGCCCTTTTTGTGGTCTGAGACACAGAATGTATCAATAGATAATGGACACCACATGCAGCGTGCTATACAGTGTTCTGGAGATCTGACTAGTAGACGGTGAATCGAAGTCTGTTACTGCTAACGTTCGTGATGACGCTGGTTGCTTCTATGTCGACATTTTAGCGGGCGCATTGTTTCCTCATATTGATATTTAAAGATTTGGGCTCAACACACCTCGAATATCTTACACAATGTTTGGAACCTTTGCACATGCCATGGATTCACTGCACTGGATCATGAATCAGTACTGCACGTATTATTTGAGGAAAAACATCTCCCGAAGAACAGAATGAATTCACGAGGCATGGTTAGTTTGGATTCCTCAAATACTGCAAAAACCTGCGTGTACGTCCGGCAGATCTGACTCACCAGAGTATCAGTCCCTTCAGAAGGTCAGCATGTTTTTCCCTTAACATTCAAAGTACTATTTTGCATACTTCTAATTACATAATCCGGACAGGGAATTACAGAAAGTAAACGTTAATACCAGACCATGAAAAAATTCTTCTTTACATTTTTGACGCTACTTTCAAAAAATGTAACAAATATTTTACTATGTTGGATGACTTCAGGTTGGATTAGAAAAGAAACAAAAAGTGAATATGAAGAATGTGTCACATTTTAAGTACACAGACCGTTCCGTGATATGTCTAATAAGAAAAAAAAGAATTACAGCAACTGAGGAACATGACTAGAACACTACCCCACCCTCATTCTGTCATGTACAGTCTGAACCCTTTTATGGCTACAATCCTGCATTCCTACGTTAAATTTTCAACTTTCTCAATCATCTGGGTCTTTAACTATTACAAATTTTAGGTATAATGATTGCGGGAAAGAGTGAGTGAAAGAAAAACGTCTGTGCAAAATTTAGTCAGACGTTGCACAAATCCCTTCGGGTACCCCCAATGCCCTTTTGAAAAATTGACCCCGATTAGTATCGGATCAGCGCCCAGAAGAAGGGATATAGTTGTCTGCAACTAAGGGTGTCCTCCTATAAGGTCGGGGATCGTTCACTAATACAATTGTCTAGATGAGATTCCTTGTCATAACTGAGTCAACTAACTGGTTTTGTGTTAGTTGCGGTTATAGAAATGTAGCATAAATCTTTGAAAACTATATAGCTTAAACTTTAACTGAAGTGCAATCTGCATATATTTATATAGATTTTGTGGATATCCGTTGTCAACTCATTTAGAAAAGAATGACCTGGATAAATGTCACTATAATAGCAGCACGCATCATAAATGCAAGGATGCCATTGGCAGGTCGTCTTTATATGTCATGCCATGTTTCAGAAGCTCCCGCACAGCTGCAGGAATTATGCTGTTTTTGGTCCTCAAACGTCCTGTTTCACTAGCAAGTATGGTCGACACGGAGCTGAAGTGTTTGTCAGAGGCTGATTTAAAGGGATTTAGCAGATATAGAAATGGTGTTATGCGCTGTGGTCTTCACTCAAACACGGGGATAGTTCACTTGTAATGTACATTATTGACCTTTTCCCAATCATTATCACATATATTTGGCTAGGAGAGGTCGACAAGGACTTCTCATTTTCTAAAACGTTTATAGTAAAGAATAGATTAAACTGTACTTTGATTAAAGTTTACTATGCTTGTTTGTACTACTACTATTTTGCAGATGTATTATTTCAGGTTTCAAAGTAATACCTGTAGTAGATCATAATAAACAAGGCTTTGTACAGCAGTAGTCGAATCTGCTTGGTTTTGTGTTTATGTAACGTAACGTATCTTAGCAGTCAGGAAGTAAAGATGACCCCAATAACTATCTAGGTGTTGCAATTTCTAGCCGTATGGGAAAGTTATTTTATTCGATTTCAAACAAAACATTAATGACTTTTCTGGAGGAAAATGATTTTAAAACCAAACCAAGCAGGATTTAGAAAATATACGGAACATATTTGTATTAAAAACCTTAATTTCCCTAATACACACAATCCGGTAAACTCCTCTTAGCTTGTTTCGTGGACCTATCGAAGGCTTTCGAATCCATCTGGCATAAGGATCTTTAGTCAAAAGCATTTTTGGTAATTTTTTCGAAATAATCAAAAGTTTATACGATCAATCTCTTGTGTAAAGAGCAACGTTGGATTGAGTAAACGGTAGAGAGCGGTGTGAGGAAGGGCTGTATTTTAGGCCCCCCGTTATTTAATCTGTAAACATGTATAAGTGATCTAATAAACCAGCTGAATACACTCAGTAGATCTAAGGCGGCCCACGGCATATATTAGTTACCACTTGGGTCCTGAATGGAAATTGGCATAACTCAACAATACATGTATCAAAATGTCTCAAATTTTCAGGGGAGATATATTAGATGTATATCAGTGCGTCTAAATAAGTTTGACGTTGTTATGCTCAGTCGATTTATTTATTTTACCAAAATAATAATGCCATTATTTTCTGTAAAAAATGGAGTTTGCGGAACTATTCCCAAAGTCCAACAGTTTTTTTTGTGTACAGCTGCTAACACATTACAGTCAAACCTACCCGAGAGGACACCTGTCTAAAAAGGACACATGCAGTCAATGGGCACATTAGAACAGTCCCATCCATTTTTACATAGTTAAGACCCTTTCCCAGGAGGACAACTGTCTTTCCCAACCAGAGGACACTTTTTTTCATCCCAAGGGGCACTCAGACCTGTCTCACAGGACAATATTGATTGACAGCAGCACCCAGCCGGGCGAGCCAAGAAACAATATTTTTTGATACAGTAGACACATGATTGTTGCACAAGGGATTTGTCAGTGAATTTTACCCCTATAACGCTTAAACAACAGCAGCCAATCAAGGGTGCCAAAAAGGCATAAAAGGACGTTTGTTTATGATAATGGAGGGTGCAGTGGTGATAATGAATGAACAAAAATTAACGCTAACGCTCAAAAATTGAACTGTTACAGCTAGATATTTTTTGTCTGGCAGGAACAGATAGAAAGCCTATATTATTCTAGGATTCTAATTTAATATTTAGTATAAACGTGCTACATATACATTTGTACTTGCATAAGCCTATTACTGGCTACATGATATACACCTGCCAATCCTTCGGATGACCAACCCTGTCTGGGGAGGACACCCTTCTCAAAGGACATTTTTGCTCAGTCCCCTAAGTGTCCACTACAGACAGGTTTGACTGTACCTTCTATTAGAAACCCGTTAGTTATATCAAGATTTCCCTTCCTTTCTTCTTAAAAATCGTTGTTTTTTTAATATTAAAGATAGATTTTTAGGGTAGCTCTTCAAAAATTGGCTTATAACAAAACGTAGCAATCCTTTTACAATACCTTCAAATACATTTGGTGTAGAACGGGACATAACGCATCGTTTCACGTTATTTTTTTCCTTCCTGAAAGTTGACTATAGTTCTTTAAAATGGTTCAAAGTCTGTACTACAAATTTGTAGCAGGAAAGAAACATTTCCCCCATTTTCTCCCATCAATCATCATTGATCATGTTGACAGCCCCCGCATTTGCATCAGGGCTCAGGGCCATTGTTTTGCGCAGTTCTGCGTGACACACCCGTCGAGCACTCGTTTTCATTTCACCCCAACGTTTACTAAAAGACAGTTGCAAATGTCAAAAGTCGTGATTGCTAGCTTGAGTTTGCTGACTCTCGGTGTCTCTTAAGGGAAGACAGCACATGGGGGTCTTTAAGCCACAGTAATACTAGTAACTGTTTTAAGGTGACGCTCAAATCCTGTGTCTGGTGATGTAAACCTGGTCTTAAGTAACTTAGCTGCGGACAATCGATAAAAAATTTGCATTGATGGTTTCAGAAAAGACCAAAATTTTATGTGAATCATAGAGGAATATTCAAACCACAGTTAGAGAGATTGCTGTACGCTGAAGGTGACGCCCAAATCTTTTGTCCGGTGATGTAAAAACCCGGTCTTAAATAGATTTACTCTTCTTCCTGTTGCCATCTCAACTATAGAGTCGCTTTGATCTCCTGGCGGTGCACACGTCACTTTTTACTTAAGCTTAATGCCTCTCGATGTTGGGAAGACAACACATGCGAGTCTTTAGACCACAGTTAGGGAGATTAGTGTTAAAGTTGACGCCCAAATCTTTTGTCTGGTGATGTAAACCCGGTCTTAACTAAGTCATCTCCCCGTCCTGTTGTCATCTCGACTATAGAGTCGCTTTGATCTCCAAGAGTTGCAAACGTCTGTTATCAAAATGTTCCTTAAGTAGCGTAACTGTTAGAGTATAGCATTGAATCCTTGTAGATTCATTGGAGAGTTGTCTACGAAAGTCGTTGTAATTTTGGTGAGGCTTTAGAGTTGTAGTGTGATGAATTAATTAGCGATATGTGAAGGACAAATCATCTGTCAATCAATTCAGTCCTGTTATTGAACTCAAAAATAGGCTGAACATTCCCCGAAAAGGAAGATTTAACAACTAATAGTGATAAATCCCAGATAAGCCTGTTTTCATTGGCATTTGATGCTTTAGGCAAAGATTATCGGCTTTACTTGGCTTCTATCACTATTATCTAGGGATTACCGGCATACTTAGATCACCTTTTTGGTTCATCGCACAAGAAGATAGGTGTATTATCTGCAACCTTACAAGAAGATAGGTGTATTATCTGCAACTTCGCAAACTGACATTTCTTCTTGGTCTAAAGTGACACCTTCAATGTTTATGTTAGTTTGTACGCTATAGACTCACTGCCACAAACAGAAAGAGTACGGCAGCTAAGGAACACTAAGGAACACTAGGTAATATTTTACAGTAGTTAAGCATTGTCTGCGATATTACAGATGTATACCTAGCCACGAAAGAAACATATACTTTTTCCAATTTCTAGGTTCAGTGATTTTTACGACGCCATTTTGCAAAATGGTTCAAATCAAACGGTTAAAAAGGCATAACCCGTACGTTACCACAACACAAACTCTGTAAATTTGTGTGTTGTTCACTGACCTTCTTAGAGATGGTAGCATATGTGGTCTCAGAAAATCAAAGCAAATCTTGCTTGAATAGACATTTTTCACACTGTGCCCATGAAGGGCTGGTACTAGAAAAGAGTCTTCATTTGCTGGAGTCAAATTGTGTGTTTAGTTCACAGTTCCATGGAGGTAGAATCTCTTTTCTTACCTCCATTACAGTTCACATTTTAAAGACTAATACACATTCAGGGTTTTGAGTGGTGAAACCAAGGGTATTAGGTATTCATAATGTATTTTATTAAACCAATCACATTGGTGTTTCATACAATTTATGTGGTCACAAAGTTTCAGACAATGACCGTCAATGTTGTTTCTAATGTGCTTTTCATATAAGACGTTTATTGCAAATTCTTGCCTAATGCCTATTTATAAGTGTAAGATTTGTTTGTTTGAGCCTTTGTAAGTTTGCATTTTTCTGTGATAATATGGCATAACCTCTGCTGTAAAATGCTCTAGGTTCCCTAAATTGCTGGAAAAAATAGACCGAGGGAGTATAACGAATTCCCAAGGTGGCTAAGCGTACTCCTCAGATTGGCGAACTGTAAGTCAGCGGAAAAGGGATGTGGGTTTTGTATCGGATAACTTTCTTGGTACAACTGTAGAAAACGCACGTAAAGCCTTTGGATAAGTCGTGCTTTGCTTGGATAAAACCAGACTTGCTTGCTGTTACTAAGGGCATGTTACTAGTATTCACTGTATCATCGTATCCACGTATCTTTTGGTATATCCAATGTTATAAAAAGACCTCGCCTTCTTCGCCCATCCATTGTAACCACCATTCCTTGATTTGACCAAAGAGACCAAAATTTTGTTTTTTGTTTTGACTGTTTGCTCAGCCATGTTGGAAAGCAGTCCTGGGGGTCCGCCAATTAACTCACCAGGAGAAATTAGCGCGCGATTCGGATGCAAAAGAGCAATCGGGACTGGAGGTGGTAAGGGCCCCGTTCCACTAGGACGGTGCTTTCACCGTGCTCTCTCTTCAACTAACACTGAAACTTATATATATTTACAAGCAAGAAGCTTGCACTTGGTTCATTATAATATTGCAGTAGCAAATCATCATATTTGAATGAGTTAATGGGCAAGGCAGTCCTGAGCCGCCTTAGATCGGCTGAGCAGGGCACCTGAATGCTCCTCTGCTTCATCCGTATATTTACATGTTTAGCTATGTCCCCCTTGTTTACTATCAACACTACAGGTAATGATACTTTACCTTTAAACTCTGTTCCGATAGTATAACTACTGCACTTAGCCCATGTGGGCGAGAACATACAATATAGCTACATTTCTCTTTTTCTCTTTTCAATGGCCCAGAGAACATCAGGTCTGCATGTTCTTTAAATCTCTTCCATGCTTTCTCAAACGACGGTTGGTTCCAATCGATTTCAGGGCATTTCCCCGCGAACTCTGTCATTACACAGTGAGTAGAGATCACTTGAATTCAATTCTCATGGAGGCAGCCATTGTTGTTTGTAAGTTGTCAAGGTTGATGGATTGCTGTATGACCTCTGATTTCTAATGTGACCTTCGCCACTCAGCAGAAACTTCTTCCAGATGGTTCTTGTTAGTTTATGGTTTTATTTGTATTCGGGTTTGCGACAAGTACAATACAGTGGATACAAAGGCATCAAAGATGATGTCGGGGCACGAAGTTGAATAAAACCGTCAGGCCCACTGGGTGGCCCTCGAAGAATGTAGACGTCTTACTTCACCTCACCTTGTCTTCAAAGTTCACGTTTTTCCCTCTTCTCCTTCTAGTTGTTGTGTAACAAACTCTGTATATTTCTTTTAAGGTGGAATTTCCATCTGATGACAGAAATGCCGTGGCAATTTTGATGGAACTACAGATGAATCGTGTACAATGGTAGAATGTTGTATTTTCATAATTTGGTTAGCAAAAACATTTGTATGTTAATGTGTTATTGTTAAGGTAATTTTGTCTATTTCAATGATTTGAAATTTATTGTAGGTAACCATCTGCTCCCAGAGAAACACATTCTTCAAAAATATTTTGATGTCACAGAAAGTTGCCAAGCCCACCCTTACTTCCAATGGAAAATATTGCACAACACATACTCCTTAAGAGTTAGTTATATAAAAGTTCTATAAGCAAGGTCTCTCAGATACTGACAAATGTCAGTCATGCATTGCGGTTATGTTAAAAACTTTTTGTCTGAATGTAAGATTACCAAATCTATGTGATTAGAACTGGGAAAACGATATTCTATCGAATAGAGAAGCTATTATACGTGACGTAATGATAGGTTATAATCATCACAAGATTAAAAAATATTCAATTAGCACTCCATTCAAAAAGAATTATGAATCGCCGAATAAAAAGACAAAACAGTAAATAGTCTGACAAAATTTATATAGAAATAAGAAGTAGTAACATAGCCTCTTTTCTTTAGAAATCAATCTTATTTAGTAAGAGGAGGTTCTTTCAACATAAAAATAATCTTAGAACTTACTTTTAAAAAAGAAGATAAGATTTAGATTATTATAAGAGAAATTAGTCCATGTACTTTTGGAATACAATTGACAAATTGACAAATCAAAACCAGTGGAACTGTTTGTCATCACCAGGATTATTTTAGAAATCCATTTTTGCGTAATGCTTTAAGCATGGTATGAAAATATTCAGTTGCAAAGACATATTGAAATATTTGATTATTTGATAATAGACCCTGGGATTATTGTGGTTTAAAAGGTGTCAGCCATGTCCTGTACATTCAAATTACATCATAATAAATACAACATAACAATTCTACCATAATAACTTACTAACTACAATATCTATACAACACAACAATATAACAACTACACCATAATTACTTAATAACTACATATATAAACACAACTTGATACCAATTGCTGATAGATACTCGTCACGGCTACTTGTTACAGGTTTGGTAACTCACAAAAGAATAACAAAAACAAACTATTGCTGCAGCAATAGAAATGTAGTGGAGTTTAGAGGTATACCATGTATGTTATCACCAAGTGTCGAGGCGTGAGTTCTTGTACCTGTCGTCCTTAATATTGGCAGTCAGTTTTGTGTCCCACCACTTTATATTCATGTTAAAATTAATGATGGTTCGAAACCAGATTACCACGTAGAACGATGTTTCATAATTTGAGCAAGAAATACGTTTACATTACATTGTGGCTAGGCACTCTCAACACATTTACAAAAGAATATTATCTCGATCTGTTTAGTTTGATGAACGACGCATCGGTAACGCATCACTAAGGAAGTAATGTTGTTTGTATATCGGCATTCTTTATGTCAGGTTTGAAAGTTTCCGACCCGAAATGTTTGTCAATAAAGCAGAGATCGGCATATGAAAGAAATGTTGATCTCTGGGTTTACCTTTGCTCAAGGACGGGAATAGTACACTTGTAATGGGGGCTCCCAGTCATTATTGACTCCACCAATGGAAATCATTTTTACTATAGAAAAATAAAGCTGCTAAATTTGAAATCACGGAGATGATACACAGACGAATTACCATCAAATCATATTGACTGTGAGGTTTAAAGAAACCGTGGCGGACTTGCTGGAAAGCAGAAGCATTGCAGAATAAAACCACTGATAACATACAGACCAGAAATGTATACAGATACAGGTACGTTAACGACTACATGGGATGTAGAAACGCTATTAGTAATAGATAACGTCCCAATATACAGTCAGTTTGGGCCGCAATTGTAAGGGAAGTACAACAGAATATCTGTGCTCTTCCTAGCTTACCGCTGTCCAATTTTAAACTTTGATTGGCCATGTACAGTCAGCTTGCTTTACTGAGACATGGATAACACCTCCGACCCTGGATGAAGTTTTATCGATTGAAGATTATAGACTTTTAAGAAGGGCAGTGAGTACGGTAATAGTGGAGGAGTGCATTGCCAAAGACATGCCGGTCAAAGAGACTTCACGACCTCGAAGTCGACACGTCAAATGTTATGTGGCTATCATTTCGGCCAATGTGGCTGTCCAGAACTGTTCGAGTTCGGGTTCTTGGTATTGTAAAGCATTCACAATGTAACAACAATAAAGCAGGTCTGGCGACATGATTCAGTCTGTGACAGTCTACGGAAAACAACAACCACAAGCTGATTTATATCCCAAACAAATTATATAATATTGTACATTATTGTACATTATCGTATGCATTGCTACAAACTATTATTATACATTATCGTGTGTTTTGTTGTAAACTATACACAATTTGAGGGGTGACTCTTACCACTGTGTGTTTGAAGCTTGTGAATGAATGAATGAGTGAGTGAGTGAGTGAATAAATAAAAAAATACATTTGTAAAACCTACTGTTTAAGAAAGACCTGCTGTTTAAGAATATACCAATTAACTTTTTTTCTAAATATCAAATGTTAGCAGACCATTTTTGCAGAAAGGTATTTTTTAATGTGTGTAATTCATTTTGTGCGTAGGTGACATGCTGAAAAAACTAGTTATCATAATAAAAAGCACGTGTACAAAAATGAGCTTGGTGAGGTACACAGTATATTACAGGATTTTATTATCTTTAAAGTGATATTACTATCAGATTAAATTTGCTTTCTGTGCACTACACTGTTAATGTTCCTACCCCTCCTCTTTTCTTTGTATTTCCCAGACAAACATGCACGCAGTTCGGGGGTTAGATCACGGTCACGACGTAAAACGGTAGAAGATAAAAAGAAGGTTGACTATAGACGTTAGCTGGACGGGAATGAATCTGATGATGGGAGAATAAACTGATTAACTCTTACTGTACACTGGTTGTAACGGAACTCAGTTCAAGTATATATCTACAATGTTTCATTCAAAACACTGAGGAAGACGTTTAAGGTCTCATGATGGAATCAAACTGCATACATGTAGTTAAAAGTTCGTTAATAATATGGTTGCAATTGATCGAATAGTATACCAGAGGAGTTAGCTGGCTATAGTTAGGGCGCTCAGTTTGCAAACTATTCTCTAGCCGTCTAACTCCTCTGGTCTATTTAGCCAATTTGTACTAATTTCCAGCAACATGTGAAGCTTGGTAGGGGCTAATTTTTATTGGATGAAACGTGGTGAAACTAAACAAAGCTTTCAAGAATGTTCAGAAAATAAAGAAATCCAATTTTCATCAACTGATTAATTTTACAGGCAATTTAAAAAAAGGACTAGATTTCTGATACAAATATGGTTATAGGAACGGTGATTAACTTAGAAGGTTATGTTTTGAATAAAGTCAAAGTTGCTTTTAGGTGCCGTCTGTCGGTCTGTGGCATAACTCGAGAAGTTACAGACAGATCCTTATGATATGTATGTGGAGTCAGCAAAACAAAAGAAAAGACAAGTTTGATTACTGAGTTAGAGTGGAGAAAACTGGTAACATGCAGTGGTCAGAAAAAGTAGTTAAAGGATTGATTTGGAATAATAAAACATTTTAAAGAAAAGATTGGCTGCAAATGATGTAATCGACTGTACTGCTACCGTTAGGTTAATGACAGGTGAAGTTACCTTGTTAGTCACTAGAGACCCTGCCGTCCAGAATTCTGAGGTCGGCTTGAATACACAGATCAGTTTGAAGTCGTCCAAACTTGTCTGGGGGGGGGGCGCTTTGTCAAAACATTGTCTACTACCAACGTAATTCGAGGAGATGTCAGAGAAACCGTCGTTGTTAATTTCATCATCTACATATTAGGCACGAAGATTAACAATACGCGAATTCAGATTTCCCCCAAGTAGAATCCCTCCGCACTATATTTACAAATTTCCTCTTCTAATATTTGTAACACATGATTATCTGCATTTCTATGGGTGGAAGTACTGGAAACTTACCACAGAATGTCTTTAGAACACATTCTACACACGGCTTTCACAACTTACATTCTACACACGGCTTTCACAACTGGCACATTCTACACATGGCTTTCACAACTAACACATTCTACACATGGCTTTCACAACTAACACATTCTACACATGGCTTTCACAACTAACACATTCTACACACGGCTTTCACAACTAACACATTCTACACATGGCTTTCACAACTAACACATTCTACACACGGCTTTCACAACTAACACATTCTACACATGGCTTTCACAACTAACACATTCTACACACGGCTTTCACAACTAACACATTCTACACACGGATTTCACAACTAACACATTCTACTCACGGCTTTCACAATTATCTCAGTACAACATCGTTGATAATATTTCTATGGTTGTGTTCAAGCTACTGCGTCACCACATTGGTAAACAGTGCTCCTGTCGGGCGACAGACGTCATGTCTGTTGTAGTGAACGAAACACTAGCACAGTACCATTGTGATGTAAGTAGCGTTTGTGCGCCAACATTGAAAGTCAAGTCGACGTTTATTGTACAATTGCAATGGGTACAATGTATAGCAAGGTGTGTAAAAGACAGGCAAAATATGAAAGGAAAAAAAGTTTTTTGGCCGGCACAAATATCCATGTGCAAATAGAAGCCTTAAGGAAAAGGCGCATATAAAGCCCCCAGAAAGCCCAGTTGTAGAGTCAGATGAAGAGGCTACTAGTACAAAAACTAGTACCCTTGGTCGCAGTCTCCTTGAGGTTCACACGCACGCCCAGCTCTCGGCCGCTGGAGAGCTTGACGCCGCTTCACAAAGTGCTAGCCCCCGACTGTAGCCTGCCGTCAACTTTCGCTCGTTTCTGCTTTTGTGCACCCAGGGTAAAAACTAGGGGACAAATCATCAGGAGAAGCCCGAGATGAAATCATTCTCATTCCAAGGCAGAGTTGTGGAAATAACAGCGCAGAACTGCGGATAAAAGGGCAACGGGATAATGTAAACTCACCAAGTAACCGATCAGGGACAGAAACAAAGGGGCCGTGGAAGATACAACGCCTCAATTGACCTACAGGTGATTAGAGTATGGCGGGTAGATAGGTGAGGAAAAGTAGCGTTAGGATGGAAGTTCTTAATGTCTTCCCTGTTTGGCCGTCAGAAAATAAGACATTCTAATTCCGACTATACTAGTACAGATATTAATATAAGAAGTGGCATCGTGTAACGTAATGTAGAGACAACCGAATTGAAAAACACACAGGAGTATTTCTATTTGTTTGTAAGCTACGAAAGAGAGTGAGTGAGTGAGTGTAAGTGTGCATTCTTGTTTGTGCTTATGTCTTTATTGCAGTCTCATGTGTTCAGCAAAGTGGGGGAAACAGTAGCAAACACTGATCCTAGCTTGGACGCCAAGTTAACTGTAAACGCATACACCTGGCAGCCAATGCATCCTAGCGGTTGAAAAGGGTCATGCAGTCGTACAAATATCAAATCAGTATTAAATTTGAAATATTCTGGCGATTTTGACTAGCATTTCATAAGCTAATTTGGTATTTTAGAAGTGAACAGTGAAAGATGAAATAAATCAAACATAGTTATCTTGTTGTCTCCTGCGCAGGCCTTTTGGATCGCTGGCGTTTTATAGCTTTTTTTTCTGTTTTTTTAATCTCTCGCCTGTATCTATATATGGCCAAGTTTAATCAATACCGCAATCCTACTGGCTAGGGATTTCTAACGATACTTTGATATCCGTAAAATGTTAAAAATACCTATTTGTGCCATGACGAAGGCAAGCTGTGTACAACTTATGCGGCTCGCTTCGGCAGCTTTCAGAGGCTCTATTGATACATAAGAATACTAACAAGCTACGCAACTGTTTAGGTTATTTGCTTCATAATATACATAAATATACGTGAGTACCTTACAAATTATCAAATATTATAGGGCCTACGGAGACAAGCCAACATCGCAACATTTATGTCAGTGTTCAGTGGGATAGCTGAAAGTTTCAAAGGCTGGTGAACTTGGAAAGCGTAATGGTTTAAAACTGAAGATGTCACAAAAAACAATCGTTAACTGTCACCAAAAAAAAGTCGTTGTGTGTAACGAAGATTTGAAAGGTTTATTATTAGTATGGATTGTTAGCTATTGAAGGTAACAATAATTGACAGGATCTCTGCACTATTTTGGCTAATTCTGCAATACAGACTGCAAACCATTTGTACTGCTGTTAAATGTTGTGAAATTCACGTTAAATATTTGGTAACAAATACTTAGCTTTATCTGTGTTGGTAGAAATTATTCTGAAGGAAATTTGAACTGCAATTTTCAGCACAAAAATTGAGCTAACAAAAGGCGTTCTAAGCATAAGGCGTACATTGCTAGATAATAATATTTTATTAAAGGAATATTTGACTTAGTAATACGATTCAAGGCAATAATTGTCAGAATTACAGAACCAATCAACCGTCGAGAGGATTCATAGTCTATCAACAAACGTTAAGAATGTATTGGTTAGTAATATATTTGGGAAATGTCAGTAATATATTTGGGCAGCTCGGTAATTGCATAAAAACAAATCTGTTGAAACGATGGCAATATCAAAGGAGGCACCCCCTATGCCTGCAGTGTCACAGAGAATTTATGTGCCATGTTTTGTCATGTTTTTCTATTCCCATGTGTCTATCTTTTAATGTAATAAAAGCTGACCGGTTCTGTGTGGGCCTGTTTGCAATTAGATATAGTTCTAAATGATATACCGGTGGGTTACTTTTAGATTTTGTATACCATTCCGACCTACCACAGTTTTTTTACGAAGAAAAAATATATTTCTTTACGGGAAGACAAATATATAACAAACAACAAATGATATAACAAATTCATCTAAAACGTCTCAACAACTATTCAGTAATTTTCCAATCACTTATACTTAATGGATACGTTATGGATAACAAGCTTAGAACAAGTAATAACAACAAAATGCGGTCTGTTAAGGCACCCTGAAAAAATTTTGATATCATTAAGACGCCATGTCGTATTTTTTCTGACACTTGGACAAAACGTTTTTCCAATATTTCAAGTCACTTTGAGTTATTGTCTGGCGGAATTTATAGCGCCTTTCACAAATATCAACACCACTTTTTTTCCATGAAAAATAGTGAACCAGTGTAGGGCAACAACTCGACCTCTACTGATGATATGTAATATGTTTTTGTGATCAAAATATGTCCGTTACAATTTATTTTTCCCTAGAATTTCTTGTTTTCTTGTATAATATGTGTTTGCCTTATATATCTTGATCAGTTTTGTGCATTGCCGTCATGCTTGATGAGAAACAATATTTGTCTTTCTTTCTTTCCTTCTTTGTTTTACCAGGTCTGTGACCTGTATTTCAGGTGTCCCTAGATACATACAAGGAAAGGCACGGTACATAAGGCACGGTACATAAGCTTAAAAAATATTTGAAACAAAAGAATACAGTGAACATTTATTGCAACGGAATAAGAATAGGTCAATTGTGTTACAACACTACCCATAGTAAAGAGAGAGATTTGAGTTGTTATCGTTGTTTTTCTTAATGCTCTACTATAATAATCCAATATATACATATACAAACTGATTGCTAGTGAATAAGCTAGGAGAGGTGTGTAGGATCTTTTCCTAATAAAACTAGTTAATACTAAAGTGAGGACAGAATTCTTAATATTGGAATCTATAAAAAAATATTCTACATGGTGACAAGAAGAAAGACGATTCTGAAACATTTCTTACAAAAACACCCATTGATATTTGCATTTGTTTGTAAACGGTTTGAAACGTGACGCTCAATTGAGCAAATTATGCTCTAATGACAAACAAACTACATACCTGGTGTCAGTGGACCATTCCCCATCCAAAAAAGTTTGTTTCGTAAAAATCGGTCATCGTTTACCGATATTCAATTTCGACGCAAAAAATGCTCTTTTTTGGCTAAATTGAACAAATTATGCTTAAACGACAAACAAGTTACATACCTGGTGTCAGAGGATCATTCCCCATCCAAAAAAGTTGGTTTCGTGAATATTGGTCATCGTTTACCGATATTCCATTTTGGCGCGGAAAATGCTTTGTTTTTGCTAAATTGAGCAAATTATGCTTTAACGACAAACAAACTACATACCTGGTGTCAGTGGACCATTCCCCATCCAAAAAAGTTGGTTTCGTGAATATTGGTCATCGTTTACCGATATTCCATTTTGACGCGAAAAATGCTTTGTTTTTGCTAAATTGAGCAAATTATGCTTTAACGACAAACAAACTACATACCTGGTATCAGTGGACCATTCCCCATCCAAAAAAGTTGGTTTCGTGAATATTGGTCATCGTTTACCGATATTCCATTTCTAAATTTGGGATCATTCACAAGGTCATCAATCTTAAAATGATGGAGCTTCAGGAGAGCCAATTGGCGGGTAATTTAAATGTAAGAATAAATAAAATTAGTCATGGCAGGTCGGCACAGGAAGGGGGAAGGTGTTTTTGAGCAAAATGGAAAACGTGTTTTATACAAACTGGTGCAGAATTTTAAAAAATAATTATAACATTTAATAACAATACATAATGGCAACTAACTCAAGCCACATTGCTTATTTTAGTGTTGCCATCGAAACAACGATAAAACAAAAATGAAATGACACAAAACAGACATGCAAAGCATAAGAATAATAAAGCAAACTACGGTGAACCGCATGATAACTAAATAATATGACATGTAGGAAAATGAAAATGAAATATTGATTAAACTGGTAGGATGACAGAAAGACAATTAAAAAAATTGCATACGATTCGCGGGTCAGGTAAGCAATGGGCTCCATTTATCACCATTGATCGCCTTTGAAACTTGGAAACTTTATTTGAATCGCCTTTGGTTTTGTACATAACGTGCCAAAGTATCGCGTTGAACGTTTTTGTTATTTTTTTTTTCGAAGGCGGTTTTAGACGAACAGGATATTAGTTTTCATATTTATCGGCCCATTTGTGACCATATAGTCAAACGTATTTATTTTTTTTTATACGTGGAAGATTGCTGTGGGTAAGGCTTTCTTTCAGGCTGGATCTCCATGCATTTTCCCACTGCCAAACAGCCTCATCCTATCTTTGTTACGTTAATTACTGTATCAGGTTAGTGAGAAAGTGAAGTAATTTATAAGCAGGCTAAATCGTGCATGCCTACACGTATTTTCGTCGATTCAGGGCCCTAGGAACGAGGCAGAGAATTTTTTTAAATATCAGGTCAAGGGGAAACGTGTCAATTAGCGGAAAACCACTCTCAGAGTCGGTAAATTATTATTGAATTAAAAGATAAAACATGACACGTGACAGATTTGGTATCGCTTCAGCAGATTTGCTTTTTATGCAATTACCGAGTTTAAAATTACCCATATATTAGTTACAGCTGTTTATTAATAGACTTCAAATCTTCTCAGTTACGTTGTTGCTTGGTTGTTTCTGCAATTCCCAATTTACTAATGGTTTGACATTTGTAAGACTGCATGTCCTTTTTCCACCTTTTAATGCATTAACTGCCAAATGTATACATGCCTGTACATGGACATTTATCCTGACGACCACGCTAGAATCGGTGTTTGCTAGTTCTCCCACATTGTGCGGAAAACTTAACACCGTAATAAAGACATAAGCATAAACACTTACAAGAATGCAAAATCGCTAAAAAAATAAATAAAAACACCCGTGTGTTTTTGTAAGTATTATTTTTACGTCGACTGTCTCTAATTCTGTTCATTCTTGAACGAATGTCATATTTGAATATTCGGGTTGCTATATCTGCGAGTCTACCCTCTATTCTACACCTATCCCCCCAGTAGGTCAATTGTTGCTTTATCGTTCACTGATACCGACACATTATTTTTGCTCCAGATCGGTTACTTGTTGAGTTTTCCCTGTTATCCACTGGTCTGCGCTGTTGTAACCAAAACTCCGCCTTGGAATGATAATAATGCCACCTAGTGCTTCTCATTGTGGGGACGTGTTGATTTATCCCCTAGTTTCTACTCTAGATGCAACTTCCGACGCCATAAAAACAAATGCAGGCGAAAGTTGACTGCGGGCTAAAGTCGGGGGTTAGCATTTTGTGAACCGATGTAAAGCTCTCCAGCTGGTGAGATCTGGGCACACGCGTAAGCCTCAAGGAGACCGGGACTAACGATATTAGTATGGGAAAGTTACCTTCAGTTACACAACTCTCGCCGCCGCATAAACAAACATTTTATATCCAGTATTCGCCTCAGAGCTGTATGCCAAGTGGTGGACGGAGTATACCCCTCCTGCTGTTTAGCGCACTAATTACATTTAATTGCGAGATATCTGACAACACTTGCTTTTACGGTTCTTGAAAAGTACCTTTTTCTTCTTAAGCCACCGTGCTGGGTTCCAAACTAGTCGTAAATTCTATTCTATTTTCTCATACGGCATACTACTTTCATTTACATCCTGGTTCTTGTGCCGGCTAAAACGATTTTTTTCATTCATATTTTTCCTGTCTTTCAAACTCTTTGCCTTATATTGTACTTGTTACAATAGTTGACTTAATCTGACTTGAAACGACAGCTTAACAACGCTACTTACATCACAATGGTACTGTGCTAGTGTTTCGTTCACTACAACAGACAGGACGTCTGTCGCCCGACAGGAGCACTGTTTACCAATGTGTTGACGCAGTAGCTACGTACGAAACATACAGTCGTATAAATAGCAGCACCAATGTTGTACTGGCATATTTGTGCAAGTCGTGTATAGAATGTGCTCTGAAGACTTTCTGTGCTAAATGTACTGTAACGCTACTACAAATTTAGTAGCTTAAGATACCTTCATTTAGTTCATTCATCCGATATTTGAAAAACAAACCCACTGACGGCACCTAAAACATGATTTTATTCAAAAATATCTATTCAAATAAAAAAACACGACTTTCTTAATAAACTTAATCACCGTTTATCTAACCATATTTGTATCAGAAATATAGTACTTTTAATCAATTTACATGTAAAAGTAATCTGTCGATGTAAATAAGATTTTATATTCTAAGTATTTGTAATTAAAGCTTTGCTTCTCTCCGTTTGCAACCACAGTTCTATAATGAAGACTTGTACTTACCTACAGGAGAATGTACTCTTTTGTTAGTCCAATGTGTTTACCCGTGTAAACAATACCCGTGTGTTTAGTCTTTTGTCGACAGGAATGTGCAAAGACGCATTTGTATTCTCAAGGGAATTCTACTTACTTCTTTAAATTCAGATTGAAAAAAATGAGCTTGGTTCTACCATGGGACCTTAAGCTTCTTTGCTTGAAAGGAAACATTAGAGACATTTACTTGAACTTGAGTTCCGTTACAACGAGTGCACAATAATGAGTCACAGTTTGTTCTCCCATCATCAGATTAATTCCTGTCTAGCCAACTCCTCTAGTTGACTTTCTCTCTTGTAACATTTTACTTCGTGGCGGTGAGATACCACCCTAATTGTGTGCATTGTTGTCTGTAAAATAGACGGAAAACATAGTTCTTTTCTGACCTTGCGGAGAAGAGAAGGCGTAGAAATAATTTAGTGCACATTAGTTTCTGTGTTCAAATTTAGTTTTAGGCAGCTGAAGGCCACGCCGAGACGGGCATCTTGTGTGTAAATTGCTGACAGCTAGGTAAACTGTCCAGTAAGATTAAAGGGGCCATGCCGTTAAGTGTCTTAAGTACGAGTGTGGCTTTACGTCTCTTGTGCGTGTACACGGCGTTCTAGACAGGCACTCTCCCCGGAGTTCCAAAGTTATTCGCAAAAACACCTACCATTGCACTTACACCCTGTTTAGGATTTCATAATTTAGTAGAAATATACGGGGATGGTTTATTAGTAGTAAGATATATTACAATTTAGAAACAGTCCAAACTCACATATTATATATGGTCATCTTCCTGGCCTCTAACCTAAAACTATCAATAGACCAGAAGTAATATTTATAACATGTGTAAGTGTGCGGTAAACATAAGTTTTAGCGTATGCATGTGTAATCTGCCCGTGTATATTATCCGTAATATCAATTTACCAGCTTTATTTTCTTCTAGTACAAATGACTCTGTGGGTTGAGTCGATACTGGCTGCGAGCCCCTCCAGTCACCCATTACAAGTGAACTATCCCTGTCCTTGAGTAAAGGTCACCTCGGAGAACAACATTTCTTTATATGCTTATCTCGTCTATTGGCAGACACTTCACTTCGTGTCGGCCATACGTATTACGTACATACTTATAAGATTAAATTTCTGTTTGGGAACATTTCAAACCTGACATAAAGAATGCGGATATACAACACGACATGACCTGGCCGACTACTTCCTCACGTTAACGATGCGATATTCCATCAAAGCAACACAGGTCTAAGTCATTCTTTTGTAATTGTGTTTACAGCACCTGGGCACAGGGTAACATATTTCTTCTTCAACTTTGGTTTTAAATTTTGAAATTTAGAAAGTGATTACTTGCCTATATCTCTCAATGTAGAACCGAAGTCGGACACGTGTTTTTAAATCCCCACTATGTTTTAAGTCTGTTTTTTGAGCGATTAGAAGTAAGAATACGTAGTATATAGACAAAACCAGGCTGACTAAGAGGGTACAGCAATTTCAAGGCAGACATTTTGATCCGATGAAACTGTTAGAGGAGAATAGCGTTGATGGATTAGGCCACACCAATTTAATTTGTTGGTTCTCGGATTTTTTCAGAAAAAATATGAAGCGACAGGGCGAAAAAAAATAAAAATAAAAACAGGCCTGGGCATCCTATTATAGCCCCAAATGCTAGAATTGGTGCCATGAAGTCAACACAAAAGACTGGGTTAAAATTTGAATAATGAATTTTGAACTTTTAATCAAACCAGTGCATTGGTAGATGTAATAACTGTAACAACTAGGAGGAAAAGGTCTTTCTTGAACTGTTGGAGGCAAAATATGAGCATTTTTGAGTTAATTCAGAACCAGACTTTTTTTTTTTTTGGCAAATCAGAAAAAAATGAAGAGGCGAATCCGAGAACCAACAAATTAAATTGGTGTGGCCTTAACATGGAAATATATAATATGTGGGGTAGTAAAGGCACATGTGTCAGCAAAGTCAAACAAAGGACCATGAATAATAACAAATCATAGTTAACTGCCTAAAGTATTTTGATCACATCTCGCACATATGTCTTGTATTCTTTTATCTGAAATCGTATCTTAAAAAAGCTCAAGGCTGTTTGACTATTACCCAAGCAATCATCCGTGTGTAAAATTTGTTTTTTTGTCTTTTTATATATTTCCTTTTGTAATTAAACCTAGAGCAAGTAAAGATATCAATAATTTTGGATGGCTTTAAATTACATTTTACATTTGTACATTCCCCTTAGAGTGGACGGATAGAGATTTTGTCTTCTCTGATATTAACGCATACCCTCCCTGTTTGTATCAGGCTCAGAAAGAACTCAGAACTGCAAGAAAACAAATGGCAAGGAAACAAAACAATGGTGACTTTCTAAATGGACTGATGCAGGTTTCGTGTAACAAGAGTAATCTAAGCAAACTATACCAAGTAACATCATGCTGCTGGAAGTAAGTAATAAGAAGAAGTGCAGTGCGGAAATAGTGCACATTACCCCCAAAGTTCTGAACATTGTGTTAAAGATGTAATAAGTCAATGTCTTTACACACTAAGGCCCGGAAAGGCAATTGGACACGTCGAAAAGTCGATACCTAGTCAAAAATCTTTATAAAGTATCAACGTGGTGACATGAATTTATCTCTCTGTCACATGGCTACATCTACCGATCTTGGATAACCTCCGTGCCCTATGACTCTCTAGGCCTTCACATCCATTAAATCGCTATAAAAACGCTCCCTGAGCTTGAGGCAAATAATTCAGAAAACTTGTAACGTAAAATTATCGCTCAAACTATGGTACGTTTAATACCAGCAACACCTGCCCATACACCTGGCCGATCAAAGAAGATATCAAGGGTTCGAAATCAAGCTGCTCACTTTGTTTCATCCCTTTATCCATCCACCCGACCTGCCTGAAGACTTTCGAAGATTCAATATATATATTGAATATATCAACTGTCACGTAAATTTTCAACAGCCATGTCTACTTGGTTCTCTACTAAACCTTAAAAAATACAGACTATATGGCTTGAATATTGGTAATTTAGAAAAAAAGCAAATTGAATATCCACGCCTCAAGTATCTATCAAGTCATTAGGCATTTACTTTAGTTAGTCATAACAAAAAAGAATGCAAGGTAAAAGAAGAGAAGAGAAAATATACCAAACATAGGAAAGAGTAGAAATCTAAATCAACTTTGATAGAGTCACAGATAAATTATTGTGCTACAGCTCTTTTAGGCCCATACCAAGAAATTACTTAACTGAACAATTTGTTTTTTGGTCAGAAACTGCGACAAATTGAACTGAGAATGATGGACATTAAAGCTTTACATGCTGGGATAATTAGATGTCTGCGGGACAACACGCCTGGGGATTGAAAATCATACCACGTCTATACCTGAACTTTTAGATTTTGATAATGAAAACAGATCAAATTCTCCAAATATGGAACACATACCCTTAATTAAGTAATAGGGCAGCTATATTAGGTCGGCACACAACGGGAGGCGGGAACGTACCCCAATCGCTAATAGCAAAATCGATAAACTTTGCACATTTGTCTGCACATGTTTGCAGAAGAGCGAAGGGATTTGGTAAATATAGACAGTATCTAGTATAATTTTCCTCCTCTTGTTATCTGCGTCTTGGCATTATCAACCAAATTACCTTAAAACAGTTGTAAAGCTTTACCCCTTAAAGCAGCTTGCATACGTTTTACAAATATGTTTTATCTACATTGCATGCTCATCTGTTAGATTTATTTTTTATCTGTTCACAACTAACTAACATACATTACATTACATTACCTTACATAATGCTACAGCCATATAACAGCCGGAATATTCGATCAAATGTTACTTACCAATCATTTGTAAGAATTTAAAACCCCCTTTCAAGTTTACTCCTGAATATATTTTCTAACAGGTATTTACATGCCTATAAATTCAAGTTGGCGTTTAGGTTGAATTGTCCCACTGTGCAGAACACGCATGGACACTATGAAATAAAAAGGAAAGGGATATTTCATCCGCAGTTGTAAATGTTATGGATGTTCTTGTAAGAAGCGACTTTCTAGGCCTTTTTGGAAGAATTTAATAATCTTATTGAATGTTCTTGCCAACATTTGCTAATGTAGCAGTTGTACTATTGAAACAGTGCCTAGACTCTAAAGGTAATATATCATTATCTGCAGTGTTGATCGTAAACAACAGGGAGACATAAGTAAACATGAATAAAAGTTTTCACTGTCGTATAAATGCTAGATGGATCGTTTACAAAACATTTTACACATACAAAGTTATGCCTCTAAATTTATCGTCTCCATGTCTCTCCCCTCTTCTAAAAACAGGTATATACGAATTCATAGATTTTTAAAGCTTGACAGAGGCTGGTCTCTGGTGAAATAGTCTGTTCAACGTGCAACCTGAAGACCATGTTCTTGTATAAGGCCTGAGGTCTTCTGACATGGATGGTGTTTATGTTTGCTGTATCTACCTTGCTCGTTTTACGTTGTGTGGCAATGTTTTGTTGAAAACTACCGGAGATAAATATAGCATTTGTTTTCAAAAATTTCAGACGTCTGTTGATATGCAAATCACTCTCTGTCGTCTACTGCCAATTTAGCTATAAACATCATGACAGGAGGAAGTTTCTTTATAACGTTGTCTTGGAGAGTTTTTATGGCTGTGGCGAAGCTAAATTCCGCCGTGAATGCAACGCCTGAATGACAGTTAGAGAGGACTACTTCTAGATCTTTGTCAAATAAACAAAATTTAAGTTTGACAATGGCAAAAAGCTTTAGAAAATATCAGCATGATAACATAAACCTAATTCTCTGTATACAGTTCTCCAGAAGGCAACACATTGCATGGTATTTTTGAAACATCTACAAATCTGCGATAACCTCCGTGTCTCACCACACAGTGACCTTTGAGGCCTCCCCATGTCATTAAATCGCTATTAAAAGGCGCCCTAAGCTAGACGCCAATTATTTACACCAGCTGTAAAAGATGAAAGCAGAGGCTCTAACATTTAAAGGTTAACAACGGCGTCAACCGAAATACCTGAAACAATTACTTTCGGCTGATTTGTTCATCATAGTCAGCTCAGTGTACTGATATTTACCACGGCGTCACTCAGCCTACAGAGACTTACATTGTGTAATGAACTGTAACATGAGAAAAGGGTTGCTAAAACACCACCTATACTGTTCCTATAGACCAGTTTCTAAAGTATAAACGACAAACTAAAGTAGAGAGATGTGCATTTTAATTATAGACACTTAACGAAGGTAAAGGGAACGCGACTAAAACAACATATTTAACAATATAAAAGTCCACTCAGAGCGATCACAAAATAATTACCTGCGGTACCTTAATAACAAAAGTTATCAAGGAGTGTTTTTGTAAAACCCAGGGTACGCGGGTATATACAAATGTGTAAAGAGGAAACTATTCGGAGAAATTTTCAGAGTAGAAAAGTGTTTGAATGAGACGCTTTCAATAGTATACAGCTTATATGACATTACTGATAAAAGCAATTGACACTAGTATAAGATGATTTAATTCATTTCGAAATGAAAAAAAGACCCTATTCTTAAAATGTCAAAGTAAACTGGGCATTAAATTGAACAAAAATAGCAGTACAGCCTGGCGGCATGCCTTTGTACTTTTCAAATATAACTGTTAGCATTGTTGAAGGCTTCTGAAAAAGTTTCCCTGATAACTCAATATTTGGCGCTTCCACTAGTTTATCAGTTATTTTGTACAGCATACATGGTCTGGTCTCGTCTGTCTTTAAGTTACACCCACTGTAGGTTTGTTCTCAGTTTGCTGACACTAACCCTTTATTTCAACAGCGTCACTCATTGGTAGTTGATGTTTCAAAATCTGAAAGGTTTGGTTATGTTCTCTTTCCAGTTCACCTTTGGTCTTTGTAAATGGATGCCATACTGTCGCGGCCTATACATTAGATGCCTTAAATGATATATATTTAGAAAATAAAAGTAGAAATGAAGTTGCATCATCAATTATTTTACCATGAGGATGTATGTCCACTCTTTACTATCTAACTTTTAAATTACAAAAGGTAACTTTGCCGTATACCCCTCCGGGGCAGTATTTGTACACTGCTGTTTCCAGTTATTATGGCAGTTAGGTTAGAAAAAAAACTTAGTTCAGTGAGGAAATGTGATATTAGACATGTTTGATCAACATGAAATTTTAGCAGATAAAAATGCACCTAATGGACTTCCTTCTGAATTCTTTAAACAATTTTGAGGTATATTAGGGCCCCTAGTACATTAATCCTTCCTAGAGAGTTATTTAAAGAGGACGGCCTGTCGCCCTGGGCGACACAATATAAAGTCAATAAGGAAGTACTCCCCACTGTGGCTTCTCCAGCAGCTTGAATAGTGAATTGACCCCAATAACTACATAAACTCATAAACATCCCAGAACAGAAACAAAGGCAGGGACTTATTAGCATAATACTGGTCGATCTATTTTGAACAGATTCAAATATTTTTCTGTACTGGTTTTCATAGTGACAATATCAAACCATGCAGAATGATCCAGATAATTGTAACTAAGGCACATAATGAAGAAATTGCTATCAACAACTTTCAGTTTCTGGAAAACCAACCTTGTGTTCAAATTTCCACTTTCTACACAGCCCTTTGAAAAGTAGATATCTGTATTCATTTTGTAACTTGAAAGTATCTTCCTCACAGCTGGATTATCTTTGATAGTAAGTGTGTCTAGAAATATGTCTTGTAATTGTGGTGTCTAAGAAAACAGTATACATGTAGAATATGGAGCTCTATTCTAACAGAACTGTACAAGTAACTGCCAGCCAATGCATATGTCTGACACTACAATGTACTAGACAGAGCTTGGCAAGCCAGTGTTGTCATTACATTCTGGACTCACGGTGGTCTGTTGCTACGGTATTCTTTCCCATTGCTAGGCGCGTTCGAAAAAGTATCGGGTTACAAGACGCAATTTCGGGCTAACCGTAAAACATTTGAAAATAAACAAATAGTATCGAAGGGTAAATTTCGTCAAAATAAAATGAACTTATCGTGTTTACATGATTTTAATGTTAGATGTTTACGTTAAATCACTGGTTTGTAAAAGTTTCGCTCCAAAAGACGTTTATTTTCGGGTTTCGGAGCGCCTGCCAGAGGCAGTCAGAGTCGTCGTTTTAGGCAAACCTCGTTAAGTATTGGCTACGTGTATTACCCTAAATCCCTGATTCCTATATTTTTCGACGACTGGGAATAACATCAAAAATCGTGTTTTAGGAATTTTTTAATTTCTGATTTTAAGTATGGTTTTTGGCGACATATTGGTGAAAAAACGGCATTTTTGGACATTTTTCGCACTAAATTATCCATAATTTAAAATTGAGGCCATTTTTCAAAAATCCCTAAAACACGATTCTGGGGACAACCGTTACAGTCATTTTGAGCCGGGAATGAGGTATGTTGGACTCTTTATGCTTCCTATACTTAACGAGTTTTGCAGACATGTCATGTCGCCCGAAAGTGGGGAGTGTGTTGTTGATACTAGCGTTAAGAATCATTACAATATTCAAGGTCACCCACGGATACGACAGTAGATTCGCTACATGTTACATGTCTACAACAAAATGATAGCGTACATGTACTGTCCAGGAAACGGTTTGTATCTGTAGAAAAGTGTTGTTTTTATCTGTTGCGAGGCACGGAGGGGGAAGGGCCTGTTTTCGCGGGTTTATTGTAAATGACCGAAGATGACCCCCAAATAGAACGCGCGTTCGGTTCGAATTACCCAGATCGAGTTCGATCGAACCCAGTTCGGGTTCTAGAAAAGGTGGGAACTTTGCAGCCCAGATTTGACCACCGTGCTCATGACTCCGACTATCTTCTTACAATCATATTTGAATTCTTTATCTGTTTTTGATTCATTTCTAAATGTCTTGAAGAGTAACTTGTCTTGGGTACTGTCAACCTATTAGCCAGACCTCTACCCATGTTACCACCACAGTGGTCAGAGGTAGACTGAGGCCTGGTAGTTTACGTTAGCCGAATTTATTGGGTGATTTTATAGTACAAGCATGCTCTTTAAACAGAAAATTAACTTACTAACAAAGGACAGACCTCCTTAAATTATCACATTTAAATGAAAAGGGCTATATCTCTTAAAGAACTGGCGGCCTATAAGCCGTCTGAATTATGACTACAAATTATAGCTTTTACCCTAGCCAATAGAGTTTAAAAATACTTCCAAACCTTATAAACCAAAGTCAAACAGCATGTATTTAAGGAAGATTCATTGAACAAAACATGAGAATCATAACTGACATAACATTTTATGCTAAACATGAACAAAAAGACTGGAGCTTTACTATTCTTAGATTTTGAAAACGCCTTTCATTCTGTAAAATGAGATTTCTGGTAAAAAAACCTTCACAAATTTAACTTTGGCCCAGCATTTATAGAATGGATAAAAGTTATATAAACCGATACATGCTGCAATATATTGAATAATGTCTGGATATCAGAGTCCATAGAATTGAATCAAGGTATATGACAGGGTTGCCAATTACCATGCCTGCTGATCATATAAGTAGCAGAAATTAGGGCCACTAAAATAAGGACGTCTAAAGACATTAAAGGGATCTTAGTCCCACATAATAAGCCTAGTGAAGAGATAAGAATAAGCCAGGTAGCTGATGACACAGCATTATTTTTAGCAGAGAAACATTCAATACTAAATGCAGTAGAAGTTATAACTGAATTCAGTAAGGTATCAGGAACTAAACTTAATAAAACTAAAACACAGGCTATGTGGATAGGTGTGTGGCAGAAAAATGACTTTAAAAAATCTCACATTTAAATTGAACTAAAGAACCAGTTAAAGCACTTGGGGTGTACTTTGGCCAGAACCCAAGTGTATGTGAGATCTTAAACTGGGAAAAGAAAATGAAGAAGTTCAAGAACACCCTTAGTGTGTGGGAAAATAGAAAAATAACCCTCTATGGTAAAGTAATAGTCAGTAAACAACTTGCATTGTCTCAACTAATTTCTACCTTCATCAATATTGATACCCTAGAATGAGTAATAAAGGAGATAGAAATGGCATTATTTAACTATCTTTGGAATGATAGGATAATATCTACATAAGTTGTATAATTGGTGATTACAGTGAGGGTGGGATAAAATCGTTAATGTTAAATGTCAGATACAGGGCTTACTGGTCTCATGGGTCAGGAGATTTTGTAATCGACCCATGTCTCCTTGGAAACTGATACATGATTTCTACCGTAAATATTATGTGGAGAGTTTCAAAATGAATTTCAAAAATAAAGCCCATTGTCCGGCATTATTAATAATACCTAACTTCTTTAAATCTGTTGTTCTTGTACGGCACCAAGCAGGTGGGGGGAGGGGTTACAAAAACAACCACAGACAGTAGGGGACATTCTTAAAGAAGTAATATTAAGAAATCATAATATCATCTTAAAGAATAGAACTTTGTTTTATAAAAACTGGGTAAAAGCAGGTCTAATACAGAAAAAGCATATTTTTCATGGGGGTAAATTCATATTAGCAAGGACTCTAACGAAGAAATTAGATGACACTAAAAACTTTTTTTCTGAACAAAATAACCCCCTAAATGCAATACCAAAAGAATGGAAAACAAAGTTAGTTTAGTATCCAAATCAACTAACTGAATTTGAAACCAAATCAACAAAAATTGGACTGCTTCCTGAGAAATTTGTACCCATAGAGACGGCTACATCTAAAGCCATTCATTGTCACCTAAACAAACAAGTATTCACAGAAAGAAAAAGTATTGCTAACTGGGGGGAATTGCTAAATGTCACTGTGTAGAAGACTTGAGAATTTTTGGCAGAAGATAGACAGTATACTATTTAAGACGTGGATGAAGATAAAGATTGTTAAGTCAACTGTTTTTCAAGATTTTTAAATATGGGGAAAAGTTAACCACTTTGTGAACGAAATAGTGACCTTAGCAAAATTTAAAGCATTTTTAAAGCATGGGTAAAATATAAAGATAATCATTTTGAATTTATGAGATAGGACATCTTCAACATTTTTTCTCTTGGACCTAGAGGGATATGGAATTTATTTTCTACTCAATATAAAACTGTAAGAGTGATTCTGTTTGTTCAGTAGTCTGGTCTGGAATTCTTGTAGACCCAGTGTTGTACTTGTAAACCTAGTTATGTTCGTGTATGTGTAACTTTGCTAGGATGGTGTTTTACCTGACCTTCTGTGGATGTTTTTGTTTTATTTATGGTAAGACTAATGATTTCTGACTTGTGCTTTTTTTTCTTATATCCTTTTTTTAGACTTTTTTGTGATAAATTAGCATCTGTGACTGTTTTCTTACAGTAGTTGTAGACCCAGCGTTGTACTTGTAAACCAACTAGTATTTATGTTTCTGTTTGTGTAATTGTGCTATGATGATGTTTGTTTACCTGACATTCTGTGATTCTTAAAATGTTTTGTTTTGCTTAATTCAAGGTAACACTAAAACTGTATTGTGTTATTTGTGTTTTTGTATTTCTGTTCTGATTTTTGTCTTTTTGAATTTTGAGACTTTTTTCATGTATTAACAATCGTGACTGTTCTGTTGTTACAGTTCTTCTAGACCAAGTATTGTACCTGTAAACCTAGTTATGTTAGTGTAATTTGAGATGTTGTTTGTTTACCTGACTTTCTGCGATTCTTAGAACATTTTTGTTAGTTCTTTTTCTTTATTCTTTCGATTTGTGGTAAAGGTAATTTTTGTGATAGTTATGTGTTTGGATATTGCCTCTGATGTTTGTCTTTTTGAGGCTGTTCTTAGGTTGTTTTTTCATTTGTGACTAAGCTGTTGTTACAGTACCTGTGATGTTGTATTGTAAGCCCTACTCACGTTTGTATTAATAAGACCCCCATTCCACTAGGACGGCGCTCTCGCTGCGACTTGAATTGAATTTGCGTAGCCCTTCATTTCATCATTTGAATATTATGTAAAGTGTAAAAGTATGACTGAAAAAACTATAAAACACACAAAGCGTAAAAAGATTTGTTTTTTAATCTATGAAATTCGTTGAGCGCTCTGTAAAAATCTTAGATCGCAGAGAGAGCGCCGTCCTAGTGGAACAGGGGGGTAAGATGTCGGTTATTCTAAGACTGTCCTAAAGTTGTTGTTGTCTTAGGGTAGCCTTGTAGTATTGTTTCTGTAAACAATGATGGATGATTGTGTAAAACCGCAGATGTCTCCCTACTTAAACGTTTTTCTTGTATATGAATGTTTATAAATGTGTATATATGTTTATGTATGTATTAATACATTAATGCAATTAATGTTTTTGTAAAATTTTGAAACAATTTTGATTCTAGATATACTTCATGCCATACAGTATTTGTAAATCACAGGGAAGGAAAACCCTGCACAGAAACTCAGGGAAGACACCCCTGCACAGAAGTCCTAGGGAGTAAACCCTGCACAGAAAATCCAGGTGGGATGAAACACCCCTGTAAAAAAGTCCTAGAGAGCATACCCTAGCCCAAAAAGCTAGTGGGAATGGCCCCACGTTACATTCCATTTTCTCCTCAGTTCTACCATGTTCTCCTTGGGGGGGGGGGGGGGTTCTATTAGATACTTAAGTGCTGGAACGTCCACCAGTTTAGTAGTAATTTTATCCATCATACATAATCAAGATATTTCTCTTCAAGTGACACTCACCGTACGTTTGTTGTCATTTTGCTGACACTAGCACTCCTTGTAGTGGTTGGTATGAAATCTGTCGGCTTGGTTCTGTACCCTTTCCAGTTTATCTTTGTTCTTCTTCGCATATGGATCCCATACAGTCGCCGCCTATATATAAGATACCAACAATTATATATATATCCTTAGACAATGCTACAAATAATGTGGTAACAACAATAATGTAAATAGCAACTTGGCCCCAAAAAATGAATCCAGACACATTCCATACAAAAATTAGGAAAAGATTAATTTTACCTAGCACTTAAACTACAAATATATAGTACATGTTTTAATAAAGTAACTTAAGTAAAGTTTTGGGACAAATACAGTACTTATAGGTTATCAGTCACATACAAGGCAATCGGTCACATATAAAGCAATCGGTCACATAAATCAATTTGAGAGTTTGTCAAGTTCACTCCTCACAAATATCCTCGTGAGAAAGGTAATGACTTATTCTCAAAACGTTTTCAGTGGTAACATGTACAGGACGCGATCTGCTGTCCATTACTGACGCCAATTACTCTTTTACAGGTTTTACTCTGTCACTATAGTAGCAGGAACGCAATACATTTTGCAGCTTCTTTAAGGTTAGAATGCTTAGGCAAACGTTCTAGTTGTCAGGGTTAAAATACCTCTTAATCTGGGCTTACCCTGGCTTAAAGGAAAATACAGAGTTCGTTACCCCCTTCAAATCGTTTAGACTGTCAACTACTTCTTCTGAAATACCTTACCACTGTTGTTCTACTCTATTTTTCAGCAAAGACATGTCTGAGTCTTCAAACATTTTTGGATATTTTAAAATTTTATTAAGGCAGATCATATCTTTGTTGGTTAACTACAAATTCAATTGCGGTATACTCTATATATTACTGTAAATATGTTTACAATACCACCCCAGTTAATTAAATAATTACGGTTCGAGCACCATAGTTGCCTATGCGAGTAGTAACCAAGTTTTGATTTTTTTTTAAATCTGTAAACTAGCCGACACATATTTACAGAAGGCAGAAGACACTTTGTAGACATAGACAAAATATAGCATAATGTTCCTACTCTTGTATGTCAGGTCTGTGCATTTTGTCATTATCACCAAATTACCTTGTAAACAATTAAAAAGCTTGAAATGGGCCCCTTAAAGCTTAAAAAAAGTTTTATAAATCCCATCTACATCGCATGCTCATCCAATAGAGATACCTTTCTTTGATTTTTTTAAAAAACTGTTTACATAATGCTACAGTCATAACAGCCGGGATATCCAAATGTTATTCGAACATTTGTAATCCTGTATAACCCTTTTCAAACACCTGAAGGTATCGGCTTTAGGTATCTACATGCCTGGGAATTCAAACTGATGTTTAAATTAAATTGTTCAACTGTGCAGAACACATTTGGACAGAATAGAAGCAACTATAAATAAAATATTTCTTAGGCATTAAAAATGCATTTGGAAATATTATGTTTTTTAAAAGCAACTTTCTACTCTTTTCTTACCAACTATCTTGAATAAATGAATGATCTTTATTGAGTAAATTAGGTAGCTATACTATTGGAACAGTGTCTGTGGGTGAATTATCAATGATAAATGTAGTGTTTATAGTAAACAAGGGGGAGACCTAACTAAACATATAAATGTATGTTATCACATAATAATCCATCGTTTACAAAAAAGTGACATTTAAAGCTATGCTACCACTAAATCTAGTGTATACATGTTGTGATTATAATTGAATCTATTGTTTACAAAACGGTAAAACATATAAAGCTAGACTATCACTAAGTCCATCGTATACACGTTCTAAATAAATCAGTCGATTCCAAAAGACTTACACATATAAAGCTATGTTACCGCTCAATCTGTCGTTTACATGTGTCTCCCGTCTTCTTAAACCACAAGTGTATACGTACTAACAGTTTTTGTTGTACAATGTTGTCAGAGAATGTTATAATATGTACAAAAACATTTGTCTTTTAGTAAGTAGTTAGATCGCGCATATCTAGATGGTGTTGAACTGTCCCCGGCCATGCGAGCCAGGAACGTTAACTTGTGGAGTCACCTTAAATGGGATGAACTGAACTGAACTGATACGTTCTTAGTTTGTTTCCTTGATTTCCATTTCTTCCAGCAGAGTTCAATTTTGAATAAAACGTTTGAAAAAATGCCTTTCAGTCTTAGCTTTACTTCAGACTGAACTAATAGTATGTTACGGCCGTGGTTTGACAAGAGGTAGGCATAAACTGACACCTCGAGAATCTTTCTTACCTTACAGAGCCCACATTACGTCTGTGTAGCTTTTTGTTGTTGAAGGAATTTCTCATATTGTAAACTACTTTTCTGTTCTTCTTTAGTCAATCTGCTCTAATAAGAATAGAGTCCAATGTTAGCCTCTATCCATATAGTCCGGGAGGAGAATCTCAGAAGAGGCCTAGAAATTGACAATCGTAGCCCACAGAGCTCAATTCACAGAGATCGACTATTTAGTTTTCGCTCCCTGATTCCATCCGATTAAAGAATGTGGATACTGCTGACCTGTGAAAGAACTCAATTGTAAATGAATTGCCTGCCTTTGGCAAAGGTTTATAACTTCCTCAGAATGCCATAATGTAAAAAAAACACATGTACATTACACAATAATAGACCTTTAGATACACGCTTGTCATGAAGTGGGACAAATTTTACTGAAAAGGCAAACATAGCCTTGTTTGACTATTTTCCATTTTATCAGTTCTCAATTACAACATGGAATTTACACAACAGCGTCGAAAATGTTTATTTTGATCTATGTTTTCTCTACTACAGGCATTAGTAGAGCTACAAACAAGCTCAGTAATCTTTAATCAAACTACAGCTAAGTCAATAATACAAAAGTTTTAGAAAATCTAAATTTCCTCCCTACCAATCCTAGTCAAACATGTGTGGTATTGATGGGGAAAATGTCAATAATGGGCACAACAAGTGAATTGTCCCCGTTTTTGAGTGAAGGTCACCCCGCATAATATATCTATAAATTTTTTTTTCATATCTGCTAAATAATTTTAAATTAGATTTCGACAAACATTCCGATTTTAGCTTTGTGTCAGTGATGCTTGCTAATGAACAAATACGACGTTTGAGCACCAAAAATATCTTAATTCCTGAAACTTTTTGGCAGCCTTTAAAACATTGCATAAACAATCTAACATATCAACACGACCTTTCCAAAGACAAAAGCATTATGCGTACTCCCATCAAAGCAATGCTCTAATAGACCTTAATTGGAGGACATCCTTAGTTGTAGACCACAGTGTCTCTTCTTTTGGGCTCTGAAAACATGGGCTCTGCCACAGAGAATATCACCTATCCCACGACAGCCATACGGCACCAAAACTATTCTCGGTCTCCATCAAAACAGCATTAATAAGGGTCAAAATGTCAGTGTTTAATACAACGTTTGACTACATTCTGCATATAGTTTATTTTTAAATTACTCACGCTCATTCTTAAAGATTTGATGATTATCATACTCAATATCCCCGACATTTCTAAAAGCTCTAACATATCAAAAAAGTTGTTACATTTAATCTTACGTTCCCCAAAAGGCGAAAGTAGCGTAAAAAATGTAAAGACGTCTTTTCGCTTCGAATCATCTTTTACCTTTTCTAATTTCCTTTGAGATAATTTGAGGGTACAATTTGGGGGGCGTTGTTGTTATGAAATAAATGAATTAAACAGTTCTGTATATGGTTGTGTGAGAATATGTGTTGCTCATATTAACATTTCGTTAACATGATATCACATCGTTACCTGATGCTCTGTTAGTACTTGGTTTGGCAACATGTTGTCTATTTCATTTTGATGTATCTTTAAATCTAAGAGATTGTGACTTGTGGATCTATGCTTAAAGTCTACTTATTGATTTTTGATTTATGTCTGAAAGAAGTTCTCAGATTCTGGCATTTCCTAATAGTCCATGAAACTACGTATGTAGTCATTGCTTGTCTATTGTTTCCTCTGTTGGAATGGAGTCTTCTGTTTTTAACTGTTCGCCATGACTAGATTCCCAAACTCTAACTTTTAATGGGTTGTTGGTGGATTACGAGCTAAGATCTAGTAGTGGAATCTTTTGTACATTGTGCCTTTCCAAGCGTCTTTTGAGATGCTACGTGATTACTATCTTGAAAGCTGTCAATTACACCAAATAATTCAGAGCTTCATTTTCTTTTGCTATTTTCAGATTTCATTTTTCAATCTATCCGAAAGTAAGTAAATATATGAAGAGGTTTGAATATGTTTGAACTATATTTTACATTTGTGCAGTCACCTTAGAGTGAACGCATAGCCAAAAAAAGGTAGGTTTGATTAACGTAAACCTTCATATATTCCTGCCAATACCACACGAGGGAATTAGAAATGCATTAAACAAATGTTCAGGACACACGACAATGCTACATTTCTTATTCTGTAGTGAGTTTGACCAGCACGGACGTTCGTGCAGGTTTTGTGTAACCTGAATATCAACACAAACCATACGGCGTAAATTCAGAACGCTGAAAAGAGTTCATGTCTTTCAATTCATAATCAATGCATTAGATAGGCTCGGGAAGACGATCAAACACGTCAAAAAAATTGACACCTGGGCATAAAGCTTTAGAAAGTATAAACGTGGTGACATGAATTCAATTCTCATGAATACATGATCTCTAGAACACTGCACCACACGGCGCTTGATATCGTATTTACATTTCCCAATCAGTGATTACCCCTGTGTTTCATATACTACACACTGACCCCCGAGGCACCCCCATCTCATTAAATCGCTAAAAAACACACACTAAGGAAGACGCTAATAATTCAGTCAGATTGTCACCTCAAGACAGCGTTAAGACTACTGTGCATTTACAATGTAACGCCTGACCAGACACCAAAGAATAAAGCAAAGGGTATGACCTTTCAAGGTGAACACCTGCGTCACACGGAATACTTCAAACAATACCTCGTTTGTGCATGTGATTCGTGCACAACGGTAAGCTCAGTGTACTGACATTTTCAACAGCGTCGCTCTGCCTACAGAGTCTTACATTGTGTAATGAACTGTAACATTTAGAATAAGTTTATGAAACACCGCTAATATGCTCCTATATATATCAGCTTCTAAACTTTGAATCATAAACTAATGGCTACAGATGTAGTTGATTATAATTACATTATTATTATTACTTTTGTTGTTGTTGTTGTTTATTTTGATCTCAAACGCCCATAGTTACACAAGTACATCTAAAAGAATACCAAAGTATATACAGTAAAATTAGCACTACTGACCTGTCCTGCCACGAGAGGTCCCCTTACGGACGGCGCACTAAGCTACAACAGTGTCTCCAGAACATGCTGGAGGAGAAGGCCTCCGAGCCGAGCAGCAGTTTGATGATTGCGTTTTCATACCATATCAACCCAGAAACGAACTAATACAGCAAATTCCAATGCCTGGCATCAAAAGTGTCAACACGCATCTGCACAAACAGGTCGCTATTACTGGTACTTCTCGGTTGACATAGTAAAATCAAAATTAAAAACAAAACTGTTGAATTATTATCAAAATATAAGTTCACAATTACCGTATACCAAACTAGACACAGTTTTTTTAGCAATTCATATTCCCCTAGTCAGAACATCCATAGCCCAAACGAGTGTTAGATACAAATGTATAACAAATAAGAATAATATCCCTCCCCGCCTGATATGTTTCACATCAATAATGTTGCCGTCATTTTCATTTGCTCATGTTTGTACTTGAATAGAACCTTTATGTTTCAATTAACATGTTACGTATACCAATATTAAAGACATGAAATAATTTTATATAAGTACGGCCTTCCCGATGACAGCATTGCATTTTATATGATGAGTGTTCCCATTAAAGTAACACCAATGTATGTCATTGGTTTTTGAGTAAGTTTTGACAACGTCTAACCACAGTGTGATATATGCAAATGCCAATTAAATCAGTTAAAGGTTAGATAAAAGATTTGTGCTACGTTTCTACAACCAAAAACAAAACAAAACATGAAACCAGTCAGTTGCACCAGCAACATTTTATTAGTGAACAATCCCCGATCGTTATTTGAGACATCCTTAGTTGCAGAATACTATGTTCCAGGTGTATGTCCCTTCTTCTGGGCCATGGCACTTTTAAGATGGAAGTAACCCAAAATGGCGCAATTGACTGTAGATATCTTTTCACGAACAAGATCGCCATCCCAGCCACAGAAAACATGACCTACCTCACGACAGCCATACGGCATTTAAAATATGTGTTTTTCCACTTCCAGGTGGTATCATTTGGGGTCCATTTCCTTACAAAATCGGCAGGGGTATACAAAAGGGCTTTGTGCAACGTTTGATTTCCTTCTGAACAGACGTTTGTTGTTGTCTTTTGTTTTCTTTTAATCACGCACAGCGCATTCTGGAAGATGTGATAATTCTCGCACCCGGTATTTTTAACATTTCTAAACGTCCAATAGCCAGTTTATGGAGAGAGAAAAGTTGAAAGTTTCACCTAGGACTGCAGCAGACATGAAAGGGTTAGGGTGGAACAGTACAGAATGGCGCTGGGCTGATTTTCTACTCATGTTTCTCAGTTCCTAACATGTATCATAGACATTGTGGTCTGTGTCCCATCCAATGGGTTTATTTCTTCGTTATTACATATATTACGGAACTGTCTGTGTACTCACAATTTTTGTCCCTTCTTCGTGTTGCTTTTTGTTTCTTTTCTAATCTAACCTGAAGTCATCTAACATGTACAAAATAGTGTTACGTTCCTCTGAAAAGTTAGGGTAGCGTAATATAAAGAAGTATTTTCTGTCTTGGGATTAACTTCTACCTTATCTAATTTCCTGTTCGCATTATGTGAGGTAATTAGATTTTTAAAAAATAGTACTTCAAATCTTAACTAAAAGAAAACAATGCTGACCTTCTGAATAGATTGATTCCCTAATGAGTGAAACCTGCCGGACGTACGAACCATGCCACATAAAGTCATCCTGTTGAAGAGATGAGATGTTTGCCCCAAAGAATAATACGTGCAGTACTGAACCATGATTCAGTGCACTTCGCGGCGAAGCCACATGTGCCAGAGGTTCTAAACATTGTTTTACATAATCCAGGCGTGGTGAGTAAATCTTAAAATATCAACGTAAGGAGATAGGCTCGGGAACAATCCGCACGCGCTACAAATTCGACAAAAATCTCACAAAGCAATCATCGTCCTCCCGAACGTTTCTGGGCATGGCGTCAGCAGTAATAGCATTTCCATTCTCCGTCTACTGGACAGATTTTCAGAACACTGTTTGTATAAAACGCTGCATCCCCAGTATTTACCAACCTGCGATACGCTCTGTTTCTCATACAACAAAAAGGCTCATCAAGTCTCTATAAGGGGCCGTCACATTGCAAACAAATACGCGCGATCCTCAGTCGATCGAAAAATTGGGCGACCTTTCGGCTGAAGCTCGTCGACTATGTGACGCAGGCATTATATAAACAACACGTTTCGCGTGTCAGCGAGCTTCAGCCGACTTGGAAAAATCGCCGGCGATTCCGAAAATTCGCGCAATGCTCGACGAAACGTCGGGCGTACTGCTGCCGTAAATGTCATTTAGAACTCACCGACTTGTCGGTCGATCGATTTTCGTGACGGCCCCTATAAAAACACGACTCAAGGCAGACGACAATAATTCATGAAACCTTTAATAAATATATATTTCGGCAGTTTAAGAATGCTGAATATACCATTTTCATACCCGGAACGTAAACAGGCTTGAGTGCTGTTAACCATAGGGTCATCAAAGGCATTACCGAATTTATACACTTTGCTTAAAATATCGTATATTGTTTATGATCTTCCGATGGAAACTTGCTGCCCATTGAAACTATCCCTAGCCAAACGATAAGTACACAATTTACAAGTTCAAGAAAAAGCCAAAATGTTTCTGAGCTTATCCTTCGTAAGTCTGAACACATTTAGACTATGACTCCGATTGGGATAGCAAAGTCATATCATAAGCTATTGAAGTGTTGTAAGCCATAGTGTAGCATCTAATTACGTTTAGCAAATACTATTTATAAAATGTGCTTCATCAAGTACAAATTACAAGATTCAAGTTATCTATGGTTACAGATCAGCATTCATAAACAGATCTTTAGCGTATTAGACTATATTTTCCAGATACCTAATTGCCAAAGGACAGGAGCCAGCTAATTTAAGGTATATGGGATTATATGAACAAACTCAAACTCATACTCGTCTAAAAGTGCAAGTTCGAAACCCGTTTGTTTCATTAAAGTGTTACAGCACTTTCCTGTCAACGACGTCATATATGTATTTTGTCTGTATAGGCATTTTGTTTAAATACAGGTTGTAAGTTTGTCATCATGTGTATCTATTTCGTAAGTCAAGCTGAAAAATCTCAGATTCTATTCATCAACTAATGTTTTTAGATTTGCACAATTTTGTATTTAAGAAACAATTTTATAGCAAACATTTGTAATGTAATTCTATTTATTCAAGTCACTTCATATATTTAGCTGGACAAAGTCTAGAAAGCCGCTTCTGAAAATATTTTTTACAAAATCACAAATCAAATATGACATCTCTTCCACCCAAATGTTACATTCTACTATGCTGATTACGATCCTTGCCACAGAAAACATGGTTTTTCCAACGACAGCCATACAACATTGAAACTGTATGTTGTCCCCATTCAAGCGGCATAAAGCGGGGTCAATTGGTCTGTGGGGAATTGTCTGGGGATGTGATGATTCTTGCACTCAGTATTCCTAACATTTTTAAACGTTCCAGAACCATCTAGGCACTAAAATGTGGTACATTTTCTTATGTTTACTATTTGTTTCTTTTCTAATTCAACCTGAAGTCATTTAACATATCAAAAAGATTTATTACATTTAACCTTACGTTCCCCTAGAAGTAAAAGTCACGTCAAAATTTTTTTTTCTGCCTTAGCATTAACTTTTAGCTTTTATAATTCCCTGTCCGCCTAATAGTGAGGCCATAAGAAATGTACTTTGAATGTTAATGAAACAATGCTGTCACCCTGTTGGAGAGATGAGATGTTTGCCCCAAATAATAATAATACGTGCAGTACTGATCCATGACCCAGTGCACTACGTCTCCGCGGTGAAGCCAAGACATTCCAGATTTTCTAAACAGCGTGTCAAATATTCCAGGTGTGGTGAATCCAAATCTTTAAATATCAACATAGGGAAATAGGCCCAGGAACAATGCGCCCCCTAAAAGGTCCTAATAAGCAACCAGCGTCATCCCGAACGTTTCTGGGCAAAGGTTAGCAAATCTCCAGTACACTGTTTGTATAACACGTTGCACGTTTTTCCCAGTATCTACCAAGCTGCGATACCTTCTGCGTCTCAAACCACATAAAATCTTACCAAACTGATATAAAAATACTAAGGACATACGATAATAATTTAATACATTCCACATCAGTCAGCGACGGCGTCTTTTTTTTAAACAATCATGCGTCAAAAAAATGCCAGGGGCACCTGGGGAGCGTATCCAGTATTTTGCACTATATTTCTTGAAATTAGTTATTTTACACAGGAAAGTTACCTAACTAGATCTTTAGGTAGTTGAAGAATGCTAGAGACACCATTTTCATACCCGAAATGAAATGAATGAATGAATGGTTTATTTACACACACCTTTAAAATACACAGTCTGTTGTCATGTTCTTAAGACATCCGTGAAGTTCGTTATTCAATAACGTTGTTGCGTACATAATAGGGCTCGTCGTGAATCTTACAGTTTTGGCTTTGTGAGTGTTCAGCTGTTTAATAGACCTGGTGGTTTTCAGAGATCTCATCACGGCGTAGTGGAAGCCACTTCCTAAAGTCCGGGGATTGCAGTAGGGATTGGGCAAAGTTTCTGCATACATCATGGCGTCCCGGGGCTAGCGGTTCGAGGGAGAGGTCATGTAGGGCTGTTTTGTAATGAGTGAAGTTCTGCCCAAGGATTATTCTGCACACTCTGATCTGTACCCTCTCGATTGACTGGGATTCAGCAACAGTCAGCCCAGGATGCCATACTTGGCAGGCATATTCAAGTACTGGGCGGACAAATCCGATGTAGATTAGTACTAAATCGTGAGTGTCAAGTCCTTGTTTCTTTAGTGCTCTAACATGTGCAGCATTTTGCTGCCCTTCCCTACAATCGTCGTGATGTATTTAGACCACTTGAGATTGTTTTGTAAGATCAGGCCCAAGATACGAGCTGCTTCGACTACTTCCAGTTGCGTGGGTACGATTCGTATCTCAGGAGGCGGTGGTGGATTACGCATGAAGCAAATAAGCAGAACTTTGCATTCTGAAGGATTTATCTAGAGTCATGTGATTAGCTTCTGTCCACCGAGCAAGGCAGTCTACGTCGTTCTGGATGGATGGCGATTAATGGCGATGGGGATGGATGGCGATTAAAAGTTAACAAATGGGTTAACAAAAAGGCTTATACACTCTGTTTTAAATATCGTACCTAATCGTATCGTAATATCTTCCGATGGAAATTTGATGCCCATGGAAAGGATCCCTAACCAAGTAATAAGTACATAATTTGTTAAGAAAAGTTTAAAAAAAACAAGAGCTTATCTTTTAAAATTTGAAGACGTTTAGACTATAGCTCTGAACGGGATAGCGATGTCGTATCATAAGCGTGTTGCAAGGCATAATGTAGCATCTGATTACGCTTAGAAAGTACTAGTTATAAAATAGACATAATCAAGGCTCTATATATGGTCGGTTATAGATAGGCATTTATTAACGGATATCTTCAAGGTGATAAACTATAGTCTCCCGAGACTGAACTGCCAAAGGACAAAAGCCAGCTACTTTAAGGTATGTAGGAATGTATGAACAAATTGAAACTCATACTCGTTTAAAGGGATGAGTTCGAAAACCTGTTTGCATATCAAAACATGAAAACAAGTTTACATATTTACGGCCCTATGACATAGGTTCCTAACACCTCAGAATGCTATCATGTAAACATACATATATATGTCATCATAATTGGCTTTTTGTAAATAGATGCTGGTTATGGTTATGCTGGTGTGTTACACCAAAGGACGGTTATAGTGGCTATACAGATACAGATATAGATGAAGTAAAGCAAATTCCTTGTTTGAATATTTTCCATATTTAACCGGCCCATATGTGCAAAACTGCAACATGGAATTTATCATAACATCGACTAACATTTGTGAATTGGAATCCCTCATCAATGAAGTGACGCAAACACTGATTTCATGTGACCGTCAAAATCCGAAGCACACTGACATAAAGTTGGCTGTTTGTCATGTGGCCCCTATATAAAATGTCGAGAGCTGCATGAAGCGGGCAGGTGTAGTTCCCATCGAGCAGATTAAATAAAGACTTTGTTTTAAATTACCAATAGTCAGCTCCTTAAAGTAAGACTGATTCAACACAGGTTTTAAAAACTTTAAGCTTAGTTTTTTTGTTATTATTATCTTATTAATATAAGGATATATTTATGGACAGTGATTAAAATGATTCTACATAAAAAGTGATTATATTGAGGTTTTGTATGTTTTCAATTATTTCTGCATACATTATGATGATTACTAATAATTCATAAGAACATAAGCATGGGCGTTTATATCTGTGTTAGTAGCACCCTGATACATAGATAAAACTTGTGTTCCAACACAAGAAAACTTAGTGCATAGAAACTCCTTAGAATTCAGGTAAACATTCACTTAGCACATGTGATTTGATGGACATGCGAGGTTTAATGCCTCTTGCAATCTACTTCGCGCCGTAAATACCACCCCTATATAATATTGAGAGGGGACTTCTCTCTGGTCTTTGTCGCAAAAACAAACAAAATTTAAGTTTGACAATAATCGTCCCTTTCTATTAGATATGATATGTTTCGCCAACCACATGACCCCTCTCTGACGCGAAATCATTCCGCCCCTATTTACCCTCTGACCCTTCACCCCTTCCTCTGTAAGGTCAATCTAAGCTCACTACCATAGTGTTTGTATGTTTGTCTGTGATATAGACGGAGCTTGCAAAGAAGAAAATGTTCGTTTTCTTAGGACTGGCTGTTTATGTCCACTTTTTGCAGTAACAGCCGAGAATATTGACTGAATTTTATAAAGCTCCCTTGTTGTAGACAATATGACAATGTTATTAAATAGACCAAACTTTAAAGGAGCATCAATGTCTTCACAAGGGAAAAAAACAGCCCTGCCTCACACTTATCTCCATGGGAAAACTTTTACTCAATGCAACATTGGTCTTTACATAAGCGACTAATTGATTGTATGTACTTTTGATTATTTCGAAACATGTACCAGAAATGCCTTTCGACAGACGTTTGAAAAACAGACCCTTATGTCAGATGGAATCGAAAACCTTAAATAGGTAAAAAAAAAAACAAGTGAAGAGGCCTTAACCGGAATGTGTGTATTAAAAAAATAACATTAGGTATTCAAATTGAATATAAATATATTTTCTGCGGTTCTGTGTTTTGTTCCGAATTCTTCTTAGTTTCCTTTTTTTGGAAAGGAGCAATTGATATTATGTTTGTAATTCAACTAAACAACCTTTCCAGACGGGTAGAAATAGCGATCACCCGATATTTATTTGGGTCATCTTGTCTTCCTGACTTAATAAATTGTCACAATATGATTTTTAGACCAATGTAAACTTTAGGGGGTTTGGGGTCTAACTGCTAAGATATGTTTCGTTACCAAGCTGATTCTATTGCTGTTGTACGAAGCCGTGTTTTTTTAATGATCTTTTCTTACTCTACTACCAGGTGTTGCTTTGAAACCTGGAAAATACGTCTGTAAAAAAGGAGCAATACGAACAAGCATAGTAAACTTTAGTCAAAGTACAGTTCTTAACTACACTTGGTTTACAAAATAAAAATGTCCTGTGTACCTCTCCTAGCCAAATATGTGTAATAGTTATTACACAAAGAAAAAAGTCCATTACAGGTGAACCGTCCCCGTCTTTGAGTAAAGGCCAGCCAGCATAACACCATTCTTCATATCTGCTAAATACCTTTAGATCGGCTTTTGACAAACATTTACATTTCAGCTTCATGTAGGTCGTACTTCCTAGTGAAACAACAGGACGTTTGAGCACCCAAAAATCTGAATTTCTGCAGCTGTTCTGGAGCCTTTGAAACATTGCATAAAGAATCTGATACATAGGCAAGACCCGAGGACATCCCTGCATTTACGCTGCGTGCCCCCAAGAAAGTAAGACTAATGTAGGCCATCCCTTTCTGACTGAGTTGACAACATCTAACCACAGTGTAATATATGCAAGTAAATATGCAGCTAAATGTTATATGATACCTTTCAAAGATTGCTGCTATGTTTCTACAACCTTAATAAACACAAAACCAGGCAGTTGACTCACTTATGACATGGAATTGCACCCAGACAATTTAGTAGTGAACAATCCCCGACACCCTTAGTTGTAGACTACTATGTCCCTTTTTCTGGGCTCTGAACATTCAGAGTTAGAAGTATGCCAGATCGTAGAAAAACCTATTTGGCTGTAAATTTCTTTCATTCACGAATAATCTGACTATTCCTGCCAGATAAAACATGGTCTACCTGACGACAGCCAAACGACATCAAAACTATATTTGGTCTGCTTTCAAGCGGCATTAATTGGGGTCCATTTTTTTTACCAGAGAATTGGGGTACCAAAACAGGGTTTTCGTCCAACGGTTTACTGCATTCTGCACAGACGTCTTTCTTTCAATCACACACAGCTCATTCCTGAGTATGTGATGATTCTCCCATTCATCATTCCTAAAATTTTTAAACAAGGGTTCTAACACATTAAAAAGATTTGTTACATGTAATATTACGTTCCCCTGAAATTGAAAGTATCATCAAAATTGTTAAGGACGTACATGCATATCTTTGCGTCATTTAAGGAATTAGGACTAAACAAATATCGTAAAGCCATCCTGTCAAAGAGATTAGCTGCTTCCCGTCAAAGAATAATACGTGCAGTACTGACCTATGATCCAGTGCACCACGGAGTGAAGCCACGGCATGTGCGAAGGTTCTAACCATTCCAGGTGTGGTAAGTCCAAATCTTTAGATGTTGAATAAGGAGATGTCCAGAAATAGTGCGCCCGCTAAAAATTCGACAAAAACAACCGTCGTTCCGAACGTTTCTGGGCGAAACGTCAGCAGTAACAGGAACTCCATTCTCCGTTTACTGGACAGATCTCCAGAACACTGTTTGTATAACACGCTGCATGAAATTTCGTTTGGGACCCCATACGTACTACCTGCGCTTGTTACAATCAAGTACGGCCGATACAAAGATGGCTGTTTGTAGCTAATGTTCACCAGATATAAAGGAATGTTGTTGTCTGGGGTGGTGCGCAATCAAGGACGGGGAAAGTTCACTTGTAATCGGTGATGTGTGGGACTCCCTTTACTGACCCTTCTAGGACAAACCATTTTCCAGTCATCGTTTAATTAATCTCTATACATATCTAGTTGGCCCTGTACGGGGAGGTCAATTTGATAGTACATTGCCCGCGCCGGATCTGCTTCGAGATTACCTTTTAATAAAAAAATAATGCACGGGTCCATTACACGTGGTTACGGCAACAAGGTTACATGTTTGTGTGACAATGTTATGCATGTTATAAAATGTTTGGTTTACCGATATTATTATTCTGGTTCGGATAGTATTTTTCTGGTTTGGAATTTTTAGAATATTTTCAACTCCATCGCAGTCGCCAAAAAACACCTTAACTCAAACAGCTGTTTGGGAGCCTTTGAAGGTATTTCGGGTGACGCATATGTTAACCTTCGTGACAACTGGTAAGGATTGTAGCGTCTAGCTGAGGGCGAGTTTCATAGTGATTTAATGAGATGGAAAGGCCTCGAGGCTCAGTGTGTGGTATGGGGCACAGAGGTTATCGCAGATTGGTAGATGTAGATGAAATGCTTTGCAGCTTGAGGTGCAAACAGTGTTCAGGACTTCTGTATGAATGAATGAATGAAAGGTTTATTCATCAAAACACATGGCAGCCAATGGCTGAAGTATAGGAAAATAAAAGGGTAGATCGCAGAAGTCACGACTCCTTGCGTCCATGGACGGGACCCCACCGGGACAGGTGGCGGAAACGATCAGCCAGCACTTCTCTGAAGCGTGGTGTCAAGGGGCGACACTTTACATGTTCCCTCTTCCACTCGGAGAGCCAGGCCCTGAACTGTGTTCAATCGGGGAGGTTAAGAGTCTTCTCAAATCTGTCAAATCCAGGAAGTCGTGCGGCCCAGACAGTCTGCCCAACTGGATTTTGAAAGAATTCGCAGACGACCTCGCCCCGATAGTGGCCCACTTATTCAATGTCTCGTATGAAGAGGGAACTGTACCCCTGGCATGGAAGTCGGCAAACGTTGTCCCTGTGCCCAAATGTGCCGGTGCATCTTGAGCCCAGGACATGAGGCCAGTGTCACTCCTCTCGGTCTTGGCCAAACTACTCGAACGGTGCATCCTGAGAAGGTTACTTCTATCCATCCTACCGGTCATCAAGAACCAGTACGCGTATGTAAAGGGTTCTTCAACCACCATCGCTCTAGTCCGAATGGTCCAAACCTGGCTTACAGCACTGGACTCTAACAAGCCAACCCTAGTCAGAGCCATCTTCGCTGATATGAGCAAGGCATTTGATCGTGTGGATCACGCTCTCTTGCTACAACGTATGATGGACATTCAGGTCAGCCCACGTATGCAAAAGTGGATCTTCAGTTACCTTCAGAACCACCGCCAGAGAGTTGTCTTGATGACGTGACCAGCGCCTGGCTTACCCTAACGTCAGGTGTGCCACAGGGCGGAGTCCTCTCTCCCTACCTGTTTCTACTCTTTATGAGCTCGCGCACCACTGTACATCATGACACCACAAACGTTGGGTATGCAGACGACGTTGGTCTCTCAAGAACTCTTGCTGTACCCACAGCCAACCTAGATACAACCGTGGCGGAGGAGACTTCTCACCTTGACTGCTGGGCGGAGAAAAACAGGATGATCCTGAATGGTTCAAAGAGCCAGCACCTACAGATTTGCTTTAGTAAATCTGTTCCCATTCCTCCATCGATCACCCTGGGCGGCCAACCTGTGCCATCGGTCGGATCGGCGAAAGGACTTGGTTTTATCCTGGATAGAAACCTTTCTTTCAACGAGCAAGTAACCGCCATGACAAGCAAGGCATCGCGGAGACTGCACTACCTGCGTTTGCTCACAAAGCAAGGCACTAGTGTCACGGATCTAGTGCAAATCTACCTGGCACTTGTAAGACCTGTCCTCGAATATTGTCATATGCTGTTGGTAGGGTGCGGCAAGGAGCAAGAAATGGCCATTGAGAGAGTTCAACGCCGTGCCCTCCGCATCATTTCCCTGGGAGGACGTCGGAGCGTACCCGATCTGCCCTCACTGAAGACGAGGAGGGAGGAGGCAGCACTGCACCTGTTTGAGCGAATGCTGCGAGATGACCACCCCCTAAACGACTTGGTCCCGCCCACTAGGTCTGCAGCAACTGGACGGTCCCTGAGAAACGCTGAGAGGATCAGTCTGCCTCCAGCTCGTACAAAGAGACTGCGCAATTCCTTCTTGCACTGTGCTATCCGGTTGTACAACAACAGACCAACACTTGATACACAGTAATTACTTGGAATATATGTAATGCTAGTATGCTCGCTTTGCTTTTATGGATCGCATTATGTTGTAATTGAGATGCTGTTTTTTTTTCAAGATATTCTGCGTCTGACGTTACTTGTAATGTTAAATTTTGTAATGTGTACATTGATTCATGAATTATGTAACGAGGACGTCATTCGGGCAATTTTTGCCCGCGAGCACCTTTGGACTTTTTAATAAACAAATAAAAAAAAATAAAAAATAAAAGTTATGTCATCACGTATTTCTGAAGCTTTAACGTAATTCTAAGAATAATTAAAACACCTTGGCTAGGTAATTCGCAAATGAATGACCTCGATTAGTTTTTCTTGTATGGAGACACACATATTGATTATCCTGTCAATCTCGATGCAGTTTACACGAGCTTATATTTCTCATATGTTACCTATGGTTGTCACCGTCAAGTACGGCCGATTCAAATATGGGATGTTTGTAACAAATTTTCAGGAGATATAAAGGACTGTTGTTCTCCGGAATGGTGCGCAATCAAGGACGGGGAAAGTTCACTTGTAATCGGTGATGTGCGGCAGTCCCTTTACTGACCCATTTAACACAAGCCAGGTTTTCCATCCAACTTTCAATAAGAAAATGATGCACGGGTGGATTACACGTGCTAACGGCCACAAGTTTACTAGTTTGCAGCAATTTTTGAAGAAGCCACTGGCGGCGAAAATGGCAGGCTTAATAAAAGTTCTAAACGGGAACTTTGCGGCTAATGATGTCTTACTAAATACTTAGGATCAACTGCTGTGTGCGAGCTGTCGGTTAGCTTGAGGAACGAATCCACTCAAGTATACATTCTTGTTTGAATATTTTCCATTTTTAACAGGCCCATATGGGCACAAGTGCAACATAGAATTTATTATTAAAACGTCTAACATTTCTGGACTAAAATCCGCTATCAATGAAGTAGCGCAAAGACTGCAAACAGGTCGTCTTAGGGGGCCGTCACATTGCGCGAAAATCGATCGGCCGACGAGTCGGCGAGCTGTAAACGACATTTACGGCAGTAGTACGCCCGATGTTTCGCCGAGCATCGCGCGAATTTTAGGGATTGCCGGCGATTTTTAGGAGTCGGCCGAAGCTCGCTGACGCGATAAACGTGTTCTTAACATCAGCGACTAGTCGCCCGATTTTGGAGGTCATAGATGTATTCCCAAGCGATCGCCCGAGCCTCGCTCCATGTGACGGGGACGATTTTCAAGCCAAAAATACGTGCGATCCTCGGTCAATCTAAAATCGGGCGACCTCTCGGCGATCTACAAATACGGCCGAAGCTCGTCGACAATGTGCCGCAGGCATAAGGGGCCCTCACATTGCACGAAAATCGATCGACCGACGAGTCGGCGAGTTCTAAATGACATTTACGGCAGCAGTACGCCCGACGTTTCGTCGAGCATCCCGCGAATTTTCGGGATCGCCGGCGATTTTTCCATGTCGGCGGAAGTTCGCTGACACGCGAAACGTATTGTTTATATAATGCCTACGTAACATTGTCGACAAGCTCCGGCCGTATTTGTTGATCGCCGAAAGGTGGCCCCATTTTGAGATCGACCAAGGATCGGGCTTTTTTTTTGCGATGTGACGGTCCCTTTAGTGCCAAGAGACTTAGGTACAATAAAGTACTTTACACACACACCCTTCAGAGGTAAACTATCCCAAGTTTTCTGTAACAGTCGTGATGTAATGTTCACGTTGGTGGAGGTCTGGCTAAGACAGTTTACAAAGTGACTCTTCCAGACACTTTTAAAATGTAGACAACAGTTAAGGACGTATAGTTATTAGTTTCACATAAACAAGTCAGCTTAACATAACCGAGAATTTAAAGTAATAACAACACTGCCGAGCTAAGCTGTGCCTGCTAGTGTAAGACATGGGCTGATAGTTACATGTACAGTTCTGTAGAGTCACAGACTCTACTGATGTCTTAGACTACCAAGTAGACACCACACCGTATTTTTAAGACACACAGCTATCAAATCTAATTAAGCTACGAGCAAGACATTTTAAGTTGCAGATATTAATACAATAAGACACTTTGATACACCTTTGATAGGGCTTATCGCCCATTCTTCGTTAACGTGTGCAATTGCTGTCGCATGATAGTAGCGGCCCACAAAATTTTTAAAACACACAATAACTGCGTATCTTGTGCTTTCCTGTTATCAGTACATGATAGTAATATACTAAGTTATGTTTTACCGCAACTGTCAGCTGCCTTCGGGTCGTCCAGGCGAAGATTTTGCTAAGAAACACGCTAAAATCACCTGTCGCAACCACTAGTAACGCACAAAACGTCGGGTTCAAACAATGAAAACGTGTGAGTTGACTAAATTTTCAGTCATAATTTACACCTATCCACCAAACCGTCTTGCCACAGGTGGATGAACTTGTCTAGCTGGCGTCCATACTAAATCTGATGTCGTTTTATTTTTGTCGCAAGGTTTTGTCTAACTTACGTTACCGAAAGAAAGACGGGTATAATTCGCCCACGAAAAGATATTTCACAATAATTTTCACACTGTCTTATCCACTAGACTGTGTTTTCACCCCGTTCTATCACCATCCTCGATAATACTCGTAGGATGGGGGCCACCATCCATCGATAGCTATCGGGGTAGCGGAGTACTCTTATACTATGGAGTATACCATCCTCGATAGTGTAGCGAGTCTGAGCGATGGTGCCATACTCTGGGTGGTGACGGGTCACCGTCCCATGATGCTGGAGTGACATAAAGGTCAGGCCATCAGATTTCCAATATGGCGGCTTTTCGTGAAAATCTGCTGAACAGCGGCAGTCGACTCGTAAAGTTTCTAGAGAACAGCAACTTTTGAGGTTATTTGTGGCGCCCTAACTGACTTTCTTATAAGCTAAGGGAAAATTAGTCGGTGAGTGAATGACTCAAGTACTGTGGCGATCAGAGCCTACCGTTGAGCCGACTTTGACATAGGAAACTCGCGAAAAAATATATACTTTAAACAAGTTTAACGTTAACATTCCTGGACGACAAAAACATACCTAATGATTTCATATAAGCAGGACCGCTGCTTGGCCGACAGAGTCGCCCATTAAAGAATGGACTCATATTGGACTAGCCTACGTACTTAGCGACTCTGTGGCCTCAGAACCTAAGCAGACCTGTGCGAAGCCTGACGGGAACCCAGGAATGAGCCAAGATGGCGGCGCCCAGTGGTGACGCGCCGGATTGAGTAAAAGAATACTCCATACAATGAGTCGTATATACGTAGTACGGTCACGATATGTCAAAATGAGATGGAGACAGCAGTGAGGAGGAGCCAGTCCAGGTTGGCAGGTTCCATACCATATACCTGGACCTCAACTCGGGATTAAAAACCTTGTGAATTGGTCCCCCGAAGGACAACCTGAAAATTTGTTGAATAATTTGAGAGCAGCTAAAATCCCAAACGACTTTTTACGTTGTGATGTCGATATCAAATGTGTGTCTGTGTGTGTGTGTATGTGTGTCACAGTATGTAATTGTGTGTGTGTGTGCTGAATAGATTATTAGGTGAGTGTCATGGAAATGTCATCATGGCGAAAAATGTCCAGACTACGCATGATGTACAAAAATAATAAATACCAGCTCGGAAAAGAACAAGAAATAGTCATACCTTCAAGTACCAGAGCTATCAACCAAGGATTGAGGTGTTCAAAAACTCATTTTTTCCTAGAACTATCGTAGAGTGGAACTCGCTGCCACCAAGTACTGAGTACTAGTAGGGGCATCGTCACTAGATAGTTTTAAACAAATTGTCTAGAGTTAGACGTTCAAAGGTTAGGTGTGACAGGTCGTTTGGTGTAATTTAGCCAGCTGCCGCCGCGCCGCGTGCCTGCGAAGCTGGTGTGTTGCAGCGAAGGGTGGTTATACCGGCTATACAGATACAGCTTAATAATAGATATGAGACTGGTGTGATGAGGTGTGTGAATGCAAAAGTTTGTCTTTCACTGATTGCCCTTCCTACAATCAAGTTAGGACTGTGTATATAACCTCCATTCATATACATACTAGCTACCATAAGGTAACATTATATAATCCACTACCTTGACTCTGCTCACAAGATATGCTGGATCATGCAGAAATGTATACCTCAGGTTCTTGTTGCAGCAGTTTATGCTCTACAGGTCATGGATAAAGCAGAAGTACATTATAATACTAAAACTATACAGACTAATAAGTGATGTAAACTATTTTTAACATATTTTACAACTAGACAAAAGCAGGACATTTCACTCCCCATCCCTCCCCAAGGTAAAATAGTAACAATTATGTTAACTGAAATAACTGAACTTCACTCATTCTTTTTTTTAAATTCAACTCCCCCCCAAAAGAAAATAACCCTCCCCCCACCCTCTAGAGAATTAGATTTAGTGAGAGAAAACAAAACATTTCATCTCCACTTACAGTGGTGGAGTGAAATAATAACCAATCGGATGAAGCTTGGAAACGTGATGTGAAGACTAGCTGACTGCTGCCTACCTGTGTCAGGGACCCCGCAGCAGTATAATCAAAGACTACTACTTAACTACTGCTGGAGTGGAGTACATCGCAGGATTACTTATACATCCTGATTCTTTCTTGGTAAAGGTAGGGCAGAATTTCGGGACATAGGAACATATGGTTTTGTACTGCCACCTTTTTCACTGACACAACTGTTCCTGATCAGTTTTAGGAAGAAACATGGAGGCCCAACATTTACAATTTGTTTTGAACATGATTGTTGCTGTAAAGCCAAAACAAGGAGGAAACGAAGCAACTAAATCAATATACTCCCCCCTCCCAATAAAATATCAAACACATAGCACATACATGTATATCATTAATTGGGGATAGTACATATAACATTAGTTGGGGAAGGGCTGGCTGGTAGCGCCTACATGTCAACCAGTTGTAGAGGAGCTCTCAATAGATACTTAAGCCAAAAGGCTACATGTAGGTTCCCATTAGTCATGTAGGCTGTATGTACATGCTGAATCAGATAGCATCAGTACTCTCAAGAAGTCCCCTCCAGATATTCCAGCATGCACCGTGCTACCATTGATGTACACATGTATGGCAAAGGGTGTTGCAAAAAGGATTTTATGGGGTATGGAGAAAAAAGTACTTGACACGTTCTTTTGGTATCTTTTCAACAGTTGACCGACTTGGCATCAGACATTCATGCCAATGAATTCACACTGAAATGTAGTGTGAGTCTAATGTAAAATGATCAATGTACAAGTCAAGCTACAAAGTGATGACTGTACATTACAATACCAATGATTCCTTTGTTTAGGCTGAAAGGTTGATTCCTCTGAAACCTAACAAGAAGTCTTGTTTTGTAGGTTTTAATTGTATTATCTATGGAGTTATTCGTTTTACTTAACACGTGTCGTGAAAGTCACCTCATGTAAAAGTTTACGATAACTTGACTGGTTTAATCAAAGGCTAACATTTAAAACAAGAAGCAAACACTCACAACGTTACATAGAAAAGTTTAATTTCTTCACAGCTCAATGTCATTGTACTCATGTAGGAACAGTATGTGGTTTTATCACTCATCTTTAAAATAACAAAGTCTTCTGTGTTGACTTCATGGCACCTATTCTAGCATTTGGGGCTATAATAAGATGCCCAGGCCTGTTTTTTTTTTTTTTTTTTTTCGCCCTGTCGCTTCATATTTTTCCTGAAAAAATCCGAGAAGCAACAAATAAAATTGGTGTGGCCTTATGGTTACAGCATTTTTCAGTACAATATTTCGATATCGCGAAACGATGACCGATTTCCCCAAAACCAACTTTATTGGGTTCGGAAGACTGCCCCGACATGATATATGCATCTTGTTTCCCAAAATATCATAATTTCATCAATTAAGGGCAAAACAGCATTTTCCGCATAAAATTTGGATATCGCGAAATGATGACCGATTTCCTCCAAACCAACTTTATTGGGTTCGGGAGACCGCCCCGACATCATAAATGCATCTTGTTTCCCAAAATATCATAATTTCATCAATTAAGGGCAAAACAGCATTTTCCGCATAAAATTTGGATATCGCGAAACGATGACCGATTTCCTCCAAACCAACTTTATTGGGTTCGGGAGACTGCCCCGACATGATATATGCACCTTGTTTCCCAAAATATCATAATTTCATCAATTAAGGGCAAAACAGCATTTTCCGCATAAAATTTGGATATCGCGAAACGATGACCGATTTCCTCCAAACCAACTTTATTGGGTTCGGGAGACTGCCCCGACATGATGTATGCATCTTGTTTCCCAAAATATCATAATTTCATCAATTAAGGGCAAAACAGCATTTTCCGCATAAAATTTGGATATCGCGAAACGATGACTGATTTCCTCCAAACCAACTTTATTGGGTTCGGGAGACTGCCCCGACATGATATATGCATCTTGTTTCCCAAAATATCATAATTTCATCAATTAAGGGCAAAACAGCATTTTCCGCATAAAATTTGGATATCGCGAAACGATGACCGATTTCCTCCAAACCAACTTTATTGGGTTCGGGAGACTGCCCCGACATGATATATGCATCTTGTTTCCCAAAATATCATAATTTCATCAATTAAGGGCAAAACAGCATTTTCCGCATAAAATTTGGATATCGCGAAACGATGACCGATTTCCTCCAAACCAACTTTATTGAGTTCGGGAGACTGCCCCGACATGATATATGCATCTTGTTTCCCAAAATATCATAATTTCATCAATTAAGGGCAAAACAGCATTTTTCACATAAAATTTGGAAATCGCGAAACGATGACCGATTTCCTCCAAACCAACTTGATTGGCTTCGGGAGACCGCCCCGCCATCATAAATGCATCTTGTTTCCCAAAATATCATAATTTCATCAATTAAGGGCAAAACAGCATTTTTCTGTACAAAATTTCGATATCGCGAAATGATGACCGATTTCTCCCAAACCAACTTTATTGGGTTCGGAAGACTGCCCCGACATGATATATGCATCTTGTTTCCCAAAATATCATAATTTCATCAATTAAGGGCAAAACAGCATTTTTCACATAAAATTTGGATATCGCGAAACGATGACCGATTTCCTCCAAACCAACTTGATCGGGTTCGGGAGACCGCCCCGACATCATAAATGCATCTTGTTTCCCAAAATATCATAATTTCATCAATTAAGGGCAAAACAGCATTTTCCGCATAAAATTTGGATATCGCTAAACGATGACCGATTTCCTCCAAACCAACTTTATTGGGTTCGGGAGACTGCCCCGACATCATAAATGCATCTTGTTTCCCAAAATATCATAATTTCGTCAATTAAGGGCAAAACAGCATTTTTCGGCATAAAATTTGGATATCGCGAAACGATGACCGATTTCCTCCAAACCAACTTTATTGGGCTTGCAATACTTCAATGACATTATATATGCATCTAGGTAGCATAATTTTGTCAATTCATCCAAAAGAATGTGATACCGGTACACAAGTTGGTTCCTTTACTTCAGATGTGCATCTGGTTTATGGTATGTAATAGCGCAATTGCTTTCCTGAGGCCAAAACAGGTTTTTTGGGTAGAAATGATGACCAATACCCTTGAACCAACTTTATGGTATGCAGAATGATACCCTATATTCATAACATGAGGTCCGCACCTTGTTTGTCCTAGAATTTAGAAACATTACTTGTTCATATCTGAGACAAAAAATACGATTTACCGTAATCGCCAAAACCTTAAATGATAGAAACTCAACAATGAATTGTGGATTCGGCATGGGGATTTCCGTATACGTATCGACTATCAAAGCATCCACAAATTGATTAGTCAGATTTGAAAGAAATCTGTTTTCTTAGCGATCTATGAACTCCGCCGTTTTGGCAAGGCGTTGTCCGACAATACCGTTTGTTTCTCATAGACGATTGTAGGTCGCGTCTTACAGAAGTGCGCTTTCTTTCATAAAACAAGAAGAATCTGATATATCGGCACGAAACTTGCACAGTACTAGGCTAATATACTGCTCTTGCTGTGTTGTTAATAGATTTGCTCTTCCGTCATCCTTTGTGGACATACAGGACATTCACCTGTCTTCAATTTCAGTCAGGCGCAAATGTAGTCGGTAGCGTTGGTTCCTAGAACACTTTAGAGCCACATAGATCGCGTTCAAAGCAATACAGGTAATCCATATTTTGTAACCGGATAGCCTACAATACCATGTAACTTTAAACAGAGTAAATTGGACCGTGTCCTAAACAATTTCTTTAATTTTGACACAAAAACCCGTTAAAAATTGCCCTAGCGACATGTATCAAAAGTGCAGCGTGTAATAATTGAGAGGAATTCGGGCAATTATTTCAATAAAATTTACTAATAATCACGTCAAACGCACTTTTTGTCGTTAGACTTGCCATGACATCACATCTCCATCTTTCAATCTAGTTGTAACACTTTAAAAACAAGTGTAGGTACCCTAGCGAGATACAGTGCAACTGCAGCAAAGGAACATTGCGTCGGCATATACGGCCTCGCTTTGCCAGCGTCCACGACGTTTTGGTTTTTCATATCTCAGCTAGAATACAACGACGTCTTTCAAATTTGGCTGGTTTAGTTCTGAGAGCCTGTGCTACATAGTCGTTGTAAGAATTCCCGTGCTGACGTCATGGTTTATCACCGAGTAATTTGTTGCTGAGTAACTGTGGAGAAATATCAATGATGACAGGGTATCATCTAACCAAGGAGGTTCTCCGTCTAACTTCCTTGATCTAACCCGCATAACGTCGAGATCCTGTTTTCGAAACACTGTGCTTTGCTGAACACAAGGAAAGTTGATTTCGACAGAATCATTCATGGCAGGCACTATTTCTAATATTTTGTTTGTAATCAAACCTTACTAAGGTCTTATTGCTAATTGAATAACACACACAAACACGAATTAACACACAGACACGCACAAATTAACACACAAAGACATACCAAAAATACTACCTTCATTTTTCATGTAGGTAATAATAGGTGTCATTCAACTTTGACGATTAATGCATTATGTATGCAATGATACATTTGAACATTTTTATTAAAAAATGCTACTGCACTTGAAAGAAATGACCGTAATACATTTGCACCAGCAGCATATCGTGGTTGAACAAAAGTTATGAGCAAAGTAACTAAAAGACATAATCTCCAAGACATAAACAAAAAAACACGGGTACACTTATTCTGAGACAACATTTTATGTGAAGCCATGTTTCAAATGTATACTTTTCAGATACAAATTTCTGCACAGTGTTAATTTCATGTACGGTACAGTTACATGTAACTACTGGTATATAAGCAAATGATTGAACACAGTAAATGTAATTTCAACAAAGCTCCAGATTGATATAAGCTAATTTTACTTAGTATTTTGCTCAAGTTGGCACAGAAATTGACACAGGCTTTATCTTTGACATGTCTTGACAAGTCCCATCCTTATCTTTATACATGTACTTCACCTACTGTACATCTTTAGTTACTTCAAGAGTATACAAGATACTACATGCTGTCATGAAGTTGCTAATATGATCTACAATTCAAGTTCATAAATGTGCAAGGACCATCCTGAAAGCCAATGACTAAATGTCATTTCAAACAACAGTAATATAAGCTTAGTTCACCTTGGACAACTTCATTGTGCTAAAATGGCATAGTGCAACCAATCCCTATGTTGTGTTGTTGTGAAAGCTAAAAAGAGCATCTGGACTTACACAGTCTATAAACAGACTGGAAAACAAATATGAGAAATACCCAGTGCATACCACTCCTTGGAGCAAGAAGCTTATACAACTTGCTTGGAGTAAAAAGACATACTATACGTACTATCATCATCTCTTACTGGGTAGTAGCTCTTCTGTTGCATTTTCAGCATCCTTCCAGTTAACATTATGACCATCCCTCCTGACCATCCTCCTCCTCCTCTTCATCATCATCAGATTCACTATCTACATGTATCAGATATGCCAAGTCAGTAGATAAGTACAAGTCTGAAGCACTGCCCCTTGTGGGTACATTAGGAAGATCTGGATTTTTTGTCCCTAACAACCTGTGGGCAAAGTGCAGATGGCTTTCTATCGCATCACGCTTTCCTACTAGCATTGCTACAGCCCCCACAGTATAAACAGCACTATATGCTTGCAATGATTCTCCAATTATTTCAAGTTCCCTTATTCCAGTCCTTATAAGCCGGTGCATGTCCTGATAGATCATTCTCAGCTCTTCCTCTGCACTTTTCTTCAGACACAGTGCTTCAATCGCCTGTCTTTGTACCAATCTAGGGACAGCACCCTCCTCCTGAGGATAAATAACATAACAAGACAGTATTAAGTTACTTTATTTTGGCAGTCAGAGATCATTAAAACTCCCAGATGTGCATAACATACAAATTTGTGTATGACAATGACTTACTGATAACAAAAGATGATGATGATGATAGCACTACAAAAGGTTGACTTTCTAACAGGGCTCTCATGTTTTCCCTTCGAGTATAATATATAAGTTATATATTATAACCATATTATCTTGTAATGAGAGTAATCAGTTGTGAATCCAAGCAGACTCCTACATAATTTAAACTTGATGTATGGGTATGAAAATTTTAGACAAACTCACCAACAAATCTAGCTGTGTGTAGCTGTACCAGGCTAGGTTGGCTGGCAGGCATCCACAAAGTTAATCACTTGTGGGAATACTGAGTCTTGTGGGCACTTGCCAATGCTGTTGTACTTGATCCTCTTGTTGACATTCTTCAGCTGCCAACCCAATTTTGTGGGTATAGCCTGGCCATCTGGAGGAAATATAGATTGATGCCAATTCAAACTCAAATACATATTCATGTACTATGCACATTAGATGGCAGAAATATATATAAACGACACTTTGTATGGCTTTGTATGACTTTGATAACCGTCCATGGAAACAAAATTGCAAATGTTGCCAATCTAAAGTATCCTCTCTCATGTTTAAGTAGAACAAACCTGGGTACTTCTTCAATGACAGAAGGAAAGTCCTCTCTGATGCATCTCGCCAAAGTTTGTCCACCAGAGCCTTTTTCTCCTCCCGGTCAATGAGATGTAGTGTAGACTTGAACTCATCATGGTGTTCCTCCCATCGACTGACTTCGTGTTTTCACCAGCTTTTGCTCTTGTCTGAAAAAAAAACATGCTTGTGTAGAAACAGGACATACATGAAAATGTTTTATGAAGAGTAGTTGATCATGATGGGTGAAAAAGTATTCTTCCTAAATTATTAAAGTTTGTAATAGAATATTTCAGCACATATAGAGAGCCACATATAGAGAGCACACATAGAGAGCAACAGCCTAGAAATAGTAGAATGCTGTTAATTTTAATAATTTGTAAACATGTCCTACAAACATAACTTGCTTTCCCACTGTTCTTGTGTTACTAGAATATATTTAGCTCTCGATTATTTGCCTTGAACCTCGTTGCTTTAATCAATCATCAATAAAATGATATCAGGGGAAGAAATGCCTCCTTCCCCCAGTTTGCACCAGTTTCCCATTCCCATAATGCATTGTGCCTGGGGGTAAAATCTCCTAGGTTGCATAGTGCAGGAAGGTATGCTGTTAACATTAAACAACTTGTTTTTCTGTGTGTTTTTTAAAAGGTGTTGGGGGCATTTTATGCTCAGCATTAATTGACTGACTATGAGGCAAATCTGACAACAAATAGATAATGAAATCTTTTTGTTCTATCAACATGAAATATGTGGTTTGCAAGGTTACAGTGGTATACTGTCTGTCAATAGAAAAGAGACCTGACTATATTGGTCGAAATAATTCAACAGATTATGTTGTAGTTTGTAAATATTAAGGAAGCAATATTCATTCTATCTATCTATATACATGTAGTACTACGTATATTACTGGGCAAAGCCCTTGATGGGGTATCGCGCCCAGGGCACACGGCTAGTGCGGCTGGTGGGGTGGCGTGAAAAAAAAGAAGTGTCTGACCAAACAAAACAAACAATTGGTGCACTGGTGAGTGGCCGTACTATCATATCCTAACTACACTCAGTCAGACAGAGTGGCCATGTACTGGGCCAACCCTGACTTGCAGGTGTTGACTGTACTAGTAGGTTGTTTTAGGTTCTGTCATCAACAAATGTAAAAACACAACAGAAACACATCACAAGGCGCTATGTGGAATTTTTACACCCCTAGGCGCAATGCATCATGGGAATGAGGAACTGGTGAATGCCAGAGGGTGAATGCCTAAACACCTAAACCGACTTCAATCAGGCCTAATATGCAGTGTACGTGCATGGGTTAACCCATTTTACACTATGGATACATTATCTAACAGTATGCAATTAAGAATAGGTTATATCATATTTATGTCAAGCCGCCAGAATGCTTCCTGACGTAAATAATCTATGTAAAATGAGGAAAAGTTAAAAAGCTTATACAGCACAGAAACTTATTAGCACCAGTTCAATCATGTTTCCAGTGGTAGATTAAGCACTAAATACCTGAGGGGGATATTTTGCGGGGTGTATCACTCACTAAAAAGAGCCTTCACTCGAGTATTTATTATGTTTACCTGTTGTTTTTGCTACGTTTCCTCTTCTTCTTCTCAAAACAATGATCTCAATGACCTGAACCAGACTGTCTGTTACCATGGTGACTAGAGTTAGGTTACATCATGTTGCAATTTTATAGTAGGAGGGATTTAGACTCCTGTCTGACCATATATATGAATGTGTCTGAGCATACCATATGCGAAGGTAAACATAATATTTATTTTGCTTTGCAAATGTTACCTTTCTAGTTACAAGTTATATCTTGAAAAATACTCATAAATGCAGGGTGTTTCCCATTCCTAATTGCATGGGTAATGTATCTAGAGCGTTAAAGGTGTTTTAACCTCTGTACACTGCTTTTTATTAGGCTTGGATGCGGTCGGTGGTCGGTGAAACCCCCTCCCCCACACAAAACAAAATAAATTTTTTTATTCATGTGCTACATGGCTCTTCTTGTCCTGAAACTAGATTAAAGTTACCAGTCTTGTGCTGTAATAAGATAAGGGATGTGAAAAATGTTGATATACGTATTTACCTTAGAGATTTTGGCAGCAAAATTGTGGCTTCCTTCCGAATTTCCCCAAATTTTTATATGCCATGCCGCCGCATGTAGTACGGTCAGTACTAAGCTTGGTGCGGTCGTGGGGTCACAGGTATAAGGTATGGAACCTGCCAACCTGGACTGGCTCCTCCTCACTGCTGTCTCAATCTCATTTTGACATATCGTGACCGTACTACGACTTATTGTATGGAGTATTCTTTTACTCAATCCGGCGCGTCACATCAACTGGGCGCCGCCATCTTGGTTCGGGGTCATTCCCAGGTTCCCGTCAGGCTTCGCGCAGGTCTGCTTAGCGGTGAGCATTCCCTGAGACGGTGACCCGTCACCACCCGGAGTATGGCACCATCGCTCAGACTCGCTATACTATCGAGGATGGTATACGCCATAGTATAGGAGTATTCCGCTACCCCGATAGCTATCGATGGATGGTGGCCCCCATCCTACGAGTATTATCGAGGATGGTGATAGAACGGGGTGGTGTTTTTGCATAAAAAATCCATGGCAGGGAGAACAAAACACGAGTATCGGAAAAATGAAAACAAAAAACAGCGTTAGGCCGTTTGTCAATTTTTAATTCTAACTTACGTTACCATGGTTATTCCATTGAGATTAAAGACGGATACTTGCACTTCCATTCATCAGAAAGAGGGTCATCAGATATACATTTGCATGTAAATTTTATAGTGTAAGGGCTGACGGCTTCGATTGTATTGATCATCATAAGCATAATTCTAACTTACGTTACCGTCTAACTTACGTTACCATTCTTTTCTTCACTGTGTTATCGAATTTACAGGAAAATGATACGATGCAAAGTTCGATTAACAGCATTTTATCAACTGTAACAATACTGTAGTTGGCCTTGTCTTGTACAGAAGGTTTACTCTCCCTGCTTTAATCTCCAAGCAGATGTAGCACTTGAGCTTGTTTTTGCTATTTGGTGGTGTCTTTGGTGGTTTGTTCCGGAGATTACCATTTCTATAGACAAAAAACTTAATATCTCGAAAAGTATAGGTGGTAGCACCGTACAAAATTGGCGAAAGATAGTCGACAATACTGGTAACAAGTTCAGCACATTTGTTAGGTATTTGGAAGAACTTTATTTTTCACCATTTTCTACCCCCAATTGCACACGTTAACGGAGAATGGGCGTTATATAAAGTCACAAATTTAATATTTAAACAGGTAGATATTATAATGTAGCCCCTGATCAAAGGTTTTGTCCATTTTGTCCCAAAAAAATTGAAGATGAATTTCACTTTGTTATAGAATGCACTAGATATAATGTTTTACGCAAGAAGCTATTCACATTTCTAAAATCAAGTACAACAGATTTCAAAAGACTCGACGATTTAAATATATCTGTACATGCAACAACTCCAACAATGTAAAAAATAGGCAAATATATGATAGACTGCTTTGTTTGTATATAGAAAAAATACTGAAACTCAAGATTAGCCACACTCAATTGTTACACTATATAAAAGACAACCTTGCGCTAGCCCTTGTTGTTTGAGTAATTAGGATTTATTAAGTTTTATTTTATATTAGGTCCCATTCTATACTTTTCTGTACTTCGTCCATTAGTTGTTGCCATAAATTGTACCATGTACAATTGTCGTGCAATAAAGTTCTTTAAAAGTTAAAATTAGAACACAAGGCAGGTTTCACAAAAACTCAAAATTGTATTGCATTACTAATTTCAATCTGTTATAGTAATATCGGTGAGTCTGCTTTGCTTGTCAATTTTTTCTTTGTTAACTAGAAGAGAAAATATAGTTGAATCCTTTGTAATATATAAACTAATATCTGTTAATGCCATTGTTCTGACCGTCTAGGATTTTCATGAGTTTCCGCAGTTATGGGAGATCAGTTCACACAATTAACTGCAAGGCCGTTAAGGAAGGTTTCAGAGAGGAGCGTTTCAAAGAGATAAACACAATACGCTACAAATATTAGCAATCACTACAAATCCCCTGTTCAAGAGAGTGATGAATGACCAGTAAAGTATCAATTATACAGATTAATTGCAGAGTCCAAATCGTCATGGACCTTTTAAAGATCTCAGATCCTCGCACAGCAGGTATCAGCCAGGCATATCCCACATTTATCATCTATATTACTTGATTAACCTTTCTTCATGGTTATTTCGAGGATGTCAGAACGCGATTCAATACAATGCTAACGGGCGGAAAGTGGCTTTCAGGACAGTTTTAATGTAAGTCCTAACGAAACCACCGAGAGACGAAAACAGGCCTACGGCGCCATACGCACCCACCTACCGATTGTTTTCACGCCCAGCAACAAAAAATAGGCCGACGGCGAAAAGCTAATTTAAGTAGTAGTAGCTGTAATAGACCGTAAGAAGAGGCTATAGCTTACAGACGAGACAATGCTCATTCACGGTAAAATATTTGTAGAGATTGTCAGCGACCGTCATGTCCGCATCAGGAATCAAGCAATCGTCACCATGCACGACTACACCCCACATGTCAGTGCCCATCGGACAGAGGCAAACAGGCCTACGGTGCCATGCGCGCTCACGTCCCGATTGTTAGCGCCCTTCGTTCCCGGCAAGGGCAAACAGGCCTGCAGCACAATAGTAAGTGGAGCTTTAATGGACTGTATGGAGAGGCTATAGCTAGCAGAGGAGACAGTGCTCATTCACGGGTTTTCTTTAGATTGACTGTTAGATTGACTGCTTTCATGCCTGTGTCAAACTACATCCCGCCGTTAATACAACCCTGATAATAGTGAGAGGAGAGTTCTCCTAGGTCCATTTCTATTTAGTACAATTAGTCTCGTTTCCCGCCGGCTGTAGAGACAACCACATGATGACCCCTCCTTGACCCTAATTATATATTCCGCCCCTATTTACACTCTGACCCGTTTCTTCGCCCTCTGTAAGGTCAATCGTGGTTCTGAGTTCACTACCCTAGTGTTTGTATGTTTGTCTGTGAATTGACGTGAACCTTGGTTCTCTTCAGAACTTGCAAAAAGGAGAAATTTTTCGATTTCTTAAATTGACTGTTAATGTCCTCTTGTTTCAGTAAATGCCAGGAATATTAATTGCGTTTTTAGACCTTGTTCAGTTGTGACCATGTGACAATATGACTATGTCTTTGGCATTGTATAAACTTATAAGAAGCATCAAGGTCTTCTGTATTCAGGTCGTTTACTCGATCACTGATTGAATAACGTGGGGCTTAAAACTAAGCCCTGCGTCACACCAATCTCTATGGGGAAACTTTTACTCTATCCAACATTGGTCTTTACACAAGCTATTGATTGATTGATTTTTTTTCTTATTTGGAACTATTTACCAGACATGCTTTTTTGGACAGAAGTTGGAATAACAGACCCTCATGTCAGATGGAGTCAAAAGCTTTCGATGGTTCCACAAACAAGAGACCAGGAGTTTACCGGACTGTGTGTGGTTGGAAAAGGTTTTTAAAACAAATCTGTTGTCTGTCGTTTTGTATTTTTTTCCGAATCGTACTTGGTTTGGGTTTAAAAGCCCTTTCTTCCAATAGAGTCACTAATCTGTTGTCGAAAATCAAGCAAGATAACTTTCCTGGGCAGCTATAAGTTGCCGGTAGTAAATGGAGTAGATGAGCTTTACTGGACCGTGTTGAGAGGCTATAGCTAGCAGAGGAGACAGTGCTCATTCACGGGTTTTCTTCATGACTTACGTATTGGCGCGATGTAATGTTAAGACCAATGTAAACTTAAGGGTTCGGAACTGTTAATATATGTTACGTTACACAAGCACTAAACCAAGCCGATTTGATTACTGTTGTACGAAATCTTGTTTATTCCGGTGACAGCCATGCACATGACATGGAAACTACATTTTGTCACCTTCCAGGCGGCATAAATTTTTCTGTTGGCTGTGGGAATTTTCCTGTCATTTACCATAGGCATTGGGGGCTGTGTCCCTTTGGGAATTGCTTTTCTTCTTTGTTTTTTGATATTTCACGGAACCTTCTGTGTACGGAACCTTTTGATAGCGCCCTTCGCACTCAGCAAAGACAAACAGCCCACAGAACAATGGTAAATGGAGTAGCTGAGCATATGTCCCCTCTTCTGGGATCTGACCCTTTTCAGTTATAAGTACCCTGGAACGTAGAAAGACGAAATTGGCTGTAATTTTCTTTTTTATGAACAAGCTGACGATCCCTGCCACAGGAAACAAGACGACATCGACACTATATTTTGTCCCCCTCCAAGAGGCATTGGATACACAAAAGGGATTTGTACAACGTTTGAATACATTAAGGAAAGGCGTTTCTCCATTATTTATGCACAGCCCATTCCTGAGGACATGATATCCCTAACTGTTTTAACAGTTCAAGAGCAAGTTGATGGATAGAAAAAGATGACAGTTTCACGTAGGAGTGCAGCGGACATGAAAAGGTTCAGAGTGAACATGACAAAATGGCACTGGGGTAAGTCTCTAGTCATATACCTTTAGTTAGTTCCTGTAATTCATCATAGACATTGGGGTCTGTGTCCATATCCCATAGTCAGTCTTCTCTGCTATCAGATACTAATATATCACGAAACCGTCTGTGTACCTACAATTTGGCACAATTTTTTTATGTTTACTTTTTGTTTCTTTTGTAGTCTAACATGAAGTCATCTAACAAATCAAAGATATTCTTACACTTAATCTTACGTTCCCCTGAAAGTGATATTAGCGCCCAAAATGTAAAGAAGTATATTTTCTGGTTTGACATGAACTACTTTTACCTTCTCTAATTTCCTGTCGGCATTATTTGAGCTAATTAGAACTTTTGAAAATAGTACATGGGATGTCAAGAAAAGAAAACAATGCTAACCTTTTGAAAGAACTGATTCCCTGGTGAATCAAATCTGCCGGACGTTCATGTAGTTCTTTGCATTATTTGAGGAATCAAAAATAACCATGCCACGTGAAGTCATCCTGTTGGAGAGATGAGATGTTTTCCATCAAAGGACAATACGTGCAGTACTGATCTATGGTACAGTGCAATTAGCGGCGAAGCCATGTCATGTGCCGGAGGTTCTAAACACTGTGTTACATATCCCAGGTGTGGTGAGTCCAAATCTTTTAACATTATCATAGGGAGATGGTCCCGGGAGCAATACGCCTGCGACAAATTCGACAAAAATCTTAAAAAGCAACCAGAGTCATCCCGAACGTTTCAAGGCAAAAGGTCCACAGTAACAGGACTTCCATTCTCCGTCTACTGGACAATGCTTGTATAACACGCTGCTTTCCCAGGATCTACCAACCTGCGATACGCGTTTCTCATACCACAAAAGGGCTACTCATTCCCTATAAAAACACGACTGGAGGCAGACGGCGATAATTCAGACAATATGTGTCAAAACTGCCAGGGGAAGCTGGGGCGCGTATCCAGTCTTTCTGCGGCATAAATTTTACATATTGGCTATTTCACACTGTAACGTTTTCTAACTATATGTTTCGGCGGTTTTATACCCGGAACGTGCACAGGTTTGAGTGCTGATAACTATAGGGTTAACAGAAGGCATTATCATTTTATACACTTTGTTTCAAATATCGTATCTTGTTTATTATCTTCCGATGGAAATTTTAAAGGAAATTTTGAATCATAAGCTGTTGAAGTGTTGTAACTCATAGTGTAGCATGTAATTACGCTTAGAAAATACATTTTAAAAATGTGCTTCATTAAGTACAATCGCAAGGCTTGGGGTATCTGCGGTTATAGATAGGCATTTATTAACAGATATCTTCTTGGCAGTAGACTATAGTCTCCCTGACTGAACTGCCAAAGGACAAGAACCAGCTACTTTAAGGTACATAGGAATGTATGAACAAATTCCGACTCGTACTCGACTAAGCGTGAAAGTTCGAAGACCCGCTTGCATATATATTACTATCATTCCATATTCATTCCAGACATGTCATATATTAACAGGACAAAGTCTAGAAAGCCAATTCTAAAAACTGTTTTACAGAAATATTCAGGTTACTTCTGGCATTTCTTGTATCAAACCGTTTGCGAAAAATATATATAAAATGACTTGTTACATTTGAATATTTTGATTGTGAAGGATTAACTTGCTTAAGCCTAATGCAACACTCTGTTTGCAGTTAGACGCTAAAAACTGCACTAAACTAAATGTCTGTATTTTTCATATGTCAACGTATAAAAGCAAATGAAGTTAATGAAGTATTCTAAAGTAGAGTTTCTAAAATAAAAGCCGATTGTCTGCGCCAAATCTCCAATTCACGCAAGTCGACTCTGTAGGTTTCTCTCCACGATTAAGGTCGGTGGAAACCGCTGACCTAAAAAGATCTACTTCTCAGTTCTGAATTAATTGCCTCCCTTTGACACAAGTTCCTTACCTTTTTGAGAATGCTATATTGCAAACCCACATGTTTATGGCATATTAATTTACTTTTAGATAGTTATGAAGTGAAGCAAATTTTATTGAAAAGGCAAACACACCAAACCAAGCCGATTCGATTGCTGTTGTGCGAAGCCGTGTTCATTATGGGTTATGCTTACTGTACAACAGGTATTACTTTGAAACCTGAAATAATACGTCTGCAATATTAGTGCTACAAACAAGCATAGAGACCTTGAATCAACGCGCAGTTTAATGCATTCTTTGATATGAGATTTTCAGAAATCCCTGCCCACCTCTTCTACATGCAATACAGTTAAAGGTTAGAAAAAAGATTTCAAAGATTGATACTACGTTTCTGGAACCTCTCACCTCACCTCACCTCACCTTACCAGTCCCATAGCTGTCATGTCACAGCCGTCGGGGCAATTTGGCTTTCAACAAGAGTTTCTGCAACCGCAATAAACAAAAAGAAAACAGTCATTTGACTCAAACAAGACACAGAATCTAACCTAGATAATTTTATTAGTAAACAATCTGCCAATTCCTGCCACAGAACACAAGACTTACTCCACGACAGCCATACGACATCGAAAATATGTTTTTCTCATTCAAAGCGGCACTAATCGGGGTCAATTTGTCAGTAGGAAACTGGCTGGGGGTACACAAAAGGTTTTTGTACAACGTTTGACTACATTCTACACTGACTTTTCTCGTTGATTACACACAGTTCATGCCTGAGGATGAGATGAATCTTCGTGCACTCAATATTCCTAATATTTTAACAATTCAAGGGCAAGTTGATGGAGAGAAAAAGTTGAAAGTTGCACGCAGGAGTGCAGCAGATATAAAAGGGTTCAGAGTGCACATGACAAAATGGCGCTGGGGTGGTTTTCTAGTCATGTTCCTCAGCTTCTGTCATCTACAACAGACATTAGGGTCTGTGTCCCATCCAATCGGTTTTCTTTCATTGTTACTAGATATATCACGGAGTCGTATTTGTCGTTAAAATTTGGTACATTTCTTCATGTTTACTTTTTTTTCTAATTCAACCTGAAGTCATCTCATATTTTAAAAATATTCTCACATTTAATCTCACGTTTCCCTTAAAGTAGCGTTAAAAATTTATTATTTCAGGCTTGCAGTCCAGGCTTTGAATAAGGCACTTAATTCTCTAATTTCCCGTCCGCATTATATGAGGTAATTAGAAGTTTTAAAAACAATACTTTGAATGTTAAGGAAAGAAAACAATGCTGACCTTCTGAAGGGACAGCTGATTCCTTGAATGGTCAAGTCAGCCGGATGCCCATGCCCTGTAAAGTTATCCGGTTGGAGAGATGAAATGTTCGCCCCCAAAGAATAATACGTGCAGTACTGAGTCATGATTCAGTGCACTACGCGGCGAAGCAGCATGTGCCAAAGGTTCTTAACACTGTGTCACATTGTGTGAATATTTCTAGCAGTAACAGGACTTTCATTCTCCGTCTCCCGGACAGATCTCCAGAACACTGTTTGTATAGCACGCTGCCTTTCCGGTATCTACCAACCTGCGATACGCTCTGTTTCTCATACCACAATAGGGATTATCAAATAGCTATAAAATCACGGCGATTCGTGAAAGCTTTTACATAAAGTATACGTAAGTGACGGCGTTTTTCTTTTAGACAATCGTGTGTAAAAAATGCCAGGGTCACCTGGGAGATGCATTCAGTCTTTTTGTGCCATAAATTTTATACATTTTCTATTTCACACTTTAACGTTTTCTAACTATATATTTCGGTACTTTAAGAATGCTGGTGACACATTTTTATACCCAAAACGTGCACAGGTTTGAGTGTTGTGAACCATAGGGTTAAAAGAAGGCATTATCAACATTTTATACATTTTGTTTCAAATATCGTATCTTGTTTACTATCTTCAGATGGAAATTTGCCGCCCAATGAAAGGATCCTAACCAATGAGTAAACCATTTGTTAATGAAGGAACAAGCCAAGATGTTGCTGACCTGATCATTTGTAAGTCTGAACACATTAAGACTATGACTCTGATTGGGATAGCGAAGTCGTATCGTAAGCTGTTGAACTGTTGTAACTCATAGTGTAGCATCCAATTACGTTTAGAAAATACCATTTATAATCTTTATCATCAAGTATAATCGCAAGGCTCTCGGTATCTATGGTTATGCATCAGCATTATAAACAGATATATACAGGGTTAGATTATAAACAAAATGAAACTCGCACTCGTCTAAAAGTGTAAGTTTGAAAATCCGCTTGCTTCATTAAAGTGTTACGTTACTTATAATCAATGATTTTATTCTATGTAAACACGTTTACATATTTACGGCAATTTTATAAATGTTGAATAAAATATTTGTGGTTTACTGCTAGTATTTGTGGTTTACTGATTTTTCTGGTTTAGGCATATACTTGTTAGAATTGATTTCGTGAAGATCTAAAATTGTTTAAGAATAATTTTGTACAAAATATTTGCACTACATTTTAATCGCTGTGGTCCCCTATTATGCCTTTAATACAAATGATAAAGAATAAATCCAACCTTATCATTATGGGTCGTAAAATATTCTTGAGTAGAAAGCTGCTCGAATTAACAAAGAACCAAATATATCTAGAATCACCATCGGATTCAAAGAGAGGTTTTGTTTGCCTTACAAAAGTGATGCATGAGGTTTAGGTGTGGCGAACAAAGTCATGATCTATTTGTGGAGAAGTTTTGCACATAACTGAATGTTCTAAACACGTCATAGATACAGGAAGCTAGCAATTATCTTGTTTTTGTTTAGTTTGACACACTTATTTTCGGTGGACTGAATGAGGGTAGTCCACTCTTTAATTCGCGACCAATTTCTTGATACCTGTCATATCTTAATCTCCAAGCAGATTCGGTGGGGCAAGGGGACTTTATATTGGCCGCCTGTATCCATTTGCCGACAATATCCAACGCTGGCCCCACGGAATCTGCCTCAGAACGGAAAACTTGAAGCCTATTCAATCTAGTCACTCTGACACATTTCGGCCGATTTGTACGTAGGTGCGAAGTTTGCGGCGGGAGTTTACTACCGCCTGGTTTCTCTCACAAATAATGTCTCTCCCTTCTACAGCATATTAGGTTTGCCGATAATATGTTTAGGAAAATTGAATGCTGGTATGGAAGTATCATAATGGTGGATTGTTCAGCTAAAAATTAAGGAAAAAAACGTTACTGGTAGAAATGCTTCACATTTCGCCGTGCTAAAAAATCGACTCCTTTACCAAAACAAAGGCTTCGCCATTCGACTACTACTACGAGTACTTATGATATTGCACCAAAAATACATTTTACAGTTCAAACAACAACAAAATCTAACGCACATTTTTTGTCGTATGCCATAGTTGAGGGATGTTGAAGTCTTAAAAAGCGGAAAACAGACACACTCTTCGGTGGAAAAATAGGCCAACTCGCTGCCGCGGCATGTTGGTAACCGCGTGTACCGCAATGCACTGGTGTTTTCCCTATTTTAGTATAATCATCACAGGCCGGGTTAGCATATCTCTATATCAAATCAAGAATTTATTTCTTCATATATGTATATATCACAACCATATCTATGGTATCTCTACAAATATTCATTATCATGTGAAGGGAGCCGATGTTACGTTATGGTGCTATCAAGCCATTGAGTGTGAAAAGAATGTGGGAGCCGGAGGGGTAGAGCGGCTGGCTGAAAACGCCGGATGCGCGTTAATCCCGGTGCAGTAAAAGATTTGCCAAACGATGTTTTAATGGTTACCAGGGAGAGGCAGCGACATCAATTTTGAAGTGATAGCCCCGCAATGGTGCGTTCTACGCCTGAACCCCAATTTGCTACTCACTGCCGTGGTATGGTCATCACATGCACCCCTACATCCCATATGTCAGCGCCCTTCGGATAGATGCAAGCGGGCCTACGGCGCCACGGGCGCTGACGTCCCGACTGTTAAGGCCCTTCGCGCCCAGCAATGACAAACAGACCGACAGCGCATTGTTCATAATTGCAGTAGTAGCTGTGGTAGACCGTATAGCTAGCAGGCGACACAGTGCTCATTTACGGGACGATGTAGCTGGCGTAAAACCATTTGTAGACAGATATCTGACAAGATAAGACCACTGAATGTGTCGTAGCTGTGGTAGCCGTGAATGAGCACTGCCCTGCTCACAACCCTCTCTGCAAGGTCTACTGCCGCTAAATCAGCTACATCTCTTTTCTACACACATTAAACATTACTTTATGCCATTAGAACATATATCTTTCTTTTAAAGCTGTTGTATCTATTTAGATACTTGTAGATGACAAGAGCTGCAGAGGGTCTCTCGCTGTGACGATCCGGCATGTTTTGTAAAACTCAGACTAGTTCTAGTTCTAGTTCTAGTCCAATAGTCCGCAAATTCCCTGTAAGGGACATCACGCAGACGGGTGAGGTGCAACGTGCGGTTTACGTGCTAGATGACAGTTTACACTTGAACGTGTCTACAGAGGGGCTCTCCGCTATGTAGGCTGAAAGATTGTTCCACTCCGGAATTGTTCTTGTGTAGAAGGCGAATTTTGCCGTGTCACAGGTTGGTCGCAGTGTTTTGTATTTGTAAGCATGGTTGGCACGGGTACGAGCGACTGCTGACTGCTGGGATGAGGCGAGTAGGCGGGATGGCCACGAGACCGTTGGTGATCTTGTACATCATGACCAGACGCGAGTCCCTACGTCGCGATTGAAGTGACTACATTTTACAGCCCAGAACACAGTAAAGCGTTGATGAATCACCACAATGGCGGTCTTATTCAGACACTTTTGCGCGACCCCTGTTTAACCTTTGGGGACTCTCTCTCATAGAATACTCTGTGAGCGTTAAACCTACTGTTATTTTTGTAGACAATGATCATATATTAGTATCATTTCTGTAAGTCCGTGAATATGCAACGTTGTGACTATGTAAGTCCCAGAAACAGTAGTTAGATAGAATTAGTAAGGCAGAAGACTGGGCGTGTTCATTCACGGTTGGATAACGCGGCGTCACAATGACACCATTGTTGGTAAAACGCAGCGAAGTTAGAGGGCATCAACTGCCACATTATGATAGTTCGTTTCTACATCAACACGCAGCAAACTTCAACGCGTTGTCTAAATCTTTGAAATACCTTTTTTGAGGTGAGTTGTCTCTTTCCTTTTTTCAATGTGATTGTAGGAAAGCACAAAATCATCAATATAAGCTTTTCAGTGATAAGCACGTACACTTTAAAACATCAAATAATCTTGTGTAGGGAGGCATGCACTTAATGTACCTAAAACAACCCTGCTTCGATGATTCATGATATTTTAAACCGGTTTATACCAATTTCTATTCTACCGGTACTGCTTCGTTGAGTTAGGATGAAACTAATGAACTAATTTTATCGGTACATAAAACACCAGGGGAAGGCAATAGGGTGTTAACCTAGCAGTGCGCAGATTGAACAAAATTTCTAAAAGACGAGGGTAGAACCATATCTGATGGAAACACCAGGTCGGCAGTATGATGGTGATTTCTGTTTATACCATTGTTTATGGCGGGTAGACAATCCAGGATTTTTGTGAGTTTCTGCAGTTATGGGGGTAAATTCACACAATAAATTTCAGGAAAGGTTTCAGTGGTAAGCAAAACAAACAGACAAACAGAGAATGCAGCAGCTGTTACCAATCACTATAAATCTCCTGCGTAAGAGAGTTATGGAAGACCAGTAAGAATTTCATTAGACCGATTTATTGAAGACTCCAATTTGTCACGGAACACAGCACGGCTGGCCTCAGATCCTCGCACAGCAGGGAGAAACAAGAGATAAAAAAGATTTAATAGACAGGTATATCCCACCTTTATAATCTGTATTATTTGATTAATCTTTTTTTTATTGGTATATCAATAATGTCAGAACGCGATACATGACAATGTTAGCGAAATGAAATTTGGCCAGTCAATCACGCTTGTAGGGCAAGCCTTCCATGTGAGGCCTCGCGAAACCACGGCGCCATGCACGCTCATGTCCCGACTATCAGCGCCCTTCGTGTCGGCATAAGTAACCAAGCCATCGGCACTATGCACACCTACATCCCCTATGTCAGCGCCCTTCGGACAGACGCAAACAGGCCTACGGCGCCATGTGCTTTCCCATCCCGACTGTTAGCGCCCTTCGTGTCTGCATTAGTAACCAAGCCATCGGCACTATGCACGCCTACATCCCATATGTCAGCGCCCTTCGGACAGACGCAAACAGGCCTACGGCGCCATGTGCTTTTCCATCCCGACTGTTAGCGCCCTTCGTGTCTGCATTAGTAACCAAGCCATCGGCACTATGCACACCTAGATCCCACATGTCAGCGCCCTTCGGACAGACGCAAACAGGCCTACGGCGCCATGTGCTTTCCCATCCCGACTGTTAGCGCCCTTCGTGTCGGCATTAGTAACCAAGCCATCGGCACTATATGCACGCCTACATTCCAAAATAACGTTAGCATGATAAGTATTGGCATAAATATTTAATTTCCACAATCAAAAAAATGTCAGAATTGGGAGGAAGAGAGAAGTTACCATGTAAGTAGACTTAACCCTTTACCCTACCAATAAAAATGGCCACGTACACCATCACTTTGTGATACTACATAACCATACGTTTTTCTCTAAATGTAAAGAACTTCAAGTAAGCGGTCAGAAAAGCTTTATATTTCACAAAGTTCCCACACCTGTAGCCTTACTCCTTACCGGCTCTGATCTCCAAGGATACAGCAGAAAGAGCGGCCATTGTGCAGTTTGCCTTCTCCGAGACAAGTCGCGTTCGAAGCTCTAGTGCCTTCTTAGCAAAGTTATATATAAAAACACAAGTGGAATACAAAGGTGCGTTGTAGGTTTATGACCGTTAGGCATCCAGGAATGAATACTGATATTTATAATCAATCTATGCCAGACTGGACAGACATTGTGACATTCAGACCTTTCACATGCCGCCCGGCGTCTTTCTTCAGTGATTTTTACTTTTAGATTACTGAGGAAACATGTCGAACGGCATCGGAAATGTATGTCATTTCACTTTTTTCCTGTGGTATAGATTGATTAGAAATATTGTCATTAAAGGTACGTTTTATTTTCTTTGATTTTTTTATAAAAAATGTCACCTTGATTAACTTCTTGGTATTGCACAGAACTCAACATACTGGGGGCATTAAGAAAGTGATATACCTCTACCGGACTGAAAAAAACGTTAACTATAGAGGCGTTTATCAATACGTTATCAACGCCAAGTAGTTGTCGATAACTTCAGATCTCTCCCTACCATAATTAAAGATAAAAAGCACTGAAGTACTGGGGGAAACTTCATCAACTACTTGGATAATTTTTGAGTCAGTAGCGAGTCGCTGTGGTTGCTACCTCTGCCGGATATCTGATTCGTTGGATTCAGGGTTCGCTTCGCTTTGTTGCCAAAACGTCCCGATGTTTACTATTCCTATGATTTTTCCATGCATGTCGGTCATGGGTCGTCACGACCATTGTCTTCTGATATGCCGTCATCAAGCAGGACCCGCCTAATTAAAATTGCGTTATCGCTGTAAATCGCAAGGTAGCAGTGCTTCACAGTAAACAACCGAACTACATACTGGGGAAAATCGCAAGGTGGCAGTGCTTCACAGTAAAAAAACAAAGCCGAATCACCTCGTGTGACCAATCAATTGTTAACTATCTTTACGATCCCGCTTCGATGTACTGACACCGGCTCTTCAGCTGGAGAAGGCCGGCCATCCCGTTCCGATGTACTACCGCCGGCAGTACATCGGAACGGAATGGCCGGCCTTCTCCGTACATCGGTGTCAGTACATCGGGAGTCGGCGGCAGTACATCGGAAAGGGATTGCCGGCCTTCTCCAGCGCAAGAGCCAGTGTCAGTACACGTAAACGGGATCGCTGACCTTTCCCAGCGCAAGAGCCGGCGGCACTTCATCAGAACAAGATCGCAGACTTTTCCCAGCGCAAGAGCCGGTGGTAGTACATTGGAACGGGATCGCCGGCCTTCTCCAGCTGAAGAGCCAGTGTCAGTACATCGGAACGGGATCGCCGGCCTTTCCCAGCACAAGAGCCGGCGGCAGTATATCAGAACGGGATCGCCGGCCTTCTCCAGCGAAAGAGCCGGCGGCAGGATATCAGAACGTTATCGCCAGCCTTTCCCAGCGCAAGAGCCGATGGCACTTCTTCGGAACGGCATCGCAGACCTTACCCGGCGCAAGAGCCGATGTCAGTCCATCGGAACAGGATCACCGGCCTTCTCCAGCTGAAGAGCCGCTGTCAGTACATCGGAACGGGATCGCCGGCCTTCTCCAGCGCAAGATCAGATGTCGGTACATCGGAACGGGATCGCCGGCCTTTCCCAGCGCAAAAGCCGGCGGCACTTCAGCGAAACGGTATCGCAGACCTTTCGATTCGCAAGAGCCGGTGGTACTTTACCGGAACGGGGTCGCAGACCTTCGCCAGCGCAAGAGCCGGTGGCAATCCATCAGAACGGAATTGTAGACCTGATCCCCAGCACAAGAGGCAGTGTCAGTACATCGGAACGGGATCGCCGGCCTTTCCCATCGCAAGAGCCGGTGGCACTTTATCGGAACGGGGTCAAAGACCTTCCCCATCGCAAGAGCCGGTGGCACTTTATCGGAACGGGGTCAAAGACCTTCCCCAGCGCAAGAGCCGGTGTCATAACATCGGAACGGGATCGCCAGCCTTTCCCATCGCAAGAGCCGGCGGCACTTTATCGGAACGGGATCGCAGACCTTCCCCATCGCAAGAGCCGGTTGCAATTTATCGGAACGGGGTCGAAGACCTTCCCCGGCGCAAGAGCCGGTGTCAGTATATCGGAACTGGATCGCTGGCCTTCTTCTTTAGCGCAAGAGCTGGCGGCAGTATATCAGAACGGGATTGCCGGCCTTTCCCAGCGCAAGAGCCGGCGGTAGTATATCAGTTCGGGATCGCCAGCCTCTTTTAGCGCAAGATCCGGTGGCAGTACATCGGAACGGGATCGCCGGCCTTTCCCAGCGTAAGAGTCGGTGGCAGGATATCAGAACGGGATCGCCGGCCTTCTAAAGCGCAAGAGCCGGCGGCAGGATATCAGAACGTTATCGCCGGCCTTTCACAGCACAGGAGCCGGTGGCACTTCCTCGGAACAGCATCGCAGACCTTCCCCGGCGCAAGAGCCGGTATAAGTACATCGGAACGGGATCGTAGACCTTCCCCAGCGCAAGTGCCGCCGGCGGCACTTCATCGGAACGGGTTGGCAGACCTTCCCCGGCGCAAGAGCCGGTGTCAGTACATCGGAACGGGATCGCCGGTCTTTCCCAGCTGAAGAGCCAGTGTCAGTACATCGGATCCGGAACGGGATCGCCGGCCTTTCCCAGCGCAAGTGCTGGCGGCACTTCATCGGACCGGGATCACAGACCTTCCCCAGCACAAGAGCCGCTGTCAGTACATTGGAATGGGATCGCCGGCCTTCTCCAGCGCAAGAGCGAGTGTCTGTACATTGGAACGGGATCGCCTACCTTTGCCAGCGCAAAAGCCGGCGGCACTCCATCGGAACGGGATCGCCGGCCTTCTCCAGCGCAAGAGCTGTTGGTAGTACATCGGAACGGGATCGCCGGCCTTCTCCAGCGCAAAAGGCCAGTGTCAGTACATCGGAACGGGATCGCCGGCCTTTGCCAGCGCAAGAGCCGGCGGCAGTACATCGGAACGGGTTCGCCGGCCTTTCCCAGCGCAAGAGCTGTTGTCAGTACACCGGAACGGTATCGCCGGCCTTCTCCAGCTAAAGAGCTGGTGTCAGTACACCGGAACGGTATCGCCGGCCTTCTCCAGCTAAAGAGCCGGTGTCAGTACATCGGAACGGGATCGCCGACCTTTCCCATTGCAAGGGTGGGTGAAACTTTATCGGAACGGGATCACCGGCCTTTCCCAGCGCAAGAATTAGTTCATTCCCCGTATACTAGTAGTTAGTTCGTTGTATGGATTACACAATCCCTCCAACAATGCCATGTTGCTTTTGATAGACAAACCTTGAAATGTGGTTGAAATATATTACATGTACCAAGAGATATGTGATAGTCATAGGCATGTCAAGATAATATTAAATGAGATATTTATCCTAATCACAAAGAAAACTGTATACACATGTTTATACTGTAATGTACAAACGTCCATCATGTCCACCATTGCAATAAATAATATATACGTGCGCATATATATATATATATATATATATATATGGTTAGTTTACATGATATGATATAGAAAACTACCTCTCCGTATTGTAAAAAAGAGTAAAATTTTTACGTACATTTTCCCAAAAGAAAGGAGAGCTCATTAAATTACAACTTGACAACACCCGTCTAGTGGAGTTATTTTGAACCACAGGATGTAACATTCGTTACCGTTTTCCGATGAATTTCCCCTCCGCTCCATGTAATTTACTCTTCTCAAGTTCTTCTAGTTTGGAACATAAATTATGTTACGGGTGTTACAAGACGCAGATGATTTTAATCGATAGAGGATAAAGGTGATTAAAAAAAATTAAGTTTGCCTTTCTAGAAATTACCCAAAGAGGTCGAAATGCAACAAAACGTCCGGACCACCTTAGTTCTAAACTAAATTATTACAATCTTCAACAGAACACTAAAACTGACTGAAGTATGTCCATAGATACTGATGCCTTAATTAATGGCTTTTAGGGTGATGGTATGTATAAAAGCTTTATCATATACCCAGTTCTTTTTATGATGTTCCAGGTTATTCCTAAACAAAAAAATCTGCATTTTTCTCACACATTTTATCAAAATCCATACATTTTGGTAACTTCATATGATAAATAAGCTGTCATTTTTTTGAAATCATAAATTGAGATGTTTTCCTAAAAAATAAGGTGGGTGTGTCTGAAAAATCTGTCCGTCGATTTTTCGACCCTAAAAATCGCTATTTTGCCCATTTGAATGAGAACAACTCTATATGGGTATTGAGGACTACATGGCGGTATAGAAACACTCGATATTGTGGAGCACTACATGACATTTTAGGTTGATATGGGACTTTCTATTCTAGAATAAGAATATGCTGTGTTTGCTCCCGAGCGTAAAAAAAAAAAACTGCATTTCTAGTTTTATTTACCTTACCTCGAGTAACAATACTGATTGTACATTGAAAACCTAAATCCCCAACTGACAGTTCTAAATAGAACACTGGTCCTACATGTTCCAACAGCAAAAGGCGTTGGAATATTCCATTGCTGCAAGGGGGTATAGACTGTTGGGACACTTCACATTTTTGACAGGGGTGGTTTAGGAACAATCCATTTGTGCGGGAAGGGGACAGGTCTATTTTTGGTACGGGGAATGTAGTGAAGCCATTTTTTGGATTTGCTCCAGAGCAAATGTCTCTCTTTCTAGTTGTTCTTTTTGTTCTCCGTTATGGATCCTACCATGATGACTGAGCTGCAGCCACCGCAAACGTCAATTTTTTGACCCAGACAAAAGTGGCATCAGGCGGCTTTTGTGTACCCTCAAATGGAATTGACATAACAGTTGACTGTATATATATATAGTCTCTAATCCCCGACTTCAATAAGTTGCAGAGGGGGAAATGTGGAACCCGGAGATAATGCCTTATTTATCATTATTCATTATTAGACTTTCACCTTACCTTTTTCTTTTGCAGACGGACACAATTAAAGCCATTGCACCGCTGCAGTAGTCATGCCACAGTCAGCGAATATGGTGGGGGAACCAATGGTACGTAAAAATTGGTGCTGGTGGTAAAAGGAGGGATGGTAGTGAAAAAATTGTTAACATCGCAGTCTGCGATGGTGGTTGTCGAATCAGTGATGACGTCACAGTCGGCAATAGTAGTGAGGGAATCAGTGGTAACACCTCAATTGGCGATAGTAGTAGTTAAATCAGTGGTAACTCCGCATTTAGCGATAGTGGTGACGGAATCAGTGGTAACGCCAGAGTCAGCGATAGTAGTGACAGAATCAGTGGTAACGCCGGAGTCAGCGACAGTGGTGACGGATTCAGTGGTAACGCCGGATTCGGCGATAGTGGTGGTGAAATCAGTGGTAACGTCGCAATCGGCGATAGTGGTGACGGAATTAGTTGTAACGCCGGAGTCAGCGATAGTGGTGGTGAAATCAGTGGTAACGCCGGATTCGGCGATAGTGGTGACAGAATCAGTGGTAACGCCGGAGTCGGCGATAGTGGTGACGGGATCAGTGGTAACGCCGGAGTCGGCGATAGTGGTGTCGGAATCAGTGGTAACGCCGCAGTCGGCGATAGTGGTGACGGGATCAGTGGTAACGCCGGAGTCGGCGATAGTGGTGACCGAATCAGTGGTAACTTCGGATTCGGCGATAGTGGTGACAGAATCAGTGATAACGCCGGAGTCGGCGATAGTGGTGACGGATTAAGTGGTAACGCCGGAGTCGGCGATAGTGGTGTCGGAATCTGTGGTAACGCCGGAGTCGGAGATAATTGTGGTGGTGAAATCAGTGTACACGGTGGTCTGTTGCTACGGTATTCTTTCCCATTGCTAGGCGCGTTCGAAAAAGTATCGGGTTACAAGACACAATTTCGGGCTAACCGTAAAACATTTGAAAATAAACAAATAGTATCGAAGGGTAAATTTCGTCAAAATAAAATGAACTTATCGTGTTTACATAATTTTAATGTTAGATGTTTACGTTAAATCACTGGTTTGTAAAAGTTTCGCTCCAAAAGACATTTATTTTCGGGTTTCGGAGCGCCTGCCAGAGTCAGTCAGAGTCGTCGTTTTAGGCAAACCTCGTTAAGTATTGGCTACGTGTATTACCCTAAATCCCTGTTTCCTATATTTTTCGACGACTGGGAATAACATCAAAAATCGTGTTTTAGGAATTTTTTAATTTCTGATTTTAAGTATGGTTTTTGGCGACATATTGGTGAAAAAACGGCATTTTTGGACATTTTTCGCACTAAATTATCCATAATTTAAAATTGAGGCCATTTTTCAAAAATCCCTAAAACACGATTCTGGGGACAACCGTTACAGTCATTTTGAGCCGTGAATGAGGTATGTTGGACTCTTTATGCTTCCTAAACTTAACGAGTTTTGCAGACATATCATGTCGCCCGAAAGTGGGGAGTGTGTTGTTGATACTAGCGTTAAGAATCATTACAATATTCAAGGTCACCCACGGATACGACAGTAGATTCGCTACATGTTACATGTCTACAACAAAATGATAGCGTACATGTACTGTCCAGGAAACGGTTTGTATCTGTAGAAAAGTGTTGTTTTTATCTGTTGCGAGGCACGGAGGGGGAAGGGCCTGTTTTCGCGGGTTTATTGTAAATGACCGGAGATGACCCCCAAATAGAACGCGCGTTCGGTTCGAATTACCCAGATCGAGTTCGATCGAACCCAGTTCGGGTTCTAGAAAAGGTGGGAACTTTGCAGCCCAGATTTGACCACCGTGGTAAACGCCGCAATCGGCGATAGTGGTGACGGAATCAGTGGTAACGCCGGAGTCGGCGAAAGTGGTGACGGAATCAGTGATAACGCCACAATCGGCGAAAGTGGTGACGGAATCAGTGGTAACGCCGGAGTCGGCGATAGTGGTGATGGAATCAGTGGTAACGCCGGAGTCATCGAAAGTGGTGGTAGTGAAATCAGTGATAACGCCGCAATCGGCGAAAGTGGTGACGGATTAAGTGGTAACGCCGGAGTCGCCGATAGTGGTGACAGAATCAGTGGTAACTCCGGATTCGGCGATAGTGGTGACGGAATCATTGGTAACGCCGGAGTCGGCGATAGTGGTGGTTGTGAAATCAGTGATAACGCCGCAATCGGCGATAGTGGTGACGGATTAAGTGGTAACGCCGAAGTCGGCGATAGTGGTAACGGGATCAGTGGTAACGACGGAGTCGGCGATGGTAGTGGTGAAATCAGTGGTAACGCCGGATTAGGCGATAGTGGTGTCAGAATCAGTGATAACAGCGGATTCGGCGATAGTGGTGACGGGATCAGTGGTAACGCCGGAGTCGCCGATAGTGGTGACAGAATGAGTGATAGGCCGGAGTCGGCGATAGTGGTGACGGAATCAGTGGTAACGCCGGAGTCGGCGATAATTCTGGTAGTGAAATCAGTGTAAACGCCGCAATCGGCGACAGTGGTGACGGAATCAGTGGTAACGCCGGAGTCGGCGATAATTCTGGTGGTGAAATCAGTGTAAACGCCGCAATCGGCGATAGTGGTGATGGAATCAGTGGTAACGCCGCAATCGGCGATAGTGGTGACGGAATCAGTGGTAACGCCGGAGTCGGCGATAGTGGTAACGGAATCAGTGGTAACGCCGGAGTCGGCGATAATTGTGGTGGTAAAATCAGTGTAAACGCCGCAATCGGCGATAGTGGTGACGGAATCAGTGGTAACGCCGGAGTCGGCGACAGTGGTGGTGGAATCAGTGATAACGCCGCAGTCGGCGATAGTTGTGGTGGTGAAATCAGTGATAACGCCGCAATCGGCGATAGTGGTGACGGAATCAGTGGTAACGCCGGAGTCGGCGACAGTGGTGGTGGAATCAGTGGTAACGCCGCAGTCGGCGACAGTGGTGGTGGAATCAGTGGTAACGCCGCAGTCGGCGATAGTTGTGGTGGTGAAATCAGTGATAACGCCGCAATCGGCGATAGTGGTGACGGAATCAGTGGTAACGCCGGAGTCGGCGATAGTGGTAACGGAATCAGTAGTAAGGCCGGAGTCGGCAAAAGTGGTGACGGAATCAGTGGTAACGCCGGAGTCATCGAAAGTGGTGGTAGTGAAATCAGTGATAACGCCGCAATCGGCGAAAGTGGTGACGGATTAAGTGGTAACGCCGGAGTCGCCGATAGTGGTGACAGAATCAGTGGTAACTCCGGATTCGGCGATAGTGGTGACGGAATCATTGGTAACGCCGGAGTCGGCGATAGTGGTGGTTGTGAAATCAGTGATAACGCCGCAATCGGCGATAGTGGTGACGGATTAAGTGGTAACGCCGAAGTCGGCGATAGTGGTAACGGGATCAGTGGTAACGACGGAGTCGGCGATGGTAGTGGTGAAATCAGTGGTAACGCCGGATTAGGCGATAGTGGTGTCAGAATCAGTGATAACAGCGGATTCGGCGATAGTGGTGACGGGATCAGTGGTAACGCCGGAGTCGCCGATAGTGGTGACAGAATGAGTGATAGGCCGGAGTCGGCGATAGTGGTGACGGAATCAGTGGTAACGCCGGAGTCGGCGATAATTCTGGTAGTGAAATCAGTGTAAACGCCGCAATCGGCGACAGTGGTGACGGAATCAGTGGTAACGCCGGAGTCGGCGATAATTCTGGTGGTGAAATCAGTGTAAACGCCGCAATCGGCGATAGTGGTGATGGAATCAGTGGTAACGCCGCAATCGGCGATAGTGGTGACGGAATCAGTGGTAACGCCGGAGTCGGCGATAGTGGTAACGGAATCAGTGGTAACGCCGGAGTCGGCGATAATTGTGGTGGTAAAATCAGTGTAAACGCCGCATTCGGCGATAGTGGTGACGGAATCAGTGGTAACGCCGGAGTCGGCGACAGTGGTGGTGGAATCAGTGATAACGCCGCAGTCGGCGATAGTTGTGGTGGTGAAATCAGTGATAACGCCGCAATCGGCGATAGTGGTGACGGAATCAGTGGTAACGCCGGAGTCGGCGACAGTGGTGGTGGAATCAGTGGTAACGCCGCAGTCGGCGACAGTGGTGGTGGAATCAGTGGTAACGCCGCAGTCGGCGATAGTTGTGGTGGTGAAATCAGTGATAACGCCGCAATCGGCGATAGTGGTGACGGAATCAGTGGTAACGCCGGAGTCGGCGATAGTGGTAACGGAATCAGTAGTAAGGCCGGAGTCGGCAAAAGTGGTGACGGAATCAGTGGTAACGCCGGAGTCGGCGATAGTGGTGACGTAATCAGTGGTAACGCCGGAGTCGGCGACAGTGGTGGTGGAATCAGTGGAAACGCCGCAGTCGGCGATAGTTGTGGTGGTGAAATCAGTGATAACGCCGCAATCGGCGAATGTGGTGACGGAATCAGTGGTAACGCCGGAGTCGGCAATAGTGGTGACGGAGTCAGTGGTAACGTCGGATTCGGCGATAGTGGTGACGGAATCAGTGGTAACGCCGGAGTCGACGATAATTGTGGTGGTGAAATCACTGATAACGCCGCAATTGGCGACAGTGGTGACGGAATCAGTGGTAACGCCGGAGTCGGCGATAATTGTGGTGGTGAAATCAGTGTAACGCCGCAATCGGCGATAGTGGTGACGGAATTAGTGGTAACGCCGGAGTCGGCGATAATTGTGGTGGTGAAATCAGTGTCAACGCCGCAATCGGCGATAGTGGTTGTGGAATCAGTAGTAACGCCGGAGTCGGCGATAGTGGTGACGGAATCAGTGGTAACGCCGGAGTCGGCGATAATTGTGGTAGTGAAATCAGTGATAACGCCGCAATCGGCAATAGTTGTGACGGAATCAGTGGTAACGCTGCAGTCGGCGACAGTGGTGACGGACACTGCACGAAATAAGGGATTTACCAAATTTACGTGGGGTATGTAAATGCCTGGTAAATGTGACATATAATATTTACCACAAATACCAGATATTTACCCGGTAAATATGTGTAAATATTAGGTAAATACGTGGTAAATGTATTTTATGTGTAAATGTTAGGTAAATACATGGTAAATGTATATACCACTCTGATGAGCTGAGAAAAAATATTTATGTCAATCTTACTCTCAAGAGCTTATCTAGGGGCTTTCCAAGGCAGACACCAGGCAAATCCAATGTAAAAGCCCCGGATAAGCTCTTATCCGGGGCTTACATATAAACCCATGAAAAAAGCCCCGATAAGCTCTTATCCGGGGCTTACATATAAATGCATGAAAAAAGCCCGGATAAGCTCTTATCCGGGGCTTACATATAAACCCATGATAAAAGCCCCGGATAAGCTCTTATCCGGGGCTTACATATAAACCCATGAAAAAAGCCCCGGATAAGCTCTTATCCGGGGCTTACATATAAACCCATGAAAAAAGCCCCGGATAAGCTCTTATCCGGGGCTTACATATAAACCCATGAAAAAAGCCCCGGATAAGCTCTTATCCGGGGCTTACATATAAACCCATGAAAAAAGCCCCGGATAAGCTCTTATCCGGGGCTTACATATAAACCCATGAAAAAAGCCCCGGATAAGCTCTTATCCGGGGCTTACATATAAACCCATGAAAAAAGCCCCGTATAAGCTCTTATCCGGGGCTTACATATAAGCCCATGATAAAAGCCCCGGATAAGCTCTTATCCGGGGCTTACATATAAGCCCATGATAAAAGCCCCGGATAAGCTCTTATCCGGGGCTTACATATAAACCCATGAAAAAAGCCCCGGATAAGCTCTTATCCGGGGCTTACATATAAGCCCATGAAAAAAGCCCCGGATAAGCTTTATCCGGGGCTTACATATAAACCCATGAAAAAAGCCCCGGATAAGCTCTTATCTGGGGCTTACATATAAACCCATGAAAAAAGCCCCGGATAAGCTCTTATCCGGGGCTTACATATAAACCGATGAAAAAAGCCCCGGATAAGCTCTTATCCGGGGCTTACATATAAACCCATGAAAAAAGCCCCGGATAAGCTCTTATCCGGGGCTTACATATAAACCCATGAAAAAAGCCCCGGATAAGCTCTTATCCGGGGCTTACAGACAAACTTGGTATAAAAACCTCGGATAAACTCTTATCCGGGGCTTACATATAAACCCATGAAAAAAGCCCCTGATAAGCTCTTATCCGGGGCTTACATATAAACCCATGATAAAAGTCCCGGATAAGCTCTTATCCGGGGCTTACATATAAATCCATGAAAAAAGCCCCGGATAAGCTCTTATCTGGGGCTTACAGACAAACTTGTTATAAAAACCTCGGATAAGCTCTTATCCTATTATCTTAAAAGAGCTTATCCGGGGCTTATACTCACCATGACTTACAGACAGACCCCGGATAAAATTGTCAGATAAGCTCTTATAGCTATTATCTGAGGCTTATAACTTTGTGTGTTTTAAAACCTTACTTTAAATCAGACTGAGAATGGCACAATATTTGTAACCCATATATGTAGCATCTCTATGAGGTTTCTTAAGTAGCTGTAGTAAACTCACACATCACATACACATTTCATAATGTATAAAGTTTATTAACGTTACAGCTTTTAATCATATATATATATATATATATATATATATAACCACACATAAAGTGACATGAAAGTATGGGTACAATAAGGAAAGCCTAGTTTTACACCAAGGAGGCTTTTTGAACCTCCTTGTTTTACACTAAAATAAAGCAAAGAACATCTTCATCACTTCAAACATCACTTTTGTAATGCTTCTCAAGTACTCAAGCACTCGTACAATATGAAGTGGCTGAATTCACTAGAAAATGCCAAACTGGAATCTAGTATTTTCTTAATTTGTCCTGGAAATTAAGCAGCTGATCCTACCATTGAGTGACAAGCCTGGTTATAATATAGGTCAGCCTGAGGTCAAATAATTATCTAGGTCAACATCCGGGTTACCAGTGACCTAACTCTGATTGGCCAGCTATGGTACGCATGCGTACTGTGTTGGCGGCTAGAAATAAACCGTCAGGCCAGAAAGCGGAGAAACACAGAAAGCGGTGAAAAATGGCGTTTACATCGCCAATTCTGCGCGATACATGGCGTCACCAGAGTCTTCCATGATCAAACATAGATTTTGGAGAGGCTTGGGAGTCGAGGGGAGATGTGATGTCAATTCCAACGCACGTAAATTCGAATAGTGACGTTAGATTTCTTCGTCGCCCCCCTCCCCCTTGTCCCGGGTGGCTCGGCTGGCAGGAACCGGAAAACAACAACAGTCCTTTGGTAAGTACAAAAGTATGTATTTAGAAAATTGTGCTTTAGACAAACGAAAACTAGATTAAGTTACCGTGCCTGTCTTGTTCTTGATGTCTTCGCCAGAAACAATGAAATGTCTCCAACTATCTCCCCCCTCCCCCATAATTTATACTTTATAGATATGTTTTAGTCTTTGTTGTAGAGGAAATAATTTGCTAGTAACTTGTTCATACTTCCCAACGATCAATAAGCATTTCTGTACAGTAAGTACATGACCATTCGTGTATTGATAAAAGAGGGAGCAGTGAAAAAATTAGAAATATTTGTCCCCACACAAATAATTTGTAGCAAGTGAGCTAGAAGCAGTATAATTTAGTAAAACCAATCTTTGGTAAAACCTCCCAAATGATTTTTGTATTTAGTTACAGCTGAGTTGTCAATACATGTATAATACATCTGGTAAAAATTATGATAAGTTATATGTTACATTTGTATATTGCAGATGCCTCAGGTTAGTTTTCTGACAAATGTAATTATGCGATACAGTTTGTCACCTGTGTCATTGTTTCCCTTTTATATACCTCTAGGATGTACTGCTGCAGTAGATACTTCCTTCCAAAATGCAAGAGAGGTTGTAAGGAGGACAGTCGGGAACAAGGCAAGCAACTGCCAGAAGTTCTCAGTTTCCGAGTCCCTGACTGCTGCTACAGGCTCCTTAGGTAAGACCACAGCCCTACATACTCATCAGCATTACCACACTTTAGTATAGAGCTGTGTTCCTAAACAAATTTCATGGACAGGTCCGAGCCTGTACCTAAGTTGAAGGGTGCCGATGTTGATGATTAGAGCTGTGTGTCGGTACAATCCAGCACGGTACTAGTAAAATTGATTAGGTACAAGTCCAAAATACTGGAACGCTGGTATACCGGTACTGGACCGGAATGGACCTATATGAACGTACACATGCCATTGTCCATATTGAAGCGACAAGTCCAACCATTATTTGAACAAAGAGTTCAAGTACATGACTGGACCTGTACCTAAACCTGTGTACCTGTACCTAAAATTTGTTTAAGTAGTGTACACATGATCTGATGATGATGACTGCATACTGTTATCATAATAATGTTAACATGCATAACTTGGGCTTGACAGCATATAGGTTGTATGTGTTTGTAAATGTTGTCTTGAAGTAAGTTAGTACTTTTGTAAGTTATGTCATATCATGTGTCATGTTTCTTAGTGATGTGAATTAATGTTTAATGATACTTTTGTTTTATCAGACAGGAACTGACTATGAAGAAGGGCTCCAAACCAACACCAAGACGTCCAACATACAGATACAGAAAAGACAGCCTTACCCAGGGTGAATGGCAGCATTGGAGTCAGATGTTGATAGGAATGGGGAGAAGATGTTAATACATGTTGTATTACATGAGCATTTCTACAGCATATTGCACAAAAGTTAACAGTGTAGTGTGCCACGGGTGGTCAGTTTTGACCGAGATCTTAAGTTTACTGTCTTTTCAATATTTTATTTTGACAAACAATTAGTTTGTTTTTGTAGCTGATTGCTGTTAGACTTAGAGTATTGGCCGCAAACTAGTAAGACCTTCCTAGCCTTACCAGAATATGTAGCAAAATGCAATCCAGTTACGATCCCCTGTGATTATAATGATAGTCATACATTTTACATTGTGTTAGAAAAACGTCACTGATGTTGTTGTCAGTTTTCCTTGTTATGTTAATGTTTCTTTGAATAGTTTTCAAGGTTTTTTATCATACTAATGTGTGTGATGATAAAACACAGACTACATGTTAATAGTGACAAGTCATGGACAGAACATATGACAAGTTTTTCTGGTACATGGTAAACCATATAGGTGTGTAGTTTCTCACAAAGGCTGTTAGCACAGAATGATGTACATGTATTTAGGTTGTGTCTGCTGATAGTCTGCATGTTAACATTATTATGATAAATGCTGCTTGTAATTATTTATTGTGTACTATTCCTATTGTATGTATATATATATATCTGTGTATGTGTTGTTAGTACAGCACATTGATCATTTGAACATTATATTTGTAAGAAAAATTGTATGCGGTAAAACTTAATGTCTATTTGCATACCTTTTAGAAAAGGTATCTGCCAATTAATGTTTCTATGCTTATCAAATAAATATTTCTGAGTTCTGCCCAGAACCCATTTCTTGTGCTTGTGATTCAGGGGAGTGATACAACGTAATTCGCTTACTATAAGTTAAATGTGGGTAAAGGGGGGTAAATATGGCAAATCGTTCTGGTAAAGGCATGTACGCGTAAATACGGGTAAATTCAACTAAATGTCAGAAATACTCCGCTCGGTAAATCTCGGTAAATACCTGAAATGCATGTGAGAAATACCCTATATGGTAAATCTTGCTAAATATATGTGAGAAATACCGCGTACGGTAAATCTAGCTAAATACGTATTTACACGAAACCGGTAAATGTGGGTAAATAAGGCAAACATTACCAGCTATAACATGCTGGTAAATGCTGGGTAAATTTGCACATTTACCGACGTGTAAATGTTGGTAAATCACTGGTAAATGTAACCTTTACCCGGCTTTACATTACATTTACCCTTGTGGTAAATCCCACTTTTCGTGCAGTGGGAATCAGTGGTAACGCCGGAGTCGGCAATAGTTGTGGTGGTGAAATCAGTGATAACGCCGCAATCGGCGACAGTGGTGACGGAATCAGTGGTAACGCCGGAGTCGGCGATAATTGTGGTGGTAAAATCAGTGTAAACGCCGCAATCGGCAAAAGTGGTGACGGAATCAGTGGTAACGCCGGAGTCGGCGATAGTGGTGACGGAATCAGTGGTAACGCCGGAGTCGGCGATAATTGTGGTGGTAAAATCAGTGTAAACGCCGCAATCGGCGATCGTGGTGACGGAATCAGTGGTAACGCCGGAGTCGGCGATAGGGGTGACGGAATCAGTGGTAACGCCGAAGTCGGCTATAGTGGTGGTGGAATCAGTGGTAACGCCAGAGTCGGCGATAGTGGTGACGGAATCAGTGGTAACGCCGCATTCGGCGATAGTTGTGGTGGTGAAATCAGTGATAACGCCGCAATCGGCGACAGTGGTGACAGAATCAGTGGTAACGCCGGAGTCGGCGATAATTGTGGTGGTAAAATCAGTGTAAACGCCGCAATCGGCGATAGTGGTGACGGAATCAGTGGTAACGCCGGAGTCGGCGACAGTGGTGGTGGAATCAGTGGTAACGCCGCAGTCGGCTATAGTGGTGGTGGAATCAGTGGTAACGCCAGAGTCGGCGATAGTGGTGACGGAATCAGTGGTAACGCCAGAGTCGGCGATAGTGGTGACGGAATCAGTGGTAACGCCGCATTCGGCGATAGTTGTGGTGGTGAAATCAGTGATAACGCCGCAATCGGCGAAAGTGGTGACGGAATCAGTGGTAACGCCGCAGTCGGCGATAGTGGTGATGAAATCAGTGGTAACGCCGAAGTCGGCGATAGTGGTGGTGGAATCAGTAGTAACGCCGCAGTCGGCGATAGTTGTGATGGTGAAATCAGTGATAACGCCGGAGTCGGCGATAGTGGTGGTGGAATCAGTGGTAACGCCGCAGTCGGCGATAGTTGTGGTGGTGAAATCAGTGATAACGCCGGAGTCGGCGATAGTGGTGACGGAATCAGTGGTAACGCCGGAGTCGGCGATAGTGGTGACGAAATCAGTGGTAACGCCGGAGTCGGCGATAGTGGTGACGGAATCAGTGGTAACGCCGCAGTCGGCGATAGTTGTGGTGGTGAAATCAGTGATAACGCCGCAATCGGCGAAAGTGGTGACGGAATCAGTGGTAACGCCGGAGTCGGCGACAGTGGTGGTGGAATCAGTGGTAACGCCGCAGTCGGCTATAGTGGTGGTGGAATCAGTGGTAACGCCAGAGTCGGCGATAGTGGTGACGGAATCAGTGGTAACGCCGCATTCGGCGATAGTTGTGGTGGTGAAATCAGTGATAACGCCGCAATCGGCGAAAGTGGTGACGGAATCAGTGATAACGCCGGAGTCGGCGATAGTGGTGACGAAATTAGTGGTAACGCCGGAGTCGGCGATAGTGGTGGTGGAATCAGTGGTAACGCCGCAGTCGGCGATAGTTGTGACGGAATCAGTGATTACGCCGGAGTCGGCGATAGTGGTGACGGAATCAGTGGTAACGCCGCAATTGGCGATAGTTGTGGTGGTGAAATCAGTGATAACGCCGGAGTCGGCGATAGTGGTGACGGAATCAGTGGTAACGCCGGAGCCGGCGATAGTAGTGACGGAATCAGTGGTAACGCCGGAGTCGGCGATAGTGGTGACGGAATCAGTGGTAACGCCGCAGTCGGCGATAGTGGTGGTGGAATCAGTGGTAACGCCGCAGTCGGCGATAGTTGTGGTGGTGAAATCAGTGATAACGCCGCAATCGGCGAAAGTGGCGATAGTTGTGGTGGTGAAATCAGTGATAACGCCGCAATCGGCGGAAGTGGTGACGGAATCAGTGGTAACGCCGGAGACGGCGATAGTGGTGGTGGAATCAGTGGTAACGCCGCAGTCGGCGATAGTTGTGGTGGTGAAATCAGTGATAACGCCGCAATCGGCGAAGATGGTGACGGAATCAGTGGTTACGCCGGAGTCGGCGATAGTGGTGACGGAATCAGTGGTAACGCCGGAGTCGGCGATAGTGGTGGTGGAATCAGTGGTAACGCCACAGTCGGCGATAGTTGTGGTGGTGAAATCAGTTATAAGGCTGCAATCGGCGATAGTGGAGACGGAATCAGTGGTAACGCCGCAGTCGGCGATAGTGGTGACGGAATCAGTGGTAACGCCGCAGTCGGCGATAGTTGTGGTCTTGAAATCAGTGATAACGCTGCAATCGGCGATAGTGGTGATGGAATCAGTGGTAACGCCGGAGTCGGCGATAGTGGTGACGGAATCAGTGGTAACGCTGCAGTCGGCGATAGTTGTGGTGGTGGAATCAGTGATAACGCCGCAATCGGCGATAGTGTTGACGGAATCAGTAGTAACGCCGCAGTCGGCGATAGTTGTGGTGGTGAAATCAGTGATAACGCCGCAATCGGCGGAAGTGGTGACGGAATCAGTGGTAACGCCGGAGACGGCGATAGTGGTGGTGGAATCAGTGGTAACGCCGCAGTCGGCGATAGTTGTGGTGGTGAAATCAATGATAACGCCGCAATCGGCGAAAGTGGTGACGGAATCAGTGGTTACGCCGGAGTCGGCGATAGTGGTGACGGAATCAGTGGTAACGCCGGAGTCGGCGATAGTGGTGGTGGAATCAGTGGTAACGCCACAGTCGGCGATAGTTGTGGTGGTGAAATCAGTGATAACGCTGCAATCGGCGATAGTGGTGACGGAATCAGTGGTAACGCCGGAGTCGGCGATAGTTGTGGTCTTGAAATCAGTGATAACGCTGCAATCGGCGATAGTGGTGATGGAATCAGTGGTAACGCCGGAGTCGGCGATAGTGGTGACGGAATCAGTGGTAACGCTGCAGTCGGCGATAGTTGTGGTGGTGGAATCAGTGATAACGCCGCAATCGGCGATAGTGTTGACGGAATCAGTAGTAACGCCGCAGTCGGCGATAGTTGTGGTGGTGAAATCAGTGATAACGCCGCAATCGGCGGAAGTGGTGACGGAATCAGTGGTAACGCCGGAGACGGCGATAGTGGTGGTGGAATCAGTGGTAACGCCGCAGTCGGCGATAGTTGTGGTGGTGAAATCAATGATAACGCCGCAATCGGCGAAAGTGGTGACGGAATCAGTGGTTACGCCGGAGTCGGCGATAGTGGTGACGGAATCAGTGGTAACGCCGGAGTCGGCGATAGTGGTGGTGGAATCAGTGGTAACGCCACAGTCGGCGATAGTTGTGGTGGTGAAATCAGTGATAACGCTGCAATCGGCGATAGTGGTGACGGAATCAGTGGTAACGCCGGAGTCGGCGATAGTGGTGACGGAATCAGTGGTAACGCCGGAGTCGGCGATAGTGGTGACGGAATCAGTGATAACGCCGGAGTCGGCGACTAGTAGTGGTGGTAGAATCAGTGGTAACGCCGCAGTCGGCGATAGTTGTGGTGGTGAAATCAGTGATAACGCCGTAATCGGCGAAAGTGGTGACGGAATCAGTGGTAACGCCGGAGTCGGCGATAGTAGTGACGGAATCAGTGGTAACGCCGCAGTCGGCGATAGTGGTTGTGGAATCAGTGGTAACGCCGCAGTCGGCGATAGTTGTGGTCTTGAAATCAGTGATAACGCTGCAATCGGCGATAGTGGTGATGGAATCAGTGGTAACGCCGGAGTCGGCGATAGTGGTGACGGAATCAGGGTAACGCTGCAGTCGGCGATAGTTGTGGTGGTGAAATCAGTGATAACGCCGCAATCGGCGATAGTGTTGACGGAATCAGTGGTAACGCCGCAGTCGGCAATAGTTGTTGTGGTGAAATCAGTGATAACGCCGCAATCGGCGATAGTGGTGACGGAATCAGTGGTAACGCCGGAGTCGGCGATAGTGGTGACGGAATCAGTGGTAACGACGCCGTCGGCGATAGTTGTGGTGGTGAAATCAGTGATAACGCCGCAATCGGCGATAGTGGTGGTGGTGAAATTAGTGATAACGCCGCAATCGGCGAAAGTGGTGACGGAATCAGTGGTAACGTCGGAGTCGGCGATAGTGGTGACGGAATCAGTGGTAACGCCGGAGTCGGCGATAGTGGTGGTGGAATCAGTGGTAACGACGCAGTCGGCGATAGTTGTGGTGGTGAAATCAGTGATAACGCCGCAATCGGCGATAGTGGTGACGGAATCAGTGGTAAGGCCGGAGTCGGCGATAGTGGTAACGGAATCAGTTGTAAGACCGGAGTCGGCGATAGTGGTGACGAAACCAGTGGTAACGCCGTAGTCGGCGATAGTGGTGACGGAATCAGTGGTAACGCCGCAGTCGGCGATAGTTGTGGTGGTGAAATCAGTGATAACGCCGTAATCGGCGATAGTGATGACGGAATCAGTGGTAACGCCGGAGTCGGCGATAGTGGTGACGGAATCAGTGGTAACGCCGCAGTCGGCGATAGTGGTTGTTGAATCAGTTGTAACGCCGCAGTCGGCGATAGTTGTGGTCTTGAAATCAATGATAATGCTGCAATCGGCGATAGTTGTGATGGAATCAGTGGTAACGCCGGAGTCGGCGATAGTGGTGACGGAATCAGTGGTAACGCTGCAGTCGGCGATAGTTGTGGTGGTGAAATCAGTGATAACGCCGCAATCGGCGGAAGTGGTGACGGAATCAGTGGTAACGCCGGAGACGGCGATAGTGGTGGTGGAATCAGTGGTAACGCCGCAGTCGGCGATAGTTGTGGTGGTGAAATCAGTGATAACGCCGCAATCGGCGAAAGTGGTGACGGAATCAGTGGTAACGTCGGAGTCGGCGATAGTGGTGACGGAATCAGTGGTAACGCCGGAGTCGGCGATAGTGGTGGTGGAATCAGTGGTAACGACGCAGTCGGCGATAGTTGTGGTGGTGAAATCAGTGATAACGCCGCAATCGGCGATAGTGGTGACGGAATCAGTGGTAAGGCCGGAGTCGGCGATAGTGGTAACGGAATCAGTTGTAAGACCGGAGTCGGCGATAGTGGTGACGAAACCAGTGGTAACGCCGTAGTCGGCGATAGTGGTGACGGAATCAGTGGTAACGCCGCAGTCGGCGATAGTTGTGGTGGTGAAATCAGTGATAACGCCGTAATCGGCGATAGTGATGACGGAATCAGTGGTAACGCCGGAGTCGGCGATAGTGGTGACGGAATCAGTGGTAACGCCGCAGTCGGCGATAGTGGTTGTGGAATCAGTTGTAACGCCGCAGTCGGCGATAGTTGTGGTCTTGAAATCAATGATAATGCTGCAATCGGCGATAGTTGTGATGGAATCAGTGGTAACGCCGGAGTCGGCGATAGTGGTGACGGAATCAGTGGTAACGCTGCAGTCGGCGATAGTTGTGGTGGTGAAATCAGTGATAACGCCGCAATCGGCGATAGTGTTGACGGAATCAGTAGAAACGCCGCAGTCGGCAATAGTTGTTGTGGTGAAATCAGTGATAACGCCGCAATCGGCGATAGTGGTGACGGAATCAGTTGTAACGCCGCACTCGGCGATAGTGGTGGTGGAATTAGTGGTAAATTTTAACGGCAAAGTCGGCGATAGTGGTAGTGGAATAAGTGGGAACGCCGCAAGCGGCGAAAGTCGTGACGAAATCAGTGTTAACGCCGCAGTCGGCGATAGTGGTTACAGAATTAGTGGTAACGCTGCAATCGGCGATAGTGGTGACGGAATCAGTGGTAACGCCGGAGTCGGCGATAGTGGTGGTGGAATCAGTGGTAACGCCGTAGTCGGCGATAGTGGTGACGGAATCAGTGGTAACGCCGCAGTCGGCGATACTTGTGGTGGTGAAATCAGTGATACCGCAGCAATCGGCGATAGTGGTGACGGAATCAGTGGTAACGCCACAATCAGCGATAGTGGTGACGGAATCAGTGGTAACGCCTTAATCGGCGATAGTGGTGACGGAATCAGTGACAACGCCGGAGTCGGCGATAGTGGTGACGGATTCAGTGGTAACGCCGCAGTCGGCGATAATGGTGACGGAATCAATCGTAACGACGCAGTTGGCGATAGTGGTGGTGGAGTCAGTGTTAACCTTTGAGTCGGCGACATAGGACAACATTGGAGAATGTGGTGAGTACTTAGTAAAACGTGGAAGAATCTAAGGGAAAGTGTGAGAATGTAGAAGAATGTGGGAGAATTTAGGAGAACATGGTAGAATTTGAGACACCTTGGAGAAAGTTGGAGGACTTAGGAGAACGTGGGACAACGTTTGAGAACATGGAGGAACCGAAGAGAACATTGGAAAGCCTTGGAGAAAGTTGGAGAACCTAAGAGATCGTGGGGAGAACCCAAAAGAACGTGGGAGAACCTAGAAGAACTTCGGCGAACCTAGGAAACCTTAGGAGAACATGGGAGAAAATGGTAGAACCTAGGAGAACATGGGAGAATGTGGAAGAACTTTGAAGAACATGGTAGAACCTAGGAGAATATGTTTGAGGACCAAGGAGTACGCTGGAGAATAAGGGAGAAACAAAAAAAACATAGGAGAACCAGGGAGAACGGGGGAGAACCTAGGAGAACGATGGAGAACATGGGATAATGTGGGAAAACATGGGAGGAAATTGAGAATATGGGAGAACCTAGGACAACGCGGAAGAACTTGGGAGAACGTGGCACAAAATGGGAGAACCCATGAAAAACTAGAAGAACATGTGGGAAAACCTATGAGAACGTTAGAGATTATAAGGACGTGGGAGAACTTATAGTTTTTGACGTAGTCAACAGGCACGCTCGTCATTTAGCAGAACTAAGCGCCATGAGCAGTCCTTTATACCACGTGCACTGAAGTTGCTCTCTGAACATCATGAGTAGCGGTACTACATGTATTATTTTATGTACAGCTGTATAAATGATGTTTGATTAACGATTTTTAAAGTCTATGAAATTTGTTATTTTAATGATCGATTATGTAATGTGATCTGAGCAGTGTCATATGTGAAAATCTGACATACTTCATGTCATATGTCATTCATTGTATATACTAATAAGAGAACGTGAGAGAATAATGGAGAACGTAGGAAAACATGGTAGAATGTGGAAGAACCTTGGAGAATATGGGAGAACCTAGTAGAACATTGAGGAAAGCGGGAGAACCTAGACGAAGGCGGGATAAGTTCGGAGAATATGGGACAACGTGAGAGAACCAAGAAGAACAGGACAGAACCTAGGAGTACAAGGGAGAACGTGGGAGAACCTAGGAGAACATGGGAGAATGTGGAAGAACCTAGGAGAACGCAGGAGAACATGGGAGAATATGGAAGAACGGGGGAGAACCAAGGAGAACAAGGGAGAACGGAAGAAAATGGGAAAACCTAATAGAACATTGGGGAATGTGGGAGAACCTTCGAGAAAGCGGTACAACCCAGGAGAAAGTGGAAGAACCTAGGAGAACGTTGGGGAACCTAGCAAAAGTGGGGAAACCTAGGGGAACCTAGGAAAACCTGGAACCTCAAACGAAGGAGAATGAGGGAGAACCTAGAAGAACGCGGGAGGACCTAGGATAACGTGGGAGAACCTAGCAGAAGTGGGGAAACCTAGGGGAACCTAGGAGAACGTGGGAGAACAAGGGAGAATATAGGAGAACGTGGGAGGGCCTAGGAGAAAGTGGGAGAACACAGGGGAGCCTAAGAGAACATGAGTAAGAACATTGGAGAACATGGGAGAACGTAGTAGAACATGGAAGAAAACGGGAGAACCGAGGAGATGGCAGGATAACATGGGAGAAGGCGGAAAAAGGTGGGAGAACCAAGAAGAACATGAGAAAACCTAGGAGAACATGGAAGAAAATGGGAGAACCTAGGAGAACATGGAATAATGTGGAAGAACCTTGGAAAAGGCGGGAGAACATGGGAGAATATAGAAAAACGGAGAACCAAGAAGAACAAGGGAGAAAATGTAAGAAAATGGGAGCACCTACGAGAACATAGGAGAATGTGGGAGAACCTAGGAGAACGCGGGAGAACATGGGAGAACGTGGGAGAAAATGGGAGAAGGCATAAAAACTGGGAGAACGTGGGAGAATTTGGGAAAAACTAGGAGAACGTTAGAGATTATAAGAGAACGTGGGGGAATGATGGAGAACGTAGAAAAACATGGTAGAATGTGGACGAACATTGAGGAAAGCGGGAGAACCTAGAAGAAGGCGGGATAACATGGGGGAATATGGGAGAACGTCAGAGAACAAAAAAGAACAGGACAAATTGAGAACCTAAAAGAACATGGGTGAAAGTGGGAGAACCTAGGAGAACATGGGAGAAAGTGGAAGAACCTAGAAGAACGCAGGAGAACATGGGAGAATTTGGAAGAACGGGGGAGAACCAAAGAGAACAAGGGAGAACATCGGACAAAATGGGAGAACCTAGGAGAAGGTGGGAGAACATGGGAGAATGTTGGAGAACCTAGGAGAACGCGGGAAATCCAAAAGAACGTGGTAGAATACGGGAGAACGTGGGAGAATGTAGTAGAACCACCTAGGAGAACATGTTAGAATATAGAGGAACCTTGTAGAACATGGGAGAACCAATGAGATCATAGAAGAATGTGATAGAACCCAGGAGAACACCGAAGAACATGGGAGAATATGGGAGAACGTGGAAGAACCATGGAGAATGTGGGTTTACATGGGAGAATGTGGGAGAACCTGGGAGAACATGGGAGAATGTTGAAGAACCTAGAAGAACACGGCAGGACCTAGGAGAACGTGAGGGAACCTAGGAGAACGTTGTAGAAGCTAGGAAAACGAGGGAGAACATGGGATAATGTGGAAAAACTGGGATGAAAGGGAGAATGTGGGAGAACCTTCGAGAAACAAGTAAAAAAACATATAAGAATCTCGGAAACCGGGGGAGAACCTAGGAGACCGCGGGAGAACCAAGGAGAATGTTGGTGAACCTTGAGGGAATGTGGAAGAACCTAGGAGAACGTGGGAGGGCCTAGGCCCCGGGAACGTGGGAGAACCTTAGAGAACGTAGGAGAACCTGGAAGAACGTAGGAGGAAATGAGAGAAACTAAGAGAACACGGGAGAAACTGTGAAAACCTAGGAAAACATGGGAGAACGTGGGAGAACCTAGGAGAAAGCGGGAGAACATAAGAGAATATGGGAAAACGTGGTAGAACCATGGAGCACAAGGAAGAATCTCGGAGAACTTGGGAGAAAGTGGGAGGACCTAGATGAACGCGGGAGAATATAGGAGATCGTGGGGGAACCTAGGAGAACGTGGGAGAATGTGGGACAACCTAGGAGAACACGGAATAACCTAGGAGAACCTAGGAGAAAGTGGGAAAACCTAGGAGAACATAGGAGAACATAGGTAAACATGGCAGAATGTGGCAGAATCTAGGATAAACCAGGAGTACATGGGAGAATATAGGAAAACGTGTGAGAACCAAGGAGAACATGGGAGAACCTAAGGTTATATGGGAGAAAGTGGGAGAACCTAGAAGAACATTTTAGAAAGGGGGAGAACCTAGGAGAACGTGGGGAACATTGGAAAAAGTGAAAGAACCTGGGAGAATTTCGGAAAAAAACTAGGAGAACGTGGAAGAACATTGGAGAACATGGGAGACCCTCGGAGAACGTGGCAGAACCTACAAGAACGTGGGAGAACATGGGAGGATGTGGAAGAACCTCGGAGAACATGAAAGAATGTGGGAAAACCTATGAGAACGCGTGAGAACCTAGGACAACGTAAGGGATTATGGGAGAACAGCATGGGACAATGTGGGAAAACATGGGAGAACATGGGAAAATGTTGGAGATCCCTGGAGACCGCGGGATGCCCTAGGAGAACGTGGGAGAACATAGGATTAAGTGGGAGAACCTAGGAGAACATAAGAGAATGTGGGAGAACCTAGGAGAACGCTGGAGAACCTAGGAGAAGGTGCAAGAACATGGGAGAATGTAAGAGAACCTAGGAAAACACAGGAGAACCAAGGTAAACATGGCAGAATGTGGCAGAACCTAGAAGAACTTGGGAGAACATTGGAGAATATGGGAGAACGTGGGAGAATCCAGGAGCACATGGCATAAACTAGGGGAACATGGGAGAAAGTTGGATAACCTAAGAGATCGTGGGAGAACCTAGGAGTACGCGGGAGAACCTGAGAGAACGACGGAGAACATGGGAGAATGTGGAAAAAGGTTGGAGAACATAGGAGAATGTTGAAGAACCTAGGAGAACGTGGGAGAATCAAGGAGAACATGGCATAACCTAGGAGAACATGGGAGAGTGTAGGAGAACATGGGAGAGTGTAGGAGAACATGGGAGAGTGTAGGAGAACATGGGAGAGTGTAGGAGAACATGGGAGAAAGTGGGATAACCTAAGAGATCGTGAGAGAACCAAGGAATAAGCGGGAGAACCTGAGAGAACGACGAAAAACATACTAGGAGAATGTTGGAGAACCTTGGAGTATAGGAGAATGTTGGAGAACCAAGGAGAACGCTGGAGAACCTAGGAGGACGTGGGAGATTATATGAGAATGAGGAAGAACCTTGGGGAACGTAGGAGAACCTATCAGAACACGGGAGAACTTAGGAGAACGCGAAAGATCCTAGAAAAAAGTGGGACACCCTAGGAGAACTCCATATAATGGGAGAATGTAGGAGAACCTAGGAGAACGCGGGAGAACATCGGGAAAGATGGGAGAACGTGGGAGAATCAAGGAGAACATGGGAGAACATAGGAAATAGTGTGAGAAACTAGAAGAAAAAGGGATAATGTGGCAGAACTTACGAGAACGTAAAAGAACCTAGGACAAATTGGGAGAACGTGGGACAACATGGGAGAAAATGGAAGAAACTAGGAGTAGGCGGCGTGGCAGAACCTAGGAGAACACAAGAGAACATATGAGAACGTCGGAGAACCTTGAAGAACATGGCATAATGTGGGAGAACCTAGGGGAACGCAAGAGAACCTAAGAGAACGTGGAAAAATATGTAAGAACGTGGAAGAATGTTGGAGAAGCTAGGAGAACATGGGAGAATGTGAAAGAGTCTTGGAGAACATGGGAGAAACTGGAAGAATATCAAAGATGTGGGAGAACCTAGGAGAACACGGGACAACATGAGACAATATGAGAGAACGTTGTAGAACCAAGGAGAAAATGGGACAACCTGGGAGAACACGGGAGAAAGAGGGAGGACCTGGGAGAACATGGGAAAATTTGGCAGAAACTAGGAGAACGCGGTAAAACCTAGCAGAAAGTGGGAAGCCTTGGGGGAATATGGGAGAATGTAGGAGAACCTAGGAGAACAATGGTAAACATGGGAGATTGTAAGTAAACATTGGAGAAAGTAGGAGAACCTTGAAGAACGCGAGAGAACCTAGGACAAAGTGGGAGGACCTAGGAGATTGTGGGGAGAACCCAAAAGAACGTGGGGAACCTAGAAGAATTCCGAAGAACCTAGAAGACCCTAGCAGAACATGAGAGAAAGTTGGAGAACCTAGGAGAACATGGGAGAATGTGGAAGAACTTTCAAGAACATGGCAGAACCTAGGAGAACGTGTTTGAGAACCTAGGAGTACGCTGGAGAATAACGGAGAGCTTGGGAGAAACAGGGAAAATATAGGAGAACCGAGGAGAACGGGGGAGAACGTAGGAGAACGCGGGAGAACCTAGGAGAATGTGGTTGAACATGGGAGAATGTGGGAGAACCTGGGAGAACATGGAAGAAGAGAATGTTGAAGAACCTAGGAGAACGCGGGAGGACCTAGGATAACGTGAGGGATCCTAGGAAAACATGGGAGAACCTAGGGGAACGAGGAAGAATATGCGATAATGTGGCAAAACCTGGGAGGAAATCGAGAATGTGGGAGAACCTAGGAGAACGCGGGAGAACTTGGAAGAACGTGGAAGGACATAGGAGCACGTGGGAGAACCTATGAGAACTTAGAAGAACATGGGAAAACGTGGAAGAACATGGAAGAATGTGGGAGAACCTATCAGAACGCGGAAGAATTTAGAAGAACCTTGGACAACATGGGAGAAATTATGAGAATCTAGGAGTACATGGGGGAATGTAGGAGTACCTATAGCTAGGAGAACGTGGGAGAACCTAGGAGAACGCTGGAGATTATGGGAGAACGTAGTACAATGTTGGAGAACATAAGAGAACATGGGAGAATGTGGAAGAACCTTGGAGAAAGCGGGACAACCTAGGAGAAAGTGGGAGAACCTAGGAGAAAGTGGGAGAACCTAGGTAAAAGTGGGAGAACATGGTAGAATGTGGGAGAACGTAAGAGAACATAGGAGAATGTGGGAGAACCTAGCAGAACGTGAGAGGACCAAGAAGAACGTGGGAGAATGTTGGAGAACCTAGGAGTACATTGGAGAATGTGGAAAAACTTTAGAGAACATGGGAGATTCTCGGAGAACGTGGCAGAACCTAGGAAAACGTGTGAGAACATGGGAGAATGTGGGAGAACCTCGAAGAACAAGGAAGAGAGAACCTAGGAGAACGTTAGAGAACCCAGGAGAACGTAGGAGATTATGGGAGAACAGCATGGGAGAATATGGGAGAACATGGGGAAATGTTGGAGATCCGAGGAGACCGCAGGAGGACCTAGTAGAACGTGGGAGAACCTAGGATTAAGTTGGAGAACCTAGGAGAACATTAAAGAATGTGGGAGAACCTAGGCGAACGCCGGAGAACCTAGGAGAAGGTGCAAGAACATGGGATAATGTAAGAGAAGCTAGGAGAACACGGAAGAACCTAGGTGAACATGGCATAATGTGGCAGATACCTAGAAGAACGTGGGAGAACATCGGAAAATATGGGAGAACGTGGGAGAATCAAGGAGAACATGGAATAACCTAGAAGAACATGGGAGAAAGTGGGAGAACCTAGAAGAACATGGAAGAATGCAGGAGAACATAGGAGAATGTTGGAAAATCTAGGAGAACGCGGGAGAACCCAGGAGGACGTTGGAGAATATGTGAGAATTAGGAAGAACCTTAGAGAACGTGGGAGAACCTATGAGAACATTGGAGAGCATTTGAGAAAGTTGGAGAACCTTGGAGATCGTATTGAAAACCCCAAAAAACGTGGGAGAACCTAGAAGAACTTCGGAGAACCTAGGAGACCCAAGGAGAACATGAGAGAAAGTGGGAAAACATGGCAGAACATGGAAGAAAGTGGGAGAACCTAGGAGAAAGCGGGAGAAACTAGGGGAATCTTGGAGAACATGGGAGAATGTGGGAGAACGTAGGAGACCATGGGATAATGTGGGAGAACCTAGCAGAACGCGGGGGGACCTAGAAGAACGTGGGAGAATGTTGGAGAACCTTGGACTACATTGGAGAATGTGGAAGAACATTGGAGAACATGGGAGACTCTAGGAGAACGTGGCAGAACCTAGAAGAACTACGGAGAACATGGGAGAATGTGGGAGAATGTGGGAGAACCTCGGAGAAAGATGGAAGAATGTGGGAGAACCTAGGAAAACGTCAGAGAACCTAGGAGAACGTAGGAGATTATGAGAGAACAGTATGGAAGAATTTGTGAGAACATGGCAAAATGTTGGAGATCCCAGGATACCGCGGGAGGACCTAGGAGAACGTGGGAGAACCTAAGATTAAGTGGGAGAACCTAGGATTAAGTGGGAGAACCTAGGCGAACGCTGGAGAACTTAGGAGAAGGTGCAAGAACATGGAAGAATATAAGAGAACCTAGGAGAACACGGGAGAATGTTGGAGAACAAGGGAGAAAGTGGGATAACCTAACAAATATTTGGAGACCCTAGGAGTACGCGGGAGAACATTAGAGAACGACTGAGAACATAGGAGAACGTGTTTGAGAACCTAGGAGTACGCTGGAGAATAACGGAGAGCTTGGGAGAAACTGGGAAAATATAGGAGAACCGAGGAGAACGGGGGAGAACGTAGGAGAACGCGGGAGAACCTAGGAGAATGTGGGTGAACATGGGAGAATGTGGGAGAACCTGGGAGAACATGGGAGAAGAGAATGTTGAAGAACCTAGGAGAACGCGGGAGGACCTAGGATAACGTGAGGGATCCTAGGAAAACATGGGAGAACCTAGGGGAACGAGGAAGAATATGCGATAATGTGGCAAAGCCTGGGAGGAAATCGAGAATGTGGGAGAACCTAGGAGAACGCGGGAGAACTTGGAAGAACGTGGAAGGACATAGGAGCACGTGGGAGAACCTATGAGAACTTAGAAGAACATGGGAAAACGTGGAAGAACATGGAAGAATGTGGGAGAACCTATCAGAACGCGGAAGAATTTAGAAGAACCTTGGACAACATGGGAGAAATTATGAGAATCTAGGAGTACATGGGGGAATGTAGGAGTACCTATAGCTAGGAGAACGTGGGAGAACCTAGGAGAACGCTGGAGATTATGGGAGAACGTAGTACAATGTTGGAGAACATAAGAGAACATGGGAGAATGTGGAAGAACCTTGGAGAAAGCGGGACAACCTAGGAGAAAGTGGGAGAACCTAGGAGAAAGTGGGAGAACCTAGGAGAAAGTGGGAGAACATGGTAGAATGTGGGAGAACGTAAGAGAACATAGGAGAATGTGGGAGAACCTAGCAGAACGTGAGAGGACCAAGAAGAACGTGGGAGAATGTTGGAGAACCTAGGAGTACATTGGAGAATGTGGAAAAACTTTAGAGAACATGGGAGATTCTCGGAGAACGTGGCAGAACCTAGGAAAACGTGTGAGAACATGGGAGAATGTGGGAGAACCTCGAAGAACAAGGAAGAGAGAACCTAGGAGAACGTTAGAGAACCCAGGAGAACGTAGGAGATTATGGGAGAACAGCATGGGAGAATATGGGAGAATATGGGAGAACATGGGGAAATGTTGGAGATCCAAGGAGACCGCAGGAGGACCTAGTAGAACGTGGGAGAACCTAGGATTAAGTTGGAGAACCTAGGAGAACATTAAAGAATGTGGGAGAACCTAGGCGAACCTAGGAGAAGGTGCAAGAACATGGGATAATGTAAGAGAAGCTAGGAGAACACGGAAGAACCTAGGTGAACATGGCATAATGTGGCAGATACCTAGAAGAACGTGGGAGAACATCGGAAAATATGGGAGAACGTGGGAGAATCAAGGAGAACATGGAATAACCTAGAAGAACATGGGAGAAAGTGGGAGAACCTAGAAGAACATGGAAGAATGCAGGAGAACATAGGAGAATGTTGGAAAATCTAGGAGAACGCGGGAGAACCCAGGAGGACGTTGGAGAATATGTGAGAATTAGGAAGAACCTTAGAGAACGTGGGAGAACCTATGAGAACATTGGAGAGCATTTGAGAAAGTTGGAGAACCTTGGAGATCGTATTGAAAACCCCAAAAAACGTGGGAGAACCTGGAAGAACTTCGGAGAACCTAGGAGACCCAAGGAGAACATGAGAGAAAGTGGGAAAACATGGCAGAACATGGAAGAAAGTGGGAGAACCTAGGAGAAAGCGGGAGAAACTAGGGGAATCTTGGAGAACATGGGAGAATGTGGGAGAACGTAGGAGACCATGGGATAATGTGGGAGAACCTAGCAGAACGCGGGGGGACCTAGAAGAACGTGGGAGAATGTTGGAGAACCTTGGACTACATTGGAGAATGTGGAAGAACATTGGAGAACATGGGAGACTCTAGGAGAACGTGGCAGAACCTAGAAGAACTACGGAGAACATGGGAGAATGTGGGAGAATGTGGGAGAACCTCGGAGAAAGATGGAAGAATGTGGGAGAACCTAGGAGAACGTCAGAGAACCTAGGAGAACGTAGGAGATTATGAGAGAACAGTATGGAAGAATTTGTGAGAACATGGCAAAATGTTGGAGATCCCAGGATACCGCGGGAGGACCTAGGAGAACGTGGGAGAACCTAGGATTAAGTGGGAGAACCTAGGATTAAGTGGGAGAACCTAGGCGAACGCTGGAGAACTTAGGAGAAGGTGCAAGAACATGGAAGAATGTAAGAGAACCTAGGAGAACACGGGAGAATGTTGGAGAACATGGGAGAAAGTGGGATAACCTAACAAATATTTGGAGACCCTAGGAGTACGCGGGAGAACATTAGAGAACGACTGAGAACATAGGAGAATGTTGGAGAACCTAGGAGAACGCGGGAGAACCCTGGAGGACGTGGAAGATTTTGTGAGAATGAGTAAGAACCTTGGAGAACACGGGAGAACTTAGAAGAACGCGAAAGATCCTAGAAGAATGTGTATCTGTATCTGTATCTGTATAGCCGGTATAACCGCCCTTCGGCGTAACACACCAGCTTCGCAGGGACGCGTCGCGGCGGCAGCTGCTACATTACACCGAACGACCTGTTACACCTAACCTTTGAACGTCTTAAGCTAGACATTGTTTAAAACTATCTAGTGACGATGCCCCTACTGTACTTGGTGGCAGCGAGTTCCACTCTACGATTGTTCTAGGGAAAAATGAGTTTTTGAACGCCTCAATCCTTGGTTGATAGCTCTGGTACTTAAAGGCATGACTATTTCTTGTTCTTTTCTGGGCTGGTATTAGGTACTTGGTAGTTGGTACATCCACCAGTTTATTAGTCATTTTGTACATCATGCATATTCTGGACATTTTTCGCCTGTTATCCAGTGACGCCCACTGTAGGTTTCTTTTCATGTCTGTGACACTGGCACCCCTTTCGTAGTTGTTTGTGCAGAATCTTGCAGCTTGGTTCTGTACCCTAGGAGAACATGAGGGAACCTAGGAGAACGTGGGAGAACCTAGGAGAACGAGTGAGAATATGCGACAATGTGGGAAAACCTGGGAGGAAAGGGAGAACCTAAGAGAATGCAGGAGAACTTGGGAGAACGTGGGAGGACATAGGAGAACGTGGGAGAACCTAGGTGAACCTGGGAGAATGTGGGAGAACCTATCAGAACGCGGAAGAATTTAGGAGAACGTGAGACAACATGGGAGTACATGGGAGAATGTGGGAGTATCTCTAGCTAGGAGAACGTGAGGGAACCTAAGAGAACGTTGGAGATTACGTGAGAACGTCGTACAACGTTGGAGAACCTAAGAGAACATGGGAGAATGTGAAAGAACCTTTGAGAAAGCGGGACAACCTAGGAGAAAGTGGGAGAACCTAGGAGAACGCGGGAGGACTTAGGAGGACGTACGAAAACATTTGAGAACGTGCGAGAATGTGGGAGAACTTGGGAGAACGTGGGAGGACATAGGAGAACTTGGGAGAATGTTAGAGAACCAAGGAGAACGCGGGAGAACCAAGACGAAAGCGGGACAACCTGAGAGAAGGCAGGATAACATGGGAGAATGTGGGAAAAGGTGGGAGAACCAAGAAGAACATGAAATAACCTAGGAGAACATGGGAGAAAATTGGAGAACCTAGGAGAACATGGGAGAATGTGAAAGAACCTTGGAGAAAAATGGAGAAAATGGGAGAATATAGAAGAACGGACGAGAACAAGAAAGAAAATGGGAGAGAATGGGTGAACCTAGGAGAACATAGGAGAATGTGGGAAATCATGGGAGAACATGGGAGAATGTGGGAGAACCTAGTTGAACGCTGAAGGACCTGGGAGAAGGTAGGAGAACCTAGGAAAACGTGGGACAACCTAGGAGAACGTACGAAAACATGAAAGAACATGGTACAGTAGTCACCTGATATTTGCATGAACGATTTGTCAGAGAATTTTACCCCTATAACAGGGTTAGTCCAATAACATAAGGGGGCCAATTGGCGGGGGGGGGGGTATTTGGTTACGGATAACATTGGGTCCAATTGAAACGACCACAAACACATGAAAATTGGTATTACATATACACAACTACATACATGTATTATATTCTGATCTTACAGTCATATTTACAAACTCACAACAAACAGGGCTTAGCTTGAAAAATTTAACTTACAAGCATTTCACCTTCATACTTGATACTTTGAGGCAAAAACTTGTCCAAGGCTAAAACAACAGCAGCCAATCAAGGGTGCCAAAAAGGAATAAAAGGACTTTTCACACAATGTGATTTTTGCAGGTATGGTATTCTCACCTGGTCAACACACAAAGGGGACAGCGTTTATGACAATGGGGGTGCAGGGGTGATAATGAATAACAATAGGCTCTATGCAGATTTGCTAACGCTCAAAAATTGAACTGTAACAACTAGATTTTTGTCTGGCTGGAACAGATAGAAAGCCAAACTTTAAATAAATGGGGAGAATTTGGGTCAATATGCAATTGACTTTACAATATTTGACCCCAATATCAAGTTTATGCCATTGTCCCTGATGCGATTAAGCCATGCAATTTATAATGGAGTGAATAGGAAATAGTTTGGGTTTTCAGAATTTCATGCAAATACCATGTTTACCCCATTATCGATGATGCAAATAGTTGGTGACTACTGTAATATGTGGAAGAACCTTGGAGAACATAGGAGAACCTAGTAGAACATCGATGAAAGCGGCAGAACCTAAAAGAAGGCGGGATAACATGGGAGAATATGGTAAATCGTGAGAGAACTAAGAAGATCTGGACGGATTGAGAACCTAGGAGAACATGGTTGAAAGTGGGAGAACCTAGGAAAACATTCGAGAAAGTGGGAGAAGCTAGGAGAACGCGGGACAACCTGAAAGAATATGGAAAAACGGGGGAGAACCAAGGAGAACAAGGGAGAACATCGGACAAAATTGGAGAACATGGGAGAACATAGGAAATACCTAGAAGAAGGTGGAACATGGGAGAACGTGAGAGAACATGGGAGAATGTTGAAGAACCTAGGAGAACGCGGGAGAACCAAGGGGAACGTGGTAGAATACGGGAGAACATGGGAGAGTGTTGGAGAACCTTGGAGAACATGTCAGAATATGAAGGAACCTTGGTGAACATGGGAGAACCAATGATATCATAGAAGAAAGTGGGAGAACCCATGAGAACACCGAAGAACATGGGAGAATATGGGAGAATGTGGGTGAATATGGGTGAATGTGGGAAAACCAGGGAGAACATTGGAGAATGTTGAAAAACCTAGGGGAACGTGGGAGAACCTAAGAGAACCTAGGAGAACGTAGGAGGACATGGGAGAAACTAAGAGAACACTTCTGTATCTGTATCTGTATAGCCGGTATAACCACCCTTCGGCGTAACACACCAGCTTCGCAGGCACGCAGCGCGGCGGCAGCTGGCTACATTACACCGAACGACCTTGAGTAACTGTGAGAACCTAGGAGAACGTGGGAGAACCTAGGAGAAAGCGGGAGAACATAAGAGACTATGGGAGAACGTGGTAGAACCAAGGAGCACAAGGGAGAATCTTGGAGAACTTAGGAGAAAGTAGGAGGACCTAGATGAACGCGGTAGAACCTAGGAGATCGTGGGAGAACCTAGGAGAACATGGGAGAACCTAGGAGAACGTAGGAGAACATGGCAAAATGTGGGAGAACCTTAGAGAACGTGGAAGACTGTGGGAGAACCTATCAGAACGCGGGTGAATTTAGAAGAACGTGGGAAAACATGAGAGAAATTATCAGAAACTTGGAGTCCATGGGAGAATGTGGGAGCACCTATAGCTAGGAGAACCTGGGAGAATGGGGGAGAACCCAGGAGAACGCGGGAGAACCTAGGGGAATGTGGGTGAACCTTGGGGAACCTGGAAGAACATGAGAGAATGTGGGAGAACCAAGGAGAACGCGGGAAGACATAGGAGAACGTGGGAGAACCTAAGAGAACGTAGGAGAACCTAAGAGAATGTAGGAGGACTTGGGAGAAAGTAGGAGAACACGGGAGAAACTGTGAGAACCAAGGAGAACATGGGAGAACGTGGGAGACCCTAGGAGAAAGCGGGAGAACATAAGAGAATATGGGTCAACGTGGTAGAACCTGGGAGCACAAGGAAGAATCTCGGAGAAGTTGGAAGGACCTAGATGAACGCGATAGAACCTAGGAGATCGTTGGAGAACCTAGGAGAACGTGGGAGAACCTAGGAGAACACGAAAGAACCTAGGAGAACATGAGAGAACCTAAGAGAAGGTGTGGAAACCTAGGAGAACATGGGAGAACCTAAGTAAATATGGCAGAATGTGGCAGAACCTAGGAGAAAGCAAGAGTACATCTGATAATATGGGAGAACGTAGGAGAATCAAGGAGAACATGGCATAACCTAGGAGAGCAAGGGAGAAAGTGGAAGAACCTATGAGAACATGGGAGAATGTTAGAAGAACATGGGAGAAAGTGGGATAACCTAAGAGATCTTGGGAGAACCTAGGAGTACGCGGGAGAACCTGAGAGAACGACGGAGAATATAGGAGAATGTGTAAGAAGCTTGGAAAACATAGGAGAATATTGGAGAACTTAGAAGAACGTGGGACAACCCAGGAGGACCTAGGAGAATATGTGAGAATAAGGAAGAACCTTGGAGAACGTAGGAGAACCTATAAGAACACTTGAGAACATCGGGAAAGATGGGAGAACGTGGGGGAATCAAGGAGAATATGAGAGAACCTAGGAGAATTGGGAGCAAGTGGAAGATACTAGGAGAAGAAGGGAGAATGTGGCAGGACAAATTGGGAACACTTAAAAGAACGTGGGAGAACAAAAGAGAATGTAGGACAACCTGGGAGAATATGGGAGAAGCTAGGAGTACGTGGGAGAACCTAGGAGAACGTAAGAGAACATGGGAGAACGTTGGAGAACCTTGTAAAACATGGCAGAATGTGAGAGAACCTAGGAGAACGCAAGAACGCGGGAAAATATGTGAGTACGTAGAAGAATGTTGGATAACCTAGGAGAACATGGGAGAATGGGAGAACATGGGAGAACCTAGAAAAATATTAATGGATGTGGGAGAACCTAGGACAACACGGGAGAACATGGGACGATATGTGAAAATTTGGCAGAACCTAGGAGAACGCGGGAGAACCTAGTAGAAAGTGAGAAGCCCTAGAAGAATATGGGAGAATGTGGGAGAACCTAGGAGAACACTGGAGAACATGGGAGAATGTGGGTAAACATTGTATAAAGTAGGAGAACCTTTGAGAACGTGAGAGAACCTAGGAGAAAGTGGCAGGATCTAGGAGAACGTGGGAGAACGTTTGAGAACGTGGGAGAACGTTTGGGAACGTGGGAGAACATTTGAGAACGTGGGAGAACGTAAGAGAACATTGGAGAGCATTGGATAAAGTTGGGGAGCCTAGGAGATCGTGGGGAGAACCCAAAAGAACGTGGAAGAACCTAGAAGAACTTAGAGAACCTAGGAGACCCTAGGAGAACATAGGAGAAAGTGGGAGAACCTAGGAGAACAGGGAAAAATGTGGAAGAACTTTGAAGAACATGGCAGAACCTAAGAGAACATGTTTGAGAACCTAGGAGTACGCTGGAGAATAAGGGAGAACTTGGGAGAAACAAGGAAAACATAGGAGAACCTGGGAGAACGGGGGAGAACCTAGAAGAACGCGAAAGAACCTAGGAGAATGTGGGTGAACATGGGAGAATGTGGCAGAACATGGGAGAACATGGGAGAATGTTGAAGATCCTAGGACAACGCTGGAGGACCTAGGAGTACGTGGGAGAACCTAGGAGAAAGTGGGAGAACCTTGGAGAACCTAATTCTCCCAGTTTCTTCCTAATTCTCCCCGGAGTTTCTTCTTTGTTTTCCTTATGTCTCCGACATTCTCCCGGCTTCTCCAGCATTCTCCTGGTAACGAGGACATGGGAGAACGTGGGAGAATGTGGGAGGACCTGGGAGAACATGAGAATGTTGGAGAACCTAGGAGAACGTGGGAGAACCTTAAAGAAGGTGGGACAATTTGGAAGAACATGGGAGGATGTTCGAGAACCTAGGAGAACGCAGGTGAACCTGTAAGAACGTGGGAGAGCAGGGAAACGTGGTAAAACATGGGACAAAGTAGAAAAACCTAGAAGAGCATGGGAGAATGTAGCAGAACCAAAGAGAACGCGGGAGATCCTAGGAGAACACCGAAGAACATGGGAGAATATGGGAGAACGTAAGAGAACCATGGAGAATGCGGGTGAACCTAGGAGAACGTGAGAGAACCTTGGTGAACGTCGGAGAATGTGGAAAAATTGGGGTAAACATGGGAAAATGTTAAAGAACCTATGAGAACGCGAGCGAATCTAGAGAAAGAGGAAGAACCCAGGCGAACATGGGAGAAAGTTGCGGAACCTAGCAGAATGCAGGAGAACCCATGAGAACGTGGGAGAACATGGGAGAATGAGGGACAAGCTAAGGAAACGCGGGAGAACCTAGAAAAATGCGGGAGAACCAAGGAAAAATTGGAGAACATAGGAGAACATGGGGGAATCTAGGAGAACGAGGGAGAACCTAGGAGAACGTGGGAGAACATGGGAGAACATGGAAGATACATGGATAACATGGCAGAATGTGAGAGAACCTAGGAGAACGCAAGAAAACCTAGGAGAACGTGGGAAAATATGTAAGAACGTGGAAAAACATTGGAGAACATGGGAGAACCTAGGAGAACACGGGAGGAAATGGGAGAATGTGGGTAAACTTTGGAGAAAGTAGGAGAACCTAGGAGAACACGAGAGAACCTAGGAGAAAGTGGGAGGACCTAGGAGAATTAACGTAGGAGAACCTAGGAGATCGTGTGGAGATCCCAAAAGAACGTGGGAAAACCAAGGAAAACCTAGGAGACCCTAGGAGAATATGGGAGTATGTGGAATAACTTTGAAGAACATAGGAGAGCCTAGGAGAACATGGAAGAATGTTTGAGAAAGTAGGAGTACGCTGGAGAAATAGGGAGAACTTGGGAGAACTAAGGAAAACATATCAGAACCTAGGAAAACGGGGGGGACCTACGAGAACGTAGGTGAACCTGGAAGAATGTGGGAAAAACCTGGGAAAACCTGGAAGAATGTGGAAGAACTTTAAAGAACATGGGAGAACCTAAGAGAACGTGCGAAAACCTCGGAGAACGTAGGAGAAGCTAGGAGAACATGGGAGAATGTGGGAGAACCTAGGAGAACGTGGGAGAACCTAGGAGAACGTAAGAGAACATAGGAGAACGTGGGAGAATGTGGGAGAACCTGGGAGAACATGGGAGAATGTTGGAGAACCTAGGATAACGCGGGAGAAGCTAGAAGAAGGTGGGAGAACGTGGGGGAACATGGGAGAATTTTGGAGAACCTAGGAGAACGCAGGAGAACCTGGAAGAACGTGGTAGAATAGAGGGAACGTGGGAGAATTTTGGAGAACCTAGGAGAACATGTTAGAATATTGAGGAGCCTTTGAGAAGATGGGAGAACCAATGAGAACACCGGAGAACATGGGAGAATATGGGAGAACGTGGGAGAACCTGGGAGAACATTGCAAAATAAGGGAGAACCTAGAAGAATGCGGGAGGACCTAGTAGAACGTGGGAGAACCTAGGAGAACGTGGGAGAACCTAGGAGAATGTAGTAAAAAGTAGGAGAACACAGGAGAAAGTGTGAGAACCTAGGAAACATGGGAGAATGTGGGAGAACCTAGAAGAAGGCGAGAGAACCTAGGAGAAGGTGGGTAAACCTAGGAGAACAGGGGAAAAACTAGGTGAATATGGCAGAATGTGGCAGAGCCTGGAAGAACGCGGGTGAACTTCGGAAAATATGGGAGAACATGGGAGAATCAAGAAGAACATTGCATAACCTAGGAGAACATGGGAGAATGTGAAAGAACCTATGAGAAAGCGAAATAACATGGGAGAATATGGGAAAACGTCTGAGAGCCAATGAGAACATGGAAGAACCTAGGAGAATATGGGAAAAAGTGGGAGAACCTAGGAGAACATTTAAGAATGTGGGAGAACTTAGGAAAACTACGGAGAACCTATCAGAAAGTTGAAGATCCTAGTAGAACGGAGAAAACCTAAAAGAACGCAGGAGAACATAGGAGAACATGGGGAACATGGGAGAAAATGGAAGAACCTGTGAGAGCATGGGAGAATGTTGGAGAACCTAGGAGAACGTGGGAAGACATAGGAGAACGTGGGAGAACCTAGGAGACCTGCGACAACATGGGAGAATGTTGGAGAACCTATCAGAACGCGGGAGAATCTAGGAGAACGTGGGACAACATGGGAGAACCTATGAGAAACTGATAGAACATGGGAGAATGTGAGAGTACCTAAGAGAACGTAGGAGAACCTTGGAGAACGCTGGAGATTATGGGAGATCATGGTAGAATGTTATATAACCTAGGAGAACATGGGAGAATGTGAAAGAACCTTTGAGAAAGTGGGAGAACATGGGAGAAATGGGAGAATGTGGGAGAACCAAGGAGAGCCTAGGAGAACATTGGAGTAAGTGGGGGAACCTAGGAGAACATGGGAGAATCCGGAAGAACCTAGGAGAACACGGGAGTAACATGGGAGAATTAATAGGGAAGAACGGGTTAGAACCCAGGAGAACATGGGGGAACCTAGGAGAACATAAGAGAAAGTGGGAGAACCTAAGACAAAGCGGGACAACCTGAAAGAGAATAAGAGAAACTAGGAAGACGTGGGAGAACCTAGGAGAACGGTGAAGGACCTAGGAGAACGTGGGAGAAAATGGGAGAATGTGGGAGAACCTTAAAGAAAGGGAAAGAACATGGGAAAATGTGGGAGAAAATGTCAGAAAGTTTGAGAACCTAGTAGACCGCGGCAGGACCTAGGAGAACGCGGGGGAATCTAGGAGAAAGTGGGAGAACCTAGGGGAACCTTGGAGAACCTAGGAGAATGTGGGAGAACGTAAGAGAACATGGGAGAATGTGGGAGAACCTAGGAGAACGTGGGAGGACCTAAGATAAGTTGGGAGAACATAGTAAAATGTTGAGAACCACCCCGTTCTATCACCATCCTCGATAATACTCGTAGGATGGGGGCCACCATCCATCGATAGCTATCGGGGTAGCGGAGTACTCTTATACTATGGAGTATACCATCCTCGATAGTGTAGCGAGTCTGAGCGATGGTGCCATACTCTGGGTGGTGACGGGTCACCGTCCCATGATGCTGGAGTGACATAAAGGTCAGGCCATCAGATTTCCAATATGGCGGCTTTTCGTGAAAATCTGCTGAACAGCGGCAGTCGACTCGTAAAGTTTCTAGAGAACAGCAACTTTTGAGGTTATTTGTGGCGCCCTAACTGACTTTCTTATAAGCTAAGGGAAAATTAGTCGGTGAGTGAATGACTCAAGTACTGTGGCGATCAGAGCCTACCGTTGAGCCGACTTTGACATAGGAAACTCGCGAAAAAATATATACTTTAAACAAGTTTAACGTTAACATTCCTGGACGACAAAAACATACCTAATGATTTCATATAAGCAGGACCGCTGCTTGGCCGACAGAGTCGCCCATTAAAGAATGGACTCATATTGGACTAGCCTACGTACTTAGCGACTCTGTGGCCTCAGAACCTAAGCAGACCTGTGCGAAGCCTGACGGGAACCCAGGAATGAGCCAAGATGGCGGCGCCCAGTGGTGACGCGCCGGATTGAGTAAAAGAATACTCCATACAATGAGTCGTATATACGTAGTACGGTCACGATATGTCAAAATGAGATGGAGACAGCAGTGAGGAGGAGCCAGTCCAGGTTGGCAGGTTCCATACCATATACCTGGACCTCAACTCGGGATTAAAAACCTTGTGAATTGGTCCCCCGAAGGACAACCTGAAAATTTGTTGAATAATTTGAGAGCAGCTAAAATCCCAAACGACTTTTTACGTTGTGATGTCGATATCAAATGTGTGTCTGTGTGTGTGTGTATGTGTGTCACAGTATGTAATTGTGTGTGTGTGTGCTGAATAGATTATTAGGTGAGTGTCATGGAAATGTCATCATGGCGAAAAATGTCCAGACTACGCATGATGTACAAAAATAATAAATACCAGCTCGGAAAAGAACAAGAAATAGTCATACCTTCAAGTACCAGAGCTATCAACCAAGGATTGAGGTGTTCAAAAACTCATTTTTTCCTAGAACTATCGTAGAGTGGAACTCGCTGCCACCAAGTACTGAGTACTAGTAGGGGCATCGTCACTAGATAGTTTTAAACAAATTGTCTAGAGTTAGACGTTCAAAGGTTAGGTGTGACAGGTCGTTTGGTGTAATTTAGCCAGCTGCCGCCGCGCCGCGTGCCTGCGAAGCTGGTGTGTTGCAGCGAAGGGTGGTTATACCGGCTATACAGATACAGCTTAATAATAGATATGAGACTGGTGTGATGAGGTGTGTGAATGCAAAAGTTTGTCTTTCACTGATTGCCCTTCCTACAATCAAGTTAGGACTGTGTATATAACCTCCATTCATATACATACTAGCTACCATAAGGTAACATTATATAATCCACTACCTTGACTCTGCTCACAAGATATGCTGGATCATGCAGAAATGTATACCTCAGGTTCTTGTTGCAGCAGTTTATGCTCTACAGGTCATGGATAAAGCAGAAGTACATTATAATACTAAAACTATACAGACTAATAAGTGATGTAAACTATTTTTAACATATTTTACAACTAGACAAAAGCAGGACATTTCACTCCCCATCCCTCCCCAAGGTAAAATAGTAACAATTATGTTAACTGAAATAACTGAACTTCACTCATTCTTTTTTTTAAATTCAACTCCCCCCCAAAAGAAAATAACCCTCCCCCCACCCTCTAGAGAATTAGATTTAGTGAGAGAAAACAAAACATTTCATCTCCACTTACAGTGGTGGAGTGAAATAATAACCAATCGGATGAAGCTTGGAAACGTGATGTGAAGACTAGCTGACTGCTGCCTACCTGTGTCAGGGACCCCGCAGCAGTATAATCAAAGACTACTACTTAACTACTGCTGGAGTGGAGTACATCGCAGGATTACTTATACATCCTGATTCTTTCTTGGTAAAGGTAGGGCAGAATTTCGGGACATAGGAACATATGGTTTTGTACTGCCACCTTTTTCACTGACACAACTGTTCCTGATCAGTTTTAGGAAGAAACATGGAGGCCCAACATTTACAATTTGTTTTGAACATGATTGTTGCTGTAAAGCCAAAACAAGGAGGAAACGAAGCAACTAAATCAATATACTCCCCCCTCCCAATAAAATATCAAACACATAGCACATACATGTATATCATTAATTGGGGATAGTACATATAACATTAGTTGGGGAAGGGCTGGCTGGTAGCGCCTACATGTCAACCAGTTGTAGAGGAGCTCTCAATAGATACTTAAGCCAAAAGGCTACATGTAGGTTCCCATTAGTCATGTAGGCTGTATGTACATGCTGAATCAGATAGCATCAGTACTCTCAAGAAGTCCCCTCCAGATATTCCAGCATGCACCGTGCTACCATTGATGTACACATGTATGGCAAAGGGTGTTGCAAAAAGGATTTTATGGGGTATGGAGAAAAAAGTACTTGACACGTTCTTTTGGTATCTTTTCAACAGTTGACCGACTTGGCATCAGACATTCATGCCAATGAATTCACACTGAAATGTAGTGTGAGTCTAATGTAAAATGATCAATGTACAAGTCAAGCTACAAAGTGATGACTGTACATTACAATACCAATGATTCCTTTGTTTAGGCTGAAAGGTTGATTCCTCTGAAACCTAACAAGAAGTCTTGTTTTGTAGGTTTTAATTGTATTATCTATGGAGTTATTCGTTTTACTTAACACGTGTCGTGAAAGTCACCTCATGTAAAAGTTTACGATAACTTGACTGGTTTAATCAAAGGCTAACATTTAAAACAAGAAGCAAACACTCACAACGTTACATAGAAAAGTTTAATTTCTTCACAGCTCAATGTCATTGTACTCATGTAGGAACAGTATGTGGTTTTATCACTCATCTTTAAAATAACAAAGTCTTCTGTGTTGACTTCATGGCACCTATTCTAGCATTTGGGGCTATAATAAGATGCCCAGGCCTGTTTTTTTTTTTTTTTTTTTCGCCCTGTCGCTTCATATTTTTCCTGAAAAAATCCGAGAAGCAACAAATAAAATTGGTGTGGCCTTATGGTTACAGCATTTTTCAGTACAATATTTCGATATCGCGAAACGATGACCGATTTCCCCAAAACCAACTTTATTGGGTTCGGAAGACTGCCCCGACATGATATATGCATCTTGTTTCCCAAAATATCATAATTTCATCAATTAAGGGCAAAACAGCATTTTCCGCATAAAATTTGGATATCGCGAAATGATGACCGATTTCCTCCAAACCAACTTTATTGGGTTCGGGAGACCGCCCCGACATCATAAATGCATCTTGTTTCCCAAAATATCATAATTTCATCAATTAAGGGCAAAACAGCATTTTCCGCATAAAATTTGGATATCGCGAAACGATGACCGATTTCCTCCAAACCAACTTTATTGGGTTCGGGAGACTGCCCCGACATGATATATGCACCTTGTTTCCCAAAATATCATAATTTCATCAATTAAGGGCAAAACAGCATTTTCCGCATAAAATTTGGATATCGCGAAACGATGACCGATTTCCTCCAAACCAACTTTATTGGGTTCGGGAGACTGCCCCGACATGATGTATGCATCTTGTTTCCCAAAATATCATAATTTCATCAATTAAGGGCAAAACAGCATTTTCCGCATAAAATTTGGATATCGCGAAACGATGACTGATTTCCTCCAAACCAACTTTATTGGGTTCGGGAGACTGCCCCGACATGATATATGCATCTTGTTTCCCAAAATATCATAATTTCATCAATTAAGGGCAAAACAGCATTTTCCGCATAAAATTTGGATATCGCGAAACGATGACCGATTTCCTCCAAACCAACTTTATTGGGTTCGGGAGACTGCCCCGACATGATATATGCATCTTGTTTCCCAAAATATCATAATTTCATCAATTAAGGGCAAAACAGCATTTTCCGCATAAAATTTGGATATCGCGAAACGATGACCGATTTCCTCCAAACCAACTTTATTGAGTTCGGGAGACTGCCCCGACATGATATATGCATCTTGTTTCCCAAAATATCATAATTTCATCAATTAAGGGCAAAACAGCATTTTTCACATAAAATTTGGAAATCGCGAAACGATGACCGATTTCCTCCAAACCAACTTGATTGGCTTCGGGAGACCGCCCCGCCATCATAAATGCATCTTGTTTCCCAAAATATCATAATTTCATCAATTAAGGGCAAAACAGCATTTTTCTGTACAAAATTTCGATATCGCGAAATGATGACCGATTTCTCCCAAACCAACTTTATTGGGTTCGGAAGACTGCCCCGACATGATATATGCATCTTGTTTCCCAAAATATCATAATTTCATCAATTAAGGGCAAAACAGCATTTTTCACATAAAATTTGGATATCGCGAAACGATGACCGATTTCCTCCAAACCAACTTGATCGGGTTCGGGAGACCGCCCCGACATCATAAATGCATCTTGTTTCCCAAAATATCATAATTTCATCAATTAAGGGCAAAACAGCATTTTCTGCATAAAATTTGGATATCGCTAAACGATGACCGATTTCCTCCAAACCAACTTTATTGGGTTCGGGAGACTGCCCCGACATCATAAATGCATCTTGTTTCCCAAAATATCATAATTTCGTCAATTAAGGGCAAAACAGCATTTTTCGGCATAAAATTTGGATATCGCGAAACGATGACCGATTTCCTCCAAACCAACTTTATTGGGCTTGCAATACTTCAATGACATTATATATGCATCTAGGTAGCATAATTTTGTCAATTCATCCAAAAGAATGTGATACCGGTACACAAGTTGGTTCCTTTACTTCAGATGTGCATCTGGTTTATGGTATGTAATAGCGCAATTGCTTTCCTGAGGCCAAAACAGGTTTTTTGGGTAGAAATGATGACCAATACCCTTGAACCAACTTTATGGTATGCAGAATGATACCCTATATTCATAACATGAGGTCCGCACCTTGTTTGTCCTAGAATTTAGAAACATTACTTGTTCATATCTGAGACAAAAATACGATTTACCGTAATCGCCAAAACCTTAAATGATAGAAACTCAACAATGAATTGTGGATTCGGCATGGGGATTTCCGTATACGTATCGACTATCAAAGCATCCACAAATTGATTAGTCAGATTTGAAAGAAATCTGTTTTCTTAGCGATCTATGAACTCCGCCGTTTTGGCAAGGCGTTGTCCGACAATACCGTTTGTTTCTCATAGACGATTGTAGGTCGCGTCTTACAGAAGTGCGCTTTCTTTCATAAAACAAGAAGAATCTGATATATCGGCACGAAACTTGCACAGTACTAGGCTAATATACTGCTCTTGCTGTGTTGTTAATAGATTTGCTCTTCCGTCATCCTTTGTGGACATACAGGACATTCACCTGTCTTCAATTTCAGTCAGGCGCAAATGTAGTCGGTAGCGTTGGTTCCTAGAACACTTTAGAGCCACATAGATCGCGTTCAAAGCAATACAGGTAATCCATATTTTGTAACCGGATAGCCTACAATACCATGTAACTTTAAACAGAGTAAATTGGACCGTGTCCTAAACAATTTCTTTAATTTTGACACAAAAACCCGTTAAAAATTGCCCTAGCGACATGTATCAAAAGTGCAGCGTGTAATAATTGAGAGGAATTCGGGCAATTATTTCAATAAAATTTACTAATAATCACGTCAAACGCACTTTTTGTCGTTAGACTTGCCATGACATCACATCTCCATCTTTCAATCTAGTTGTAACACTTTAAAAACAAGTGTAGGTACCCTAGCGAGATACAGTGCAACTGCAGCAAAGGAACATTGCGTCGGCATATACGGCCTCGCTTTGCCAGCGTCCACGACGTTTTGGTTTTTCATATCTCAGCTAGAATACAACGACGTCTTTCAAATTTGGCTGGTTTAGTTCTGAGAGCCTGTGCTACATAGTCGTTGTAAGAATTCCCGTGCTGACGTCATGGTTTATCACCGAGTAATTTGTTGCTGAGTAACTGTGGAGAAATATCAATGATGACAGGGTATCATCTAACCAAGGAGGTTCTCCGTCTAACTTCCTTGATCTAACCCGCATAACGTCGAGATCCTGTTTTCGAAACACTGTGCTTTGCTGAACACAAGGAAAGTTGATTTCGACAGAATCATTCATGGCAGGCACTATTTCTAATATTTTGTTTGTAATCAAACCTTACTAAGGTCTTATTGCTAATTGAATAACACACACAAACACGAATTAACACACAGACACGCACAAATTAACACACAAAGACATACCAAAAATACTACCTTCATTTTTCATGTAGGTAATAATAGGTGTCATTCAACTTTGACGATTAATGCATTATGTATGCAATGATACATTTGAACATTTTTATTAAAAAATGCTACTGCACTTGAAAGAAATGACCGTAATACATTTGCACCAGCAGCATATCGTGGTTGAACAAAAGTTATGAGCAAAGTAACTAAAAGACATAATCTCCAAGACATAAACAAAAAAACACGGGTACACTTATTCTGAGACAACATTTTATGTGAAGCCATGTTTCAAATGTATACTTTTCAGATACAAATTTCTGCACAGTGTTAATTTCATGTACGGTACAGTTACATGTAACTACTGGTATATAAGCAAATGATTGAACACAGTAAATGTAATTTCAACAAAGCTCCAGATTGATATAAGCTAATTTTACTTACTGTAAGTCCAGTTATGTTCACGAATGCTTTATTTCACGAGATGAAGCAATTTGGGTGTTCACGAGGTATCTGACTTCGCGAGTCGGTATTTTTAACAAAGTGTTGCATGTCTCTGTCGGCAAATTTACCGACAGTCGGCACGGTAATATCAATCATTTTTCGTCGCGTGAGGTACGCGCGAGGTACGCGCAGTTTGAACAATGTAGCAATCAAACATATCCATGCGAACTGGGTCCTGGGTGCTATGGATAGCATTGCAAACAACGTGGACGCCATCGCCAGGGGATGGGACCGTACCGGAATCAGAGGAGCTGTGAGCCGGGCGCGTGAGTAGAACAATAGCCGCCGCCATGTTTGAACTCTGTTGCCAAAAATGTTGCCAATTTCTGACGAACATTTCTGACCAGCAGTCCACACGTAGATCACCACTAGTTTTGAATTTTAGCGCACTATTCGATAGTTTTACTGTATGTGAATGTTTAAAACCATGTTAATTCAACGAGTTGTACAAAAATCAAGCAAACTTTGACCGACATGTATGTAAACAAGGACGCTACGCTATGTAAACAACGGCCGCCATGTTGAATTTCTCGTGATTTGTCAATCCGCCCGCCGCTAGATTTTCGTAAGATTTTCGTGCAATTCTTGCTCTGTAATTACCTGTAAATATTGTAAGTGTAGCGTAAATTTTATTGGAATGTGTGGAAATGTTGTGCAATGATTTTTTTTGTGTGTAGCTTGTAGTGTAACGATGTACCCGTGTAGTTTGATATTTCGATGTTTAGACAAAGACCCACGCTATCCCGCTTGGTTTGAATTTTTGCCGATTTTCTGTACTGTAAATAAACTGTAAATAAGTCTGCTTTTTGTATGTTTATGCACCGATGTATGTTGTAAAATTCCGTATGTTACGATGTTGCACATGTTTACAACTGTTCACCGCTATATCTCTGAACTAGCGTTCTTGTTAAAATTTGATGTTGTCTAGTCGGCTATCATGTAAACTTTTACAGTTCGCAAGAAGCACTAGTAACAAATAATGAGTCCATAAACCATATGCTCTTTGAATAAAGTTTATTTGATGCTGAAAAAAAGTATTTCGTTATTCGTCGAGTCTTGTCATTTACTAGACTAGTTCTACGTAATGTAGAAGTTACTACTAGTATACTACAGTACGTAAATAGAGTTGAGACGCACGATGTGTGGGGGAGGGGGGTGGTACGTACGGAATGGGTTCGCGAGAAGGTGAGTTCACGAGAAGAAGGTCTTCGTGAAAACCGTGAACTTAAAGATTTCGTAATAAAAAATGGACTTACAGTAGTATTTTGCTCAAGTTGGCACAGAAATTGACACAGGCTTTATCTTTGACATGTCTTGACAAGTCCCATCCTTATCTTTATACATGTACTTCACCTACTGTACATCTTTAGTTACTTCAAGAGTATACAAGATACTACATGCTGTCATGAAGTTGCTAATATGATCTACAATTCAAGTTCATAAATGTGCAAGGACCATCCTGAAAGCCAATGACTAAATGTCATTTCAAACAACAGTAATATAAGCTTAGTTCACCTTGGACAACTTCATTGTGCTAAAATGGCATAGTGCAACCAATCCCTATGTTGTGTTGTTGTGAAAGCTAAAAAGAGCATCTGGACTTACACAGTCTATAAACAGACTGGAAAACAAATATGAGAAATACCCAGTGCATACCACTCCTTGGAGCAAGAAGCTTATACAACTTGCTTGGAGTAAAAAGACATACTATACGTACTATCATCATCTCTTACTGGGTAGTAGCTCTTCTGTTGCATTTTCAGCATCCTTCCAGTTAACATTATGACCATCCCTCCTGACCATCCTCCTCCTCCTCTTCATCATCATCAGATTCACTATCTACATGTATCAGATATGCCAAGTCAGTAGATAAGTACAAGTCTGAAGCACTGCCCCTTGTGGGTACATTAGGAAGATCTGGATTTTTTGTCCCTAACAACCTGTGGGCAAAGTGCAGATGGCTTTCTATCGCATCACGCTTTCCTACTAGCATTGCTACAGCCCCCACAGTATAAACAGCACTATATGCTTGCAATGATTCTCCAATTATTTCAAGTTCCCTTATTCCAGTCCTTATAAGCCGGTGCATGTCCTGATAGATCATTCTCAGCTCTTCCTCTGCACTTTTCTTCAGACACAGTGCTTCAATCGCCTGTCTTTGTACCAATCTAGGGACAGCACCCTCCTCCTGAGGATAAATAACATAACAAGACAGTATTAAGTTACTTTATTTTGGCAGTCAGAGATCATTAAAACTCCCAGATGTGCATAACATACAAATTTGTGTATGACAATGACTTACTGATAACAAAAGATGATGATGATGATAGCACTACAAAAGGTTGACTTTCTAACAGGGCTCTCATGTTTTCCCTTCGAGTATAATATATAAGTTATATATTATAACCATATTATCTTGTAATGAGAGTAATCAGTTGTGAATCCAAGCAGACTCCTACATAATTTAAACTTGATGTATGGGTATGAAAATTTTAGACAAACTCACCAACAAATCTAGCTGTGTGTAGCTGTACCAGGCTAGGTTGGCTGGCAGGCATCCACAAAGTTAATCACTTGTGGGAATACTGAGTCTTGTGGGCACTTGCCAATGCTGTTGTACTTGATCCTCTTGTTGACATTCTTCAGCTGCCAACCCAATTTTGTGGGTATAGCCTGGCCATCTGGAGGAAATATAGATTGATGCCAATTCAAACTCAAATACATATTCATGTACTATGCACATTAGATGGCAGAAATATATATAAACGACACTTTGTATGGCTTTGTATGACTTTGATAACCGTCCATGGAAACAAAATTGCAAATGTTGCCAATCTAAAGTATCCTCTCTCATGTTTAAGTAGAACAAACCTGGGTACTTCTTCAATGACAGAAGGAAAGTCCTCTCTGATGCATCTCGCCAAAGTTTGTCCACCAGAGCCTTTTTCTCCTCCCGGTCAATGAGATGTAGTGTAGACTTGAACTCATCATGGTGTTCCTCCCATCGACTGACTTCGTGTTTTCACCAGCTTTTGCTCTTGTCTGAAAAAAAAACATGCTTGTGTAGAAACAGGACATACATGAAAATGTTTTATGAAGAGTAGTTGATCATGATGGGTGAAAAAGTATTCTTCCTAAATTATTAAAGTTTGTAATAGAATATTTCAGCACATATAGAGAGCCACATATAGAGAGCACACATAGAGAGCAACAGCCTAGAAATAGTAGAATGCTGTTAATTTTAATAATTTGTAAACATGTCCTACAAACATAACTTGCTTTCCCACTGTTCTTGTGTTACTAGAATATATTTAGCTCTCGATTATTTGCCTTGAACCTCGTTGCTTTAATCAATCATCAATAAAATGATATCAGGGGAAGAAATGCCTCCTTCCCCCAGTTTGCACCAGTTTCCCATTCCCATAATGCATTGTGCCTGGGGGTAAAATCTCCTAGGTTGCATAGTGCAGGAAGGTATGCTGTTAACATTAAACAACTTGTTTTTCTGTGTGTTTTTTAAAAGGTGTTGGGGGCATTTTATGCTCAGCATTAATTGACTGACTATGAGGCAAATCTGACAACAAATAGATAATGAAATCTTTTTGTTCTATCAACATGAAATATGTGGTTTGCAAGGTTACAGTGGTATACTGTCTGTCAATAGAAAAGAGACCTGACTATATTGGTCGAAATAATTCAACAGATTATGTTGTAGTATGTAAATATTAAGGAAGCAATATTCATTCTATCTATCTATATACATGTAGTACTACGTATATTACTGGGCAAAGCCCTTGATGGGGTATCGCGCCCAGGGCACACGGCTAGTGCGGCTGGTGGGGTGGCGTGAAAAAAAAGAAGTGTCTGACCAAACAAAACAAACAATTGGTGCACTGGTGAGTGGCCGTACTATCATATCCTAACTACACTCAGTCAGACAGAGTGGCCATGTACTGGGCCAACCCTGACTTGCAGGTGTTGACTGTACTAGTAGGTTGTTTTAGGTTCTGTCATCAACAAATGTAAAAACACAACAGAAACACATCACAAGGCGCTATGTGGAATTTTTACACCCCTAGGCGCAATGCATCATGGGAATGAGGAACTGGTGAATGCCAGAGGGTGAATGCCTAAACACCTAAACCGACTTCAATCAGGCCTAATATGCAGTGTACGTGCATGGGTTAACCCATTTTACACTATGGATACATTATCTAACAGTATGCAATTAAGAATAGGTTATATCATATTTATGTCAAGCCGCCAGAATGCTTCCTGACGTAAATAATCTATGTAAAATGAGGAAAAGTTAAAAAGCTTATACAGCACAGAAACTTATTAGCACCAGTTCAATCATGTTTCCAGTGGTAGATTAAGCACTAAATACCTGAGGGGGATATTTTGCGGGGTGTATCACTCACTAAAAAGAGCCTTCACTCGAGTATTTATTATGTTTACCTGTTGTTTTTGCTACGTTTCCTCTTCTTCTTCTCAAAACAATGATCTCAATGACCTGAACCAGACTGTCTGTTACCATGGTGACTAGAGTTAGGTTACATCATGTTGCAATTTTATAGTAGGAGGGATTTAGACTCCTGTCTGACCATATATATGAATGTGTCTGAGCATACCATATGCGAAGGTAAACATAATATTTATTTTGCTTTGCAAATGTTACCTTTCTAGTTACAAGTTATATCTTGAAAAATACTCATAAATGCAGGGTGTTTCCCATTCCTAATTGCATGGGTAATGTATCTAGAGCGTTAAAGGTGTTTTAACCTCTGTACACTGCTTTTTATTAGGCTTGGATGCGGTCGGTGGTCGGTGAAACCCCCTCCCCCACACAAAACAAAATAAATTTTTTATTCATGTGCTACATGGCTCTTCTTGTCCTGAAACTAGATTAAAGTTACCAGTCTTGTGCTGTAATAAGATAAGGGATGTGAAAAATGTTGATATACGTATTTACCTTAGAGATTTTGGCAGCAAAATTGTGGCTTCCTTCCGAATTTCCCCAAATTTTTATATGCCATGCCGCCGCATGTAGTACGGTCAGTACTAAGCTTGGTGCGGTCGTGGGGTCACAGGTATAAGGTATGGAACCTGCCAACCTGGACTGGCTCCTCCTCACTGCTGTCTCAATCTCATTTTGACATATCGTGACCGTACTACGACTTATTGTATGGAGTATTCTTTTACTCAATCCGGCGCGTCACATCAACTGGGCGCCGCCATCTTGGTTCGGGGTCATTCCCAGGTTCCCGTCAGGCTTCGCGCAGGTCTGCTTAGCGGTGAGCATTCCCTGAGACGGTGACCCGTCACCACCCGGAGTATGGCACCATCGCTCAGACTCGCTATACTATCGAGGATGGTATACGCCATAGTATAGGAGTATTCCGCTACCCCGATAGCTATCGATGGATGGTGGCCCCCATCCTACGAGTATTATCGAGGATGGTGATAGAACGGGGTGTGAGAACCTAGGAGAACGCGGGAGTACCTAGAAGAACGTGGGAGATTATGGAAGAACATGGGAAGATGTGGAAGAACATGGGATAACATGGGAGAATGTTGGAGATCCCAGGAGACCACGGGAGGACCTAGGAGAACTTGGGAGAACCTAGGAGAAAGTGGGAGAACCTAGGAGAACCTAATTCTCCCAGTTTCTTCCTAATTCTCCCCGGAGTTTCTTCTTCGTTCTCCTTCTGTCTCCTACATTCTTCCGGCTTCTCCAGCATTCTCCTGGTTTCTCCTACAATCCTCCGGTTTCTTCTGGTTTCTCCTACATTCTCCCAGTTTCTCCAACATTGTCCTTAGAGTTCTCCTAGTTTCTCCTGCATTCTCCTGTTTTGTTTTTTTTTCCTTCTCATAGTTTCTCCTGCAATCTTACGGTTTCTGCTACATTCTATCAGTTATTCCTGCTTTCTCCTACATTCTGCCCGTTTCTCCTACATCCTCCCGGTTTCTCCTGCATTCTCTTGGTTTCTCATTTCATTCTTTATTTCAGGTTTTAAAAAAAACCATATGTCACAGTACAACATTAAAAAAGATACAAGACTCTAAAGACATACAAATAATACAGAGAACAAACCTAGGTACACAGTAAATCTTTTCGTTTCTCCTGCAATCTCCCCGTTTCTCCTGCGGTCTTCTAGTTTCTCCAGTATTCTCCCAATTTCGCCCAGATTCTCCATGTTTCTCCTGGCTTCTCCCAGTTTGTCCTACATTCTCTGAGTTTCTCCTGGTTTCTTCTACATTCTCCTGGTTTCTCGTCTGTATTCTTTGACGCCACGATATTATATGAATGTACACACGCGCTAATTTGCATATATGGGAAACTTACATGCTCCGGTTACCAGAAGGGTTCAGTATATGTTCAAGGTAACGCAGCAAGGTAGATGAGGAAAATCTACCCCCCTGGCTGATACACTGAGGATGAGTGATCATGTGATCATACCCTACCATTCTGGACCCTATACTAATAATACATCAGTCTGGCAGTACCAATATCACATGGCTTTTTCCAAACTTTACAGGGGTCTGTCTATTGACCACTCTGTATAAGTACTTACCATAGTCTGTTCTACCACTCTGATGCGAAATTCGAACATTTCAAGAGAAAGATTTCTCTTTTTTTTCAAACTTGGCCTGAGTTTATCTCCACTAGTGTGTGGTCTTTGGTCGGACGCTCGCGCATCTGTTTCTCATTATTTCCCCGCTTAAGTTGGAGTCACATTACCAACGGGGCCTGCTCGGCATGTTCCCCGGGTAGACGCCGGCCGGCGTCATGAAGCCGAGCGTGCGCCGGCGGTCAGGGTCACAATTAAATGTTCATTTACGGCTCCCTGTCGGGGCCGGCGTTGAGGCGGCTTCAAATTAAAATTCATAAACTTTTGGTCCCCTTGAGGTTTCTGTCAGGGACCCGTCTGATGCCTGGTCAGTCACCCGTCTTGACCCGTGCGGGGTGCGGTAGGGTGCCGACCGCCTCTTGCAGTCCGGCCGGGCAGCTGTTGGGTCCCTGGCGGGGTCCAGGGGTGATCCTGGCGCGTCCCTGGCTCGATCCCGACGGACTCCTGTCGTGTTTTTGAGCCGGTATATATATAAGGGCTGCTCGGCCTGTCACCATTCACTTTTTTTCTTAATGTACGATACGTCACGTGAAGAGTAGACTGAAGTTGGCGATGCAGCGTTTAGTGCAACCTGCAGACAACCTGCAAGCCCGTCTGAGGTTGAGGTTGGCGACAGCGCGTTACCGTCACAACCTAGGTATTGTGGTATTGGTAGCTAAAGAAGAGAGGCAGGCCGAACTGGATTGTCGCAAAAGACAAGGGTGGGTTCGCCCCTGGTTAATGCACAGGCCCGTGCATGGACAGTACGACTCATTAATGATGGAGCTATGTCGCGAATTCTGACACACAAGTGCATGGTGTAACACACACGTGGTGAACTGTGCGACGTAGTCTGAGAAAGGGGTTTATGATATGCCCCTTATAACCCCCTTTTCCTGACCACCTGATGCACTGATCAGCACATGTCACGTCATAATCTTAGTCAGGTGCCTGTGCGGCCGCCTGATGGGTCCCGGGCAGTTAAGTTACGGCGTCGTTTCGGCGTACCTTGCCCGACGGGGCCCGAAGTGATTTTAAGTTTGTGTTAAAATCAATTCGGCGACCGTGCGGGCCCAAAAATAGGCCGGCAGCCGTCGGGAATCCCGCCAGTCTACGCCCAGGTTCCGTACGGTAGTGCCAAAAAACAGCCCGAAAACGCGCCGAGCGGGCCCCTTGTTTGAATTGTGACCTGGGCTTTATAGAATCACGTAATAGTAGTTTATCCACAGAGGAGAGAACGTGATTTATAGTTAAAACTTTTTTTTTTATATTAAAGCGAAGTTCGTAAATATGTAGCATTACTTTGTGTCATTAGATTATGCAAATGAGCTTATAATATATAGAGCATACAACACGGTGTATTCCGTATTGCCCGAGGTGTCGGCCCGACCGCGAGTCGGATCGCCCGAAGGCCGAAGGGTATCCGACTCGCGGGAGGGCCGAGACCGAGGGTGATGCGGAATACACCGTGTTGTATGCTATTTATATCATAACCACCCTAGAAAATACAGGTTTATTGCAAAAAAAGAGACAAAAGTCCTGTGCTTAATGCACGTAGCTGGTAGTGTTAACGGATTTATTCAACAATTCGAACATTTTGGAAAAAGAACAGTGTTCGTAATTCGATTTTACAGTCATGCTGAAGAGCAGTTCGAACCACCAAAAACCTTTTCTCATCATGAGCCTTAAGCCACAAGAGGAAATGCCTTACGTCGCTCTCCGTCTTCTTCGTAGTATTGTAGTTTTTTTGCTGGTCTATGTAGCTGGAGCTGGCTGAATGATCAAAGTCCTGAAACACTATAGCCCTGTTGGATGTGAAAAACACAACAAGGTGGTTCGAGAACCCGTGTTCGATTTTTTGTAGCGGCGCAAGCGAAGCGCGTTCGAATGTTCTATGTTTGTTTGTTTGTTTGTTTTTATGGAAGCCCGGTTTATACACCCGGTTTATACACCCGGCCGTACAGGAGAATACAACATGGCCGGGAGCACTGTATCGCCGCCCGGGTATGATATAAAGTATAATATATACTAATAATTTCGAAATGTGGTCTTCACGGCTCATAAATGTCTTCCTATCATGGTAACATGGTGGGATAATTGCGCCACCTGGAACGTTATCTCCCGGCACGCACCGGGACGTAAAACCAGTCAGACGGAGACCGGACGAGAAGCGACAGTAGGAGTTGTTTTCTCTCTTCGATTTATCCTACAATCCTCTCAAAACATGGCGTCGGAAGCGGGCAAACGTTAAACAAGGAAGCCAGCAAGGTTCCGGGACGACGATCTACCAGAGGAGACCTCCACGATCGCGAAGATTTCATCGTGCAGTTCAAGTTCAATGTTTTAGGAAGTCAGTAAGCATGTTGAAGAGTTTCTCGTGTGCCGTTTGTCCTGCGTCTCGGCCCACGCCGGTCCTGTCTGTCTGGTCCAGCTTGTCCACTGAGGAGGTGGTCGGAGTGCAGAGAACGCAGGATTCCGCCGGGCTCCGTTTGGCATCGACGTTCCCCTCCCTGCGTGCACGTGCTGTCCAGGGTTCCGGCGCTGTCTGCTTGCCGTGGTCGCTTCTTCCTGGTGATGCAGTGTCCGCTTCACGTTAGCGACCTTCAGACGAACCCCTGTGTCAGGCCTGATGTGTATGTCGTCAGGTTTGTACAGTGTTCCGTCCTCCGAGAGGAGCCTGTGGCGGATGTATGTCAGCTTATTGTCTTCCTGACACGACTTCTCAATGGTGGCGTTGTACGCGTGACGCGATGTGAAAATAGAAAGGACCGAAAATCCCAGTGGGGTCGTGTGGCGCAACGATATAGTACTCGACTCGGAACCAAGAGGTCCCGGGTTCGAGTCCTGACATGCCACCGACCCTGTGCCCTTGGGAAAGGCACTTTACACGCACGACTTTCCTCACTTGACTCAGGTGTAAATGAGTAACATGTGTTAGGTGTGCACGCTATCAGCATACTTGCTGCCTAGTGCAGACTTTGTATTGTCATGTTACAATTTCTGAATAAAATAAATATAAAAAAATCCCAGCTACCCCGGGAATATGCGTCCCCCTTCTAACACTTCCTGCATTGGCCAAACAAACCATGTTTTTCAAAATACCAGGCTGTAAAATCTTAGAGTTTCCATCAAGGGTGTGCGATTAGTGATGTCAAGTTGGAAAATTAGCTTTAAAGTGGGTCGGTCTCCGCTAAGGGGACCGAAAATTCTAGGCTATTAGTCTGATTGTTGCTGTGGGCCTTCGTACTTTTTAGGCCATGCCCACCACGGAAGGGGGGCTACTTGTCATGCGTAGTGATAGGCCAGAGGAATCACGTGATGTTGGCTACATCAGGCCAATATTAGAGTATGCTGTCCCAGTCTGGAGTTTCGGTTTGACCAAACTCCAGGCTAACCAACTAGAACGTGTGCAAAGAAGAGCGCGTCGTACAATCATGGGCAGCACCTACATTGGGTATGCACATGCGCTGGAACACCTGGGACTGTCAACCAGCAGACGTGAACAACTATGTCTCAAGTTCCTCCGACTTGATGAACTCTGAGTTCAGAGACTGGCTGCCACTACACAGGGCCCAGATTACTGGCAGAGTATGCGGAACAGTCACAAACTGAACCAGCCCAAAGCCAAAACAAACAGATACCTGAACTCTAGTGTACCGTAACTGATCCGCCTTCTTAACCAGCACGGACTTGAATCAGCATTGTATTAATACCTAGTTGTCGTTTGTAAATGTGTCTCACATTTAATTTTAACTGGTTTGTATATATTTTATATTATCCATCTATACTAAGAAACTGTACTTATCGTTAAAATGACTATTTTTTATCATTGCAATTGCAACTGTTTTTATCTAATTGTTATTATTGTAAATTTGGTTTTAATTCAGTATAATACACTGCGAACACCAATAAAGTCATCTTGTATCTCGTGTCTATGTACTAACTCTATATAGGGGCAAGCGGAGTAAGATATAAATATCAGTAAGCAGTCCAGAGGTTCTTCGTCCAAGCAGACAGACAGCTCTAAGCGTCTCCCGGCCCGCCACCCAAAAATGTCAAACTCAAAGAAGCCACGCTTACCCTCAGGAGGTACGCTATAGCTCCGTTTTCAGTGGGGTTTGTACACCTTGGTTATTTTCGTTGGTAACGGTTTTCTTTTGAGTTTCAGAACATCGAAACCGAAGGGTTTGAATGTGAAGTCGGCACCGCAAGGTTTCCCTGGGTCCACCACGTGCTGAGCACTTGCTGGTATATTTCTGTGCTTTGTGACGGTTTGTTTTATCTTTTCCCCAGTCGGTTGGGAGATACAGGAGTTTTGTACACCGCTTGCCGCCGTCGTTCGTTTCTCAGGGAGACTCAGGTTCGTGACTCCTGGTCACCAGGATTTGCATTTTTCAGGAATGCTTCACCTGACACACTGTTTGTTTACCCTTCCGTCTAATTTGCGACACCTAGTTCCTATTGTCTTCCAGTTATTATAGTTTTATATGCAGCGCCCGGCCGCCGCGTGTTTGATTTTGTCTGCGTTCTACTTTGTTCGTCTTGCCGTTTTTCACTTGGACGTTTTCCTCCTTCCAGGTTGAATCTTTTTATTTATTCCACTCTGCGACGGAGAGCACTGTTTTACGACTCCTAACGGACTTCGTCTAGGGTAAGCTGCGCAGGTACCACGTGGAATTTTCTGTTCCTGTTTAGTATTGGGTGTTTGATTTTAGACGGACGTCGGTTTCTTTTACAGTTGACTCTCATTTGTTTTAACTAATAATTTTCGGTTTCAGGTGCGCGACCCTACAGACTTTTGTCACCCACAGGTTAGAGGAATTTCCCAGATTCGTCACAGAGAAACCGTCGGTCGCGAATTCTTGGCCAACCCCATGTGCTCGTTATTTCCAAGTTTCATTCTAGCTCTCGCAGGGCTCTTGAAGAGAGGCCGAACGGCGCAGTTTTGGTTTGGTTTTGTTACCTTCGTTCGTCGTTTCTCCCGTTTTCTTCTAGATTACTGTTAGATATGTCATATGTGTGGATGCCTGGTTTCAGTTTGGACCGCCACACTTTGTTAGGAGGTGTGAAAATGTGTTAGCTAAAGACTCCGCCACCTGGTATTGTAATACAATTTGATATTTTCGAGGAACGCGCAAGTTTTTAGACAGACCTCGGGTTTGCCGGCTAAAAATTGCGGACCGGAGGTGTACCGGCCGGACCGGACATGCACCGGCCGGACCGGATGTGTACCGGCTAGGCCGGAGCTGTTTGGGCGGCCGGACCGGAGATGTAGCTTAAATGAACGTCATCCTATTCCCAGGCTTACCTAGTGCCCGAGTGGGAGATGCAGTTCCCATTCCATTCGTTAGAGGCGTACAATGAGGGTCTGCGGCGGGAGCTTCGGTGGATCTTCCGAACCGGAACAAGACGCCATAGGCGACAATTCTCCGTGAAATTTTATAATTTGCAGATTGAGAGGTGGTATTGGCACTGGCATGCCTGCAGACGACGTATAAAATTGCATGCCGATTGAACAAAGGGGACCGTGGGTTTTAGCTGCGAACACGGAAAAACGGGTACCGCTCAAGTCAACGTTAACTGCTTAACAAAACAACATGATCACAACAGCAACGGTTAGCACAGTTGCACACGGAAAACACCGTCCCACATAACCGCTACGGTAAAAACAAAGACACGTACACAAAGTCAACTGCGCAACTGGCGGTCAGTCTAAAACCACGTCAACAGTTTAACACTTGCCGCTCAAGTCAACTGCTTAACAAAACAACATGATCACCACAGCAACGTTAGCACAGTTGCACACGGAAACAACACATATCTTGGCGCATTCTCCGCGCTCCGACCAATTTCAGGTCGCTATATTATAAGCTATAAATAGTACAGTGTGTGAGCTCTACCGAACAACTATGATATTAACATCTTGCCAGACAATAGACCTGACCTTAGGTGCAAACCTTAAGTCACAATCCAAACAGATACTCACAGACCAAGGACGTTCAACAGACGAATATACACAACAACCACCTAATATCTGCTTAGAGAACCTCGCCTACCACATATCTACATAACCTACGGCCTATTCCACAGGATTATAAAAATAGGGGTGATTTTGAAATATCAAATTTACCTTGATATAAAAACCGCTACGGTGAAAACAAAGACACGTGCATCAGAACGGACATAACGGCACACCACATGCCAAAATTCATAGAAATACAACGTACACAAACATGACTTTTACGTGCGAACACATTTCACAATTCCTGCCCATCCATAAACCATTACAGTCCGCATCTGGTCTGCATTAAAAACCGCACCGCACATCTGCATTAAGGATACTTCCCCCCCCGCGCTATTCAAAACAACGGGTTTTTCGCGGGCGGTCCCATATGCCCCTAAATGTAGGGGTGCTTTTCGAATATTATCTTGACCGCGAAAACACCTACGGTAAATATTGATATACGTGCATCACCACTGGCATGCCTGCAGACGACGTATAAAATTACATGCCGATTGAACAAGGGGAACCGTGAGTTTTAGCTGCGAACACGAAAAACCGGCTGACCCGAATACTCCTGCAGGAGGTATACCTCCTTCACGGAGTAACAACCGCGAGCATCGCCCCCCAGCCTTCGACGTTACCAGTATCCCGGGGAACCATTTTGCCTGACGCCCGGTAACATTTTGTTTAGGGATCAAGACACTTTTCGCGCGGGAGAATAGCATAGGCATCCGGTCGAATGGATTAATATTCTGCAAGGACAAGGTGGTGTATCTATACATGATTCCATATGCCCATTCAAGGAATTCTTTCAAGGAAAGCGTTACGACTGTGCTTTCCCCCCACCTACCATGTTTTATAATGGCCAAGGATCATGTTGCAAGGATCATGCACGTTTCATCACGGACACTTTAGAAGAAAGGATACGAACCGGTGCTATCTCCATCTGGGGAAGAGTGGGGAAAGTGCCGCAATCGAGGGCGTCCATCCTAGTGGCATAGAAGGGCGACACGGCCCTTTTGTTCCCTCAAGGATGCGTCAGAGCCCCAGAGATGCCAGTCACATGACGCCGGGGAGTATGGAAAGAATGTCCGACCTTTTATGATCTTTGGGCCTTCAAGCTTTAGGTCACTGGAAGGCGGTAATGGACACTTATCTATTAAGAACTCCGTTGGGCACAGAGAGAAGCGTCAAGTGCAGACGCTTTTGGGAAACTACGTATTAAAAGATATTACAGCAATTGTACGTCTTATGGTCTTCTCTTTCAGTCCGTTAGGTCCATAGCTCTTTAAACTGTAGGGATAAACATTAAAAAACTAAAACAGAAATATTATTACAAGTGTGAGTAAATAATAAGAAATTGAAAAACAAAGCAGAAGTAACGACGCTCCACTCCTCAACAAATACTTCGGCCCACCACGTCACATACACGCCCAGTTTTACACACCCCTCTTTCCAACCCTAATACTCTCCCCGTACGTTTGTGTGTATTTTAAGGTTGACTGATATCGATGAAATAGAAATGATAAAACCGGTTTATTTGTAATCAGCGCATTAAACCATTATTCGTAAGCAAAAGTGGTAAAAGCTTAATCGGGCTTTTCTTACGACTCCTTTCACAGGTTCTCAACACGTCCAAAATCTGGATGCCAGCGTAACAATGTACACAGTGTGGCTTTCCCAACGACTTCACCTTCAGATATTGTCAGCAGTGCTGAACGACCAGACACCCTTCGGCCCTGCAGGGAAGGGACGGCCCACTGCTTGTGAACGAAACATGGTTGCAAGCCAGACTACGCAAAGTATTAAACGCGAATGAATCACACCCTACGAGATACAAAAATTCTCTTTGGCCAATAATTTGCAGCTTTTCTTACAGGCTTTGTCATGCCCCCGAATGTCTGCGTACGTACAGCTTCACCAGAAGATCTCCTGAAATTTCTAATCTGGAAGGATGGGGTGGGGAAAAATATACTTCACAGAACAGACTTCTCTTTTAAATCAGAGGAACTAAGGCAGGACACAGGACTGTGTGACTGTCCCTCTAGATTGGCCTATAAAACAGTAGACTCCTATATTGGAAAACTCAAGGCCATCTTCAACTCAGAGGGTACAGTAGGAGAGTGGGACCCCTCTACTGCTCACGGTAACCCAGCCACAAGCCCGCTGTTGAAGGCCTTAAAGGTAATCACACAAGAACAGCTGGAGGCAAATGTCCCACCCCGGCAGGCATTACCGATATTTCTCTTAAAACTAACCGAATTATCGGCACTTATAGAAGAAAGGTTAAGGAGGGAGAGCTCACCGGTAGCAGCGTTCATCCTTGCAAGAGATCAGGCATTTTTCAAGACACTCTTTTTTCTCAGGGGACCCAGGAGGGAACCTCAGTGTGCAAACAGACGAGGTCAAAAGGCTTCCATCAAGAGGCTTATTGTTCAATCAAGTTTGGGGAAAGACGCTGCGAGATGTCCTGTTAGGGGCTTGGATCTGTATAAAGATATAGCCCGTCAGTTGGGAACGCCGCTAAACGGGACCTTCCTTTTCCCACCTGCGACAAAAGAGGGCAAAATTGCGGACAAGGAAACAGCGACCATCACAATGGAGGCAGCACTGAAAAAAATACCTAAAAGCCTTAGACGACAATAAAGGGAGACCTTACACAGCTTTCGAGCAGGATGCGCAATCACCCTAGCAATGACGGGCATACCGAAGCAGCAAGCCATGGACCAAATCGGGTGGTTTTCCGAGGAAACACCGACGTATTATACAAAGCTATTAAAAAGTTGTAAGAGCAGGAGGGGTGTCAGCGGCGTTGGCCTCGAAGGAAGCGGAGCAAGCAGTACGTGATTTCGATAACACTAATGATGTAAGATACTTAGGAAAAGCATTCTCGACACAGTAAGGGTGGAGGATAGAACATACGAGGACCAGTGGGTAGGGAAGATAAAGAAAAGGGGAAGAGCATGCACACGAACACGCGCAAACAGGGCGTAGCAAAGAGGGAAGAATAAGTAAACAGTAAAACAGATCATGGTGTTGCGAGTCATTTTTTCGCAAAGGGATGGAAAGAAAGAAAGAAAGAAAAAGAAAGACAAAGAAAGAAAGGAAGAAAGAAAGAAAGAAAGAAAGAAAGGAAGGAAGAAAGAAAAAGAAAGAAAGAAAGAAAGAAAGAAAGACAGAAAGAAAGAAAGGAAGAAAGAAAGAAAGAAAGAAAGGAAGGAAGAAAGAAAAAGAAAGAAAGAAAGAAGAAAGAAAGAAAGAAAGAAAGAAAGAAAAAGAAAGAAAGAAAGAAAGAAAGAAAGAAAGAAAGAAAGAAAGAAAGAAAGAGAAGGCGAAGAGTTTGAGGAGGAAGATGAAAATGGGTAAGGGAAAATATTAGAGATAGGGAAAGGTGCCAAAGGGATTGCATAAGGTAAGGCAGGAAAAGGAAGGCAGGAAAATAACCAGATGTAGCGATGGCGGAAGACGGCAGTTTCCTCATCACTCATTCCGAAGGACCGATGGCTGCGCATGATAAATAGGATACTACTTGTCATGCGCAGTGATAGGGCCAGAGGAATCACGTGATGCCCTCACTCTATATAAGGGCAAGAGGAGTAAGATATCTATCAGTAAGCAGTCCAGAGGTTCTCCGTCCGCCAGACGGAGCCTAAAGCGACACACCCGCCCAACCCTCGACATTTTCGGCTGGCAGCCGGCGTCCACTAAAGAGATGCCGCCATTACCTTTTTGACACTTTAGGCTCCAGACGGCAGTTTCCCCATCACTCATTCCGGAGGACCGATGGCTGCGCACGATAAATAGGATACTGAGTTTATGCAGTAGCAATTAGTGATTAAACGGTAAAAGCGCCGTCTGACGATGTACATAAACCTAGCCGAGACAAGTACCCAGAAGACCGTTACTGCCGACGTAGCAAAAGCTCCCCCTGGCAAAACACAAAAACCTTGCAGACATTTTTGGTTATATCTTTGTGAACACAGTTCAGTGTTCGAGCCGGACGAGAGCCTGTTTAGGAAGAGACACAGCCTGAGGTTATAATTAGATCGTGCAGTAAAGACGAGTTAGAGGAAGAAGACGACGCACCGTAAAGTCTCAAGGAAGACAATTCTAAAACTTCATTCAACATTAAAGAAGTCAGGAAGAATCCTGTAAAAAGGTCAACACAAACAAAATTCCGACGACGGCGACATCAAAACGACATGCAGATATTTCAGCCCAGTATTCAATCATGCTGATGTTGAATGCTATATTCCAAAACATGATAAATCACGTAGGGAAATATTTGAAAACCGATGATGATAAGATGAGAATTGTGATGAATTCACCCTGACTGGACTACCCAGTATTGACATGTATGGTCAACAAATTGGAAATGACTAAGATTATTTCTGTAGTTGAGCGCGTCACACAGTCTCACGAAGACGTTGTGATTGTCAAGATAGTCCACTGCTTGTTGTGCACTTGTACCAACAGAATCACTAAAAGAATAGTTGGCAGCCATCGATTTCACTTCAAGACAAAATTCTAGCAACGTCGCACCGAGTTGTAAAAAGACAGGAAGGCATGTAGCAGTGATCTGTAAGTCGTGTACTTAAACAAATGGATGTTCAAACATTTTCCATTTTGTTGGGGTCTATAAAGGTAATGGGTGTCTTCTGACCTTTAGCTAAGTATGGTCGGTAAGTATGTTTACTTACAAATATCAAAAATATAAATCGCTACAAGTTTAAAAATGAGAAATTTTAAAGACTTGCCATTTCCTTTTATTTATTTATTATAACATTTAATAACAAGACATGATGGCAACAGACTCAAGCTACATTGCTTATTTTAGTGTTGCCATTTTAGCAAGGAGAACTCAATATGCATATGCTCAGGTGCGAATGTTATGTTCACACAAGAATATATTTTTCTTCTCTTTCAGACGTGTCTTGGAAGTTTGGTTGTGTATGCCACAAGTCAGAGCAGTCTGTGCATTAACATTTAAAATCATAGCAATCTAACCACTGCCACGTGCAGTATCCGTTTAGCTGACCACTGTACCTTCACTCAAACCGTGCATGTAGTACGCGTTCAACTGGCCACTGTACCTGGACTCCAACCGTGCATTAGGTACCCGTTCAGCTATACACAGTAACTTGGCTACACTTGTGCATGCAGTACCCACGGAACTGACCTCTGTACCTTTACTCTGGCCATGCATGCAGTACCCACTCAGCTGGTCACATCGGCCTTAGTGTAAAAATTTTAATGTCTCATTACCATAAAAAGTTGCATGTTAAAAACTTATGTTGTAGTCTTGACGTAATATTGAAAACACAGTTGTCATGAAAACAAGTTATGTATTTTATCATTTTTTCCAATGCATCACAAATTAAAGATTGTATGTAACGTATTAGTTGTGTCTTCTGCCTCATTATCCACAATAAAAAAGGCCTGTAACTGTGGAAAATATAGTCCCATCACCCTATGTAGAATATTTTTCAAACCCTTTCTTTATATTTTTTACGCAATAATATCTATTTATTTGTGCACCTCACAATTGGTCTGACCCCAGCAATTGTCCCCCTTTTATAAAAACATGTACTTTCCATCTCAATATTGGGCATAACAACTTCAAGCATTTGTGAAATTAAAACTAAACTTTAACTGCCAACACTTCAAAGACTATTGGGTAAGTCCCAATATTCTTTGTAGTGTTGGCACTTGGCAGTTATAGTTTAGTTTCCATTTCATAATGACTTGTACCAACACAGATGAAATTTCATGCTAATTTCAAGCATTTGTTTATCAGTTAATTGCTGGAGACAGGCCAATTCAAACATTTAGGTAAACATTACTTCGGCAAATTTTACTTCAATAACTGGAGAAAACCTTTCGCAAACGCAAAAGGCTAAAGTGCCAGTTTTTTCTAAAGCACTTGTTTGGTTTGGTTTACGTTCAGATATTTAACTGTCTTCTTAGTAACGTCAGGCGTCGTTAATGTCTTCTTTAAAAAATTCAGTGTACTGCGTTATATGTTTGGAGAAACATACCATTTCCATATGATATAGTGTCTCGTTGGTGACATCTGTCTATATGCGTAATACAACGATGAACATGTTTGGTGTGATGATGTAGCAAATCTGGTGTTTATGCAGTAGCCATTAGTGATTTAACGGTAAAAGCGCCGTCTGACGATGTACATAAACTTAGCAGATACAAGTACAGTACCTAGAAAACCATCACTGCCGACGTAGCAAAAGCGCCCCCTGGCAAGGCACAAAAACCAAGCAAATATCAATTTTTGGTTATATCTTTTTGAACTCATTTCACAGTTCGAGCCGGACGAGGGCCTGTACACGAAGACATGGCCTGAGGTTATAATTAGATCGAGTACTAAAGGAGACGACGTAGCGTAAAGTCTCGGGGAAGACAATTCTGAAAATTTCATCAACATTAAAGAAGTCAGGAAGAATCCTGTAAAAAGTTCAACGCAAACCAAGTGATGACGGCGGCGACACCAAAATGACATGCAGATATTTCAGACCAGGATTCAATCATGCTGATGATGAATGGAATATTTGAAAGCATAATCAATTACGTAGGGAAATATTTGAAAACCGATGATTATAATATGAGAATTGTGATGAATTCACCATGACTGGATTACCCTATATCGACATGTATGGTCAATAAATTGGAAATGACTAAGATTCTTTCTGAAGTCGTGCGTCGTGTACTTAAAAATGGATGTTCAGACATTTTCTATTTTGTTAGGGGTCTCTAAAGGTGTTGGGTGTCTTCTGACCTTTAGCTATGAATGGTTGGTAAGTATGTTTACTTTAGAATATCGAGAATATAAATCGCTACAATTTTCGAAATGCATCAATAATTGACCTCCTGACATTTGCTGACCCACTGACTCCTTGGTAACTTCAGACTTTACTAATATGGCAACAATGAAACTCTCTATGAGAAATTTTGAAGACTTGCCTTTTGGTTTTAGCAAGGAGAACTCAAAATTCATATGCTCAGTTGTGAAGATTATATTGACACAAGAAATCATTTTTCCTCTCTTTCAGACGTGTATTGGAAGTTTGGTTGTGTATGCCACAAGTCAAAGCAGTCTGTGCATTAACACTAAAAAACCATAGCAATCTAACCACTGCCACGCGCAGTATCCGTTCAGCTGCCCACTGTACCTTCACTCAAACCGTGCATGTAGTACGTGTTCAACTGGCCACTGTACCTGGACTCCAACCGTGCATTAGATACCCGTTTAGCTGACCACAGTACCTGGACTACACTGCAACTTTACTTATTAATGCAGTACTCACTTTGCTGTTCACAGTAGCTGGGCTTAAGTGTAAAAATTAATGAATACCATTACGTAAAATAATATTAAGAAAGGTTTCGAAAAATATTCTACATAGAGTGATGGAATTATATTTTTCTACAGTTACAGGCTTATTTGATTGTGGATAATGAGGCAGAAGACACAACTAATACGTTACATACAATCTTTATTTTGTGATGCCTTGGAAGAAATGATAAAATACATAACTTGTTTTCATAACAACTGTGTTTTTAATATTACGTCAAGACTACAACACAAGTTTTTAACATGAAACTTTTTATGGCAATGAGACATTATAATCTTTACACTAAAGCCGATCTACTTCGACCAACTGAGTGGGTACTGCATGCATGGCCAGAGTAAAGATACAGAGGTCAGCTCCGTGGTTACTGCATGCACAGGTGTAGCCCAGGTACTGTAGTCAGCGGGTACCTAATACACGGTTGGAGTCCAGGTTCAGTGGCCAGTTGAACACGTACTACATGCACGGTTTGAGTGAAGGTACAGTGGTCAGCTGAACGGATATTGCGTGTGGCAGTGGTTAGATTGCTATAGTTTTCTAGTGTTAATGCACAGACTCTTCCGGCTTGTGGCATACACAACCAAACTTCCAAGACATGTCTGAAAGTAAAGAAAAATAGTTTCTTGTGTCAGCATGACATTCGCAGCTTAGTATATGTATTTTGAGTTCTTCTTGCTAAAAGCAAATGGCAAGTCTTCAAAATTTCTCATTGTTGCCATATTAGTGGAAATCAAGTTCTGTGTTTTCAATGCACATTTAAATTCACTTACTATTGATGAAACTGAAATAGCTTCGATATCGGGAAAATTTTTTATGTGAACTAGATTGTTTCAAAGCACAGAATTTTTCCATCAAATTATATGGGGACGGTAACGAAAAGCCTGTACATAGAAGCGTGTGCCCCCCCCCCCGCACTTACAGCAAAAATTTCTACGAAATGGAACGAAACAAAAAATGATGGCGATAAGATAGAGACGCTAGCGACAAGACACTTAAAGATTGGCAAGCAGTTGCTGGTAAACAAGAAACTTAGCCTTGTATGTACTGGGAAAAGAGATCCTGTCTCACGCCTGTAATTCAGAGGTGAGGGGGATGGGCTGTTGCATATAGTCAGTTTAATTTTCTGTTCAACAGCTGGTCAAAACACAATTTCATTTATAGTCCTAACCTGTAGTATTTTAAGCTATGCTATTGTGCTGTGACTCTATGCTTAATACTCTTATAATTGCTGATATTTTATGTCGCGAAAGGATATAAATATACCTATCATGGTGCGCCTTTCTATGAATTTGTACATCCGGGATTTTCAAATTTGCCGCGTATGAACGGCGACATCTAGCGACATGTACCGAAATAGCACATCTGTCTGCACCAAGGTGACATATCAACAGTGACATCCAGCGACAATTAGCAAAAAGCACATCTGTTATAGCAGGGTCAGTCCACCGTTGCACGCCCCGTACAGTGTTATTACTACCAATGTAGACATACACATCGTCTGAAGTTACAAAGGAGTCAGTGGGTCAGCAAGCGGCCAACCATTGATACATTTCTGAAATTGTTGCGATTTTTATTCATGGTCTTCTGAAGTGAACATACTTACCAACCATTCTTAGCTAAATGTCAGAAGACAAGCAACACCTTTATAGACCCCCAACAAAATAGAAAATGTTTGAACATCCATTTGTTTGAGTACACGACTTACAGATCACTGCTACATGCCTTCCTGTTTTTTACAACTCGGTGCGACGTTGCGAGAATTTTGCCTGAAGTGAAAGCGATGGCTGATATATTCGTTTAACGGTTCTGTTGGTACAAGTGCACAACAAGCAGACGTGGACTATCTTGACAATCATAAAATCTTCGTGAGACTGTGTGACGCGCTCAACTTCAGCAATAATCTTAGTCATTTCCAATTTGTTGACCATACATGTCGATACTGGGCAGTCCAGTCATGGTGAATTCATCACAATTCTTATCTTATCATCATCGGTTTTCAAATATTTCCCTACGTTATTGATTATGCTTTCGAACATACCATTCAACATTAGCATATGGTTGAATCCTGGTCTGAAATATCTGCCTGCCGTTTTGGTGTCGCCGTCGTCGTCACTTGGTTTGTGTTGAACTTTTTACAGGATTCTTCCTGACTTCTTTAATGTTGAATAAAGTTTCAGAATTGTCTTCCCCGAAACTTTACTCTGTGTCGTTTTCTTCCTGTGACTCGTCTTTCCATAGGATCCTATACATGAGTTTAGCCCTGTGTCATAGTCTGTCTTGTTGAGTTTCCCCACTTTGGCATTGAAGTCGCCGCATACAAATATCAACCATCTTGATGGGACTGTTATTGCATTACTTAGTTCGTCGTAGAGTGATGCCACTAGAAGGGGTTTTTCTTTGGCTCTCTCAGACGTAGGGCCGTAGACGTTGACAATGCGGCATTTGGTGGTTTTACCGCTTTTTGTTGGGAGGGATAGGTCTATAGTTGCTATCCTGTCGCTGATGCGTCCGTAGTTCAGGATGTGGCTTTGCAGCCTTGGGCCTATTACAAAGCCTAACCCGTGATGGGTAGTATCTTTCTGTTCCATGAGTATCAGAGTGTGACCTGTTTGAAGTGTTGCTTCCGATTAGATCGATATCTTTGTCTCTTGGATGCATGCAATATCAATGTTGTAGTCCTCGCAGTCTTTTCCTAGTGCCTGTGTCTTGGTGGTTGAGGTCAGACCTCGTACATTCCAGGAGGCGAAAGCAAACTTCTGGGAAGATTGTGGTGCCCGCGGATGACGGACGCAGCTCTTCGGTTGAAGGAAGATAGACATTTAAGAGGTTTCCCTCTTTATGCGGTTGTCAGCTCGCAATCCTTGACGACGTTAGCTTCCCAACTGTGTTGGTACTGACGGGGAGGACCTCGTGAAGGTGTCGTCTTCCTCCCCAGGTAGGTAGGTAGGATCCAACTCTTACAGATCCAGAAAGGGAAGGCACTGCAAAAATCTGCTAAGTTTGCTGAGGGCAGACCTCAAAGACAGAGGATTAGGACCATTGCGGTCAGAAAGAAAACTCCCGGAGCTCAGGAGGCTCGCGATAAACAGGATAAAGTGGAGATAGTTGAAGAAAGACTGATTGCTGCTGCAGGATGCCTGCTGCTGCAAAAGCAGAACACAGTGAACTACTAACTCGTCTTTACTAGTCGATCTAATTATAACCTCAGGCCGTGTCTTCGTGTACAGGCCCTCGTCCGGGTAAACACTGAACTTTGTTCAGAAAGACATAACCAGAAATGAATATCTGCTAGGTTTTTGTGTTTTGCCATGGGGGCGCTTTTGCTACGTCGGACTGTACTTGTATCTGCTAGTTTTATGTACATCGTCAGACGGCGCTTTTACCGTGAAATCACTAATGGCTACTGCATGGACACCAGATTACCTACGTCATCACACCAAACATCTTCTTCGTTGTATCAAACATATTATATTGACAGTAGTTACTAGTACCAAGAAGACAGATATGTCGTAGGGAAAGGGCATGTTTTTTCCAAACATATAACGCAGTACTCTGACGTTTATAAAGAAGACATACACGACATCTGACGTTATTACTAAGGAGACAGTTGGGTCAGCAATTTGTCCAAAAGTAAACAAAAAATATAACACGGTACAGTGATAATCTAATGTAGACATACACATCGTCTGAAGATACCGAGGAGTCAGTTTGGTCAGCAAATGTCAGAAGGTCAACTAATAATGCATTTTCTATAATTTTAGCGTTTTATATTTATGATATTCTCAAGTAAACATACTTCCCAATCATTCTTGAACATCCATCGTTTAAAGGAGTCCTAAAGTCCAGAAGGGAGTGCTATTTTCTGATAGACTATGCTTCAATGAATACATGACTAGCCGACTTTTTACAAATTTTCCTTGTGCAACTTAGGTGGCGCGTGTTTGTAAAGAGATATCAATATCATTTCTCCCCATACTGAATCACAATAGATACATCCGGGAACTTTGGATTACGAAATGCTCATACACTTGAAGTCAACATAAACATTTTTGGCAGAAACGATAGGAAACAAGCACACCAATAAGCTGATTATTGAAAACTTACTTACTTTACTTTGCTTGACCTCTAGCTTGAATGCTATAATATCAGGATGTCTAATACAGTGAGCTGCCAGTTTCATCTTGCGTGTTTTGACTTTCTCGATGTATTTGTATGTAAATCTTTATTGAACAGATAATCAGATAACGCCGCTTATTGGAAAGATAATTAGATTATGCCGTTTTTTTCATTGTCAATAATTTCGGCATAAATGAGGGGCGATAAGGACACCAAGAAGCCCAATTGTTGATAAGATATTAAAGAACACAAAACCATTTGATTTTTTCTTATCGCCCCTGAAATTAGGTCTAAAACGTAACGTTCTTGATCAAAGCATAGACACCAATGGGGTTGCGCGGTGCAGTCTGGGATATTTTAGACTTGCGTGCATGATGGATATTTTATTGTATACTGTAAAGTAATATGCATTTTTCACTTCCTAAAATTAATGTCTGTCGGAAAATAGCACTCTCTTCTGGACTTTAGGACCCCTTTAAGTACACGGCTTACATATCGTTTTTCTGTCCTTCCTGTTTTTCACAACTCGGTATGACGTTGCGAGAATTTTGTCCAAAAGCGATGACTGCCAACTATTCTTTTAACGATTCTGTTGGCACAAGTGAACAACAAGCACTGGACTATCTTGATCTGTCGTTGTTTGACTTTGAAGACGAGAGTGAAATGTGTGAGCTATTGGACAGAAAAGAGACAGAATATTACAGCTCTCTGATCATGAGGGCAACAGAGTACAAGAAGAGAACTGCATTCACCCGCTGTTGTGCGATTTACAAATCAGTCTTTTTACATGTTATACCTTTGTATTAAACATAAGGGTCGATTTTTGACGAAAAGTTCAACCGAGTCTTTCTGAGTCTGCTTGTGCAGGATCGTGTGCATCTCCTGGACGGACAGGTTACCAACACAGAGGTGCTCCGTCCAGCAAACATGTCTGGTATTGAAGCGTTCATTATGAAAGCTCAGCTGAGATGGGCTGGCCATATAGTTCGAATGAACGACACAAGACTGCCCAAGACAGTGTTCTACTGTGAGTTTGCTTTCGGGACAAGAAAGATTGGACGTCCCTACAAGCGCTTCAAGGACACGTTGAAGTCGTCTTTTGCTGCATGCAACATTCCACTTAGAGAATGGGAGTCCATTGCTGCTGTTAGATGCGCCTGGTGACATGCTGTTCGAGAGGGAGTGGAGATTTTCGAAGAAAGCAGGTTTGACGAGCTGGGTAGAAAGCGACAAGACAGGAAGGGAAGAAGACGCGACCCCAGTACCAGCATCGCATGCCCAGTCTGCGGCCGCATCTGTGCTTCTGCATTTGAGACGCCACTGACGTCATCATCTACTGTCGATAGACATCCAAGAAGATATGAACTACTAGTATATCCATCTTCACTCCGTGACACATTCATGGGTACAAAGTAAACTATGACGTATCTCAGCAAACAATACCGAGCGGCCCCTGTCCGCTTTGTTTGTTCGCCCGCACACAGGAGACATTACCTTTCTATCGACTTTATCGTTCCAATACTGTTCTTTGACTCGTAAACGTGACCGGTTATGACCTCTACCTATACTGATATGAGCCGATATCTCCCGTGTTGGACCAGTCAACCTTGCAAGCTCTGCGGCCATATTCTATATAAGTACGTCATGGCCTTATATCAATACCGTACTGTAAAACCACCAGACACAGATATCCTTTAATTTCGTGGAGCCAGAGGGGTGCACAATATTATTGTGCATGGCCGTGGTCCTCTACCGTCCCTGCTACCAGATTTTTTTGGATAACGATTACTTCGTCTGGAGTTTAACACGACCAACCAAACCAACCTCTACAATGTCAAGTAAGTTGTTCCCTTTTGTCTCTCAAACAGACACAGCGGCAAAGGGCGTACCTATAAACACTGTGGTAGTTTTTGTGTGTGTCGTCAGGTGCACTTTTACACGTTATCAATGACAGTCTATCGGGTATTTGCTAGGTTTATTCAAATCGCTATATGGCGCGTTTACGATGAAATGCCGCATAGTTATAAATAACGGTATAAAATTTTAATTTTATACCGTTATTAAAATACCGAGAGGAATGGAGGAAGCGATACTCTCAACTGACAGATCCTAAGGCCTACCTGGGGAAGATGTAAGATTTCAGTAAAAGATGAAGGTGATAAGGTGGCATGAAAGGTCCGCGAAAAACTACTCAGGTTAAAACTAGATACTAGTATACATGCACACATGTGTATTATAGGACGAATTGGTAGATTGTACTGTATAATGTATTTTGACCAAGATAAGTTCCAAAAGCCACAGACGAAGAGATGTATTTGTATCGCACCAATAAAATTACACCGATCTTCTTTTTAATGGCTTTATTTTCTTAGTATATGTTTCTTTATAATTAGTGCTAAAATCAATGTCATTCGGTTACCGAAAATAACCTTCATATCTGAAATTTGAATTTTAATGATTGTAAAAGCAGACCCATGTTGTTATGACTTTGACTCCAAGTAAATCATGTAGCTCTTTATAAAGTTACAAAGGTGAAGTCCATGGATCAAAAGCGGCCACTACCAGTTCAATAAAGAACTGCACCAGCATTTAGAATAAGCTGCTCTTATTAATGCAGTAATTCTTTTTGCCACTACGGAAAATTGTAGTTCGCACCGGCAAGCCAGGTGGCGGAGAGGTCCTAGAAGCCAGGTGGCGGAGAGGTCCTAGTCTAAAGTCGGTCCTAGAGAAAGCCCGCCCAATCCACGAAAGACTAGTATGAACAACAGGCTAAGAACTTACAAGTTACGTCTTATACGTTATAAAGGTGCATGGATCAAAAGCGGCCTCTAGTAGTTCAATGAAGGACTGCACAAGCATATTGGATGAGCTGCTCCTTTTACGGCAGTGATTTTTACCGCCAATGAGAATTGGTCCGGGTGGAGGAGAGCTTCAGATCTAGAGCCCCAAAGAAAGCCCGCCCAGTCAATGATAGACTAGACTGGATACCAGGCTGAGAAGTTACAAGTTACGGCTTATGATAGCTAAGAAATGAGAGTATCCACGGCAAATATCAAATTTTACAGGCCGGATTTCGTTAATGAGCTTTCCTGGCGCTAATTGATTGGATTAAAAGTAGTTAAAAAAATCGGCTACCAAATGGGCTGCTTATATCAGCTGCTAAACGGATAGAAGAGCAATCTGCTATTTATCTAAACGTGGTCAATAAATTTGAAAACATAATAAGTAAACATAAGTGTCCACTACAAGTATCACATTTTACGGGTTGGATTTAATTATTTACTTAGAGCGGGACTAATTAGTTACCAGTGGTATGGAAATCGAATACCAAATGGGTTGCTTACATGTATATCGGGTGTTAATCTGAATGTAGAGACATTTGCTATTTATCTAAGCCAGGCCGCTGAACATGAAAGGATAATTATAATTAATATATACTTATGGAACCAGAGTAACTAATGATTTTGCGGGCCGGATTAGACTAACGCTAATTGGCTACATGCTAAAATCGGCAATGCAGAGCTTTCTGACGTCTTTTCAAACTTGTTCGGTGAATTGAAAGAATAATTATGATTAACTTTACGCCAAAAAAGGTTAGTCAAGCAACTGGATATGATTTTGGAAACGGTCAGACGTTTCAGGTAGCATCCACTACCTTTCGTCAGTGACACTAAAGGACTGCAGGAGAATTGCTGGTTTATAAGCACAAACCATTGATTGATATGCAAATAAGTAAAGACAATTTTTTGTGAAAGGCCAAAAGGAAACAAAAGTGAATACAATTTTTGTGAAAGGCCAAAAGGAAACACAAGTTAGACAAGGAAAGACAAGGATAATTAGCAGTGATCAAAACTCTTTTCCATCGGGCAGACAACATCACCACCTCAGACCAAGCCAAAACAGACGAACATAAACACCTCCGAGGTGCCCTGGCCAAGTGTGGCTACCAGAAATGGACCTTCAACAAAGCTCTCAAACCTTCGGATCAGTCTAAGAAAACACAAAAGTGCAAACCACTGACCAACGAAAACAAGGTCAACATCACCATTCCGTATGTCCAAGGGGTATCCGATAAACTCCGGCGGATCTTCCAAATTTTCAACATTGCCACAAATTTCAAACCTCACTCAACCCTCAGACAAAAACTGGTACACCCCAAGGACCGACCTCACAAAGGTGCCATGCCCCAAGGCTAATGTAATCTACAGACTCAAATGTGAAGAGCCTAATTGTAATAACACCTACATTGGAGAGACCAGTCGACCACTGAAAGTAAGATACAAGGAACATTGCAGACCTAGCGCTAACGGCTACTCTTCAGCCATTTTCCACCACCTACAACACAACTAGGGGCACTCTTTCAAACTCGAGTCCACGGATATCTTAGACCGCGAAACCCGCTGGTGGGAGCGAGGAGTTAGAGAAGCTATATATATGAAAGGATGTACAACCCGACTCTCAACAGGGAGGGGGGGCTACGGGTAGACCTCTCGGGAACTCGGGATTTGGCGCTCCCAGCCCCAAGGACAGACAACACTTAAGCTCCTGTTCTGAAACAACAGGAGCTTCTTCACTAATTTGCATTATCCTTGTCTTGACTTGTCTAACTTGTGTTTCCTTTTGGCCTTTCACAAAAACTGTCTTGACTTTTGTTTCCTTTTGGCCTTTCACAAAAAATTGTCCTTACTTATTTGCATATCAATCAATGGTTTGTGCTTATAAGCCAGCAATTCTCCTGCAGTCCTTTAGTGTCACTGACGAAAGGTAGTGGATGCTACCTGAAACGTCTGACCGTTTCCAACATCATATCCAGTTGCTTGAGTAACTTTTTTTGGCGTATCTTATCACCTGGATGTCTAACCTTCACCGACGTATGATTAACTTTATTAGAGAACAGTGCCGCACACACCATCTATGGGCAAAACAACCACTGCGTCAGGTATTTAGTTACCATATTTTGTATTTCCTACATGTAGTTTTTAATTGATTGCATATATACATAGGGATATATATCAGAGACTGTTTAAACATCAGAAATTCATTGTAGAAGTTCACTCCTATATACTAGCCACCCACTCATGTATTAGATAGGTTAGCATTATGAAACGGTATACATAGTTATGTAGTAGTAGGTGCCATACTTTGTACACCGTAAAATTGTTGTGCAATAAAGTTATTATTATTATTTCTACCTTGAGGTTTTTCTGTCCAGCTTGGTGTCGTCCACCAGTACCAATTGGTTAATGTAGTTTCAGGTTGGGCGGCCTCGACTTCTTTTCCGATGTGTGGGTTCCCACAATAGTAGCTGATGTATGATTCGTCCTTACTTCTATGGCGATGTCCAATGAACCGCAACCTTCTTTTTTATTGTTTGACGCCTAAGCCTGGTCACACAAATGACATAAAGGGAAGAATAGCACTCGCGGCATCAGTTTTGGAAGACTCAGGAAAACCGTATGGAACCGAAAGAGTATTAGTAAAAGTCTCAAAATACTTCTCTTAGCTTTAAAAACGAGAAGCTATAGCGCAATACTAGTTGTTACGATGCATGACCCTATTCCAAACAAGGAAGTCAGATACAAACTGGATCTATCATCGAAAGGATCCGCACCCGGAGACTTCGCTGGTTTAGACATGTGGTTAGAAGACTTCCTCTAACACTGGTATATAAGGCATACAACTAGGATTTCAGCAACAACAGACCCCGCTGAAGACCACCCAAGAGGTGGAAGGACAGAATTAAGAAGGACTCCGGACTAAGTCTACGAAATGCCAAAGAAAGGGCCAGGGCCAGTAAAGCCTGGAGACATCTCAAGGAGGGAGAAAGTTGCTGGCCTTAGCATTTAGGCAGGTAGGCAGAAGGCATATGGCACCCGGGAGGGCGGGGCAACACAAGCTTGCCGAAGGAGTGGTCAGGCTTGACCAATGACGCGCCTGGGTCACGTGGTGCCGTCTGAACGCAGTGATTGGCCTGTTAAATCACCAGCCAGACTTAACCCTATGTAGACTTTGGGGGGGGGGGAAGGCCCGCGCCAACTTTGATGCCGGATATCGTCTGAATGTCTTCCGCTAGAACCACCAAACTTGGTAAAGAGGACGGCCCTGTACGAGGTGGAGAGACAGTCTTGTGCAACACCTGGGCCCTGCTTGGCCCAGGAATGCCAGGCAAAGGCGAGAGTGGAGCGAGTCAAGGGAGGGGTTCCTCTGTGCGAGAGATAACACCCTGGATTGAGTGAGTGAGAGAGATACCTGGCAACGGGATTCGAAAAGGCCTTTTTTGCGAAATTTAGTAATTTTCGTTTAAACAATAAACTTGTCAGGCTTTTGTATCAAGTTAAACATGCTTTCTAACATTAATAACATCTTATATAATTTAATGTAATTTAATCAATAATTATGCATAATTTATGCTAATTTGATGAGGTCATTGGTCAAAATCCAAGATAGCGGACCATATTTATTAGATCACGTATATCCCGACTATTTTCCTTACAATTTAATCACTACGTTGATTTCTGTTTACGCAAAAAGGCTCTTATGAACCTCTATTTCCATTGTATATTTAGGCTTTATCTTGAAAGAAAGGTATTTTTGAAAATTCAAGATTAACGATCCCAGACGGCGGATAGGTTAAATATGCATAACGTTATTGTGTGACGTCACTAGCGTTGCTATGGGTAACATAAGTCTTAGTAGACTATAATATTCTATCATAAACAATTTTTGTTAAAGTTATGCTGTATGCCATTGAGTTTTAAGAGAATAACCTACCTTGAACCTTGAACGGGGACATCTGTAGGATTAAAACACGGGAGACAACGGGATCTTCTTCTCCACTTGTCCCTGTCCTCCATCAGGGAGCGGAGTTCTGCTGTGGAGATGTTTTTAAGCCCAGCATCCCGCTTCAGGTTGTCGATGAAGGTTGTGCTTCTTCTTCCCCTTCTCTTCCTACCCTCTGTTGGCTCCCACAGGATAAGCTGGCTGGCTAGCTCAGGATGTCGGATGCTGTGTCCGTATTTTTCGACCGGTATTATACTAATCTATCTTTGTTATTGTTCCTAGGTAAAAAGTATATATATATATATATATATATATATATATATATAGAGAGAGAGAGAGAGAGAGAGAGAGAGAGAGAGAGAGAGAGAGAAAGAGAGAGAGAGAGAGAGAGAGAGGGAGGTTGCTTAATCGGGCGCTAAACGAATTGTACAGCGCTATCTGCAACCTATCTACACGTGGCTGGTGGAAGATGGTGCATACCAAATTGTATGGACCCGATTTAATCGATTAGCTATTTACAAATTACAAGTCACAAATGTAGATATCTAAAATTAGACCCTTTTATCGACATGGTTGTTTGCGAAATAATATGTTTCACATGGCTGTAATTGATCTGAAGGGTACTTGGGGGGGGGGAAGAACTGCTGCCTAGTCCAAACCCAATGTCAGGTTGCCAATACGATTACTTCTTGGGGTTCTGAGAAACAGTATCTGCAGAACCAGAAAAATTACTTCTGCTGTTGAGTATGTCTTTAACGGATTACCGAGCTATCTGTTACCTCCCTAAACGGGACCGATGATGGATTAGGAATCAAGATTATCTACCAAAGGTATAAGATTTGATGGACCGGATTAGGTTAACGAGCGGACCTAAGAGTGGGCCTAAAGGGGCCGTCACATTGCCAAAAATACGCGCGATCCTCGGTCGATCTCAAAATCAGGCGACCTTTCGGCGATCAACAAATACGGCCGAAGCTCGTCGACAATGTGACGCAGGCATTATATATAAAGAACGCGTTTCACGTGTCAGCGAGCTTCGGCCGACTCCGAAAAATTGCCGGCGATCCCAAAAATTCGCGCGATGCTCGACGAAACATCGGGCGTACTACTGCCGTAAATGTCGTTTAGAGCTCGCCGACTCGTCGGCCGATTGATTTTCGCGCAATGTGACGGCTCCTTGAATGACTATAAGGATTTCAAACTTAGATGAAGTGCATGAATGAAAAGCGGCCTCTAGCAGTTTAATGGAGGACTGCACCAGCATATTGGACAAGCTGCTCCAGTAATTTATTTTGCTACTACGGAGAATCGGCATGTGCACCGTCAAGCCGGGCGGCGGAAAGCTTCTAGTCCAAATCCCAGAAGAAAACCCACCCAATCCAAGAAAGACTAGATTTGGTGAATGATCCACCAGACTGACAAGTTACAGGTTACGGCTTATAAGTTACAATTGTGTTGTGAATGGATCAAAGGCGGCCTCTAGCAGTTCAACGAAGGACTGCACAAGCATATTGCATAAGCTGTTCCTGTTACTGCATTGATGGTTTTTTGGCGCTACGGATAATTCGGGTTTGGTTTGGTTTATTTGATCTCCATTAGATTTACATGAAATCTATTCTTCCTGGAGTCGCAAAATTACAATGAAACAAATGTACAGAACAGAACAAAAACATGTACATGAAAGTAAAACCAACATAACAAAGGTGTGAGTCTTAATCAAAATATAACATAACGCATACAGCATAACTTAAAACTGAACTTAAAGTGAACGGGGAGAGGTCACCGTTATGCCAGAGAGAAAGTCCGCCCGATCCAAGATAGACTAGAATGAATATCAGGCTAAGAAATTACAACTTACGGCTTTTAATCTGCAAAGACGAAGTTCGTGGATCAAAAGCGGCCTCTATCAGTTCAATGAAGACTGCACTAACATATTAGATAACGCCGTAGGGATCCGTGGTACTGGGCGGTAAAAAATTGATAAAAAGGTTTCGAGGGTTTAAGTTTGAATTCACATTTCTTATAATCTGCTGCGAAATGACTTCTTTATGGCTGAAAAGAGTAGGCAGTTGATTGATTTCAGACCCGAGTCTTACTTCCTGGTATTATTTCGCGTTATATGTGATGCGCCCTTAGGACGGCACCAGAAGGACCTCTGTTGCGATTTGTGTGCGCCGTTGCTGTGCCTCGTGCCGCGGATTATTGTGAAAATCTCAGCTATAAAATTTCCTTTAAAAGTTTCTTAATTATACATAATGGTTTTCTCTTTCCGACAATGTCAGTCGTTTTGATGTATTCATTATAGTTGGTGGGTTTAAAAATGCCCGATTTTTTTTTGTGCTTTTTTCATCGTAAAATCATTTCCTTATCTGAAATTTACTACAAGTTAAGAGGAGAAAAAATTGTGGTATTGTAGCTAAAAGAATATCCTTCATTCCCATACACAGTTTGTTTGCTTCAAAATTATTTGTTGAAAGAGATGGTCGTTAGACTTGAGGGTGTGCAGAATCGAATAACTCAAAATAAACTAGGGAGTGCCCCCATAAGCTACTCCACTTATTACAGTGATTTGTTGCCGCAAAGGAGAATTTGGGTGTGCACCTTTAAGCAGGGCTGCTTCTAATCTGGAGCCAGCGAGAAAATCCAACCAATCCATGATAGACTGGATACCAGGCTGAGAAGTTTCGAGGTCGCATGACACAATATTTATGGGCGTAGGTAATAGTAGTTCGGGTACAGCGTAGTGTGACGTATACTTGAGAATGCTGCCGAGATTATTGTTTGTAAGAAAAGTTGTAAAAGTTGAATTATGATGTTTGGTCAGCGTAGATTGCCGTGTGGATAATGTTACCGACTAGTACTGTTCATTGGCTGCAGTTCACACGACCTCCGCATAGCATTAATAAAAGAGGTCATCAAAGGCGAACGAGCGTCGAACTAGGTCACCTTTGGGTTCTTAACTATAAAAATTTCCACATATAGGGCGGAAACTTTATTCTGCTACCTTCAAGTTACCGTCAGTATCAACCTGAAGCTACCCGCCGATTGGCAGTCTACAATCCAGCCGCCGATTCGTAACGACCTAACATAGCAACTAAATCAGATGCAGAATCCACTGAAATTTCCAAAATTCCTCAAATGGCCTTTAACAACCCATCAAATATAAATTGAGACATGAATAATACCAGAAGGTACTTTTAAACGATGAAGGATTTCTTGTCTTCTCATACTACCTATAATTGAATTTATATTTGACTGTTGTAAAAAGGCCATTTACATTTCATTCATTCTTTTTAAAACATAGTACATCATTAAAATAATACAAAACTCTAGAGACATACAAATAATAGAGAAAACAAACCTAGAGGCACAGTAAATTGTAAGTCCTTCGGAAGAAAGAGTTCCTGTAAAAAGCGTCAGATCTAAGAAAGCGATTGATGATTGCGTTATGGGAGGAAAGTAATCGTTTAAAGAAAGAGTAACAAATCCTCCTCCTCCTAGTATCAAATGTGTCAGTATAGTGGTAGACAAACATCTCGCTCGCACTACATCGCCGAGGTAAATTCATAATAATTCTAAAGCAGTTGTTGTAAGCAACTCGGCATTTAGACAGAACACCTGAGCTATCAGAGCTCCATAACTGGGCGCCATATAGCTGGGCGCAATACGTCATAAACAGGTGTCTCTTAACGGATGGAGAGCAACAGAAAAAATTGCACAGTGAACAGTGTCCAGTGGTTTACGCGATCAAAAGCCTTAGAGGCATTTACAACAATTCCTGATATGCGTTTTCGTTTTGAGTGGAATTTAGGAAATTTCGGCGTATTCATCATCTGAATTAGTTGCTATGTTCGATCTAGTCACGAAACAGCAGCTGAATCGCAGGCTACCAATCGGCGGCCAGCTTCAGGTTGGTACTTATAAGCCGTAACTTGTAACTTAGCCTGGTATCCAGCCTAGTCTGTTGTGCATTAGGCGAGCTTTCTTCGGGGCTTTAGACTAGAGAATCTTCGCCGTCCTGCTTAAAGGTTCACAACCCAATTCTCTTTGGAGGCAAAAACATCTCTGTAGTAAATGATAATAGGAGCAGCTTATCCAGTATGCTGCTGCATTCCTTCATTGAACCGCTAGAGGCCGCTTTTGATCCATGCACTTCACCTTTGTACATCTGGGGAAGTCTCCATCCGCGGCGCACGCCTCTCGTGACCCGCCTGTCGCGACCATCGCCTGTCGTGACCATATTACGTCACCGCAGTGACACACAGCACAAAGCAAGATGGCGGCGTTGGGATCCCGGACGGAACGAGTTTAAGACAAACTTTGACGTGATAGCGCTTGTCTAGAGGGAATAGGCGCATGACAAGGACGTATTTTGCTTATCATGATTGTATGACTTCCTCTATGATGTATTCTTACTAATATATACATTATCAATAAGTATTTCCTAATGAGTGTTCTCTATTATAACCACTTAAATGTTATAGGAAACTAGGTGTTTTATCAGAAATAGGTCCATACAGTCACCATAGGATTTCTCCTAAATGGGAAAACAATTTCGACTCATATATTTTTGTTAGTCTTTCTATAATAGTTTTTAATTAGGCTAAAGAGCACTCCCTGGGTATCAGAATGGGGGACGGTCACGGGAGGCTGAAACTATAGACCTTCTCCTGACTTGGAAGAAGACATTTCTGATCCAACTTTTAGGGCTATTCTATCTCTACTGTATACTGTCTATTATTCCCAATCATTGTTTCTTAATGAATGTGCTTAATTAGGCTAAAGAGCACCCCCCTGGGTATCAGAATGGGGGGGCGGTCACAAGAGGCTGAAACGGTAGGCCTTCTCCTTATTAATTACTGTGAAAAGGACATTTCTGATCCAACTTTTTGGGCTTTTCTATCTCTACTATACACATTCTATGATTCCCAATCATTAGTTTTTGACAAATGAGCCTAATTAGTCTAAAGAGACCCTCCAGGCTTTAAAGTAGGGGGACGGTCACGAGAGGCTGAAACTGTGGGCCTTCTCTTGACATGGAAAAATATATTTCTAAAGAAAGTTTTTACACTTTTCTATCTGTACTGTACACATTCTATAATTCCCAATTATTGGTTTTTAACAAATGTGCTTAATTAGGCTAAAGAGCACCCCAGGGTAGCAGAAGGGGGGGGGGGGCACGAGAGGCTGAAAATATAATAGGCTTTCTCCTAACTGTTGAAAAGACAGTTAACTTTTCTCATTAAATTTTTTGGGGCTTTTCTGTCTCTACTGTACACACTCTATAATTCCTATTCTTTATTTCTTAATGAGAGTGCTTCATTAGTCTAAAGAGCACCCCCTGGGTATGGCAAAAATGTGCTTAAAAGGACACAGACGTCATCTTAGGCGAGTTTGAGATATGTACCCCCGCATATGAAATGGTACGTTCCGCCTCTCGTGACCGGCCTGTGGTGACCCGCCTGTAGTGACCGCCAGATGCTGTACTCCTCTACTCGGGACATCCCCCACTCCCTTTGTAACATATAAGCCACAACTTGTAACTACTTAGCCTGGTTTCCAGTCTAGTCTATCTTGGTTTCGTCAGACTTTGTCTCTGGCTCTGGACTAAAAGCTCTTAGCCACCCGGCTTATCGGCGCACACCCAGATTCTTCTTGGCGGCAAAAAAATCACTGCAGTAGTAGGTGCAGTTTATCCCATATAAAATTCCAGTCCTTCATTGAACTGCTAGAGGCCGCTTTTGATCAATACAATCAGTCTTTGTAACGTATAAGCTGTAACTTGTAACTTCTTAGCCTTATTCTAGTCAATCGTGGATTGGGCGGGATTTCTCTTTGGCTCTAAAGTAGGATCTTCCCGCCGCCCGGCTTAACGGTGCACACCGCAATTCTCACTAGCGGAAAAAAACTACTAGTATCCCCATGGTATCCTTTGTAATACTTTTATTTCTCCACACTAGACACGACTTCAGAATGCCTGGGATCATTGCCCTTACATGTGTTAGTTTACTTTGGCAAATTCAAGCTAAGATCATAAAGACACATTGTTATTGTTGTTTCAGATTACGTAGCTTACTGTGGTGATAGGCATACGAGCTACCTGTCCAATACTATGGAAGTTTTAAAAGTCAGTGATTATCTACTATTGTTAAGCATTTGCCACTCTTTTGGACATGAATCTGTGTCAACCCTTCACATAATCCATGAGTCGATCACCAAGTGTTGCCCATGGTACTTGCCCCATTGACAATGTCTTTGCTGTAATCATTTAATGTGTAATGGTATCATTAAAGGCAGTTACTTGATATTTAAACTTTCATGCTAGTGTGCCGAACATGTTGTTAGAGCAACCCAAAAGTACATCATTATACAGAGCTACATGATTTAGTAGCAGTCAAAGTCATATCAAGAAGGACCTGATTTCCACAATTCATTACAATTTTCAATTTCATATATGTAGGTTATTGCTAATAACCGAATAATATTGCTTATAGCCCTAATTATAAGGAAACATATACTAAGAAAGCAATCCATTCGACACAAGATTGATATAATCACGTAAGTAATACGTGTCTTCGTCTGGAGCTTTTGTAAGGGACCATGTGATATTTACCGGGGGAGAGCCGGTGCGTAGGCTGGGGAGGGCCAAGAAAAAATAAAAAAAGAGCCGCGGGGGGGGGGGGGGGGCAAGGAAAAAATAAATGGTTTGGGGGGGGGATTTTTTCCAGAATTCGCAATACCTGTCCAACATTTTCAAAACTAGAAAACATGTCCCTGTGGAAAGTCCCCTTGCTGTCCACTCGGCACGGGGAGTTGGTCACGGGAACGGACAATGAAATATCAAAGGAGCGCGATGTTCGCCCAGAATTTGACCTCCCCTAAGAATGATTGTTTCCTTCCATATCTCCCATAATTCTGATCACCAAAATAGCGTCCTCGGAAAAAGTTCGATAGGCATCCAACATTCAACGTTAACTTTACATGATTTACGTTCAGCCAAATATGAAGCAACCTTCGCACTTGGATACGAGTGCCGTTGCAGAACCTTGATGCAAGATACACTGGAAGAGTTTGCCTGTCTTTTTTAGCTGGTTTATCGAGCAGAGCGCGAACCCAACAGACCGTCAGGGAAAGAACCCCTCATGCGCCTCTTTGGGCGGGCACACTCCCATCGCTGTACCTTAAAGCCTGGGTCACATTTCAAAACCGGGGCCCGCGCGGCGCGCCGGTGGGCTATTTTGGCGGGACTATCGGACGGGACCCAAACGGGACCCGGTGGGGGTCTCGACGGCTGCTGGCCTATTTTTCTCCCTGAGTTGATTTTAACTGGAACCTAAATTCACCCCGGGCCCGGCAAGAGCCGTAAAGGAACATTTAATTGTGACCATGACAGCCGGCGTCCGCCTGGCTTTATGAGGCCGGCCGGCGTCTAGATCCGGAACATGCTGCGCGGACCCCATTGGAAATGTCATAAACGGCCACAGACCAACAAGAGAGAACAGCGTTATTGATCTCACTCACAAACGGGCAAGCAACACAGCTGATAGAAAGATGGAGAGTAAAGCCCGAAGTTCAACTGAAAACTGACCACCACCTGATCACTATGGAAGTTGGAACCAAGAAACCAGACAAAAAAGTCCAAAGATGGGATCTTCGCAACGTGGACTTGCAGCGATGGGAGGAAAACACACATTAGCAATTCACGCTTGGTAATTCCTCCATGCTTGGTAATTTCGAAGCCTAAGAAACTGACACCTCGTGCCCTCTATGGCAGCTATTCTCATGCCTAATGAGTTGCCATAGTCCGCCGGTAAACAGAATCGTGGCGCTCAGTTCTACCCTCACTAAATCAGAATAAAGTTTGTTCAACCAACTACGGGGCAGCAACCTCACATAGACCTCCAATGTATCTTCGAATAAGAAGCCTTATTTCTGTAACACAATATTTTCAGCCGATAATATTCGAGACCAACTTTCTTTGTAACCTGTTACACTTTAAGTATGTATTATTATATTTGTATTAGGGGGGCTTGCAACAAAGTTTTTCTTTGTATTTATATGTAATATTTAATTTGAAAAAAAATAAAAATTAAAAAAAAATACAGAGGATGGAGTAAGATTCAGCGATGGACCGTCTCACCCAGACAGCCTTACAGCAGGACCTGTGATAATGCACTTCAGAAGTAGCTCACTGAAGTCCGTGGAAAATTACCTCAAGAAGACATGGCAAAACTGCCTTGATGAAGATGTCGCAATACCTTTGGTGAAAGCCTACTGGTATGATGGAAACGGGAATCTGCACATCATCAAGCGGACAGAATGGCTGGGAACATCGCCGGTTGATGTGCGTCACCTTGCAGAGGACAATATGCCACAAAAGCTAGCATGTGCTAGCCTGGGTGCCAGACCATACCGCGAGTGAGTGATAATCCCTTCGGCCAGGAGAAGCCATACGCCCCGCTAAACCGATTTGGCACCCTGGCCCTAATTATCTCTTCGCTAGCTGGCGTGATAGATATATGGCTTGGGTGTATACTTTTGTTTTATTGGTAGCGGACATTAGGGTTTCTCTCCCAAAAAATCTATCGCTTTTAAAACGCCAGGGTCTGGCACCCAGACAACCATGTGCCGGCTTGTCGTAAAAGTCGTACTACCACAAATTTATAATACCAGCTTTGTATTCTTGCGGTTTAGCAGAATTTTTGGGGAGGCTAATTTTTTATTTATTTTCCCCCTCGCATTAGTTTTGGAGTCTCCAGAGGATGTCATGCATGAAATGAAGTCAGTATGACCTAATGAAAAACTGTCATGCTTCGTCCTCAGTCTAAGGTTGCCCACTTTATCTTACATGTATGTTACCTTTATGCATGCAGCTTTATAGCACCTATAGCTAGTCATGTGATGTACCAACCAACATGAGCACAGACTCTGGTGTAGATGAATTCAGATAGGCATTTTAATTCAACATTTTTACTTTAAAATGAGAGTTGACTGGTCTCCCTATAACTCAAAAATAATGCTGGTTAAGCATGAACATTTAATAATGATTTTATACGTACGTAAATGTCATATCGCTCTCATTCATTCGAGATGTTATCCAGGGTATCAGTCTTTTCTTTGTTGTTGCATACATCACATAAGTATAACAGTTAAAATAACAAGCAAAACCTGCTCAATCGCGTTAGTTAAAAACAAGGCCTCCCTGATATTACCACTAGTAGGTTAAGTTTACGTACTCATGTAAACACGCCTTACATGTATATTGAAAGTACACCATCGATACTGAAACCAACACAAAACAAGTAGTCATAGGCGACAATCCTCCGTGAAATTTTATATTTTGCAGATTGGGAACAATATGGCGAAGTAAGGAGTGTGTGAGCATTACATACTTGTATGCGCCACAGTTGGTTTCCTGGGGAGAAAGTTATCGGGAAGCGATCTGTCACCACTTGCATCACATGTTACGGGCGCAACCGGGCGAAAACATTTCAACAACATTATAGGGGTGTTTCTAAAGTATATAATTACTTTAATATAAAAACTGCTACGGTGAAAATAAAATATCGTGCATCATCACGGACATAATGGCACACCACATGCCCAATTACACAGAAATACTACGTAGAGAAAGATGCGTTCTTGCTGCGAACATGTTACAAAAACGGCCAGCATACCTTAATCGTAGGACGAAACATCTGGTTCTAATTCATGACCCACTCCGCACGTCTACCTGAAGGTTTCTCCCCCCCCCCCCCGCTTTTCAAAACAACGGTTTTTTCGCGGCCTGTCTCATATGCCACTAAATGTAGGGGTGCTTTTCAAATATTACATTGACCGGGAAAACACCTACGGTAAATATTGATATACGTGCATCATCACGGGCATGCCTGCAGACGACGTATAAAATTATATGCCGATTGAACAAAGGGAACCGTTGGTTTTAGCTGCGAACGCGAAAAACCAGCTGACCACAATACCTCTGCAGGAGGTATACCTCCTTCACGGAGTAACAAAGGGAGGCGGGATGGATATTGTATTTCCTGTGATATCCCTGTGTTAATACATAAGTATATAAGTGAAATACTTACTTTTTTGAGAAGGTATATATGTTCACATCGTTGTTATGTCGCTGGCGCGGAATCGCTACGTCAGAGCCGGAGTACCCGTAACGTTTAATATATTTGACGGTTCCACGGGAAGTGCACACTAAGTTACTAGCTATGAAGAATGAAAATCTCGTAGTTAGACATATCCAAGTGTGCTTTGGCTGGTATAGTTGACAAATCGTCAATATCGACGGCACAGTTCTGATTACAAACGGCGGCCATGACACCTCATAAATTTGACCTATCGGTGACCTAGTGACCTCGAAATAAATACTCCTGGTTATCCATGTAGAAGCGCTATAAGTTCACCGTTATCTTGGCTACAGTAGTACTGTTATCACTGTTTATCTCACGATGTGGGGATGACATCTCAGCCCACTACATACTGATTTACAGTGAACACAGTTATCCAGTTACTACTGTAAACGTTTATAATGTCGATCGGGTGCTGTCTGAAGGCCATCGTCGAAGTGAGAAGCACGGCTGTTTTACAAGAGAATGCCGACACTGTTTTCAAGGATGTTGTAGATCAATTGCGCTACCTACAAAAGATTCGTCGTAAAAGAAAAGGCTGACGCGGACGGATAGGACTTAGCCGACTCGATCCATAAGGAATGTGAAAGAAGAACGGTTGTCATCGCTGATGATCAGCTAGTGATGGAAGAAGTCACAGCAACCAAAAGATATATCCCAAGGCTTGTATATCTCATCGAGACCGACACCAAACTGTACAGCCTTCTCTCAACAGATGCCCATTTATACCGTTCTAGCCGATAGAAGGACGCAACAGGTCTCCATCTTGACCAAATATGCAACACTAAGCTTCCTTTTCCTGCAAAAGAAAAAAATGAATCTTGGCAGAGGAGACGTTTGGATGAGATTGCTTAGGTTTATTCTTTACCAGATATGACAAAAAAAATCTAAATTCTAACTGCTTCCTGCCGACGTACGGAAGTTAAAACCATTTCGTTCCCACTTAAAAAGATAGGCTAGAGGAGGGCATTGTGACTACTTCCTGGGTGGTTTACCCTGTTTATTCCAGTCCATCGCAAGAACACTGGCCCAGTCATTCCTTTACATAGCAATACCTGTTCATTGGACATGGTTTAATGAATAAAAACTGTTCAAAAGAAGAAGATCATTGTGACCATTAGTGTGTTGAATGGTTATTCTGCTCGTGGAGGCGCTGACAGCGGTACTGAAAATACACATGGATGGACCATTTAGATAGCGCCTGGCTTACATATGCCACCGGTACGCCCAACCACAATAGATATGACAGACGGGTAACGACCACAGAACTGAACGGGACTTGATTTTTTGGATCACGATTACTAGTAACTGCGACTTCAACAAATAACGACCCACGGAACTGGAGTTGATTTTTTGGATAACGATTACCTCGTCTGGAGTTTAAAAGACCAATCTCTACCAACTACGACAATCTCAAGTAAGTTGTTTATATTTTGTCTCTTAAACTAACACAGCTGCAAAGGGCGTACAGACATTGTGGTAGTTTTTGTGTATGTCGCAAGGTGCATTTTACTACGTCATCTATGGCGGTCTATCAGGCATTTGCTAGTTTTATTTAAATTGCCAGATGGCGCTTTTACCATGAGATACCTCATAGTAATGCATAAGACTAAAAACGAAAGTTCTGCATAAAGTAACTAATAGTTTTGAATATTAAGATCATCAATATCAATAATGCACAAATCAATAGATTTAAATCACTGTACGTCATGGGTCAGCGCCCTACCTACCGACCTACCTACGCAGTCCCTTAACTGACCAGGTCGTCGGGGGGACAAGGCAAAGTTTCCTTTGTGCTCACAGTAGCTGTCAGCAGCTCCGAGATTGTCATTCTGGTCACCGCCCACTCACTTCCAATCGTCGCTTCTCAGGACAAGATACTTAGTACTTGATACTTTATTTGAATCTCCATTAGCGATGAGCACAAGGGCCCACCGCTAGTCTACCTGGAGTTCACACGTTCAATAACACACGTACAATAACAGTAAATACAATATTATGCAGTGCAGTCATTACATCAACAATATAACGCAACATTATTACAACAATACATTTGAATTAAAAACAATCCTGATGACACACCTGTCTTTAGGCGTGGAACAGTTCGTAGAGACCGCTTTAAGGCCCTGTTCAAACGAATGCGCATTGAGCTCGACTCGGGTAAGCCACATTCCTCACATCTGGTCCACGTGCGACACGTTCCTTCTAAACCGTGCCCGAGAACGATTCGCCTAATCCACATTCATTGTTGTTTGATAAAAACACGCAAGGTGCTGTCTTGCCAATGTTAGAGGTTAGGGGTGAAAGTGCATCATGCCCTAGAAATTGTTGTGTTTTTTTTATGGATAATCGCTTGCAACCGGCTCAGAGGAGTACGAAGGAGACACAGGCTATGGGTGGCCCTTGTAAGAATTCGTTGCCGACGCCGCCACTTGTTATTTGCGGACCCCGAGGTCAATGACCGGGTTGATATGCAAAGTAAACCTGATGAATGCGCATCGGCGCGTTCAGACGCAATTCGCAATCCAGTCAAGGCGGTTTCAATCCGCCTCCAGATGTGGATTGGGATCGATGCGCATTCAATGCGCATCGGAGCGTTCAGATGGAGCCACATGAATCCAGAAGCCAGCCAATCCACATCGAATCCGGCTTCCCCGCATTCGTTTGAACGGGGTGTTAAAGGTCTTTAAAGATTGTTTAGTCTGTAAGACAGATGGTAGACCATTCCAAAGTCCCCTTAAATTAGCCACGCCCCAAGCAATACTTCCATAACGGAAGTGATGACTACAGGCTGCACTAATGCATGTATACATGATTAGCATTTTATACTTGTTACATATTCAAGTTATGTAGAAGTGAGATAACGCGCACCCAACGCCCCCTGGAATGGGACCTTCAAAAGACACATGTGATGACACCTGCTGTGTTGAGTCATTCAAAGGACACATTCACTTAGGCCACAGCAAGTAAATTTTATGGATGACATCCTCCCCAGACTTCAATGCGATAGGGCGAAAAAAAAACAAGGCGGGCAAAAAAAACAAGATTCCTGCATTTTCAAATTTTGAGATTATAAACTTTGTCAAACATGAATTGTGGTGAGAAAACATAATATCATAACCAACAGATCTTTTTGTGGTCTTTTATTCCTGTATTCAACAGTATAACCTGTCCTTGTAGATATACATGTCAATTAACTAGAACAAATGCATAAAAGAGCCTGTCTTGCCATCATGGGTAGCTACTACACTGGGCATTTGTTTGCAATGGAACACCTTAGACTGTCAACACTTGCCATCAAACACGAGCAAGTTTGTTGGATCCCTGATGGTCTATGAGATTAGAGACTGCCTACTAGAAACTAGGGCTCAATCACTGACAGAGTGACTCATAACCTGAATTGCCTGGAAGCCATACTCTACCTATATTGTGCCAACTATTACAGCATCCATAACATTATCTCCGAAACAAGTTTTTAAAAATGGTTTGATTCATAGGCAACATCACATATAACACTGTATCAAAATAAATATAAAAGGCTTAACAATATATATCTGAGACTTGTGTTGCTGATGGACGTTTAGGACATATTTACGGCATGTTGACCACGGTCGGAGGGCATCAAAATGTCTTGTTTTTTATTCCAAAATTGGGCGAAAATCAATGCGCGCGCTGATGTCATCCATAAAAATTACTTGCTGTGGCCTTATGTGCTGGCTTGGGTCCTATTAAAAATATGCATGTAATGTAACTGGCTCCTGAAGGAACCATCAGTAACAAAACCAACGTCAAATTGATGAGTTGTACCAAAAATACAAAAAGTTGCATGTTGTGTAAATGTAGACTGATGCTGCCTCTCCCATGACTTGCTAATCAATTACCGGAAGGCACCTGTCAATTGCAGCTACAAAGGCTCTATCAATCATTTAACCAAGCTGTAACATTCTTGACAATCATTTTGTTTCAGCAGCAAAGACAAACAACAAACTCAGCAGTACTTAATAGGAAGGAACAAGCGCACACCACATTCCAGTTCACTTGACGTTATTTATGTGAGGGGATACAAAGACAGATCTCTTGCTTTACAAGCAGCCTTCATTTAACTGTCCTTACAGCTAGGTCAACTTTACCCATACAAAAGAGACCAGACTGTGGAATTTTCCACACAACATGGCATTGTTTTTTTCAAAGCCTCTGTACAATTGAGAGAAATGGTGAAGGGCAGAAGGCAATAGCATCCCACTGTCACAGAACTAATGCTTCAAATTAATCAATATACATCTGTACAAGACTGGGAACATCACAAAATTTCCACAGACAATAATGATGAAGAAGATGATGATGATAATAATACATGCTTTATGTACTCTCAGAGATGTGCCCTATATGATGAAATCTTGTCTCTTATTGATGAGATATATATAAGTTACAATGTACACATATGGCTAGGCTTGAGCTAGCTCTTGTCCAACTCAGTCAACTAGTGCAGGTGCAGTTAAACTATACAGAATCTGGAAATACACAAATATCATTATCTTTGTGCATACCTATGGCTCATAACATAGTGTTAAAATAGGTCAACATTTGAAATGATTCTTTGTGTAGAAAGATCTCACAAAGCACAAGTGGACACAGGTTGCCTAAGGTCAGTATAGATCAGAGAGGCAGAGACTGAAGCTTTTGTTATGTAGAGCTTTGGCAGAAATCAGTCAATGCTGAAAAACACCCTATATCAGAGTTCACCATTTGCATTTGCAACAAAAACAAATAAAAAACTATCACAGGTGGTTTGAGACCGCTCTTTAGACCACATGATGGAATCTACACAGAAAAATGGCACATTCTCCATTATAAGATGAACGCTATATCAATGAGAACCAGTGGAACATTTGGACTTATTTACCTAATTAAAACACGTCTTTAACCCTATCTAGACTTGGCTTTTTTCGGAGTCGTGGGACGGGAGGGGGTGGGGCTCTTTCGCCCCCCCCCCATTAGAACTCGAGATTGGTATATCGTATGACCGCCAAATTTTCAGAGGATGGTGTACTAGTAAAAAATAAAACATAACAACAATTTTTCTGTCGTTATGACGTAATATAACGCCATTATGACGTCATTCATATGATTTTATTGGCTAAAGCCGTCTAGATAGGTTATTCTCTTAAAACTTAATGGCATACAACACATTGACAAAAGTGTTTATGATAGAATATTAAGGTCTACTAAGACTTATTTTGCCATAAACACCAGTGACGTCATACAATGACGTCATGCATATTTAATCTGCCATCTTGGATCGCCAATCTTGAATTTTCGAAAATACTTTTTTTCAAGATGAAGCCTAAAAATACAATGGTAATAGACTTAAGAGGTTCATATAAGAGCCTTTTTCGTAAACAGAAATCAAAGTAGTGTAAGGAAAATAGTCGGGATATACCTGATCTAATGATATGGTCCGTCATCTTGGATTTTGACCAATGACGTCATCAAATTAGCATAAGTTATGCATAATTATTGATAAAAATTACATTAAATTACATAAGATGTTATTATTGTTAGAAAACATGTTTAACTTAACATAAAAGCCTGAAAAGTTTATTGTTTAAACGAAAATTATGGCTGCTTACAGGCTTTTGTATGTACTTGTATGGTACAAATAAACCAGTCTCTCTCAAAATTACTAAATTTCGCAAAAAAATGCCTTTTTGAAACCCGTTGCCATGGCAACACGAAAAGTTATTAACTTATCTCACTGATATGAAATTGTTGCCAGGTATAGTTTAGGAAAAGTCACCAAGTTTGGTGGTTCTAGCGCAAGCCGTTAAGACGCTATCCGGCATCAAAGTTGGCGCGGGCACTTTTAGCCCCGCCCCCCCCCCCCCAGTCTAGATAGCTAAAGGTTAATTATCTTGAAGTTACAAGCTGTCATCACAAATGGATCAGGTTGGCCAGAAGGTAATCCACTTTCTCTCCTAACTCACCAAAATACAACTGCCTCTATGACATTTTGGACATAGTCACTGTAGTGACTTGGAATGACGGTTACAAGAAAAGGAAATATATCTGACATGTCTGCTTATCCATTGTTATATGGAAAAGGCTGATACTGTGGAAAGGTGTTACAACAGTATATTTAGCTTTTGTGTGTTACAAACAAACAAACAAACCAAACTACCACGGAAGTTCCAGATCCTCTAACATGGGAGTTCATGTTCTTGTTCACGATAGTCTCAACTCTAGGAAATTAAAAATTTTCTTGTCTTTACATATAATTGGTAAAATCCCTCTTTATAGCATACATTTACACCTCTCAATTATATACTCCACTCAGGAATTGCGTCGTAGAAAAATTACAACCTCTTTTTCCCGGCACAAAGTGACACGAGCTGTATGACCAATTACAGTAGCTCGTACTGCCGTAGGTGGATCTTCTGGATGATATCATAGAAGACACGACGGATGTTTTCTGTGTCCACAGCACATGTGAAGTGTGGATAGCATTCGTGCTTCTCATCCCTTCTTGCTGTGCTAATCCGCTGTAGAAAGATAGACAACATAGTGACTACTTCATCTTAGTTGTACAACTTACAAAATACATGTAGCCTGGAGGGACCAATTTAGAGCCTACAACTTGTAGATTTCTATTCCGAGCTTAAATCTTTCTACAAAACAACTTCTTGTGGCCAGTCCTAACTATAGTGAGTATGAGACTGTGGCCATCTTTAGATAACAATTAATTTACTGCAATTACAGTATGATTTTCTGTCTGACTGTCAAGAAACAGATGTATTATCAAATAAGGGCACAACGACAACTATTTTCAATCTAATAGTGCTACATAGAAATGGACAGAAAATGTTACACGATATTCCATCATGCTGTTAGGAATTTGCCAAATATGAAATATAACTACAAAGGCCGACATTTGCTCGCATGCAAATAAAGCATATTTCACTCAATTTCGCTCCCCATGCCAAATGGACTGTTCCAAACTAACCCCTGTGCAAAAGTGGAACATCCTTAGCTTTTGCCCGAAGTGAACTTTTGCCAAGTCATCCTAGTCTGGAATGTAACCTTCCAATCTGGCCCGGATTTTAAAAAAAATGTTGTTCCCTTTATTTAAGAATGGACTCTTGCTGTGGCACCCCATATACAATGGACCAGTCCAACGTTATTGACCAGTCCGAAAACACATGGTCATTTATTTTTAGCACTAAGTCATTTGGTCGCAGGTGATCTTTGGGCATATGTCCAAAATACCCCCGTACCAATTGTGGCAAGTACCAGGACCGAGGGGCCCGAAATATGTGTGGTCTAAAACAGCCCAAAAATGCTCAATGAAATAAAGCCCTTTGTAAAAAAAAATGAAACAAACGTTCGAAGGTATTTGCCCACGCTACCTCCCTGCAAAATTTCTTGCTAAAAATGAAGAAGTTGAATCAATTTAACAAAATGGCAGGAAAAGAAGAGAAGAAGAAGAAACATGACAAAAGACTGAGTGGCCCCCGGAACACAAAACTCACAATGAACTCATCTCGAATAAAGCATTTGGCCCTCGTTACTTCTGGTTCATCGCCTGGCTCATGATGGGCTGTAAAGGAAGAAAAAAAAATCACTAACATAAAACAGTAAAAGAATATTCCTTCAAACAAATTCGTTTTAACTGATGAACTTGAGCAACATGTGAGTCTTTTTGTGACCTAAGTGACCATTAAAATGTTGTCACAGAGTCCAGGTAGTCCTTTTGCAGATATGGCCACTATAGCTAGCACAGTTTTAAACCATTGGATGGAAACAGTTCCTCTGGTAGCATAATTATTGTAACGTAGATTAAAAGGCATTATCATATAGGTGATGGAAGTTTGCAAGGAAGCCAAGAAAAGTCTTTGGTTCATGTTGCACTGTGTATGCATATAAACCTTCGCCAACGTCTGCAAAATTACCTTTCCGGAGATTTGTCACCATTTCTGTTTGGGTGTGTTTGTTTGTTTGTACATGTGTAGACTCAAGAAGTTGTGGATGGATCCATATGATATACTTCTTATGTAGGACAAATTTGATTATGGACCTCCTTGTTTCCCATTACAGCAGTAGAACCAGTTTTTTTCTACCACGTGTTCTGGAGATACTATTGTCCTGTACGTAGCTCTTGGGCTTGGAAATTGGGAAGAAGTGGTACCGGTAGTTTTGGAACCCCTAAAGCTTTTTTTTAACTACAAGTGTCAATGTTGTTTGATACTTTGGAACAGAAAAACTCAAGAAGTTGGATCATAATTTTAGATATGTAGATACAGTGAAAACTGTACTAGCGGTCACCTTTGTATAGTGGTCACCCGGCCGTAGCGGTCACTTTTTGCCGGGCCCTTGAATTTTTACCATTGACCTAAGCATTGAGAAGTTATAGCGGTCACCTGCCCAACAAGGTCATCAGCCACCCTACTCCGGTCCCGCCGGTATGCCAACACTGCCGATTACGGTCACGGCCGCCACCATAAGCAGATAACGACGACGGCCAGAATCATGTAGCTTAAGTGATGATTGATTAAACGATTGATTAAGTGATGATTGACATCAGTATGTAAATCAGGAACACAATAATTAATATGAACATTCTATACGTCAATGCTCTCAGGGAGCCAGATCAGCGAGAACTCGCCAGCTGCCTGTCAACGTCCAGCAAAGCAAAGCTTCAACCTGCACCAGGGCTTGCATTGCCAGCCCCTCACATCGTCACGGAGGGAACAGAGCTCAACTACTTTGAGAGCTTAACCTACCTGAGATGCTCTCTGACTCTGACCTTATCCTGAGCCATGGACAAAGACGTGTCCAACAGGATGGCGAAGGCGGTGGGGCTGTGGGGTGAGAGGCACAAAAATTTGTACAAAGCTGGCAGTCTACAAATACAGGGCAGTCGTCATAAATAAGTATAGGGGCCGAAAGCACTGGACCAGTATCACCTCCACTGCCTGCCCAAGATCGTCAGCATCACCTCAACAAACAATGGGTTCCCAACACAGAAGTGCTCTGCCAAGCAAATATACCTGGCATTTAAGCACTCATCTTGAAAGCCCGGCCAACTAAGATGGGCTAACATGTGGTGCGTCATGACGACATGACTACCGAACATGGTTCTACTGTGAGCCTGCTTCTGGCTCGAGGAAGATGGATGCCCCTACAAGTGCTTCAAGGTATCGCTAAAGTCGTCCCTTGCTGCATGCAGTATCCCTCATCATTAAGGCTGGTGCCTTGCTATCTACCAAGTTGTAAAAACATTTGAGAAAAAAAAAGGAGGCGACCTGAATTGCACACAGCAAGCCAAAAGGAAATGAAAACCCAACTCCAGTGCCATGACCTCCATGTCCAGAATATGGATATACCTGTGCCTCAGCTTTTGGGCTGAGACGTCACTAACATTATCATTGGCCTGCGATGGCAACGAGTTCCACTCTACGATAGTTCATGGAAAATACGAGTTTTTGAATACCTCAATTCCTGGTTGATAACTCTGATATTTAAAGGCATGACTGTTTCTTGTTCTTTTCTGGGCTGGAATTAGATACTTAGTAGTTGGTACGCCCACCAATTTATTAGTCATTTTGTACATCATGCATAGGCTGGACATTTTTCGTCTGTCGTCCAGCGACACCCACTGTAGGTTTCTTTTCGTTTCCGTGACACTAGCACCCCTTTTACAGTTGTTCTGTCAAATCTTGCGGCATGGTTCGTGCTCCACGGTCATTTTTTTTTTCAAAATGGTGGATTTTCAATCGTGAAGAGCTTAGTTTCACCCAAAGCCTTATTGACCTACAACTTGCAACTCACACAAAATAACATATTTTGTTTGTTCTAACATATGTTATGTTATCCAAATCATAACAACAAGGAAATTCAATATAACATAAAGTTTTGCTCGAAATATTTTTTCGGCCACGGGTAGGATACGTTTAAAGATGACCTGATTTTTTTTTAAATTTCAAAATTAACAAAATGCCTTTTTTGGACGTTTGTAGCGATCAATAGCTGCTTAAAAGGGACGTAGAATCATTCAATTTGGCACAATTATGGCTAAGACCTATGTACACATCATATCATAAAGAAGTTTGTGTTCTTGTGTTCGAGGCGGACCACAGTGACACCGGGGCTAAACCATTTATTCCATCGTAGAATTATAACCACTGCATTGTAGATGAAAAAAACATTGGCGATTTTAATGCCTCAAGTAACCGACCTAGCACCTACAAAAGTACGTAGTTTTCTTAACAGTGGACAACTAGTTGCCATTTGTTTTTTATTGCTTCTCAGACTGGACCCGCGCCAACTTTTATCTTGTAAAACGTCTGAACGGCTTGAGCTAGACCCACCAAACTTGGCAACTTTTCCTAATGTATACATGTGGCAACAATTTTATATTAGTGAGTATAGTTCATAATTCCTATTACCTACATGGAAATGTAGCTATTGTTTTGTTCTATCTGTGTCTCTGCTTGTCTGTCTGTCTGTCTGTGTTTCCGAATACTTGTGGTGAGCATAACTTAAAAGGGCCTTTATAGCATGTGCTGATATTTAGTAGTCCCTAGTGGTGTGCGTCTTGTCCCCCTAGCAGCTTGCTACAAGGGAGTTTCCGGCGAAAAGTGGATAAATCAAGAAACCAACGACGAATTTTCATGATATTGGCATGTAGGTAGCTTAGATAGAGGTGTACAAAATAAAATTCAAATTATGTGAATAAGGACCTAATTTGCATAATCAATAAGAAAATTCGAAAATTCTATTGTACAGAATAGGACTTTTGCAAGTGGAACATTAACAGATACTAATTATGCAAATAGGGACATAATTTGCATAATTAGTGAAAAAACTCTTTAGTGGTAAATGATGAGCATTTCATAATTGTGACATGTGCAAGTTAGTTTAAAGTTTACATCCCTATACATATTTATGTTAATGTGGGCGTCATTTACATAATTAATGACGAAATGTTGAAATGAAACCTTACCAAAGCATAGGGCTTTTACATATTAGATATATGTAATTTGAGTTGAGATAACCGTAGATAAAGTAGATTATATCTGTTACTTTGTGGGAGTTAAGACACAGCTGATGACACCTACTGGGTGGAGTCATTCAATAGACACAAGTGATGACACTTGCTGGGTGAAGTCATCCAAAAGACACAGGTGATGACACCTCCTAGGAGGAGTCATTCAAAAGACACAAGTGATGACAGTTGCTGGGTGGAGTCATCCAAAAGACTAAGCTGATGACATCTGCAGGTTGAGTAACCCAAAAGACACAGGAGACTTATGTACTAACTTGGGTCCTCTTCAAAACCTGCATTGAATGAAGCTGGCTCCCGATGGTACAAACACTGCCAATGCCAAATTAATGCACCAAATGTAAAACAAGTTACATGTAGGCTGATGCCGTCTCATACATGACTTGCTAATCAATTACCGGAAGGCACCTGTCAATTGCAGCTACAAAGGCTCTATCAATCATTTATCCAAGCTGTAACATTCTTGACAATCATTTTGTTTCAGCAGCAAAGACAAACAACAAACTCAGCAGTACTTAATAGGTAGGAACAAGCGCACACCACATTCCAGTTCACTTGACGTTATTCAGTATGTGAGGGGATACAAAGACAGATCTCTTGCTTTACAAGCAGCCTTCATTTAACTGTCCTTACAGCTAGGTCAACTTTACCCATACAAAAGAGACCAGACTGTGGAATTTTCCACACAACATGGCATTGTTTTTTTCAAAGTCTTTCTACAATTGAGAGAAATGGTGAAAGGCAGAAGGCAATAGCATCCCACTGTCACAGAACTAATGCTTCAAATTAATCAATATACATCTGTACAAGACTGGGAACATCACAAAATTTCCACAGACAATAATAATAAAGAAGATGATGATGATAATAATACATCCTTTATGTACTCTCAGAGATGTGCCCTATATGACGAAATCTTGTCTCTTATTGCTGAGATATATATAAGATACAATGTACACATATGGCTAGGCTTGAGCTCTTGTCCAACTCAGTCAACTAGTGCAGGTGCAGTTATACTATACAGAATCTGGAAATACACAAATATCATTATCTTTGTGCATACCTGAAGTATGGCTCATAACATAGTGTTAAAATAGGTCAACATTTGAAATGATTCTTTGTGTAGAAAGATCTCACAAAGCACAAGTGGACACAGGTTGCCTAAGGTCAGTATAGATCAGAGAGGCAGAGACTGAAGCTTTTATGTAGAGCTTTGGCAGAAATCAGTCAATGCTGAAAAAATACACTATGTCAGAGTTCACCATTTGCATTTGAAAAAAAAACAAATAAAAAACTATCACAGGTGGTTTGAGACCACTCTTTAGACCACATGATGGAATCTACACAGAAAAATAGCACATGCTCCATCATTAAATGAACGATATATCAATATTTCCAGTGGAACATTTAGACTTTTTTACCTAATGAAAACACGTCTTTAATTACCTTGAAGTTACAAGTTGTCCACTTGTCATCCCAAATGGATCAGGTTGGCCAGAAGGTAATCCACTTTGTCTCCTAACTCACCAAAATACAACTGCCTCTATGACCTTTTGGACATAGTCACTGTAGTGACTTGGAATGACGGTTACAAGAAAAGGAAATATATCTGACATGTCTTCTTATCCATTGTTATATGGAAAAGGCTGATACTGTGGAAAGGTGTCACAATTTTACAGTATATTTAGCTTATGTATATACACAAACAAACCAAACTACTACAAGTGAAGTTCCAGATCCTCTAACATGGGAGTTCATGTTCTTGTTCACGATAGTCTCAACTCTAGGAAATTAAAAATTTTCTTGTCTTTACATATAATTGGTAAAATCTGTCTTCATAGCATACATTTACACCTCTCAATTATATACTCCACTCAGGAATTGCGTCGTGGGAAAATTACAACCTCTTTTCCCCGGCACAAGGTGACACGAGCTGTACAAACAATCACAACAGCTCGCACTGATGTAGGCTCATCCTCTCGATGATATCTCTGCAATCATTGAAGACACGACGGATGTTTTCTGTGTCCACAGCACATGTGAAGTGTGGATAGCAGTTACGTAAACCTCTAGGATTCCAACCCACACTGCTAATCCGCTGTTGAAAAGTAAACAACAAGGTGACCACTTAACCTTAATTATACAACTTACAATACACATGTAGCCTAGTGGGATCAGTTTTGAGCCTACATATGCACATCAATGGCAATCAGTTTCAGCAATTTCTATTCCGAGGTTAAATCTTCCAGCAAAAAATAATTGGAAAGGCCAGTATGAGACTGTGGTCATCTTTTGGTAACACACAGTTTAATTCAGTCTCAGTATTCTGTTTCGACTGTCAAGAAATACATGTACAATCAATTGAGGGCACTAGGACTGCCAAATTGAAGCTAATAGGACACAATGGAAAGAATGAAAAGTAACAAGACATTCCCTTGTGCTAATAGTATGATGTTAGGAATTCGGCAAATATGAAATTGAATTAAAGAGTTGAATCATCAATAAACTTAGGAATAAGACAATACAGATGAAGATGAAGAGAGAGAGAGAGAGAGAGAGAGAGAGAGAGAGAGAGAGAGAGAGGCAGTTATCACCAATAACAGAATAACAGTTATGCATCATTGGGTGACCTCGCTTCCAAACCGCCACTTTCTATTGTGCATAGTTGACATAAAAAGGGAATAAAAAAGTATGACAAAGATGCTTCTTTGTATTTGTTACTACTTTTCTCAAAGGGTTTCATGGGTGGTATTGTTTTCATGTCTGTGTGTGTTTTTACACATACCATGGCCAACAATAACTCCAGAAGATCTATAAATAACTAAAAATGCCGACAATTGCTAGCAATTACAGCATATTTAACTCCATCCTCATATGCAAGAATGGACCAGTACAGTCCAAAATTTAATTTTAAAAATATGTCCTCCTCTTCAAGAATGGACTCTTCCAGTTGACCCCATGTACAGTTCAGATGTCGATTAACATTCTTTCCCATGCATTTTATACGTTATTTTAACCTGTTTATTACTCCGTGAAGGAGGCATACCTCCTGCAGGAGTATTCGGGTCAGCCGGTTTTTCGTGTTCGCAGCTAAAACTCACGGTTCCCCTTGTTTCTGGTTTTAATAAACTGAAAATAAAACAGTCTGAAACAGTAGTCTTCATTTTTGTCTTCTATTCATGAAAGTAAAAAACCAAGTGCTGGTGAGGGAACTTATAGTACAGGTCATTTGGTTGTAATATTAGTGCACAAGGGTCAACAATGTACTTCTTTTTGGTCTGAAAAAAGCAACAAAAAAAACTTTTTAACACAATTTTGAACTGCCGTATGCCAAAAGCGTGAATGAAGTTCTGTGAGTTGTGTATGCCTCCTTAATGGGTCTCTGTGGGCATATATCCAAGGTGCCCTAATAGCAAATCTCAGGTCATTTGGGTTTAACACCATGGCTCGGGCCCCAAATATACATTATTGCTCTGAAACTGGCCCCAAAACCTAAATGCAAAAAACAATTTTAAAGGCCTGCATGAAAAAAAAATTGAAGAAAAAAGCTTAGGGGTATTTTTCTCTCTACCTCCGTACCAAATTTCTGCTCATTTGGTTGAAAAATGACAGAGTTGAATCCATTTGACCAAATAATAGGAGGAGACGGAGGAGGAAGAGAAGAAGACGAATCATGAGATGAAACTATAGACGAATCATGAGATGAAACTATAGATGCTTCCACGCTGGGGCGCCTCCGAGGGGCGGAAGTGGTAGACGCCGGGGAGAGACCTCCCTGTGCGACAAAATCCTCAGCAGGTGGCGGAGTCCTGGGCAGGGGCCTGGCCGCAAGATCATCCTCCCTGTCAACCTCCGTCCACAACAGAGGGTCCCTCCCATAGCCAGGGAGGGGGTGCCCTCTTAAAAGAAAAGAATGGCAAGGGCCCTCCGGGGGCCTGCACTTTGGTGGGGGGACCGGTGGGGCTGAGCTATAGAGGGGTGGGAGCGCTCTTAAAGCAGCGACTGGCTACCATTCACCCGAACCCTGGACCGGTGAGTAGAAGGGGAATGAGAGGGCGGAATGAGGTGAGGAAGAGAGAAAGGTGTGAAAGAAGATATGAGAAGAGACGTGAAAGAAGAAATGCTAGGAGAAAAAGGAAAGGAATGCATGAAGGTAGTTTTGACAGGACACACGAGAGAGAGGTGGTCACATGGAACGTACAGAAGATGGCAGTTAGGGAAAACAATAGGAAGAAACTGAGGAGAGTGATTGAGAGAGTGAGGAAGGAAGGATGGTAAATTGTGTGTCTGACTGAACTGACAGCAGATGAGTCTGGAGTGATCTGGTTGGGTGAGTCTGAGGATAGAGTGGCTCTGATACATTCAAAAAAGAGTGGAGTTCTGTTGAGAGATGAAGCGTTACAAAAGTGGAAAAATGAAGGTATGAAAAAGTGGTACGGTGAGAGAGTGACAGCAGTGGTACTAGGTGGCTTGAGAGTGGTGTCAGCTTACCAGCCAGTATGGGGAACAAATGAGGAGAGTATGATTGAATACAGAAGAGACCTCGAGAGACAGGTAGCGTTCGGAGGGAGCGAAAGACTGTTAATTGGTGGTGATTTTAATGCGAATGTGGGGAGAGGGAGTGGAAGAGAGGGAGTCTGTGGTAAGTTCGGAGTGGGTAAGATGAATGAGGCAGGCAGAGACCTGATCAACTGGTGTGAAGAGTTTGGATTAGCATATGTGAACAGCTACATGAAACACAAACGGAGAGGCACATGGTTTAACCTGAGATACGGAAGATGGTACGAGCTGGATGGTTTCATTGTGAGGAAAAGTGAGAGACACAAAATGATTGAAAGAATGCGCACCAGTAGTGAATGGAGTCTGTCTGACCACAGAGCAAAAGTGTTGAGAGTCAGGGTAACAAGTAAGAAGTGGAGAGCGAATGGGAGGAGCGAAAGCAGGGTGCCTAGGATAAACTGGAAGGTACTCAAGGACGAAGAGAAGAAGATGGAGTATGAGGAGAGAACTAGAGCACTTTTTTATGAGACAGAATGGGAGGAGAATGTCTGTGAATGGAAGAAGGTGAGTGAAGTGATGTTAAGGGCGGCCAAAAAGGTTTGTGGGGAAGTGGAAGGCAAAGTAAAGAATCCCTGGGTTATCGGGCATGAAGAGATGATTGAGAACCTGGTGGCCAGGGTGAACGAGGCGGTAAATCAGAGGAATGAGTGCAAGAGTCTGTTGGAAGCGAGAAAGAGACTGAGAACTAGAGTAAATGACAGACGCATGGATGAATTAGAAGGCAGAATGGAAAATGCAAGAGTCAGAGTGAAGAACACAAGGAAGGAGGTAAAGAAGTACATGAGAATGATTGAGAAACGATGGTGGGAGGAGAGAATCAGGGAATGTAAGGAAGCCTGTGAGAAGGGGAAAATTGGACAGATGTACAAGCTCTTGAAGCAGGTAGGTACAAAAGGAATGAGAGCGCCCAACAGCTGCACTATTGAGGTGAAGGAATTCAAGGAGCACTTTGAAAGAGTGTCGAGGGAGAGGTACGAAGAGGCTCCCAGTGTGCTGGAAGGAGTGATAGAGAGAGTGAAAGATCTGAGAGGGACGGCAAAAGCGTCTGAAGCAAACGAGATGTTGAACAGGGTGCCGGAAAAAGAGGAGATTGGAGAGGCTATGCAGGAGATGACAGACTCAGCACCAGGTGAAGATGGAGTGAGACTGAGGTATATACTAGATGCATGTGAGGAGGTGCAAGAGAGAGTAATTGAGATTGTGCGCTTCATGTTTGAGAAGAGAGCAAATGAGTGGGAGGCAAGTGTAAAATCAGGAATCATGGTACCCTTGTTCAAAAAGGGAGACAGGAAGGATGTAAACAACTACAGAGGGGTGTGCCTGCTGTCTATCACTACCAGGTGCATAAATGTGAAAATTATGTGAATTTGGTGCAAAATTCTGAGAAAATGTGACAAAATGTGACATAATGTGAACATTTTTTTAGGTCCAGCAGCATCACATTTTATCACATAAGTTAACAGATAATCACATAAAATAACATCCGTATCACATTTCTGAATGGTGACACCTTTATGTGAAAAAAATGTTATTATTTTGGGTCACATTTTTTCACATTTGCCCTGAACAGTCTAGAAAAATCACATTTTGAAATGTGAAAACATGTTATCTAAATGTGACGTTGGCTGTCCTCCCATTATGTGAAATTATGTGACTGCCCGAAGATTTTTTCGCCGCCCATATCTATGTGATTTTTATGTGAAACGCGCTCTCAATGAAAATGTGAAATAATGTTAAACTGAATCACATTTTACGAAATGTGTGTCTATGTGAAAGTTATGTGAAATGCAGTCGACTACAAAATGTGAAAGGATGTGAAGATATCTGGCATGCCGCGAAATGTGAAATTTATGTGACGTTCACGAAAACGCAAAATGTGAAAATATGTGATATCATTTCACATGTTTTGACATGTAAAATTAATGTGAAGTTAATGTGATTTGCACTTACATAATGTCTGAAATCATGTGAGTTGACAGAATGTGTTAAAGGTAAGTGTGCTGAATTTCTTTTTCATATGGTTATATATCGATCAAGCTGATATTTGATTACACACCACAGAGGACACAAGGCGCCCCATAGTTACACATGTGCATCCTTTTATCTCTCAATGAGATTTCGTGAGATACTAGTATATGCTAACTCGCAATCACTAAACGACGACCTTTCTTCGTGAACTAGAACGTATTTTTTTTTTCACGTGGCTTTTCTCCGTTGAATGAGCTAAGCATGTGTGGGATAAGCTCGCAAAATGTGTATTGTAAACGATACAGGGTTTTGTATTCGTACAACTTTATTCTGTGGCGTGATTATCATCATTTAGCCAACAATGACAAAAGGTGTGAAACATTCCACACTCCCCCTCCCGTGCCAATATGTTGTTAATTATCCATTTTACAAGTGAAAGCAGAGAATTTAGCGACACATTGATAGTTGACCAAGACGACTACGCCCAGTCAAAGAGAGAACGTTCCGCCCCTGACTCGTTATTTTGGAATCCCTGTTCTGCACCAAGAAGATTTGAACTTGAATGGAGAGTTTATCCTTCCTGATTGCCCTTTACTAATCACAAGCGAACAACAAAAATCTGGTATAAAATAATAAACGAGAATGAATTCCATTTACTATTCCATATCAACAGAAGCGGCGGGCATACAACGGAGTGAAGAAAACTGTTTTCTTTTTTCCTCAAGTTACGGACACAGTTCGTAGTACAAAAAGACTTCTCGTAACATCAAAAGATATACAGGATTCGAGTACAATAAAAAAAAGGCTACGGACGAGTTGCAGAGCTTTTAAAAATAGATTTCGGACAAAAACCGGTCATTAACAACACAGCTTTCATGGAACGCGTACTGAAAACTTCTGTTAAATAGCCTCTTTGTTGCAAAAAACATATAAAATTTCGTGTTGTTTTCTAAACCCGACAACACCTTAGGCCCATAGAAAAACTTCATGTAATATGGCATTGTATATAGCAATATGGAATATCATTTTAGGCAACGGGTGACGTGTAATGTGCTTGTAATTAACGTTCAAACCCTAATACTGACAGCGCGGGTTATATAATTACGCTATAAACACGTCTATTGAACTGCCTTTACCGGAAAATTGAGAGTTCCTTGTTGTTTTCTAAACCCGACTACACCTTAGGCCCATGCAAAAACTTAATGTAATATGGCAATGTATATAGCAATCTGGTATATCATTATGGGCCACAGGTGACGTGTAATATGTTTGTAATTCACGTTCGAACCCTAATACTGACAGCGCCGGTTTCATATACGCTATAAACACGTCTATTGAACTGCCGTTTTTCGGAAAATTGAGAGTTCCTTGTTGTTTTCTAAACCCGAATACACCTTAGGCCCTTAGAAAAACTTCATATAATATGACATTGTATATAGCAATCTGGTATATCATTATGGGTAACATGTGACGTGTAATATGTTTGTTATTAACGTTCGAACCCAAATACTGACAGCACCGGTTTCATATACGCTATAAACACGTCTATTGAACTGCCTTTTACCGGAAAATTGAGAGTTCCTTGTTGTTTTCTAAACCCGACTACACCTTTGGCCCATGCAAAAGCTTCTTGTATCATGGCAATGTATATAGCAGTCTGGTTTATCATTATGGGCAACGGGTGACGTGTAATATGTTTGTAATTCACGTTCAAACCCAAATACTGACAGCGCCGGTTTCATATACACTATAAACACGTCTATTGAACTGCCTTTTACCGGAAAATTGAGAGTTCCTTGTTGTTTTCTAAACCCGACTACACCTTTGGCCCATGCAAAAGCTTCTTGTATCATGGCAATGTATATAGCAATCTGGTTTATCATTATGGGCAACAGGTGACGTGTAATATGTTTGTAATTGACGTTCGAACCCTAATACTGACAGCTGCCATTTCTTTTTTTAAATTGAGAGTTCCTTGTTGTTTTCTAAACCCGACAACACCTTAGGCCCATGAAATGCTTCATGTAATATAGCTTTGTATATAGCAAAATGGTATATCATTATGGGTAACGGGTGACGTGTAATATATTTGTTATTGACGTTCGAACACAAATACTGACAGCGACGGTTTCATATATGTATACGCTATAAACACGTCCATTGAACTGCCTTTTACCGGAAAATTGAGAGTTCCTTGTTGTTTTCTAAACCCGACAACACCTTAGGCCCATTCAAAAACTTTATGTAATATGGCATTGCATAGAGCAATCTGGTATATGATTATAGGCAACGGGTGACGTGTTATGTGCTTGTAATTCACGTTCAAACCCTAATACTGACAGCGACGGTTTCATATACGCTATAAACACGTCTATTTAACTGCCTTTTATCGGAAAATTGAGAGTTCCTTGTAGTTTTCTAAACCCGACAACACCTTAGGCCCTTAAAAAAACTACATATAATATGACATTGTATATAGCAATCTGGTATATCATTATGGGTAACATGTGACGGGTAATATGTTTGTTATTGACGTTCAAACCCAAATACTGACAGCACCGATTTCATATACGCTATAAACACGTCTATTGAACTGACTTTTATCGGAAAATGGAGAGTTCCTTGTTGTTTTCTAAACCCGACAACACCTTAGGCCCATGCAAAGCTTCATGTAATATGGCATTTTATATAGCAATCTGGTATATCATTATGGGTAATGGGTGACGTGTAATATGTTTGTTATTGACGTTCAAACCCAAATACTGACAGCGCCGATTTCATATACACTATAAACACGTCTATTGAACTGCCTTTTACCGGAAAATTGAGAGTTCCTTGTTGTTTTCTAAACCCGACAACACCTTAGGCCCATGCAAAAGCTTCTTGTATCATGGCAATGTATATAGCAATCTGGTTTATCATTATGGGCAACAGGTGACGTGTAATATGTTTGTAATTGACGTTCGAACCCTAATACTGACAGCGCCTGTTTCATATACGCTATAAACACGTCTATTGAACTGCCGTTTTTTCGGAAAATTGAGAGTTCCTTGTAGTTTTCTAAACCCGACAACACCTTAGGCCCTTAGAAAAAATTCATATAATATAACATTTTATATAGCAATCTGGTATATCCTTATAGGAAACAGGTGACGTGTAATGTGCTTGTAATTCACGTGCAAACCCTAATACTGACAGCGCCGGTTTCATGTACGCTATAAACACGTCTATTGAACTGCCTTTTACCGGAAAATTGAGAGTTCCTTGTTGTTTTCTAAACCCGACTACACCTTAAGCCCATGCAAAAGCTTCTTGTAATATGGCATTGTATATAGCAATCTGGTATATCATTATGGGTAATGGGTGACGTGTATTATGTTTGTTATTGACGTTCAAACCCAAATACTGACAGCGCCGGTTTCATATACGCTATAAACACGTCTATTGGACTGCCTTTTACCGGAAAATTGAGAGTTCCTTGTTGTTTTCTAAACCCGACAACACCTTAGGCCCATGCAAAAGCTTCATGTAATATGGCATTATATATAGCAATCTGGTATATCATAATGGGCAACAAATGACGTGTAATATGTTTGTAATTGACGTTCAAACCCTAATGCCGACAGCACCGGTTTCATATACGCTATAAACACGTCTATTGAACTGCGTTTTTTTCAGAAAATTGAGAGTTCCTTGTAGTTGTCTAAACCCGAATACACCTTAGGCTCGTAGAAAAACTTCATATAATATGACATTGTATATAGCAATCTGGTATATCATTATGGGTAACATGTGACGTGTAATATGTTTGTTATTGACGTTCAAACCCAAATACTGACAGCGCCGATTTCATATACGCTATAAACACGTCTATTGAACTGCCTTTTACCGGAAAATTGAGAGTTCCGTGTTGTTTTCTAAACCCGACTACACCTTAAGCCCATGCAAAAGCTTCTTGTAATATGGCATTGTATATAGCAATCTGGTATATCATTATGGGTAATGGGTGACGTGTATTATGTTTGTTATTGACGTTCAAACCCAAATACTGACAGCGCCGGTTTCATATACGCTATAAACACGTCTATTGGACTGCCTTTTACCGGAAAATTGAGAGTTCCTTGTTGTTTTCTAAACCCGACAACACCTTAGGCCCATGAAAAAGCTTCATGTAATATGGCATTATATATAGCAATCTGGTATATCATAATGGGCAACAAATGACGTGTAATATGTTTGTAATTGACGTTCAAACCCTAATGCCGACAGCACCGGTTTCATATACGCTATAAACACGTCTATTGAACTGCGTTTTTTTCAGAAAATTGAGAGTTCCTTGTAGTTGTCTAAACCCGACAACACCTTAGGCTCGTAGAAAAACTTCATATAATATGACATTGTATATAGCAATCTGGTATATCATTATGGGTAACATGTGACGTGTAATATGTTTGTTATTGACGTTCAAACCCAAATACTGACAGCGCCGATTTCATATACGCTATAAACACGTCTATTGAACTGCGTTTTACCGGAAAATTGAGAGTTCCTTGTTGTTTTCTAAACCCGACAACACCTTAGGCCCTTAGGAAAACTTCATATAATATGACATTGTATATAGCAATCTGGTATATCATTATGGGTAACATGTGACGTGTAATATGTTTGCTATTGACGTTCAAACCCAAATACTGACAGCGCCGATTTCATATACGCTATAAACACGTCTATTGAACTGACTTTTACCGGAAAATTGAGAGTTCCTTGTTGTTTTCTAAACCCGACTACACCTTAAGCCCATGCAAAAGCTTCTTGTAATATGGCATTGTATATAGCAATATGGTATATCATTTTGGGTAACGGGTGACGTGCAATATGTTTGTTATTGACGTTCAAACCCAAATACTGACAGCGCCGGTTTCATATACACTATAAACACGTCTATTGGACTGCCTTTTACCGGAAAATTGAGAGTTCCTTGTTGTTTTCTAAACCCGACAACACCTTAGGCCCATGCAAAAGCTTCATGTAATATGGCATTATATATAGCAATCTGGTATATCATAATGGGCAACAAATGACGTGTAATATGTTTGTAATTGACGTTCAAACCCTAATGCCGACAGCACCGGTTTCATATACGCTATAAACACGTCTATTGAACTGCGTTTTTTTTCAGAAAATTGAGAGTTCCTTGTAGTTGTCTAAACCCGACAACACCTTAGGCTCGTAGAAAAACTTCATATAATATGACATTGTATATAGCAATCTGGTATATCATTATGGGTAACATGTGACGTGTAATATGTTTGTTATTGACGTTCAAACCCAAATACTGACAGCGCCGATTTCATATACGCTATAAACACGTCTATTGAACTGCGTTTTACCGGAAAATTGAGAGTTCCTTGTTGTTTTCTAAACCCGACAACACCTTAGGCTCGTAGAAAAACTTCATATAATATGACATTGTATATAGCAATCTGGTATATCATTATGGGTAACATGTGACGTGTAATATGTTTGTTATTGACGTTCAAACCCAAATACTGACAGCGCCGATTTCATATACGCTATAAACACGTCTATTGAACTGCGTTTTACCGGAAAATTGAGAGTTCCTTGTTGTTTTCTAAACCCGACAACACCTTTGGCCCTTAGAAAAACTTCATATAATATGACATTGTATATAGCAATCTGGTATATCATTATGGGTAACATGTGACGTGTAATATGTTTGCTATTAACGTTCAAACCCAAATACTGACAGCGCCGGTTTCATATACACTATAAACACGTCTATTGAACTGCCTTTTACCGGAAAATTGAGAGTTCCTTGTTGTTTTCTAAACCCGACTACACCTTTGGCCCATGCAATAGCTTCTTGTATCATGGCAATGTATATAGCAATCTGGTTTATCATTATGGGCAACAGGTGACGTGTAATATGTTTGTAATTGACGTTTGAACCCAAATACTGACAGCTGCCGTTTTTTTTAATTGAGAGTTCCTTGTTGTTTTCTAAACCCGACAACACCTTAGGCCCATGAAATGCTTCATGTAATATAGCTTTGTATATAGCAAAATGGTATATCATTATGGGTAACGGGTGACGTGTAATATGTTTGTTATTGACGTTCGAACCCAAATACTGACAGCGACGGTTTCATATATGTATACGCTATAAACACGTCTATTGAACTGCCTTTTACTGGAAAATTGAGAGTTCCTTGTTGTTTTCTAAACCCGACTACACCTTAGGCCCATGCAAAAGCTTCTTGTATTATGGCAATGTATATAGCAATCTGGTTTATCATTATGGGCAACGGGTGACGTGTAATATGTTTGTAATTCACGTTCAAACCCAAATACTGACAGCGCCGGTTTCATATACACTATAAACACGTCTATTGAACTGCCTTTTACCGGAAAATTGAGAGTTCCTTGTTGTTTTCTAAACCCGACTACACCTTTGGCCCATGCAAAAGCTTCTTGTATCATGGCAATGTATATACCAATCTGGGTTATCATTATGAGCAACATGTGACGTGTAATATGTTTGTAATTCACGTTCAAACCCAAATACTGACAGCGCCAGTTTCATATACACTATAAACACGTCTATTGAACTGCCTTTTACCGGAAAATTGAGAGTTCCTTGTTGTTTTCTAAACCCGACTACACCTTAGGCCATTGCAAAAGCTTCTTGTATCATGGCAATGTATATAGCAGTCTGGTTTATCATTTTGGGCAACGGGTGACGTGTAATATGTTTGTAATTGACGTTCGAACCCTAATACTGACAGCGCCGGTTTCATATACGCTTTGAACACGTCTATTGAACTGCCGTTTTTTCGGAAAAGTGAGAGTTCCTTGTAGTTTTCTAAACCCGACAACACCTTAGGCCCTTAGAAAAACTTCATATAATATAACATTTTATATAGCAATCTGGTATATCCTTATAGGAAACAGGTGACGTGTAATGTGCTTGTAATTCACGTTCAAACCCTAATACTGACAGCGCCGGTTTCATGTACGCTATAAACACGTCTATTGAACTGCCTTTTACCGGAAAATTGAGAGTTCCTTGTTGTTTTCTAAACCTGACTACACCTTAAGCCCATGCAAAAGCTTCTTGTAATATGGCATTGTATATAGCAATCTGGTATATCATTATGGGGAATGGGTGACGTGTAATATGTTTGTTATTGACGTTCAAACCCAAATACTGACAGCGCCGGTTTCATATACGCTATACTCTCTATTGAACTGCCTTTTACCGGAAAATTGAGAGTTCCTTGTTGTTTTCTAAACCCGAGAACACCTTAGGCACATGCAAAAGCTTCATGTAATATGGCATTATATATAGCAATCTGGTATACCATTATATGAAACAGGTGACGTGTAATATGTTTGTAATTCACGTTCAAACCCTAATGCTGACAGCACCGGTTTCATATACGCTATAAACACGTCTATTGAACTGCCTTTTACCGGAAAATTTAGAGTTCCGTGTTGTTTTCTAAAACCAAGAACAACTTACACTATTCAAAAAGCTTCATATAATATGGTATTGTATATAGCAATCTGGTATATCATTATAGGCAACGGGTGACGTGTAATGTGTTTGTAAACGACGTTTGAACCCCAATACTGACAGCCACGGTTTCATACGCTATACACAGGTATTAAAAAATACGGGTATTAGCGGGTATCTAATATTTTCTTGCTGTCTATGGGTGAGTTGTAGAGCGTTCGACAGTAAAGCCTCTGTCACACATTTACGTATATCTATTTGGCCTCCAAACACTATTCGAGCGGGTAACGCCCCCAACCATGGTTTATAGAGGTAGGTTGACGTTAGGTGGTGGTCGGTGAATACGGCTACTAATAGACTGCTCCAGCCAAATGTTTAAAAATGTTAAAAACATTCAAGGGGCGGTTGGGAACTAGCCAACCATAATCCAACCTCCCGACTAGCCTCCTCCGCAGACTTGTGGGCGGCGTTAATTTTTTTTCGGCGAGCGAGGCGAGTTATGTCGCGGAGGGACAGTTTTGTATATACGTAGCCGTGTTTCCCGGCAAACTCCCTTGTCTACAAAACCGTCCCTCCGCGACATAACTCGCCTCGCTCGCCGAAAAAAAATTAACGCCGCCCACAAGTCTGCGGAGGAGGCTAGTCGGGAGGTTGGATTATGGTTGGCTAGTGTTTGGCTGTAAGTCAGTAAAACACTAGCCAATTATAACTGTGGGATATTAACGTCAGTATTGTTCGGGGCGTGTTCAGGGTCAAATTTATTTCAAATACGTTTCAATTTGAAAATTGGTATGAAAAAATGCGAGCAGAGCGGGCTGAGAAAACCTTCTAGCGTCTTCATTTTGCAATATTTGCAATACATATATATTCGTTTTGCGATATTTGCGATATATGAACTCCAGGTGTGAAGTTCAATAGATTATGCTTGAAGCTCCTTAGTTGTACCAAGAATGATTTATACACCGTCACCGGTGTTTAAATCCTTCTTGGAGGCAGAAAACAAATGGTCATACCATCTTCATTCTTTGTCCGGAAACAAAGGTCCCAAGCCAGCGCGCATTATGCAAATTGGGGGTAATTGGCACCTCAACGTGAAGTTTCAACTTCACAAATGAGGCCAACATCGCATAACAAAGACGCGAGAGGCCAAACAAGTTTTTCTCAGCCAGCTCTGCTCGCATTTTCTTATCTATTTTAGGAGGGAATTAAGAAACTTGGTAACGGACGTAAATAACTTCGATATCTCAAATAAGTTACAATAGCGTGGGTTTCTCCAGGCTTCTTTTTTTCATTTTGGGAACTTAGTCAAGGAAGCTATCAACCTGTCTACCGAGGTTTGGCAGGGCTCTCTTCGGGGCAGAAGGGGCTTTCCTCCCCCGGGTACTAGTGTTATTCGGTACCGGGTAGTAGTTTTATGCGGTAGGAGTTCGATCCCAGTCTATTGGTGTGACAGGCGAGTTATACATCTACCGCGTCCTGACACATATTAGGCCTAATCAGGCCTCACGAACATTGCCGAACTCCCCCAGCATAAACGTACTAGTACATGTGTTTCTGTTTATTCTTGTAGCCAAGGAGATTCAATACCTCATTGTTGTAGCGTACGGGAAATCAAAACAGCTGTTACCTGCTAGAAATTGTTCACATAAAATCACATAATCACCTAGGACATCGACAAATGTGATATTATGTGAAACATTTTCACATAAAATAACATTCTGATCTGTTATGTGAAAAAATGTGATTTGAACTTCACATAATTTCACATTTGATTCCGCGCAGTGTGCGGAGTAAAACCGCTTCACATTACTTCACATTTTCTCACATTTTACATTCACATTTTTTGGGGTCACGTTTTCGGGTTGTGCGATTTCACATAATTGTTTCACATTTTTCAAACGGTCACATTGTTTCACATATAATAACATTAGACGATTCACATTTTGAAAAAAAATCACATTTTGGGTTTCACATATTTCTGATGGTATTCACATTATATCACATTTTCTTGGAATTTTGTACCAAATTCACATTATTTTCACATTTATGTACCTGGTAGTGTATGTGCAGCAGAGTGTTGGCCAGAGTGCTTGCAAAAAGGCTCTCCTGGTGGGCAGAATGGTTAGGACTGCTAGATGACAACCAAGCAGGGTTTCGCAAAGGTAGGTCCACGGCAGATGTGGTACAGATGATGGTGAGAATGCAAGAAGATGTGACAGACTGCAAGAGAAGGTTGAATGGAGAGGAAGAGGTGGATGCGATTGAATGGCCCGTAGCACGTCTGCTTGACCTGCGAAAGGCATACCCAAGAGTAAACAAACCTGCCCTGTGGGCGCTACTCGAGAGATATGGTATGAGTGGCAAGTGTCTGGAGAGTGTGATCGACCTGCACGAATCCACGGAGTACAAGGTAAGGGGAAAACAGGGAATGAGTGAACCCTGGGTGCCGGCGAGAGGATTAAGGGAAGGATGCTCCACGTCACCCATCCTCTTTAACATTTACCACCAGGCAGTGATGCGGCAAGGAGAGGAGGAACGAAGGGAAAGAGGTGGAGAGGTGGGGGTGCCGTGGAGATGGGTACCAGGAGGCTCTTTCGCAGGTAATAGAGTGTGGGAGAAAGGAGGAACGGAAGTGAAGAGTGTGAAGGTGCCGTCCGCACTTTTCGCCGACGACACATCCATCCTCGGTATGAGCGGTGAGATTGATGCAGGTGTGAATACGGTGAAAGAGGTGATGACTAAGTGGGAAGAACGGAACAACGACGACAAAGAGGAGGTACTTGAGTTCGGCACGGAGGAAGGAGGGGGAGTCAGAGTGCTAGGGAGCTGGCTGGATGGAGATCAGGATGTGAAGAACCGTGTAAAAAGGGCAAACGGACTGTGGTGGAAAGTGAAGGGATGGCTGAAGGGTTCCAAAATGTCCAAGAGAGAACAGGCGAGAGTGGTGGAAGCATGTGTCGAGAGTAGCTTGCTGTATGATTGTCAGGCGCGTGTGTGGTACAAAAGGGACATTGACAGATTACAAAAGTGGATCGACAAATGTTACCGGTATGTATGGAGCAACAGGAATGGCGAACCTCTGCGACAGATGGAAGGTTAGACATGAAAACATGCAGGATGTGAGGAGCCGTCTGAACGTGAAGAGTGTGAGATGGAAGATTGAAAAGAGAGTGCTTGAACGAGCGGGTCATGTGATGCGAATGAATAATGACAGAATTACAAAAGCAGTTGTACTGGGATGGTATCAGGGTCTGGAAGGCAAAGAAAAGGTGGCAGGACGGAAGAGGAAGACTGTGTTATATTGGAAGGGGCTGCTGAAAGATAGTGGAGTGGACTGGACGGATGTGGAGCGTCTGAGTAGCGAAAGAGATGGATGGAGGAAAATAGTGAGAGAGCGCATGGACCACCTGGACAAATGGGAGAAACAGCGTGGAAACAAATACGAATGGAGTATGGAAGAAAGTGCGTTGGAGAGAAATGTAAGAGGGGAGATGGATCTGGTGTGCAGGTATGATGGATGTGGCAAACGGTGTAAGTCTAAAGGGGGGCTCGTGCTTCACCAAAGAAGAATGCACCGGGCCGCCCGGAAAGAGTTACTTTCACATGCTGCAGGTGTAGAATGAGTCTAGAAACGGAGGTTGCAAAAGTGAGTCACGAGAAGAGCTGTTTCGGGGGGGGAAGTGATGAACAAAAGAAGAGAGTGTGGTAATTGTGGAGTATGGGTGTCTAGAGGAAATTATGCAAGACATGTGCGTACTTGTGGGGGGGGGAGGGGGAGGTGCATGTGCGGAACGGAGTGAAAGAGCGCCGGTCAAGGGGAAAGTGGGGGTATGCCCGTTGTGCCAACGGGAGTTCTCTTATTCCAACATGGCAAGGCACCAGAGGGCCTGTCGGCAGGTGTGGGACCCTGGGGGTGAGTCTTGCCCCTGACGGGGGTCGATAGACCTAAACGGAACGGAAACGGAACGGAATGAAACTATAGATATATTTCATCCATACCATGGTATGGGGTGAAATATAACAATATCATTCATCCATACCTTTTGTATGGAGTGAAATATAGGAAGTACCAAATAGAGTATTTACTGACCACCCATTCAACCCCTGGTGAGATGTACATGCATGTAGAAGCTTGTTTTTTCTGCACTCCTCTGTTCTTGTTAATGCTAAATGGTATGAGGGACAGGCATGAAAGTGTAAACATTTAAATCTATTCTATTGAGGTTTATGGTCTTCTGACTTGGCACCGTACTGGTTGCACAAAACTCACCAAAAACTCATCTCGAATGAAGTATTTGGCCCTCGTTACTTCTGGATCATCGCCTGGCTCATGTTGGGCTGTAAAGTAAGAAAAAATATATTACTAACATCAAATAGTGACAAAATATTTCACAAAACAAATTTATTTAACTGATTTATATGAACTTGAGCAACATGTCAGACTAGGCTGGCATGTATAAAACTTTCTTTCCCACTTCCGAGCATGTTCAAGTCTTTTTTGTGACCTATAACTAAGGGACCACTAAAATGTCACAAAGCCCAGGTAGTCATTAAGCAGAGATGGCCACGGGTACAGTTTTAACTGATTGGATGCAGACAGTTCCTGTGGTGGTAGCATAATTAAGGCAACTTAGATTAAAAGCCATTATTATTCTATAGGCGATGGAAGCTTGAAAGGAAGCCAAGACAAGCCTTGGGTTCGTGTTTTACGGTGTATTCTCGGCCTTCGCCAATGTCTGCATTATTACCTTTGCCAAGTGGGTTATGTTTTGGCACCATTTGTGGGTGGGTATAATTGTGGGTGTGTTTGTTCGTTTGTTTGTACATGTGTAGACTCAAGAAGTTGGGATGGATCCACGTGTCTGAAAAACGAAGGACAAATTTGATTATGGACCTCCTGGCTTTCCATGGTACTGCAGTAGAACCGGTTTTTTTCTCCATGGTGTTCTCGGCATGCTATGGTCATGTACCTTGGGCTTAGGAAGACGTGGTTCCCCTAACAGCTGTTTTTGAACTACAGGTGACAATGTTGTTTGAGACTTCGGTACAGAATAACTCAAGAAGGTTGACAGATCATGATTTTTGATTTGTAGATAGCTTAAGTGATGATTGATTAAACAATTAATTAAGTGATGATTGACAGTAGTATGTAAATCAAGGAAATCGGTGCTCTCAGGGAGCCAGATCAGCGAGAACTCGCAAGCTGCCTGTCAACATCCAGCAAAGCAAAGCTTGCCAATCAGCCTGTAGAAAACAGAAGTGATGATTCGCTTCAGCCTCAGCCTGCACCAGGGCTCGCACTGCCTGACCCCCTCACACCATGACTGAGGGAACAGAGCTCAACAACTTTGAGAACTTAACCTACCTGGGATGCTCTCTGACTCTGACCTTATCCTGCGCCATGGACAAAGACGTGTCCAACAGGATGGCGAAGGCGGTGGGGCTGTGGGGTGAATGAGGCACAAAACTTTATACAAAACTGGCAGTCTACAGGTACAAGGCAGTCGTCATGAATGATGATTATGAGATAAGTAAAAAACAGCATGTGAAATGGACAAAAAAGGAGCCAGAATCACTGGACCAGTATCACCTCCACTGCCTGCCCAAGATCGTCAGCATCTCCTCAACAGACAATAGGTGCCCAACACAGAAGTGCTCTGACAAGCAAATATGCCTGGCATTTAAGCACTCATCTTGAAATCCCAACTAAGATGTGGTACGTCATGACGACATGACTACCGAACATGGTGCTCAACTGTGAGCCTGCCTCTGGCTCGATGAAGATGGATGCCCCTACAAGTGCTTCAAGGTCTCGATAAAGTCGTCCCTTGCTGCATGCAGTATGCCTCATCATTAATAGGAGTCCATAGCTACTGCCAGATGTGGCTGGTGCCTTGCTATCCACCAAGGAGGAAAACCTTTGAGGAAAAAAAGAGGAGGCAAACTGGATTGCACACAGCAAGTCATAAAGGAATGAAAACCCAACCCCAGTGCCATGATGTCCTCATGCCCAGAATGTGGATACACCTGTGCCTCAGCTTTTGGGCTGAGATCTCACTTTAAACGTCACTGACATTATCATTGGCCTGCGATGGACATCCAAGAAGAAGGACAACTTTGTTATGGGCCCCCGTGAGGTTTTCTATGGTACTGCAGCAAATCAGAACTTTACTTGATGGAAGAGGAAACTTGAATCAGATGACAATGGGTTCCCAAAACAGAAGTGCTCTGGCAATCCAATATACCTGGCATTCAAACACTAATCTTGAAAGCCCAACTAAGATGGGGTTATATGTGGTACGTGTGGACAGCATGACTACCGAACATGGTGCTCTACTGTGAGCCTGCTTGTGGCTCAAGGGAGATTGATTTGTATCTGTATATGTATAGCCGGTATAACCGCCCTTTGGCGTAACACTCCAGCTTCACAGGCACGCGGCGCGGCGGCAGCTTGCTATGACACCAAACAACCTGTTACACCCAATCTTTGCACATCTTATTGCAGGAGTTATTTAAAGCTTTCTAGTGATGATGCCCCAACTGTATGTGCTTGGTGGCAACGAATTCCACTCTACGATAGTTTTTGAACACCTCAATTCTTCGTTGATAACTTTGAATTTAAAGGCATGACTGTTCCTTGTTCTTTTTTGGGCTGGTATTAGATACTTAGTAGTTGGTACGTCCACCAGTTTATTAGTCATTTTGTACATCATGCATAGTCTGGACATTTTCAGTCTGTCTTCCAGCGACACCCACTGTTGGTTTCCATTCATTTCTGTGACACAAGCACCCCTTTCATAGTTGTTCGTACGGAATCTTGCGGCATGTTTCTGTACCCTTTCCAGTTTATCTTTGTCTTTCTTTGTATATGGATCCCATACTGTCGCGGCATATTCTAGGTTTGGTCTTACAAGTGACATGTATGTAAGTGATTTCACCATTGTTAGACATGCCCACAGATTGCGCTTGATCACTCCCAATGTCTGTTTGGCCTTAGCTGTGATGTTGTTAACATGAGTGACCCACCTCAGGCTACTTGTCAATGTAACGCCCAGATACGGGTGGCCCTACAAGATTTCCACGATCTCTTACCTATAAGAGCAGCTGTCTGTAAAAACAAAACGTTAAACATAAGGAGGCCGAAGTACAAAAAATCTATTTCTCTCAAAGTTTGTGTGGTGGCAAGTTTCAGTGGTTACGGCCATTTTTCAAAATGGTGGATTTTCAATAGCCTCTACCAGGCTTCAGGAGGGGGCTGCAAAGAGTAGAAATGGGCCAAAGAGACAGATAACACGCCAGGGGAGTGGCCCGCTAGAGAGTGCTCCTGTGGGTTACATTGGACATTTGTCCACAGAGCTCCATTAACGCATTTCGTATACATAACTTCAAATGATATATTTTGGGAGTTTGGTGCTATTTTTAAACTACAAATGTATATTTTGCGTCCCAAGCCCTGGTATTAAGAGCAACTGACCTGAAATTTGGCATGAAAGTACCTAGGACATTTCCCCACAGGACTTTATTCATACTTTTGCCATACAGCACTTTATAATTATTCATTTGGGATTTTTTTTGCTATTTTCAGGCCAGAAAATGTATATTTTGGGTTTTCCATCATTGCATGAACACAAAATGACCCGCAACTTGGTACGGTAGTAGAGATTGGGAGAAATAACTTGCAAGAGTCCATTTTGCAATGGGGTCTTTTCCGAAGAGTGCATTCTAGTGAGGGTGGGTGATGAAAGTAAGAAAATGCCATTTTGGAGTAGGGTCATGTTGTGAGTAAAGGTAACTTTGGAATGGTCCATTTCTCCAAAAGGTTGATATGAATCAGCCCATTTTGGAATGGAAGTTCGATAGTTGGCCTATCTAACAAGAAATCGGAGATTGCAGACTTCCGGGAAGTGTTTTGGGTGTCCGTGAATGTATTGGAGCTGTATTGAATGATCACGGAGAAACAACATATTGAATTACACCTTAGATAGATTATTACTCATATGCTTTTGGCCATGATCCAACAGTACCCATTCCTGGCAACACCATACCACATCCGACCATCCACTTCATCCTGCGTCTCGGCCCTCTCACTCCTAATACTTCCTGTTCAGACAACATACGTACAAGTCCCCTTAAAATAGCGACGCCTAAAACAGTACTTTCTTCCAGGAAGTAATGAGCACAAGTCATGTGCATTTCATATTTGTAACATATTCAAGTTCTATAGAAGTGAGGTAACACCCACTGGGACGGGTCCTCCAAAAGACACGGAAGGTAACACCCCCTGGGTTTGGTTCTCCAAAATACTAGCACCTACTGGTAACAGACTTGGTTGGTTCCTCCAAAAGACACAGGTGATAACAGCCGCTGGGTGGTGTCATCCAAAAGACACAGGTGATGACACCTGCTAGGTGGAGTCATCAAAAAGGCGCAGCTGATGACACCTGCTGGGTGGAGTCATCCTAAACACACAAGTGATGACACCTGCTGGGTGGAGTCATCGAAAAGGCACAGCTGATGACACCTGCTGGGTGGAGTCATCCAAAAGACACAGGTGATGACACCTGCTGGGTGGAGTCATCGAAAAGGCACAGCTGATGACACCTGCTGGGTGGAGTCATCCAAAAGACACAGGTGATGACACCTGCTGGGTGAAATCATCGAAAAGGCACAGCTGATGACACCTGCTGGGTGGAGTCATCCAAAAGACACAAGTGATGACAGTTGCTGGGTGGAGTCATCCAAAAGACACAGCTGATGACATCTGCAGGTTGAGTAACCCAAAAGACACAGGAGACTTATATACTGACTTCGGTCCCCTTTAAAACCTGCATTGAATGAAGCTGGCTCCCAATGGTACAAACACTGCCAATGCCAAATTTATAATGTGCACCAAATGTAAAACAAGTTACATGTAGACTGATGCCGCCTCACCCATGACCTGCTAATCAGTTACCGGAAGGCACCTGTCAATTGCAGCTACAAAGGCTCTATCAATCATTTATCCAAGCTGTAACATTCTTGACAATCATTTTGTTTCAGCAGCAAAGACAAACAACAAACTCAGCAGTACTTAATAGGAAGGAACAAGCGCACACCACATTCCAGTTCACTTGACGTTATTTATGTGAGGGGATACAAAGACAGATCTCTTGCTTTACAAGCAGCCTTCATTTAACTGTCCTTACAGCTAGGTCAACTTTACCCATACAAAAGAGACCAGACTGTGGAATTTTCCACACAACATGGCATTGTTTTTTTCAAAGCCTCTGTACAATTGAGAGATATGGTGAAAGGCAGAAGGCAACAGCATCCCACTGTCACAGAACTAATGCTTCAAATTAATCAATATACATCTGTACAAGACTGGGAACATCACAAAATTTCCACAGACAATAATGATGAAGAAGATGATGATAATAATACATGCTTTATGTACTCTCAGAGATGTGCCCTATATGACGAAATCTTGTCTCTTATTGCTGAGATATATATATAAGTTACAATGTACACATATGGCTAGGCTTGAGCTCTTGTCCAACTCAGTCAACTAGTGCAGGTGCAGTTATACTATACAGAATCTGGAAATACACAAATATCATCATCTTTGTGCATACCTATGGCTCATAACATAGTGTTAAAATAGGTCAACATTTAAAATGATTCTTTGTGTAGAAAGATCTCACAAAGCACAAGTGGACACAGGTTGCCTAAGGTCAGTATAGATCAGAGAGGCAGAGACTGAAGCTTTTGTTATGTAGAGCTTTGGCAGAAATCAGTCAATGCTGAAAAAATACACTATGTCAGAGTTCACCATTTGCATTTGAAAAAAAAAAACAAATATAAAACTATCACAGGTGGTTTGAGACCACTCTTTAGACCACATGATGGAATCTACACAGAAAAATAGCACATGCTCCATCATAACATGAACGATATATCAATATTTCCAGTGGAACATTTGGACTTATTTACCTAATTAAAACACGTCTTTAATTACCTTGAAGTTACAAGTTGTCCACTGGTCATCCCAAATGGATCAGGTTGGCCAGAATGTAATCCACTTTGTCTCCTAACTCACCAAAATACAACTGCCTCTATGACCTTTTGGACATAGTCACTGTAGTGACTTGGAATGACGGTTACAAGAAAAGGAAATATATCTGACATGTCTTATCCATTGTTATATGGAAAAGGCTGATACTGTGGAAAGGTGTCACAATTTTACAGTATATTTAGCTTATGTGTATACACAAACAAACCAAACTACTACAAGTGAAGTTCCAGATCCTCTAACATGGGAGTTCATGTTCTTGTTCACGATAGTCTCAACTCTAGGAAATTAAAAATTTTCTTGTCTTTACATATAATTGGTAAAATCTGTCTTCATAGCATACATTTACACCTCTCAATTATATACTCCACTCAGGAATTGCATCGTGGGAAAATTGCAACCTCTCTTTCCCCGGCACAAGGTGACACGAGCTGTATGACCAATTACAGTAGCTCGTACTGCCGTAGGTGGATCTTCTGGATGATATCTCTGCAATCATAGAAGACACGACGGATGTTTTCTGTGTCCACAGCACATGTGAAGTGTGGATAGCATTCGTGCTTCTCATCCCTTCTTGCTGTGCTAATCCGCTGTAGAAAGATAGACAACATAGTGACTACTTCATCTTAGTTGTACAACTTACAAAATACATGTAGCCTGGAGGGACCAATTTAGAGCCTACAACTTGCAGATTTCTATTCCGAGCTTAAATCTTTCTACAAAACAACTTCTTGTGGCCAGTCCTAACTATAGTGAGTATGAGACTGTGGCCATCTTTAGATAACAATCAATTTACTGCAATTTCAGTATGATTTTCTGTCTGACTGTCAAGAAACAGATGTATTATCATATAAGAGCACAACGAAAACTATTTTCAATCTAATAGTGCTACATAGAAATGGACAGAAAATGTTACACGATATTCCATCATGCTGTTAGGAATTTGCCAAATATGAAATATAACTACAAAGGCCGACATTTGCTCGCATGCAAATAAAGCATATTTCACTCAATTTCGCTCCCCATGCCAAATGGACTGTTCCAAACTAACCCCTGTGCAAAAGTGGAACATCCTTAGCTTTTGCCCGAAGTGAACTTTTGCCAAGTCATCCTAGTCTGGAATGTAACCTTCCAATCTGGCCCGGATTTTAAAAAAAATGTTGTTCCCTTTATTTAAGAATGGACTCTTGCTGTGGCACTCCATATACAATGGACCAGTCCAAAAACACCAACATAAATGATTTTTTAATAATTACCCGAGTCCAAAAGTAAAATAAAAAATGCCCCCTCTTCAAGAATTGACTGTTCCAGCGCCCCCATGTAATGTTATGGACCAGTCCCAAAACACTTCCACATCGAAAATGGTCTTTTTTTATATAATTATCCCAGTTTCAAAAATTGAATTGTTAAAAATTCCCCCCTCCCATTCTAAAATGGAATTTTCCAGTGGCCGCAATGTAACGTTATTGACCAGTCCGAAAACACATGGTCATTTATTTTTAGCACTAAGTCATTTGGTCGCAGGTGATCTTTGGGCATATGTCCAAAATACCCCCGTACCAATTGTGGCATGTACCAGGACCGAGGGGCCCGAAATATGTGTGGTCTAAAACAGCCCAAAAAAGCTCAATAAAATAAAGCCCTTTGTAAAAGAAAAAAATGAAACAAACGTTCGAAGGTATTTGCCCACGCTACATCCCTGCAAAATTTCTTTCTAAGAATGAAGAAGTTGAATCAATTTAACAAAATGGCAGGAAAAGAAGAGAAGAAGAAGAAACATGACAAAAGACTGAGTGGCCCCCGGAACACAAAACTCACAATGAACTCATCTCGAATAAAGCATTTGGCCCTCGTTACTTCTGGTTCATCGCCTGGCTCATGATGGGCTGTAAAGGAAGAAAAAAAATATATCACTAACATAAAACAGTGAAAGAATATTTCTTCAAACAAATTCGTTTTAACTGATGAACTTGAGCAACATGTGAGTCTTTTTGTGACCTAAGTGACCATTAAAATGTTGTTACAGAGTCCAGGTAGTCCTTTTGCAGATATGGCCACTAGCAAAGTTTTAAACCATTGGATGGAAACAGTTCCTCTGGTAGCATAATTATTGTAACGTAGATTAAAAGGCATTATCATATAGGTGATGGAAGTTTGCAAGGAAGCCAAGAAAAGTCTTTGGTTCATGTTGCACTGTGTATGCATATAAACCTTCGCCAACGTCTGCAAAATTACCTTTCCGGAGATTTGTCACCATTTCTGTTTGGGTGTGTTTGTTTGTTTGTACATGTGTAGACTCAAGAAGTTGTGGATGGATCCATATGATATACTTCTTATGTAGGACAAATTTGATTATGGACCTCCTTGTTTCCCATCACAGCAGTAGAACCAGTTTTTTTCTACCACGTGTTCTGGAGATGCTACTGTCCTGTACGTAGCTCTTGGGCTTGGAAATTGGGAAGAAGTGGTTGTTTTGGAAACCCTAAAGCTTTTTTTAACTACAAGTGTCAATGTTGTTTGATACTTTGGAACAGAAAAACTCAAGAAGTTGGATCATGATTTTAAATATGTAGATACAGTGAAAACTGTACTAGCGGTCACCTTTGTATGGTGGTCACCCGGCCGTAGCGGTCACTTTTTGCCGGGCCCTTGAATTTTTCCCATTGACCTAAGCATTAAGAAGTTATAGCGGTCACCTGCCCAACAAGGTCATCAGCCACCCTACTCCGGTCCCGCCGGTATGCCAACACTGCCGATTACGGTCACGGCCGCCACCATAAGCAGATAACGACGACGGCCAGAATCATGTAGCTTAAGTGATGATTGATTAAACGATTGATTAAGTGATGATTGACATCAGTATGTAAATCAGGAACACAATAATTAATATGAACATTCTATACGTCAATGCTCTCAGGGAGCCAGATCAGCGAGAACTCGCCAGCTGCCTGTCAACGTCCAGCAAAGCAAAGCTTCAACCTGCACCAGGGCTTGCATTGCCAGCCCCTCACATCGTCACGGAGGGAACAGAGCTCAACTACTTTGAGAGCTTAACCTACCTGAGATGCTCTCTGACTCTGACCTTATCCTGAGCCATGGACAAAGACGTGTCCAACAGGATGGCGAAGGCGGTGGGGCTGTGGGGTGAGAGGCACAAAATTTTGTACAAAGCTGGCAGTCTACAAATACAGGGCAGTCGTCATAAATAAGTATAGGGGCCGAAAGCACTGGACCAGTATCACCTCCACAGCCTGCCCAAGATCGTCAGCATCACCTCAACAAACAATGGGTTCCCAACACAGAAGTGCTCTGCAAAGCAAATATACCTGGCATTTAAGCACTCATCTTGAAAGCCCGGCCAACTAAGATGGGCTAACATGTGGTGCGTCATGACGACATGACTACCGAACATGGTTCTACTGTGAGCCTGCTTTTGGCTCGAGGAAGATGGATGCCCCTACAAGTGCTTCAAGGTATCGCTAAAGTCGTCCCTTGCTGCATGCAGTATCCCTCATCATTAAGGCTGGTGCCTTGCTATCCACCAAGTTGTAAAAACATTTGAGAAAAAAAAGAGGAGGCGACCTGAATTGCACACAGCAAGCCAGAAAGGAAATGAAAACCCAACTCCAGTGCCATGACCTCCATGTCCAGAATATGGATATACCTGTGCCTCAGCTTTTGGGCTGAGACGTCACTAACATTATCATTGGCCTGCGATGGCAACGAGTTCCACTCTACGATAGTTCATGGAAAATACGAGTTTTTGAATACCTCAATTCCTGGTTGATAACTCTGATATTTAAAGGCATCACTGTTTCTTGTTCTTTTCTGGGCTGGAATTAGATACTTAGTAGTTGGTACGCCCACCAATTTATTAGTCATTTTGTACATCATGCAAAGGCTGGACATTTTTCGTCTGTCGTCCAGCGACACCCACTGTAGGTTTCTTTTCGTTTCCGTGACACTAGCACCCCTTTTACAGTTGTTCTGTCAAATCTTGCGGCATGGTTCGTTCTCCACGGTCATTTTTTTTTCAAAATGGTGGATTTTCAATCGTGAAGAGCTTAGTTTCACCCAAAGCCTTATTGACCTACAACTTGCAACTCACACAAAATAACATATTTTGTTTGTTCTAACATATGTTATGTTATCCAAATCATAACAAGGAAATTCAATATAACATAAAGTTTTGCTCAAAATATTTTTTCGGCCACGGGTAGGATACGTTTAAAGATGACCTAATTTTTTTTTAATCTCAAAATTAACAAAATGCCTTTTTTGGACGTTTGTAGCGATCAATAGCTGCTTAAAAGGGACGTAGAATAGTTCAATTTGGCACAATTATGCCTAAGACCTATGTACACATCATATCATAAAGAAGTTTGTGTTCTTGTGTTCGAGGCGGACGACAGTGACACCAGGGCTAAACCATTTATTCCATCGTAGAATTATAACCACTGCATTGTAGATGAAAAAACATTGGCGATTTTAATGCCTCAAGGAACCGACCTAGCACCTACAAAAGTAGTTTTCTTAACAGTTGACAACTAGTTGCCATTTGTTTTTTATTGCATCTCAGACTGGACCCGCGCCAACTTTTATCTTGTTAAACGTCTGAACGGCTTGAGCTAGACCCGCCAAACTTGGCGACTTTTCCTAAAGTATACATGTGGCAACAATTTTATATTAATGAGTATAGTTCATAATTCCTATTACCTACATGGAAATGTAGCTATTGTTTTGCTCTATCTGTGTCTCTGCTTGTCTGTCTGTCTGTCTGTGTGTGTGTGTGTGTGTGTGTGTGTGTGTCTGTGTTTCCGAATATTTGTGGTGAGCATAACTTAAAAAGGCCTTTATGGATTGTGCTGATATTTAGTATGTAAGAAGTCCCTAGTGGTGTGCGCCTTGTTCCCCTAGCAGCTTGTTCTGGAACTACAAGGGAGTTTCCGACGAAAAGTGGATAAATCAAGAAACCAACGACGAATTGTAATGATTTTGGCATGTAGGTACCTTAGATAGAGGTGTACAAAATAAAATTCAAATTATGTAAATGAGGACTTAATTTGCATAATCAATAAGAAAATTCAAAAATTCTATTGTACAGAATTGGACTTTTGCAAGTGGAACATTAAAAGATACAAATTATGCAAATAGGGACATAATTTGCATATTTACTGTGAAAAAACTACGACTCTTTAGTGGTAAATGATGAGCATTTCATAATTGTGACATGTGCAAGTTAGTTTAAGGTTTACATCCCTATGCATATATTATGTTAATGTGGGCGTCATTTACATAATTAATGACGAAATGTTGAAATGAAACCTTACCAAAGCATAGGGCTTTTACATATTAGATATATGTAATTTGAGTTGAGATAACCGTAGATAAAGTAGATTATATCTGTTACTTTGTGGGATTTAAGACACAGCTGATGACACCTACTGGGTGGAGTCATTCAATAGACACAAGTGATGACACTTGCTGGGTGAAGGCATCCAAAAGACACAGGTGATGACACCTCCTAGGAGGAGTCATTCAAAAAACACAAGTGATGACAGTTGCTGGGTGGAGTCATCCAAAAGACTAAGCTGATGACATCTGCAGGTTGAGTAACCCAAAAGACACAGGAGACTTATGTACTAACTTGGGTCCTCTTCAAAACCTGCATTGAATGAAGCTGGCTCCCAATGGTACAAACACTGCCAATGCCAAATTTATGATGTGCACCGAATGTAAAACAAGTTACATGTAGACTGATGCCGCCTTACCCATGACTTGCTAATCAGTTACCGGAAGGCACCTGTCAATTGCAGCTACAAAGGCTCTATCAATCATTTATCCAAGCTGTAACATTCTTGACAATCATTTTGTTTCAGCAGCAAAGACAAACCACAAACTCAGCAGTACTTAATAGGAAGGAACAAGCGCACACCACATTCCAGTTCACTTGACGTTATTTATGTGAGGGGATACAAAGACAGATCTCTTGCTTTACAAGCAGCCTTCATTTAACTGTCCTTACAGCTAGGTCAACTTTACCCATACAAAAGAGACCAGACTGTGGAATTTTCCACACAACATGGTATTGTTTTTTCAAAGCCTCTGTACAATTGAGAGAAATGGTGAAAGGCAGAAGGCAATAGCATCCCACTGTCACAGAACTAATGCTTCAAATTAATCAATATACATCTGTACAAGACTGGGAACATCACAAAATTTCCACAAACAATAATGATAAAGAAGAAGATGATGATGATAATAATACATGCTTTATGTACTCTCAGAGATGTGCCCTATATGACGAAATCTTGTCTCTTATTGCTGAGATATATATAAGATACAATGTACACATATGGCTAGGCTTGAGCTCTTGTCCAACTCAGTCAACTAGTGCAGGTGCAGTTAAACTATACAGAATCTGGAAATACACAAATATCATTATCTTTGTGCATACCTGAAGTATGGCTCATAACATAGTGTTAAAATAGGTCAACATTTGAAATGATTCTTTGTGTAGAAAGATCTCACAAAGCACAAGTGGACACAGGTTGCCTAAGGTCAGTATAGATCAGAGAGGCAGAGACTGAAGCTTTTGTTATGTAGAGCTTTGGCAGAAATCACTCAATGCTGGAAAAATACACTATGTCAGAGTTCACCATTTGCATTTGAAAAAAAACAAAATACAAAACTATCACAGGTGGTTTGAGACCACTCTTTAGACCACATGATGGAATCTACACAGAAAAATAGCACATGCTCCATCATAACATGAACGATATATCAATATTTCCAGTGGAACATTTAGACTTTTTTACCTAATTAAAACACGTCTTTAATTACCTTGAAGTTACAAGTTGTCCACTTGTCATCCCAAATGGATCAGGTTGGCCAGAAGGTAATCCACTTTCTCTCCTAACTCACCAAAATACAACTGCCTCTATGACCTTTTGGACATAGTCACTGTAGTGACTTGGCATGACGGTTACAAGAAAAGGAAATATATCTGACATGTCTGCTTATCCATTGTTATATGGAAAAGGCTGATACTGTGGAAAGGTGTCACAATTTTACAGTATATTTAGCTTATGTGTATACACAAACAAACCAAACTACTACAAGTGAAGTTCCAGATCCTCTAACATGGGAGTTTATGTTCTGGTTCACGATAGTCTCAACTCTAGGAAATTAAAAATTTTCTTGTCTTTACATATAATTGGTAAAATCTGTCTTCATAGCATACATTTACACCTCTCAATTATATACTCCACTCAGGAATTGCGTCGTGGGAAAATTGCAACCTCTTTTCCCCGGCACAAGGTGACACGAGCTGTACGAACAATCACAACAGCTCGTACTGATGTAGGTGCATCCTCTGGATGATATCTCTGCAATCATTGAAGACACGACGGATGTTTTCTGTGTCCACAGCACATGTGAAGTGTGGATAGCAGTAATGCTTCCCATCCCCACTTGCTGTGCTAATCCGCTGTGGAAAAGTAAACAACAAGGTGACCACTTAACCTTAATTATACAACTTACAATACACATGTAGCCTAGTGGGATCAGTTTTGAGCCTACATATGCACATCAATGGCAATCAGTTTCAGCAATTCCATTCCGAGGTTAAATCTTCCAGCAAAATATAATTGGCAAGGCCAGTATGAGACTGTGGTCATCTTTTGGTAACACACAGTTTAATTCAATCTCAGTATTCTGTTTTGACTGTCAAGAAATACATGTACAATCAATTGAGGGCACTAGGACTGCCAAATTGAAGCTAATAGGACACAATGGAAAGAATGAAAAGTAACAAGACATTCCCTTGTGCTAATAGTATGATGTTAGGAATTCGGCAAATATGAAATTGAATTAAAGAGTTGAATCATCAATAAACTTAGGAATAAGACAATACAGATGAAGATTAAGAGAGAGAGAGAGAGAGAGAGAGAGAGAGAGAGAGAGAGAGAGAGAGAGGCAGTTATCACCAATAACAGAATAACAGTTATGCATCATTGGGTGACCTCGCTTCCAAACCGCCACTTTCTATTGTGCATAGTTGACATAAAAAGGGAATAAAAAAAGTATGACAAAGATGCTTCTTTGTATTTGTTACTACTTTTCTGAAAGAGTTTCATGGGTGGTATTGTTTTCATGTCTGTTTGTGTGTGTTTTTACACATACCATGGGCCAACAATAACTCCAGAAGATCTATAAATAACTAAAAATGCTGACAATTGCTAGCATATTTAACTCCATCCTCATATGCAAGAATGGACCAGTACAGTCCAAAATTTAATTTTAAAAATATGTCCTCCTCTTCAAGAATGGACTCTTCCAGTTGACCCCATGTACAGTTCAGATGTCGATTAACATTCTTTCCCATGCATTTTAGACGTAATTTTAACCTGCCAAATAGAGTATTTACTGACCACCCATTCAACCCCTGTTGAGATGTACATGCATGTACAAGCTTGTTTTTTCTGCACTCCTCTGTTCTTGTTAATGCTAAATGGTATGAGGGACAGGCATGAAAGTGTAAACATTTAAATCTATTCTATTGAGTTTTAAGGTCTTCTGACTTGGCACCGTACTGGTTGCACAAAACTCACCAAAAACTCATCTCGAATGAAGTATTTGGCCCTCGTTACTTCTGGATCATCGCCTGGCTCATGTTGGGCTGTAAAGTAAGAAAAAATATATTACTAACATCAAATAGTGACAAAATATTTCACAAAACAAATTTATTTAACTGATTTATATGAACTTGAGCAACATGTCAGACTAGGCTGGCATATATAAAACTTTCTTTCCCACTTCCGAGCATGTTCAAGTCTTTTTTGTGACCTATAGCTAAGGGACCACTAAAATGTCACAAAGCCCAGGTAGTCATTTAGCAGAGATGGCCACGAGTATAGTTATAACTGATTGGATGCAGACAGTTCCTGTGGTGGTAGCATAATTAAGGCAGATTAAAAGCCATTATTATTCTATAGGCGATGGAAGCTTGAAAGGAAGCCAAGACAAGCCTTGGGTTCGTGTTTTACGGTGTATTCTCGGCCTTCGCCAATGTCTGCATTATTACCTTTGCCAAGTGGGTTATGTTTTGGCACCATTTGTGGGTGGGTATAATTGTGGGTGTGTTTGTTCGTTTGTTTGTACATGTGTAGACTCAAGAAGTTGGGATGGATCCACGTGTCTGAAAAACGAAGGACAAATTTGATTATGGACCTCCTGGCTTTCTATGGTACTGCAGTAGAACCGGTTTTTTTCTCCATGGTGTTCTCGGCATGCTATGGTCATGTACCTTGGGCTTAGGAAGACGTGGTTCCCCTAACAGCTGTTTTTGAACTACAGGTGACAATGTTGTTTGAGACTTCGGTACAGAATAACTCAAGAAGGTTGACAGATCATGATTTTTGATTTGTAGATAGCTTAAGTGATGATTGATTAAACAATTAATTAAGTGATGATTGACAGTAGTATGTAAATCAAGGAAATCGGTGCTCTCAGGGAGCCAGATCAGCGAGAACTCGCCTGCTGCCTGTCAACATCCAGCAAAGCAAAGCTTGCCAATCAGCCTGTAGAAAACAGAAGTGATGATTCGCTTCAGCCTGCACCAGGGCTCGCACTGCCTGAGCCCCTCACAATGACTGAGGGAACAAGAGCTCAACAACTTTGAGAGCTTAACCTACCTGGGATGCTCTCTGACTCTGACCTTATCCTGCGCCATGGACAAAGACGTGTCCAACAGGATTGCGAAGGCGGTGGGGCTGTGGGGTGAATGAGGCACAAAACTTTATACAAAACTGGCAGTCTACAGGTACAAGGCAGTCGTCATGAATGAAGATTATAAGTAAATAACAGCATGTGAAATGGACAAAAAGGAGCCAGAATCACTGGACCAGTATCACCTCCACTGCCTGCCCAAGATCGTCATCATCTCCTCAACAGACAATAAGGTGCCCAACACAGAAGTGCTCTGGCAAGCAAATATGCCTGGCATTTAAGCACTCATCTTGAAATCCCAACTAAGATGTGGTACGTCATGACGACATGACTACCGAACATGGTGCTCTACTGTGAGCCTGCCTCTGGCTCGATGAAGATGGATGCCCCTACAAGTGCTTCAAGGTCTCGCTTAAGTCGTCCCTTGCTGCATGCAGTATGCCTTATCATTAATAGGAGTCCATAGCTACTGCCAGATGTGGCTGGTGCCTTGCTATCCACCAAGGAGGAAAACCTTTGAGGAAAAAAACTGGATTGGAGGCGAACTGGATTGCACACAGCAAGTCAGAAAGGAATGAAAACCCAACCCCAGTGCCATGATGTCCTCATGCGCAGAATGTGGATACACCTGTGCCTCAGCTTTTGGGTTGAGATCTCACTTTACACGTCACTGACATTATCATTGGCCTGCGATGGACATCCAAGAAGAAGGACAACTTTGTTATGGGCCCCGTGAGGTTTTCTATGGTACTGCAGCAAATCAGAACTTTACTTGATGGAAGAGGAAACTTGAATCAGATGACAATGGGTTCCCAAAACAGAAGTGCTCTGGCAATCCAATATGCCTGGCATTTAAACACTAATCTTGAAAGCCCAACTAAGATGGGGTTATATGTGGTACGTGTGGACAGCATGACTACCGAACATGGTGCTCTACTGTGAGCCTGCTTGTGGCTCAAGGGAGATTGATTTGTATCTGTATATGTATAGCCGGTATAACCGCCCTTTGGCGTAACACACCAGCTTCGCAGGCACGCGGCGCGGCGGCAGCTAGCTATGACACCAAATAACCTGTTACACCCAATCTTTGCACATCTAACTGCAGGAGTTATTTAAAGCTTTCTAGTGATGATGCCCCAACTGTATGTGCTTGGTGGCAACGAATTCCACTCTACGATAGTTTTTGAACACCTCAATTCTTGGTTGATAACTTTGATATTTAAAGGCATGACTGTTCCTTGTTCTTTTCTGGGCTGGTATTAGATACTTAGTAGTTGGTACGTTCACCAGTTTATTAGTCATTTTGTACATCATGCATAGTCTGGACATTTTTCGTCTGTCTTCCAGCGACACCCACTGTTGGTTTCCATTCATTTCTGTGACACAAGCACCCCTTTCATAGTTGTTCGTACGGAATCTTGCGGCATGTTTTTGTACCCTTTCCAGTTTATCTTTGTCTTTCTTTGTATATGGATCCCATACTGTCGCGGCATATTCTAGGTTTGGTCTTACAAGTGACATGTATGCAAGTGATTTCACCTTTGTTAGACATGCCCACAGATTGCGCTTGATCACTCCCAATGTCTGTTTGGCCTTAGCTGTGATGTTGTTAACATGCGTGCCCCACTTCAGGCTACTTGTCAATGTAACGCCCAGATAAGGGTGACCCTACAAATGTACCTACAATTATAACAAGATTTCCACGATCTCTTACCTATAAGAGCAGCTGTCTGTAAAAACAAAACGTTAAACATAAGGAGGCCGAAGTACAAAAAATCTATTTCTCTCAAAGTTTGTGTGGTGGCAAGTTTCAGTGGTTACGGCCATTTTTCAAAATGGTGGATTTTCAATAGCCTCTACCAGGCTTCAGGAGGGGGCTGCAAAGAGTAGAAATGGGCCAAAGAGACAGATAACACGCCAGGGGAGTGGCCCGCTAGAGAGTGCTCCTGTGGGTTACATTGGACATTTGTCCACAGAGCTCCAATAACGCATTTCGTATACATAACTTCAAATGATATATTTTGGGAGTTTGGTGCTATTTTTAAACTACAAATGTATATTTTGCGTCCCAAGCCCTGGTATTAAGAGCAACTGACCTGAAATTTGGCATGAAAGTACCTAGGACATTTCCCCACAGGACTTTATTCATACTTTTGCCATACAGCACTTTATAATTATTCATTTGGGATTTTTTTTGCTATTTTCAGGCCAGAAAATGTATATTTTGGGTTTTCCATCATTGCATGAACACAAAATGACCCGCAACTTGGTACGGTAGTAGAGATTGGGAGAAATAACTTGCAAGAGTCCATTTTGCAATGGGGTCTTTTCCGAAGAGTGCATTCTAGTGAGGGTGGGTGATGAAAGTAAGAAAATGCCATTTTGGAGTGGGGTCATGTTGTGAGTAAAGGTAACTTTGGAATGGTCCATTTCTCCAAAAGGTTGATATGAATCAGCCCATTTTGGAATGGAAGTTCGATAGTTGGCCTATCTAACAAGAAATCGGAGATTGCAGACTTCCGGGAAGTGTTTTGGGTGTCCGTGAATGTATTGGAGCTGTATTGAATGATCACGGAGAAACAACATATTGAATTACACCTTAGATAGATTATTACTCATATGCTTCTGGCCATGATCAAACATTACCCATTCCTGGCAACACCATACCACATCCTACCATCCACTTCATCCTGCGTCTCGGCCCTCTCACTCCTAATACTTCCTGTTCAGGACAACATACGTACAAGTCCCCTTAAAATAGCGACGCCTAAAACAGTACTTTCTTCAAGGAAGTAATAAGCACAAGTCATGTGCATTTCATATTTGTAACATATTCAAGTTCTATAGATTCTGAAGTGAGGTAACACCCACTGGGACGGGTCCTCCAAAAGACACGGAAGGTAACACCCCCTGGGTTTGGTTCTCCAAAATACTAGCGCCTACTGGTAACAGACTTGGTTGGTTCCTCCAAAAGACACAGGTGATAACAGCCGCTGGGTGGAGTCATCCAAAAGACACAGGTGATGACACCTGCTAGGTGGAGTCATCGAAAAGGCACAGCTGATGACACCTGCTGGGTGGAGTCATCCAAAAGACACAAGTGATGACAGTTGCTGGGTGGAGTCACCGAAAAGACACAGCTGATGGCATCTGCAGGTTGAGTAACCCAAAAGACACAGGAGACTTATATACTGACTTCGGTCCCCTTTAAACTGACTTCGGTCCCCTTTAAAACCTGCATTGAATGAAGCTGGCTCCCAATGGTACAAACACTGCCAATGCCAAATTTATAATGTGCACCAAATGTAAAACAAGTTACATGTAGACTGATGCCGCCTCACCCATGACCTGCTAATCAGTTACCGGAAGGCACCTGTCAATTGCAGCTACAAAGGCTCTATCAATCATTTATCCAAGCTGTAACATTCTTGACAATCATTTTGTTTCAGCAGCAAAGACAAACAACAAACTCAGCAGTACTTAATAGGAAGGAACAAGCGCACACCACATTCCAGTTCACTTGACGTTATTTATGTGAGGGGATACAAAGACAGATCTCTTGCTTTACAAGCAGCCTTCATTTAACTGTCCTTACAGCTAGGTCAACTTTACCCATACAAAAGAGACCAGACTGTGGAATTTTCCACACAACATGGCATTGTTTTTTTCAAAGCCTCTGTACAATTGAGAGAAATGGTGAAAGGCAGAAGGCAATAGCATCCCACTGTCACAGAACTAATGCTTCAAATTAATCAATATACATCTGTACAAGACTGGGAACATCACAAAATTTCCACAGACAATAATGATGAAGAAGATGATGATAATAATACATGCTTTATGTACTCTCAGAGATGTGCCCTATATGACGAAATCTTGTCTCTTATTGCTGAGATATATATAAGTTACAATGTACACATATGGCTAGGCTTGAGCTCTTGTCCAACTCAGTCAACTAGTGCAGGTGCAGTTATACTATACAGAATCTGGAAATACACAAATATCATTATCTTTGTGCATACCTGAAGTATGGCTCATAACATAGTGTTAAAATAGGTCAACATTTGAAATGATTCTTTGTGTAGAAAGATCTCACAAAGCACAAGTGGACACAGGTTGCCTAAGGTCAGTATAGATCAGAGAGGCAGAGACTGAAGCTTTTGTTATGTAGAGCTTTGGCAGAAATCAGTCAATGCTGAAAAAATACACTATGTCAGAGTTCACCATTTGCATTTGAAAAAAAAAACAAATATAAAACTATCACAGGTGGTTTGAGACCACTCTTTAGACCACATGATGGAATCTACACAGAAAAATAGCACATGCTCCATCATAACATGAACGATATATCAATATTTCCAGTGGAACATTTGGACTTATTTACCTAATTAAAACACGTCTTTAATTACCTTGAAGTTACAAGTTGTCCACTGGTCACCCCAAATGGATCAGGTTGGCCAGAAGGTAATCCACTTTCTCTCCTAACTCACCAAAATACAACTGCCTCTATGACCTTTTGGACATAGTCACTGTAGTGACTTGGAATGACGGTTACAAGAAAAGGAAATATATCTGACATGTCTGCTTATCCATTGTTATATGGAAAAGGCTGATACTGTGGAAAGGTGTCACAATTTTACAGTATATTTAGCTTATGTGTATACACAAACAAACCAAACTACTACAAGTGAAGTTCCAGATCCTCTAACATGGGAGTTCATGTTCTTGTTCACGATAGTCTCAACTCTAGGAAATTAAAAATTTTCTTGTCTTTACATATAATTGGTAAAATCTGTCTTCATAGCATACATTTACACCTCTCAATTATATACTCCACTCAGGAATTGCATCGTGGGAAAATTGCAACCTCTCTTTCCCCGGCACAAGGTGACACGAGCTGCACGACCAATCACAACAGCTCGTACTGCCGTAGGTGCATCCTCTGGATGATATCTCTGCAATCATTGAAGACACGACGGATGTTTTCTGTGTCCACAGCACATGTGAAGTGTGGATAGCAGTAATGCTTCCCATCCCCACTTGCTGTGCTAATCCGCTGTGGAAAAGTAAACAACATAGTGACCACTACTTAACCTTAAATATACAACTTACAATACACATGTAGCCTAGTGGGATCAGTTTTGAACCTAAAAGTTGTAGATATGCACATCAATGGCAGTCAGTTTGCAGCAATTTCTATTTGGAGTTTGAATCTTTCAACAACAACAAAAATGTTAAGGCCAGTATGAGACTGTGGTTGACTGTTGGTAACAATCAAATTAATTCAATCTCGGTATTTTTTCATGCTCTCACTTTCAAGACAAACATGTACAGTCAACTGATGGACAGAAAGAAAAGTAACAAGACATTCCCTTTGCTAATAGTATGATGTTAGGAATTCAGCAAATATGAAATTAAATTAGAGTTGAATCAAGAACAAACTTAGGAATAAGACAATAGAGATGAAGATGAATAGAGAGAGAGAAGAGTGGCAGTTATCACCAATAACCAAATAACAGTTATGCATCATTGGGTGACCTCGCTTCCAGACCGTCACTAACTATTGTGCATAGTTGACATAACAAGTGAATAAAAGAGGTAGTACAAAGAAGTTTCTTTGTATTCGTTACTTTCCTGAAAGGGTTTCATGGGAGGTATTGTTTTTATGTCTGTCTGTTTTTCCACATACCATGGCCAACAATAACTTGAGAAGATTTGATTTGATATTTACTGTATAGGGAGATATACAGCAGGACTGCCCAACTAGCCAGAGGCTATTATATATGAGTGGTTTATTTAAATAATGACTAAAATGGCCGACAACTGCTAGCAATTACAGCATATTTAACTCCATCTCCCTATGCATGAATGGACTCAGCAGCATCCCTTTGTAAAATGGACCAGTACAGTCCAAAATTGAATTTAAAAAAAATGTCCCCCTCTTCAAGAATTGACTCTTCCAGTTGCTCCCATGTACAGTACAGATGTTGATAAACTTCTTTTCCACGCATTTTCCACGCAATTTTAACCTGTTTATTTCTGGTTTGAATAAACTGAAAATAAAACAGTCTAAATCAGTAGTCTTCATTTTTGTCTTCTATTCATGAAAGTGAAAAACCATGTGCTAGTGAGGGGGCTTACAGTCGTGTTCATGTAGCTGAAACTTCTGACAAGCCCAAAGAGGAACACAGACAACTTCTAACTGAGGCTGACAAGAATGTTCAGTACATGTACTACTGTAACTCTGTACTACCTAGTGATAATTTTTGTCTTCTATTCATGAAAGTCAAAAACCAAGTTTAACTAAACTTCTATCCAATACATACAAATGTAGATGAATAAACAATCAAATTAATGTGTCAAGAGAATGTCCACAATGTGTAGAGATAGATAGATTTGTCAGGATTTCTTTCTGATGGCTAAATACTCTTTTTGGTTCGCCCATCGTATACATGTATCAAGGAAATATCATTCATCAAACCCACTGGCACAGAGCCAGTGTTCACCTGGAGTACAATTGCACAACACTTTTATCTGCTAGGATTTCAATGCACATGTCAATGACTACTAGTATCTTCCGACCACAAAAAATTCTGACAATCACAAATGGTGGCTTCCCCTCATCTCCCTCCATGATTATTACCTTGCTTCTTGAAGCATACATTTCTACTTTTACTTCTACAACTTCTAGAACAACATCTACTCTTTTGGTTGGCCACCCTGCTTCTTGCCACCTGCCACTATTTTCTTTATTCAAAACACTACTAGATGTAATTAATTCTCTGATTTGCTAATGGACATGCTGAAAGAAGCACCCTTATTGGTTACCATACGTTAAATGACCTCCGACCGCTAAGAGACACCTATCAGCTCTTGATAAAACAGCAGCGTTCAGATTTTTTAAGAGTGATTTCATTTTTGGCAATGCCTCAGGGGAGGAGCCTGTGGGTAATTTTTTTTCAACTTTGTGATTCTTTGAAGCAGCGATTCCGAGAACAAACAAATTAAATTGGTGTGGCCTTGTGAAGCCTTGTTTTCAGATTATATAACTAAAGCCTGCAGTGGTCAAACATAACGGTGATAACTGCCCTTCTAACCAATACATGGCGGCTGCTTGAAAAGTCCATTCTTAAAGAGAGCAGGCATTTTTTAAATTGAATTTTGAATTGGGTTGATTATGAAAAAAGTAATTTAGTGTAAAAGTATTTTTGGACTGGTACAGTTTGTATGGGGGTGCCACTGTAAGAATCCAGTCTTCAATAGTGATAACAATGTTTTTTAATTATGTTTGTATAGCTGAGTGACAGCATGTCGGTGGGGAGAATTCCCTAACTGCAGACCACAAAAGGTCGGCCACAGGAAGTTAGGTTCCAGATGCTGGTCAGAAGCCAGCAGGAAGTTACTCGGGTGCCAGTGAGAAAGAAGAATTCCTAAAGCTTATAAACAGTGGCAGGTCAACTGGTTTGACATTGAAACATTTCGCAAAACTGAAGTTAAAGTACAGTATGGCAAAAGTATTTTGGGTATATCTCCAAGGCACCATTGTACCTAATTTCAGGTCATTAGGTTGTAATATTAGGGCACAAGAGCCAAAAATGTGCCTATTTTGTCTGAATTAATTTTAAAAACTCCTATTTTACACAACTTTAAAGTGGTGTATGCCAAAAGTGTGAGTGACACTCCTTGGATCTCTGTGGGCATACATGTATGTCTAAGGTGCCCCAATAACAAATTTCAGGTCATTTGGGTTTAATACCATGGCTCAGGCCCAAAACTATAATAGTATTACAATATTGCTCTGAAACTGGCCCAAAAATCTAAATAAAACAATTCTAAGGCTTGGGGGTATTTTCCTCTCTACCTCCATGCCAAATTTAAGCTCATTTGGTTGAAAAATGACAGAGTTGAATCCATTTGACCAAATGATAGGAGGAGGAGGAGGAGGAAAAGAAGAAGAAACTTGACATAAAACAATATATTTCATTTGGGTTTAACACCATGGCTCGGGCCCAAAATACATTGTATACATTATTGCTCTGAAACTGGCCCCAAAACCTATTGTATGGGGTGAAATATAGTAGTAAGTACCAAATAGAATCTTCACTGACCACCCAATAAGCCCTAGCTCTACCATGTGTACATGTAGAAGCTTGTTTTTTTTTCTGCACTCCTCTCTTCTTGTTAATGCTAAATGGTATGAGGGACAGGCATGAAAGTGTAAACATTCAAATCTATTCTATTGAGTTTTAAGGTCTTCTGACTTGGCACCGTACTGGTTGCACAAAACTCACCAAAAACTCATCTCGAATGAAGTATTTGGCCCTCGTTACTTCTGGATCATCGCCTGGCTCATGTTGGGCTGTAAAGTAAGAAAAAATATATTACTAACATCAAATAGTGACAGAATATTTCTCAAAACAAATTCATTTTAACTGATTTACATGAACTTGAGCAACAAACATGTCAGACTAGGCTGACATGTATAAAACTTTCGTTCCTACTTCCGAGCATGTTCAAGTCTTTTTTGTGACCTATAGCTAAGGGACCACTAAAATGTCACAAAGCCCAGGTAGTCATTTAGCAGAGATGGCCACGGGTACAGTTTTAACTGATTCGATGCAGACAGTTCCTGTGGTAGCATAATTAAGGTAAGACCACAGCAAGTCAATTTTATGGATGGCATCCTCCACAGACTCCAAAATTAACGCAATAGGGCAAAAAAAGATTCCTACATCTTCAAATTTTGAGATCATAAACCTTGTTAAACAAGAATATAGGTGATAAAATATGATATCACAACAGGTCTTTTATTCCTGTATTTAACAGTGTTACTTGTCCTTGTAGATGTGTTCTCTAGATTAACTTAGAACAATTGTAAAAAAAGACTTTGTCATACCATCACGGGCATACAGCTACGTATACTGCACTTAGGGTATTCATATACGATGGAACAACACAACATCAATTGTACCTCAAGTTTGCTGGATCCCTTGTGGTCTCTGAACCAATAGACGTTTACGACTATTAGCCAATTTTCGGCATGTTGACCACCATCAGAGGGCAACAAAATTTCTTGTTTTTTTTTTTTCAAAATAAGGCAAAAATTAATGCGCGCACTGATGTCATCCATAAAAATTACTTGCTGTGGCCTAACTTAGATTAAAAGCCATTATCCTATAGCGATGGAAGCTTGAAAGGAAGCCAAGAAGAGCCTTGGGTTTGTGTTGCACGGTGTATGCTTAATTCCCTTCACCAACGTCTGAATAATTACCTTTGCCAAGTGGGTTATGATTTTGGTACCATTTGTGGGTGGGTCATATTTGTGGGTGTGTTTGTTTGTACATGTACATGTTTAGACTCAATAAGTTGGGATCCATATGATCTTTCTTATGTAGGTGTCTGCAAAACAAAGGAAAAATTTGATCATGGACCTCCTGGCTTCCTATGGTACTGCAGTAGAACCAGTTCTTTTATTTCCTAATGTTCTGGACATGCTATGGTCATGCATCTTGGGCTTAGGAAGAAGTATAGTTCTGGCACCCCTAACAGCTTTTTTTGAAACTACAAGTGCCAACGTTGTTTGAGACTTTGGAGCAGAATAACTCAAGAAGGTTGACGGACCGACCATGATTTTTGATATGAAGATAGCTTAAGCGATGATTGATTAAACAATTAATTGATTAAGTGATGATTGACATGAGTATGTAAATCAAGGAAATCAGTGCTCTCAGGGAGCCGGATCAGCCAGGACTCGCCAGTTGCCTGTCAACATCCAGCAAAGCAAAGCTTGCCAATCAGCCTGTAGAAACAGAAGTGATGATTCGCTTCAGCCTGCACCAGGGCTCGCACTGCCTGAGCCCCTCACAATGACTGAGGGAACAAGAGCTCAACAACTTTGAGAGCTTAACCTACCTGGGATGCTCTCTGACTCTGACCTTATCCTGCGCCATGGACAAAGACGTGTCCAACAGGATGGCGAAGGCGGTGGGGCTGTGGGGTGAATGAGGCACAAAACTTTATACAAAACTCGCAGTCTACAGGTACAAGGCAGTCGTCATGAATGAAGATTATGAGATAAGTAAATAACAACATGTGAAATGGACAAAAAAGGAGCCAGAATCACTGGACCAGTATCACCTCCACTGCCTGCCCAAGATTGTCAGCATCTCCTCAACAGACAATAAGGTGCCCAACACAGAAGTGCTCTGGCAAGCAAATATGCCTGGAATTTAAGCACTCATCTTGAAATCCCAACTAAGATGTGGTACGTCATGACGACATGACTACCGAACATGGTGCTCTACTGTGAGCCTGCCTCTGGCTCGATGAAGATGGATGCCCCTACAAGTGCTTCAAGGTCTCGCTAAAGTCGTCCCTTGCTGCATGCAGTATGCCTTATCATTAATAGGAGTCCATAGCTACTGCCAGATGTGGCTGGTGCCTTGCTATCCACCAAGGAGGAAAACCGTTGAGGAGAAAAAGAGGAGGCGAACTGGATTGCAGCAAGTCAGAAAGGAACGAAAACCCAACCCCTGATATTTCCATGATGTCCTCATGCCAAGAATGTGGATACACCAGTGTGCCTCAGCTTTTGGGCTGAGATTTCACTTTACACGTCACTGACATTATCATTGGCCTGCGATGGACATCCAAGAAGAAGTTATTGGCAAAATGAAGGACAAGTTTGATTACGGGCCCCCGTGAGGTTTTCTATGGTACTGCAGCAAATCAGAACCTTACTGATTGAAGAGGAAACTTGAATCAGCTGCATTCCATAGTAGGACTTTAAAACATGTGACCTATATAACTTGTAAGCTAGAAAAGATAAACATTAATGAATATAGTCAAACAGTCTGCTGACCACGTCTATAAGACGACCCTTGAGCTCATGAGGACCATTTTTCATTGGTCGCAAAATCTTTGCCCCACAAACACAAGCATTAAGCGTTTTGCCAATCACAACTGTGACCAGTTCAAGTTGGCACTGCACGCAGTCAAGACATTGCTGATGACAACCTCGTTCTTTTCAAGCATGATTTTTGATAAAACTGGCTATTTTGCGTTGGATTTTGACAGCTGGGCAAATGAAACATTTCATTATGTCATTCATTTCTTGAGTTGCCTACATACCAAAAATCATGACAATTTGTCAACCCCTTCTTGAGTTATATTCTTCAAGTCACAAGTAAAATTGGCCCCTGCAGTAAAAAAAAACTGCTAGAGGGCCTAAACCTTCACCAATTCTGAATCTGCCCAAGATCTGCTTTGCATAAATCATGGCTAGTAGCATGTCCCGAACATACATTGTAGAGATATCAAAACCAGACTTGCTGCTGCAATACCAAGGAAAGTTGGCAGGGGGTCCACAATCTACAAATTTCTTAGAGGTCATGAACTTAACCTACATACCAAAATGCACGACAATCCATCCGTAGCTTCTTGAGTTATCATGCTAAAACACAAAGTTCAAACAAACGTGACCTTCTAAGTTATCATATGTACATTGTGTAAAACTTTGAAAAAAGACATCTCAACAAAGAATCTTAATTATGTTTTGTTTTGTTTTGTTGTCACCGACCTTCTGTTCCAAATCCCTTCCTAACAAATTAGCCTACATTACCTCCATGAAAAGTGGAGGTATTCTTTTTACCTTCGCCAAGAAGGTTATCTTTTCATACACGTTTGTGTGTGTGTGTATCTGTGTGTGTGTGTGTGTTTGTAAACACAATAACTCGAGAAGGCTTAAATGGATTGTCTTCATATTTGGTAGGTGGGTAGGTCTTGATGAGACCCCCTGGCGGCTTGTTATGGTACTGCAGTGGAACTTCCGGTTTTGATATCTTTTGATCTGGAAATGCTAGGGTCATGATTTTTGGATGGTACTAGTAGGTAAGCTCTTGTGCTCGAGAAGAAGTGACATATGTTTGGGCCCCCTAGTGGCTTGCTCTGGAACTGCAGGAGCATTTGTATGAAAATGTTTAAAGGAGGATAACTCAATAGCAGGTCAATGGATCGTCTTGATATTTGGTGTGTAGGTAGCTTAAGTGATGCTTGACATAATTAAATGACAATTATGCAAATTATGACCTAATTTGCATAATTAATGAAGGAATTCTATAATTCAGTTTTCTTCCATGATAGGACTATTATACCTTGTGACATGAGTAATTAAGAATGAGTGGAACATTGCCATATATTAATTATGTAAATGAAGACCTAATTTGCATAATTAATGAGGAAATACTATAATTCCATAGTAGTTGATGCTAGCATTTTCATACTTGTGCATTTCGAAGTTGACTGGAGGTGAACATCATTCAACATAACTTATTCAAATCAGGACCTCATTTGCATAATTTATGAGAAAATGGTAGAATGGCCTTCTTTGTTAAGATAACACTGCCATTGGGATGAGAATATGATCAAGTGATGTAATTCATAAAAATGAGGATCTTATTTGCACAATTAGGGGGAAAATCTACAATTCGTCAGTCATCAAGGGTAACCTCATTTGGCGAAGGTATGAGGTTGTGGAACTCTAGTTTGTCTTTGTGTGCATGTGTGCGTGTGTGCATGTGTGTTTCTGCATAATTGTGGTCAGCCGTTTGTGATATTTGGTATGTGGGTATGTCTTGGAAAGACAAAGATCAAATGTGGGCCTCCTGTTGGATGACATCAGTACAGCAACAGAACTTCTGGTTTTTGTATCTTTTGTCCTGGACATGCTGTGGTCGTGATTTTTTTGCTCACAGGCTGATAGCTAACGGGGGGTGCCCTAACTTCGCACGTGCCCTAACTTCGGACGGATTTTTTTACTGATCTTATTATGCAAAAGTATGCCGTGTTTGTTGCCACTGACTTTGCTAAATAAAAAGGTAAGTAAACATAGTCAATGCATACAGCTGTTATTTGCATGCAAAGTATAGTTCTTTTTATCTATTTATCGTTTTGTCGAAAAACAAAATTTCAGTCGTTTTCACCAATCATAATGATGGCGCTGAAAAAGGGGTCCCTTCGTAGCGGCGGCTCGTGCCAGATATAAACGACCTGTACCAAGCAGTCACATAGCTGCCACATACATAACAAATAAAGCTTTACGAAACAGTAAAAATTTGGGTCTCCGGGTTTTTGTGTAGTAAAAAACCAACCTGAGAAAACAACGTCAACACTACGTCAACACCACTGTCGTCTGTATTTCCCATGATTCCTATGGGATCGCGTTGATTGCGTAAGATGGGTTTTTGGTCAAACACGGACTGAACTGCGTTCAAAACAGCCCCCCTCACGTGAGGTGACAAGTACACATAATCGCAGTAACTGTTATACTATCAAAAGAAAGCTTAAATATCACAAAATTCAATCCTTGTTTTTTTTTACTTAATTTCATCATCAACGCCTGAACAGAGCAAAATTACGAAAGCGTTCGAAGTTAGGGCACACTGTCTAGCGTAGCAGCTTCACGAAGGTATATTTACGAAAATGTCTCACAGCGTTTGCCGCTTATAATGCGGAGCGTGAAGGGCTCATGAATAGTATGAATGCATTTTTTATCCAAGTATATTCTTTACATAAAGGTTTTCAAAATTCATTCATCGAAACCTGACCACTCTCCGACAACTAGCGATAGAGCGCCGTGAGTTCGAGCGCGTAAAAAAGCGTTCGATGTTAGGGCACCCCCCGTTATGCATGTCAGGAACCAGGAACAAGTGCTGTGGGTTTGGTCCCCCTGCCAGCATATTCTGGAACTACAGGGGAGTTTCTGGCAAAATCCTTCAAAGTGGATAAGTCAAGGAAGGAACAACTGATTTTCATGATTTATGTCATGTATATGTAGGTTGCTTGGACAGAGATGTACACAATCAGGTCCAAATTGTGCAAATTAATTTGCATATTGAGAAAATTCTAAAATTCAAGAGTTATAAATAGTGGTCATTGATACATTTAACCTATGATTGTTATCTGTATCAGATACTAATTATGCAAATAAGGACCTAATTTCAATAATCAATGTGAAAATGCCATGATTAATTATTAGTAAATAATGGAAATTCCTACTTGTGACGTGTAAGTTAGTTAACGTAACTATGCATATATGTGTTATTAAATGTATGTTGGAGGTCATTTGCATAATGTGAAGTAAAATATTGAAATGAAATACAAATACAACTGCAACATGTCGTCAAATGCTGTGTTGATCAATTTTTATATTGAGAATCAAGTAAGCAATTACCAAGACGGGGGTTTCCATATCATCGTAACCACCGATGTAGCAGAATCCATGGATCCGGCAAGGGTGACAAATTGTGCTGCAGCAAGCCGTCTGCGTGGTATGGTCAGAACACGTCGTAGTATCACAATTTTGGCTTTAAAACTTACACAAGCAGACTTTCTGATCTTGTTTTCTCCTCTTGCTGGTTTCGTCATACTGAATCCTTAAAAATGATGTTGTAAGTGTAGATTAGGTTGACATCTGACCACAAAAAGCTGCGCGCCGTGAACCTGAATGCGACATTTGCCACTCACATGGCAACTTTTCTGAGAATCATATCTCCACAAACCTTTCCTCCTCTGCTTAAAACTTTTACATACTACGACCTCTATAGTATAGACCACAATTCTCCTAACTTTGAAAGTCCAGGCCTTTCTCAATCTTACATGGCGATCAATCAAAAACAGCGTTTAAACCTTCCCATCAGCAAATCCAGTGGTCATGCAGTTCTGATTTTAATTGCTAGATGTCGTCCGAGAAAAAAAGGGGCTGCTGGTTGAGAAAGACTGTTCGCTGCCTGGGGAAGGGCCTTCACTATGTAAAATTGGACTGGACTGTGTGGCTTGTGACTGCAGTTGGCCCAGGCTCCACAAGGTGGCTACTTGACCAGGTTTGACTGTACTTGTGTTTAGTCATATTCTCCTCTGGCTTATATTGGCAGCTGTGGATGCCATCTTCAGAACAAAGCAAGCTGGTTTTAGGAAAGCCATTTGCACACCAACCACATTTTTGTGCTAAGACAGATATTAGAAAAATCCTCTTTACATGTAGATGTTGTATGTACATGTAGTCTTCATTGAGTTTGAAAAAGCCTTTGATAGTCTGCATCGCTTTGGAAAATCCTTAGACATTATAGTATCCCCACAAAAATTGTCAACATCATCATTGTATAAAAATTTGATTGAATGCAAGGTCATAAATAATACATTGACGGATGCTTTCAAAGTAAATACTGGGGTCAAGTAAGGATGCATATTGTCTCAATTACTCTTCTCTCTTGCAACTGATTGGCTAATGAAAAACATCAACAAGACAAAACAAGAGGCATACAGTGAACGATCAGCAGTCTGAAAAGATCTTGATTATGTGCATGACCTACTTGTGATCTTCTCTTCTCCTTCCTTCTTTGGTTTGGGCAGCCAACATCGGCTTGTCGATGAATCTGCTGCCGTCGGTCAGAAAGTCAACTGTAGTTGTCAGTGTTGGTTGTAGATATTTGGTTTGAAGTACAATGTTTAGTGTTAAGCAGTCAGTGCAGGTGGGCCACTCCATCCCTGAAGGATGCCAGAGTAGGGGCAGTGGCTATCTCTACTGGAAGAGAGTTCCACTCAGGAATGGTGCGTGGGAAAAATGTCATTTGCCTATACTGGGTTCTGCATACAGGGCTCACGTAGGTCAGGGGATGCATGTGCGGAGACTTGCGTTTTGGTCGGTGGATAACAGGTAAGTTTTTTGTGTTGACAGTGATGCAGCCATGATGTAGTTTATAGAATGTTGTGAGCCTGGCACATCTCCTTCTCTCCTGGAGTGTTTTCCACTGAAGGTCGTGTAACATGGCTCCCACACTTGAGGTTCGGCGGAATCGGGAGCAGACCCATCTAGCTGCTCTTCTCTGCACTTTTTCCACCGCCGTGATGTTCTTATCAGTGTGGGGGTCCCACACAATGCTCCCATATTCTAAGATGGGTCTGACAAGTGCTTTGTAAGCTGCCTGCTTTATGATTTTGCTATTTATCTTGACGTTACGCCGGACAAAGCCAAGGCATCTATTGGCTTTGTTGGTGATGTTTACAATGTGTGGTCCCCACTTTAGGTCTCTAGTGATTGTAACTCCAAGGTATGTTGCTTGGGGCTCCTCCTGGAGTATATGGCCATGTAACTGGTACTCACGTTTCCTTGTTTTTCTGCTACGAGTCATGTGGAGAGTTACACACTTCTGGGGATGGAAGCACATCTTCCATCGCTGTTCCCATTCCGCCAGCTTGTCAAGGTCGTCCTGAAGATGGTCTTGGTCTCTGGCAACTTTGACAAGTTTGTGACATGCTGTGTCATCAGCAAACAGTCTAGATGATGAAGTTAGACCGGTTGGTGGGTCGTTGATAAATAACAGGAACAGGGAAGGGCCCAAAACGGACCCTTGTGGGACACCTGATTCCACTGGAACATACGTAGACATGGTGCCGTTGATAATAACAGCTTGTTTTCTGTTCGACAGGAACTCGTGAATCCAAGCATTTACCTTTCCAGCAATGCCGTAATGTTTAAGTTTATGCACTAGTAAGCTATGACTAACCTTATCAAACGCCTTGGAAAAGTCCAAGACGAGCAGGTCCTCTTGGTGACCACTTTCCAAGGCTACAGAAACTTCGTCAATCAGACCCAAGAGTTGAGTTTCACAAGATCGGCCTTTACGGAAACCATGCTGTTCTGTGCATAAGACTTGGTGTTGCTCGCAGTACGACGTGATGTTGCTTACAAGGATATGTTCCAGAAGCTTGCAGGGTAAACTGGTAAGGGAAATAGGCCGATAATTTTCTGCCTTATACCGCTCTCCCTTTTTAAACACAGGGCACACGTGGGCGCGCTTCCAGTCATCAGGAACAACCCCTTGGTCAAGGGAGGCTTGGTACAGGAAGGCAAGAAGTATATATGTCAATGCACAAGAGATATGAGGCCATGATTGGCATGGTTTATGGTGAATAATTCAACTTCCAAATGCCATTATGAATGACATTACCATTAATAACCACTACAGAATTATAGTGTTTTCTTATCAAGTATGCAAATTAGGCCCTGATTTGCATAATTGATATCTATCAATACTCCTCTCTACCTCAGTTACATCTGTAACATGTTTGAGAGTCCTATCATGAAATGCAGTGGATTTTATTAACTTTCCTCCTTAGTTATGTAAATTAGCTCCTGATTTGCATTATTTCTATTTACTAAATGTCTAAACCATTGCTCAAGCAATCTACATACCAAAAATCATGACGATCCGTCAAACCCTTTTGGAGTTATTCTCTTTCAAAGTCTAAAACAAAATCGGCAACATCTGCTTGCAGATCAGATACAAAGCATGCCCGCTGAATGACGTCTGCTTGGAGGACATTAGCCAGGCTAACAACACAAATGCTACAGCTGTGGAGACTGTTCCAAACCTTTAAGATGGGGGGGGGGGTTGTTTTGTAATATTACATCACCTATTAAAACTGCTACAGTGCAAACAAAAAACAATGTGCATCATCTCGTGCATACTAGCGGACGACATGCCAAACTACATTTGAATGTAACAAAGGGATTGTGAGTTATAGCTGCCAAGGTACCGACGAAACTATGGTTACCGCAGCAACAATACTCCTGCTGGAGGTCACTCCTCCTTCACGGAGTAATGAAGGAAAGACCCAAGTACTACAGCAAAACAATACAACAACCCCAGCATGATATGATACATTGTAAATGAAAAACCTCTGGAAGAAACCAAGTACATGTAGTTTACTTATCTACATGTACATGTACATTTGTACGCAACAAAGTAACTGACTATGTGGATTGTACCGAGGAAGTGGACATTAGCAAAGCAAACCAAGCTTTTGCAATCCTAAGACCCGCATAGTAATTTTAAGCACAAACATGTACACAAACATGTACAACGTACATTTGTATACTGGCACAAAAAGTCAACATATTAGCTATACTACAAAGGCAATGTGCTCAGTGTACTTTTATACTGAGCAGAATGTTGGAAGTACATGTAAATGGCCCACGGTAAAAACAAACTGAATGTTTTCCAAAACAAACTTATTTACACGAATCTTACAGAACTGTGGAGAGAGCAACAAGGAGATAGGGCATAGGCCCCGATGAAGCTACCAGAGGACCGACAGGCCAGACCAGGTGGAGGGACTTCTTGATGCCTCAAGCACTACAGTTTTCATCCCAATCGAAGAGGCAACAGACAAGCTCTATTGAAAGCCGACTGGAAACCTCTGTTCACTAATATCATATTTTCCGGCATCCTCCTTGGTGGAATTGTAGCCCTTCGGCCTGAGGGTGACTGCTGGCTATGAAATCGTAAAAGAAACTCCGGTCCGAGACCAAACATGTAGAATTATGGAAATCGTGGGCCCTCGTTTGCATAATTGATAAAGAAATAACTGGCAAGGGGGTCTGTGTGGCAATAAGGCAATGTGGTTAGGGTTGTTGACTCAGACTCTGAGAATCTGAAGGTTCTGGGTTTGAATCCCTGGAACGCCCCACTGTTGTGTGTGTCCTTGGGAAAAGCACTTTAATTAGTAGCATTAGATAGTAGTTTTGTACCAATTGCCGACTGTTGTCTGTTCCTGTTCCAAAAACAAATTACACACAGTAACTCCCCTGCAGCACCATGGGTTTTCTGGTAGAACAGTCTTCCAACCACCTTTGACGCAGTCCTCATGTCACACTTCCTAAAAATGACTTTTACTGAACAATCAGGTCCTCAGTTATCCTGACAAAGACAGGATGCTATTACATGTAGTTACATGTACATGTAAGTCCCAATTTTTGTGTTGGAGTTAAGTTAAATCCTTTTCTATATTGTTGATAACATGTACAGACACAGCTGAACTTCCATGATATTGGTGAAGCCAAGCATTCCATATATTTAAGACAGGCTCTTCTTTATCTGAAGTGACAGACCACATCCACAAGTCCCCAGGACACTGTCTCACTCCACATTTACATACTGGACACTGAACAAGACGATTTCTTGAAAGGAAATAAAGAATCTACTTACATGTACATTAAGGCCCATCAACCTTCCTTGAACAGAGAGGGGGGCAAGTATAGACTTTCAACCCCGTGCTCACATCACACTTCCGGAAGTGACGTGTACTGACAGGGTACTGACAGGTCGAAATCCTGGGTGCATGTGCACCCAAAATTGAAGATGTGCACCCAATTTTTTTCTATGGGTGCACCAGTGCACTCAAATATTTCTGTAGGTTTACGTATGTATACAGCATATTCTGGACATCTAAGTGTCAGAAAATTAATAAAAATTTTTGTTGTAGCATTTGCTTCAGATTTTGAAGATAGAATTTGGGTTCATCGTAATTTTTAAAAGGTCCCAAACTGCGCGTGCCGTGAGAACTGTGAGAAAGCCTATTTTCCTCTTGTTCCAACTTGGAACAAGAGGAAAATAGAATCCAAGGATCCTCCAGTCATGTGATCAGAACATGACGTCCTTGTTTCGGGAGTTTCCTGTACTTTCTGTGAAAGCCTCGGGGACAAGAAAATGTTCAATTCGTGCATGTTCGTCTTGACCTCGCTGATCTCCGCGGTCAGATCATCTGATGGTCGGCAAAATTCGGCTTACAATTCCCGGATGTAAATAGTAGCGTGAATATGGAAGCAAGATTTCTGAAGAACCCCGTTCAGAACCCGGCGTTATCACAGAAGTGATGACACCACATTAGCCCGTGGCCCTCGTGATGAAGCTGAGATCCAAGAAGAACGGCCTTGTGAGCGAGAAGAAGCAGAAATTTCCCTACGCCAATACTGTGAGGAGGGGGGGTGCCCACGTGCGCAAGCCTGACATTTCTGAAGAAAACAACATCGCCGGGCTATCCGCAGCCTCCGTCCCCGAGTCGGACTCGTAGCCCAATGTTGATGAAGAAGAAGAAGAAACTGATGGTGATTCTTCGGAGTCAGATGAAACTTCAAAGAGGCTTTTTCCACTGATCTTATTTGGATTCTTCAATTCTAAAATTTTCCTTTTTTCTTCCGTGGCGGTGATTTTTTTCACTCCAGGTCATGCAATCTTAAGTACATTTTTTTGTATGCGTTGGGACCCTTATAAATTGAGATTTGATCCAGAAACTAAATAATAATTTGTTGAATTTTGTATACAAATGTTTAAAAATAATTACTTTGATTGTTATTAACACACATTTCATTTATATTTCACACCCACATTGGTTATTCCTGTTTTTAACTTTGCAAGTAAAATACAAAAGATCATTCCAAAAATAACAGTAATGAATATTTCTTTAGAAATGAAACAAACACATATCATAGTGTCATAGATACAATTTGTAATTAGGTTTTGTTGATATTCTATTTTATAAGGTGCACCCAAAATTTTTGTGCACCCAATTTTTTTAGGTTGGGTGCACCAGTGCACCTATTCAAAATAATGTATTTCGACCCTGACTAAGCTATCAGATTGTCAGTTATGATGACGAAGACCAGCAGATTGGTCAAAAATTTTGATGTTGCAGTTAAATAGTGAAGGTTAGGGATGAATTGTGTGGTCATTTGAGCTTAAGAAAATTTATGTTGTGTTTGATGTTTATAGGTTTATAACCATTAGATTAGAATAAATCAAACCTATTCTTCCTGGAGTCTATTTACTTACAACTACAGATTGTACAACATTCTGATTACAGCTTCAAAACATGTTGTGTTTTGATTTTGGTCCTGAAAAAATTAGGGTTGGCAGGGAGCTCAACATTGGCCAAAGTGAAGTAAATAAGGTAGGTATTTTTTTTTAAATTGTGATTCAACAAAATTAATACAGCAAGGTTTTAGCTAGTGCGATGGGTTATGCTACAATTTGCAGCAAAAATAAATAAAGAACCATTAGCAATACGCTAATTTTCAATATAGCATAATGGTCTTTTGACTGTATTTACTGTGCCTGTCGTCAGCCTTCATATTAATGCATCTTTGGTTCTAATAAAGAAAACACTGCCATGCCTGACACAGCGTATGTTGTATGTCGGACATGTATTGTACAAAATTCAGCTGTCTTAGATTCCTCTTGGCTTGGTGAAAGCCAGCTTGAAAGTTGTGGCGACCGTGCCATTATTGACAGACCGTAAGCAACAATTCAAGAAACTTTCCTGCACTTACCATCTGAAGGTGTTGTATACCGGGCAAATTCATGGAAGTAGTCTTCCAGTTTTGACTTGCCAGCCATCACTTTCTGTTTCAAAAGATCTTGCTTGTTCAGGAATAGGATGACAGAGATTGTTCTCAGCCATCTGTAAAGGATTCAATTATTACTCAAAATGTCTTTAACAGTTCAGACATTTATAGTACTACCATCCAACAAAATATCAATTCAGTCATTCACACAATTAAATCACATTTAGAGCACTGACCACTGACACCATAATACATTCACAAGAAGTCATGAATTAATTTTCTGAATTATTCAGCTATCAAAACTAAATCAATCTTTTACAAGTATAAAGTAGAGTGGATTCATTCCTGACGCTAACAGACATCTAGCACATCACAGTTGTCCCTCAGTCAGTTATCTGGAGATGCATAGTTCCCGTTTAGAACTTTTATTCAGCCAGTGTCACAACCGGTTTTGCCCTGTACGGGGGCTGACAGGCTGAATGAAAGTTATTAACGGGAATTATGCAGCTCCAGATGTCTTACTGAGGGACGACTGTGTGCGCTAGATGTCGGTTAGCTTGAGGGATGAATCCACTCTACTTTATACTTCATCTCTCACAAGACTTCCACCATTGTCATACTTTACCAGCTCCAAACAGCATCTCACATTGACTCAACCTTGTCAAAATAATCATATCGGCAGAACATCCTGCACTTGTGCGAAACCTGGATTTTTCAGTTTTCGTTGGATGTTAGGTCAACATTACATCAGAATTTTGCCCATTGCAGACAGTACCTTTTCCTAAACACATTTGAAAACTATAGATGGGCTGTCATACTTAAATTTGGGAATACCACCTTATAAATGAGCCGTTCTGCCAAAGTGCTATGTACATACATTACAGATTTCACACAGGTGCAGTATGTACTACTGACGTGATGTCAAAATACTGCCATTCACATGGACTCACCTGTTATTCCAAATGCTCTTGAAAAGGTCTAGGGCTTCCCTAAGGCGGTTCTGGCTGGGGTCTTCCCGCAACACCATGTTGTAACTACTGCATGCCACCACAAAGATTATCGCTGTTACATCTGTGAAGGAGATTCAAGCAATCTTAGTGGCAATCCAAAAGATCCAGTACGTCGTTACGTGGGGGGTAAAAAAGGGAACGGTGACAGAACATAATACTGCATCAATTGAACCATTTCTAGAGGTCATTTACTCACCATTGAAACACTGAATCCATTTCCTTCTTTCATCCCTTTGACCTCCTACATCAAACATGCTGCAGGAGAACAGAAAGGCCACATTACCTCATGCACATCAAGGTTGCGTATCACATCATGCCAACTGACCTAGAAACTACACCTGTCTCAGCAGTGTCTGTGCATTCTCAGGACACACAATTCTATCATCATGTCAAACAATGCATCTGGACTATACAGAGAGGGTTGCATACATGTTATATCAGGGCTCAAAATACTGGGTGCATATGCACCTTAGAGCAGGTAAAATTGGGGCTGTGCAGGTATGTCTGATGTCTACCTGCACCTAACCTGCACCAGTCCATGTGGATTTTCATTAGCTGCACTGACTGTCCTCACCTATGAAGTGTAAAAGAAATAATGGCAGTGGTCTCTGAACAGTTTTTAGTATGATCCATACATTCTACATTCTGAGTGGTGCAGGTAAAATTTGTCTGGTGCAGGTAATTTTCAATGTTACCTGCACTGGTATTTCAAGCCCTGCATATACAATGTACACCCAAGACATGTTGTCATATTCTATTATATTCTGAGATACAACTTATACAAGACGCTACTACTATGTGTAAGTTGGCCAAGACTTAGCTTTTTTGAATAAGTACATGTAATAATTTTGTTTTCAATACAAATGCATGGAATTAGCAAAATGGAGTAAGTCCATGTTTGGTAAAATTTTAAAAAGTCATTGTTATTCTAGTATCAGATTTACATTAATTTCTAAGCCTGAATCTCAAAAACAATATTACTTTTAAGAAGCAAACCACACTTAATCATAATGATTACATGACAGTTTTGTAATGTTACTACAATATTTTCTCATACAGCTTTTCAAAAGTCTGTTGTGCTGAGTTCTGAACTGGTTGTCATGTATCACTGTGACAATGACATCGTCCACAGTCATAATTGGATTACATGTACCTTGGAAAAAACTTTGCGCCTGAAGAATAATCTATTACCTTAATAAGAAGGTTATGTTTTCGGTAGCGTTTGTGTGTGTGCGTGTGTGTCGACACAATAACTCAAGAAAGTTTACAGCACCCCCATCGTAAGATTAACGTAATAACGCCGTAGGCAAAACGTACACACAACGTACTCGCGATTACGCCGTGCTTATGTTTTGGGTGGACACTAGATTTGGTACCGGTTGACTCATTATAGCTAATGCGGTGGACAATGAACCGGCAAGTCCGCACAGCAACAACTGATTCATGACAGTTGATCTTATGACAGATGTCTGGCACGGGAGCAACTGGCTCGCACCAGTGCAGTCTTTCTTGAAAGTCGGGAGCGAGTTGCATTCTGATCACAATGTCAAAATCTCTATTTTTGTGCAAAGACTATAATCTCCAACACTATTCTTATTTACCAATATTCAGCACTCTGAAATGAGACAGTGGCAGGATGGATGTTGTAATCATCAGAATAAGCCAGTTTTCTTCATTTCAAAGCGACGCACATAAGGTCATTGACCCCAAGTATATTTTGTTACCCAGCTTGCTGTGGACATGCATGCAGCCCTCCAAGGACACTCTTTAAGTTAACTTAATACTCAGATTCGTGTTACAAAGAAATTTTGACAAAGAAGAGATTGAAAATAATCAGAGTATGAGCCATGCTTGTTGTCGCCAACTAAGAATTTTCCAGCGTTATTATTCTCTTCTTTCTTCACCTGAACACGTTGATTATCACTGCATTATACAGGCACAGGGGGTACTGTAGATGGATTACCTTGATATTTGGTAGGTGGGTAGGCCTTGATGAGACCTCAAAACTTGATTAATGATTAGAATTTTGGCCTCCTTGGCAGCTTGTTATGGTACTGCAGCGGAACTTCCGATTTTGATAAATTTCATGATCTGGTCGTGGAACTTTAGTTGATCATGCGATGTTCCAAGAAGGGCATATGTTTGGAGTAAATGCTTATGTGTATGTTGATTTGATGATAATAATAATTAGAAAATTAGACTTTGCATATGGAATGAGGAGATTTTCTTCGCTGCCATACATGTAAATATTCACTAATTTGCAAACTTAGTTATGTTTTCTGGTCCTTGACAATGTGTCTGTCATGCTTTATGTTACATGTATGGGTGACATTTGTAATGATATTTGGTACCTGGGTAGATCTTGACATAATAAAGGACATTTTAAGATTTTGACTGATGCCAGATTTCTAAGGCATTTATAAGAACTCTTGGCACTTCAATTTTGCATTCTGAACTTGCTATGAATTTAGTGTTTCATTGCTCCTTGGCTGAGAAGGAAAGAGGCCTGCGCACCCTAGCAGTTTGTACTGGAGCTGCATGTGTGTAGCTTTCATTGACTTTGAAGACATGGAAAAGAATAATACAAGACAGGATGAATGGATCTTCATGATTTGTGTCTTGTATAATACTTGTAACTGAAGTTAGATCAACATTACTATATGTGCACCATGCAACTGTCCGAACTCCTCTCTGGAAATTGTGACCATAGCATTATTGTACCCTGGTAGCCACACTCGTTTTCCGGGCCGCAAGAACCCTTCGCCCGCTGGTCTAAATTACCGCTACGGGGGAGTCTAGCCCGGGGGGAGTTTGGCTTGCCCTTCAAACGAGTCTGGAAGCGTCCTTCTTAGCTGTCAGTCCTTATGCACAGATTCTGTGCGTAGCCTTCTCTGTGCTTTATTGGCCAGGATCTAATCCCCGCTCAGTGGCACGCCACGCCGGGATTGGGCGCACATCTGTCCGCACATCTGCGGGGCTAGGTCAGGCGAGGTCACCAGTGGAATACCCACAACCCTTTGGGTGTCCTGCAACATGCGGTCTTTGTTCTTTGCTAAAAATGGCGACTGGTGGTAACACTGCCATTCAAGACGCCGTGTCCTCTGCTCTTCTGGGTTTACCTACCGTGAAAAGTCTTAGAAACGAGCAGTACACGGCACTAGAGTCTTTCTGTCGTGTGCAGCGCACATGGCCAATCCTGCTGCCGCGCGGTGGGCTTCCCGTGGCGCGCGTGATCATTAATCACGGGTTTCCCTCCTACACCCGGGACGGCTGTGTATGGGACACGCTCCCAGACTCGTTGTAGGGCCGATATACTCCTGTCCGCGGGCGAAGGGGTTAGCGGCCCGTAAACGTGGCTGGCACCCAGGGTAAGCATTATTGTTGACAACATAAGTTAAAGGAAGTTCTGCTGCATACCAAAATTGAACTTGACCTTCATGTTATCAAGACCTTAACACCTACCAAACATCAGTAACAATCCAGCCTTAGATTCTTGAGCAATGTACAAGACAAAGCACACACACACATTTTTGCAGTCAAAAACAGAACCTTCTGGCAAAAGTAGGAACAGGAAAAGTGCACAGGACAAAAAAAAATGTTGTTTTTTCAGACTGTGAAGCAATAAACAGATTATAAGCCTATAGTTAGGGGGGTTTAGGACAAATCAAAAGCTCTTTTTTTTTTAAAAAGTACATTTCAAATTGGATTGCAACTTCTCAGACTCAGCAACAGCTAGTAATACTGCCACTATCAACTTATATGTACTACATTTAGAAAATTTTGTCAATATTCATAAACATTTTTAAAGATTATCAAGACTAAACTGATTTGGATGGAGTCTTGTTACAGTTGAAAACACAGTCACTATAATACTATCAATAGGTAGATATGTAATGAACTTAAAAGTAGTGAGAGATCTGTCCCATTTGCAGTATTACACAAATGTTACTTCATCACTCATCAAACTCTGTAGTCATGCTTTTGCTTTGACTACTTGAATTTGATATGGATGACCTGATAAAATATTAGTCCAAAATATATCAGTAAGACTATAATAATATTTGCATCTACAGTTAGCTAGATATCATACAAGACATAGAAGCCAAAATGATACAGAGAGAGGATAATGATATTGTACTTACTGAAACTTAACGTCAGAGACTTCGAACTTGGTTTCAAAGATACCCGACGTTAACACACGACACCGTAGAATGTCCTGCAGGGTAGAATGCTACAATTAGTGGCAAAGAAGTACAAACATGACAACAGTGTATCATATTTTTCCTTGTAGAGCATGTAATTATATGATATATTTATATGGTGTTTTATGCCAGTATGCCCATGACAACAAGAGCTCTGTCACATTGGTACAACTTTCCAGTAACTAGAAAGCCTGCATTTGGGAATACCTGCTTAAATACTACCCTTCCTTAGTGGTGTCGAATGGCCAAGTGAGTTAGGTTAGCGGACACGAGATCAAGAGGTCACGGGTTCAATTCCCGGCATTCCTGGCAAGACGTTGTGTCCTTGGAAAAGGCAGTTATCAGAACTTTCCTCCTGGTACCTGACTTTGGTTGGGGAGGTAGAAGGCAGTTGAAAGACAGGGATGGGCTCTGCTTTCCAATACTGTGCCCTTAAGACACAGTGGATTAACAACCCACTGCCTCTACGGCCTCAAAAAGACTATGGGACAACCTTTACCTTTTATTTCCCTACCCGTCTTTTCTCAAGTCATCTTGTCGACAAAAATGAAAATACTTGTTGAGGAAGATGATAAATAAAAAATATAGAAGAAAATCATCTGGATTACAAAAAATGCTATACATAGCAGTGTACAAAATACTTTTTTGAGTCAGGTTGCCCAGTGGCAACCTAGAATGAAAGCTAGGTTGCCCATCAAAATTCCAGGTTGCCCGCTTCTACATTATGATTAACTTTCTGAGAATGCAATGTGCATTTACACATTTCTGACAAAGAGTTCTTTCTCCTTACTTGAGTTCTCCCATGGGATCTTCTCAATAAACAGTTCCCAATGGAAGCAAGGGGTACCCTTACCACAAAATCTAGGTAGTGCACTGGGCTACCTGGGTGTAGAAATACTGGTTACACCAAGCAAAATATGGTTGTACAAAGCAACTGGGCAACCTAGTATTTCATTGCATTTCATTGCATAGGTAACAGGTAACCAAGATCACTATATACCAGTATCCCCATATGTAATGTCCTTGATACGTGTATCTCAAGTGAGCCAAAAGCTGCACTGACCTGATCTGTTGGTTCATAGTCTGGCTGCTTGACTAAATGGACCCTATCCAGGAAACTGAAACATACACAATGTCATCATTAGTAACATACTGATATGTAATGTGACAGACTGCTTATGCCAGTTATGGTGCAGTAGCAAAATGACACGCACAACACAGCCTCATACCTTCGCCAAATGATGTTAACCCTTCTGGTGGACGAATTATACATTTTAGTCATTGATTTGACATGCACGCTACTGTAAAGGGTCGCAGTCCTTATACATGTATTAGGATGGGACGTTAAGTTGTGGTCCACTGTTCATTGTGCTTGTTGATTCTGCAAGACAGGTGCAATGGTGATGACTTACCATCCCTATAGTATCCACCATGACATGTGTATCATACTTACTACTGTGCACAGTCGATGAGCTGATACTCGTTGGACCTCTCATAGCAGGCCTGCACGCCACCATCCTTCCACAGGAGTTCTGTATACTCATAGAATTCCTGGAACAAACAACAGGAATATCAACTGGTTAGTGTTTGTGCCTTTTGACTGCACAGGGACCGCACTGGGCAAGGTAAAGCTCCTGTCACACATAGCCAAATATGGACTCTCGAACACTGCCGAACTCCCCAAACCATGGTTAGGAGTAGGTTAAGGGAGCAAGGCTGGCAGCGGTTGGCTGGTGTTCGGCGAGGTCGGCTACTATGTTTAATACATTCAGGCATGGACAGGAGATTCAGCCATGGTTAGCTGGTGTTTGGGAGTAGGTCAACAGTGGTCAGGGCATGGTTGGCAGTCAAATTTGACTCAAATTTGATTTGATTTGTAAAAAAAGGTAGGTGTGGCCTAAATCTGGTCAGACTGCTCCCCAAGTTGGCTGGTGTTCGGAAAGGTTCTAGGCTTTATTCATGCTTTGGACCACTACAGCAGTGGAAGTACATTATTAGTGTCAGGATAACTGTTGAAGACTAGACATTTTGAACAATGAAATTTACTATCTTTGCCAAGATGAATAATGTTTATGGTGCCATTTGTGAGGTTCTTTGTGGGTGGGTGTATTTGTGGACATTTGTGGACATGAGAAGTTGTGGATGGATCTGTATGATATTTGATATGTTGGTACAGTACCGTTTGTGTTATAGTTAATAACTCTGACAAACGAAACGTGTGTAACTGGTTACAAACCCGTGCGGATCGCATCCCAGACTGGTGTGGAACCAGTGCCCAACGTTAAATCAAAGACAATGGGAGGAGCACTAATCTGCCCGAGCAGGGCAGGATGTGCTTGTAACAACTTCACTGCCCTGGCCCCCATCCTTGTGTTCTTTACATTGTGTCGTGTTATAGTTACGCACAATTTGAATGTTCAAAATTCACGCCTTGACTAACAAAACTCCAACGTTTCTGGCAGCCTTTTTTTCTTTACAAATTTCTCTGTGTTCCTCCATAGAGGTGTTGAACGCTAGCCCGTGGTAAGAGCTCAGTACCGTATGCCGGACCGCGCTAAAAGCCGAGTACCATTCGCCAAGTGCCTTGTTGCAGGCAGCCCATTTTTGTGTCGCAGATTTGTTGGTCTGTTCAGAGTATAATGCCATATTCTTCTCCTTGTTGTTTCTTTGGCTTTTTGTTTCTTATTGTTTGCTAAGCATGGTGGAAATCAAAGCTGTACCTATTGCTAAGAGCAGTAACTAGAACAGCGTGGAAACGCGATGTCTGACCGGGCTGTCGAACTGCGATCGGATTCTTAGCAAAATGGAAACACACAAAAAGACGGAGGCATTTGGACAGCTTGCGGAGGGTAACATTGAGGCAGGAATATCGTGGTAATAGTACCCGCTATGTCCAAACCGTCTTAGCGCCGCAAGTATGCATGAGAAAAGAGGAAAATCATCATGTGTCGCATGAAAACCAAAATAGTGCATGTTCTCCCGCATTTTGAAAACCCACGCTGTCGATTTCAGGTGGCAGCAGGTCACCAAGGTTCACAACACTGTGTGGCGCACAGCGGGAGTCGCAGTCAAACTGCCCTAGGCGTCTGTACTACGACATTTGTCGAATGTCGTGCAAAGAGTCTTGTTCTAAAATGACAAAATGGACCTTTATTGTGAATATATTAAAACATATAGAAAATTCAATCTTGTACTTATAGTGTCATTATTTCCTGTGTAATGTAATGTGGAAACATGGTAAAAATAACGGAGTATGCCAGTTAAGGTTACCAAGAAAATGGCCACGTTCCCTCATTAAATATGCAAAATCACCATATTTGTCATCTGCTTTGATCAATTCCATATGCGAATCCAAATATGATATCAAAATTGACATATTTCATCATGAAGTATGATTTTATGATTTCAGGTGCGATAATCACTGAGTTCCCTTATTAAATATGCAAAATTACAATGTTTCACCGTGATGATTGTGCACAAACTTCATGCCTTATGTCTCAGTTTTGGCACGTGCTGGGTCTAAATCATACATCAAAATTGATGTATCTGATATGGGTATACTGATGGGATTGATCCGATTCTGAAAGTCCATATTACATATTATCATACGCGGACCGCGATAACGTTCGATAACGGTGTTCCAGACCGGTCCGTACTTTACAGTACGGACCGGGCTTACATGGAATAATTCAAACGCGTTTCGCCCCAACCGTGTGCGCCACTTTCGAAAATTCTAATACAGGATTCGGACGTTGGAATTGATGTTGTTGCATTTTTTGGTTTAGTGACACCAAATTTTCACTCATTTCGCATTGAATGACGTGTTTTCTTGGGTGGGTATGATATAAATAGAATACAACACGTTGTATTCCGTATCGGCCCGGATCGGTATCGGCCCGGACGTGAGTTGGATCGCCCGACTGCCGAAGGCCGTATTTATGAATCATACGAAAATATTTTTCATCTCATAACCGTAGGAAGATTTCTGGGGTAAAATTTTGACCGTGCAACAACAACAACATGTTCCCTCTCCCCAAAGCTTGAAGTTAAGAATGGAACAGCGGAGACTTCTTACTTTGTACAATTAAGACTTAACAAGAACTCATAAACCCGTTCATATCAGGCTTCACATAACCAGTTGAACTTCTAGTGGGTTTAAACCAGCTAAAGCCTTGTGCGTTCATACCAGGCTTTACATAGCTCAACGGAATCCTGTCTGAAATCACATCCGGATGACGTGTCTTCATCACCTGGTGTTAGCGCTAGCGCTGTCCAGGACCACCCGCTGCAGCAGCACGTCGGCAGAACGTGCTGCACCTGCGCAAACCCATAATGTATTGTGCATTATTAAGCACTTCGGCAGAACGTCTCATATAAGGTCGAATTTGCGTATATAAGGGTGACATCCCGTCTGTAGTTTTCACATGTTGTGTAGAAAAAGATATGGTCTGCAACAGGCAAAATCTGATGCAACCTTGACCAAAAATCCACGAAAATCCAGGTTTTGCGCAGACGCAGTACGTTCTGCCGACGTGTTGGATCGTCACCTAAAATTGCATCCAACTCCTCATAGAAAGGCAATTCTCTTGTCTTCGTCTTTATTGTATACATGTACTCCCTTTAGGTTCTTATTGCAGCCTCAACGAGGCAAGCGTAAAAGCCTCGGCTGGTGACTGGATAGTGGGGAATAGTGCTGTGTACCGGTTCGCTGTACTGGTTCCAGACTTGTAAAAACGTTTAGGTTCAAGTACGAAAAATCCTGAACGTCGGGAACCAGTTTCAGACTTACAAGAGAAACAAAATCTTGTCACCTTTTCTTTTTCGTTCTAACCCACCAAAAGCCTTCCATAGATCGACAAATTTTGCGCTGCAAAGTGTAGAAAACATTGTCATGCGTCGGCCTCCATAATTATGTGGCCATAGTTTCGCCCATGTTGCGCAAACAATGTATCCTGATGTTGCTCCTAAACCCTGGTAGCGCAGTGCACACTACAAAATGTTTGCCAGCATGCAATTTTGTATATGCCATGGGTTTAGGTCTTGACTTATAAGACCGAACCAGAACCAAAACCTCCGGACTCGAATCCAGACCTGAACCTAAACGTGGGTTTAGGTACACAGCACTAGTGGGGACGTGGGTGAGTTGGGAACGGTGTATCACTCTCCTGCGTGCGCAAGCTCTCCTCGTGTACAAGTTTGGCTCCCAGCTGCAGGGAACCTCTGTCAAAAAGGTTGCATATGCTGATTGCCTGATTTCATTGCAAGTCGAAGAAAAATTGTGCATACAACCCCCCCAAACAATGAACGCGATGGAAAAGTTTGAGGTGGTTTCAGCAAAACCAGCTAAAACAGGCTAAAACCCTTACAGAGCCGGTTAATTTGCATTCACACCTGGCTATACATAACCAGTTCAAACATGCTAAAGGAGTCAACCGGTTATGTGAAGTCAGCACGTCGGCAGAACGTACTGCGCCTGCACGAAACCCGTAATGTATTATGCATAGCACTTCGGCAGAACGTCTCATATAAGGTCGAATTCGCGTATATAAGGGTGACATCCCGTCTGTACTTTACAAATGTTGTGTAGAAAAAGATATGGTCTGCAACAGGCAAAATTCTGATTGACCAAAAATCCAGCGAAAATCCAGGTTTTGCGCAGGCGCAGTACGTTCTGCCGACGTGCTTGTGAAGTCTAAATGAATGGGGTCATAGTTATTCTACCAGTCATGCTATCAGTTTTCCTGTGTCAAAGGATATTATATCAATTGTTGTGCTAATCAATGTCTTTAGTTTTCACAAAATGGAACATGTTGCTAAGTTTGGATAGGCTGTATGATAATAACGTTAATGACCCACCTATTCCTTGGTGTATATGGTGTGATAATGCCTTGTCAGTTGCTATAACCACTTTGCTCACTGACAAGGCCTTATCACACCATATACACCTCGGGGCAGGTCATTAACCCTTGTGTCATACCTCTTATCATTTGACATGGGTTTGAAGTATTTCCAAGAAACTTTTCCCCTATCCACAGAATAGACTCTCCCAAATTGGGGCATGCGACCCGCGTGTTAGAAATTGCGACAGAAGGCCATTTTTACAGTGTTTTCCTTCAGAATGTTCCTGATTTTGTCGGTAATATAGGCAATAGAGCTCCTCATCACGTAATTCTACCGTTTATTTTACAATTCACCAATACCATGGGAAACACACAGCGTATTTACAAACCAAAGAACCTCCTGCGATTGACAGATGAAAGAAACCTTAGAACTGTGCCAAATCTTGGACTGATTTTAATGTTACAATGAACAAAGATATAAAAACTTTACAAAATTTGGCCCTCAAAATGGAGAAAATGTTTCAGAGGTTTATAAATTAAAAAGTTTTCCGGGGTGCAAACTTGCACAGGTGCATGTCCCTCACACTGAAAATCCAAAAGAGGTAACATTCAAAATTACCTGCACCACGCAAATTTTAACTGCAACATTTTCTTTTCCTTTCAGTCCATCAGCATTTCAGAAACGTTTAGAAAGTAATCCTGATACCGTTTTTGAAATTCATGATTCCAAAATCAAAACGGTTTGATTTGTTTTGGCTAACTGTAACAGTTTGCATTTTGCGCCCATGATACAAACTTGCACATGCTCAAAACGTTTTACATCGAATTGCCTTTGCGTTTCACATGTGTACCATTATGCATCACCGAGAAAGGGTTTGTATCTTGGCCTAGCCACAGTAGCCATAATGACCGCAGCCTTGACCGTGGAGAGGCCAGTTTGGAGACGTGGTCAAAGTCAAAACTGGGGGGATAAAGATGTACCAAGATTCACTGACTCCGAGTTTCAGATTAACTTAAGATTGGGTAGGCATTCTATGACTTATGAGTAACTCTATGAGAAAGTGCGACCGAGACTGACTTGGGGGACTGGTATGATGGTATCTATGCTTGATCTGTAGTATTTAGCATGTAGGAATCACCGTATGGTACCTGGCGACGGGATAAGCATGGAGGCGAAGCTGTTCCACGCGTTCATGATGACACTTCTCCGAAACCGTTTTATGACAAACAATTGCAAACCACTTCCAGAGGCGGTTCAAAATAAAACAGATCAAAATCATTTTGGAGCGTTCATGTTCATAAATAATCCAATTTATCCTACCGAAATGAATCAAACTGTTTTGATTTTGGAATCATGAACGAGACTTTAGTGTCCTGGGCTGGTTTTGTTGTAAAATATTGCAAATCCCTCCTTTTGTTGTAAAATTTCTTATGTATAGAGGAAGAATCACACCACACTCACTCTCACTCACTCACTCACTCACTCACTCATGATCGCTATCCGGTTTAACGTCTGTTGTTCCCCATCTTCCCCATGTTCAACAATGTTTCACCACATTAAAGACAAAATAGTAGAAATCATTTTCTTCTAGATTACAGCTATCTATTATATCCAATATAAAATCAAGACACTTCTGGTCATTTCTTTGCATAGTAAGTCCAATCAACCCTTTTTCATTGACATATTTAGGGAGTGGATATGCAACATCATTGCATCACACTCATGCTGGTTTGTTTACATCCAGCAACACATTTTACTGCTGTTTAAAAATGTAAAAGATATTAATTAACACTACAAATGGGCTAAACTGTGCCTGTTATCAGGGAAAATGCCAATATCATGAAGACTTCATCATCCAGAATGTTTTCAATTTTGATGTACATTGACTTGTGTACCTTCAAAAGCAACTCATGTTATTTAAGGTTCAACTGGTTAGGTTTTACTGTGGACTGCCAGCTGGTACGGTATTTTGAGCTCAGATACTTCAGTTCATCGGCAGGTAGTAATTTTCCACATCACACCTTATTACATGCCAACCAACCAATGAACACTTCAGTTAGATACTCAAAAGTTAAAAACAGGGCTAGCATGTGGACTGTTGAAATATATTAACGTTAATATAGAATCCATGAGGAGAAACTGACATAATGTCTGTTTGTGTGTGTATACATGTGTGTGTGTGTGTGTGTGTGTGTGTGTGTGTGTGTGTGTGTGTGTGTGTGTGTGACAGCAAACATCAGTAACATCAGTAAATGAATGCAATCTTATTTCCTAACTAAATGTTACCAGTATGTCTCACCTTCTGTGGAACATAACATACACTAAACAAAAAGCAATTATGAAGATAACCTACAAAGTTCTTGACTGCTGATCATGCAATGTTATGCACAAAATAACTAAGATTTCTAAGTTTGCACTGAAATCCTTCCATACCATGTTGAAGACAAGTGCCATGTACAGGTGGGCCGAATTTCTGGTCCCCCGGATTAAGTTAAAACCAAACCAGGTCCATCCACTGTTCTTAGGCAGGCTTCAATAGCAGCCATCTTGCTTTAAAAATGACTATTTCCGTGTACATGAACAGCATGTCACTTACCGGGGGATACGAAAACTCGGGCTGAGTGGCCACATCTTGGATGTAGTCCACCCGAGCCTGTAAAGTGTAATCAGCCAAAGGTACAGGAGGCGTTAACGTGCTCATTGCGCCGGTGATTGTCTGAGGAAAACAGAGAAACAGTCCGTCAAACTTGTCCTGCTTGCAGAAAAGGACTACCGGACAAAACATGGCCGACAAGAATGATCAATATATACAAAATGGAACTCCACATTCGTGTCGTTAAAAGACCTTATTTCAGAGAAATACCTACTATTATGGCATCTCGAATATTCTTTTTGATGTCTGCGATTTTCTGACGCCTCTCCCTGTCGGACAAAAAGAAATAATGAGACGTTAAACAGCTTAACAATTGGCGATCTATGATCGTGGGGGGTAAGTTCACTTCAAAACACATACGACCACCATAACAAGCAAAACCCTACCGGGGCCCCAAGCCGGGTAAAAACAGCCAAACTTACTGTTCATCGAAGCTGTTTTGGTGCAGAATTTTCATCTGCTTGACGATGGTACTCTTTCCTGACTCACCAGCACCTTTTGGAGAGAAAGCAAATCAAGACTTGGTTAAAACTGGGCCAAATAATGGCGAAGTAACAAGCCCAACGCGAAAAGAAGCAACCTGCACGGCACGGAGCCTGCCCGAGTAACGACGTGCCTTACCGAGCAGCAGCAGTCGGTGTGTCGCTCTGTAGACTTGTTTGTCCTTCTTTAGCTGCTCATCTATCCTCCGATTGGCTCTTTTCTGCTTCTTCTCCAGATCCTTTGTTTCCTCGCTCTTCCTTTGGCCCCAACACCCCATCATGGGCATGGTTTCCACCGTCTGCGCGGGGCTGCAGACCAAAACCCTTCAGCCCAGGTCCAGCCAGCTCTCGGAAAGGTTTCGCCAAACAACCAGCCTGCCAGCGCTCAAGCTGTTCCGTACACAAATAGAACGGGTCCTCCCGTGTATGTCCTACCCTATCCTAGATGAAAACCTGGTGTGTTTTTGAGCAGGGCAGCGATGTCCCGGGCAGGTTGAGCTGAGCCCATGGACGGGAATGCTGTACCACACACGTCAACTTTGACAGCGCTGGGTGGGGCCCCTCGCGCCAAGCACCATGGGATACCACACCGCAGCCACACGCAAAGGTGGCTCTGCATGCAAAGCTTGGCTACGGTCCTTTTTTTAACCTCCTTGCCGAGGCTAATCAAGTAAGAATCAGTAAGAATCATACGCGATCTGGATGGAAAAATTGTGACATTTTGTTT